>JAWWMU010000237.1:19548317-19604572 GCA_035048155.1 Cinnycerthia olivascens
CTGCAACTTTTCCAGTAATTGAGACTTGTTCAGGAGCAGCGTTAAAATGCTTTATTGCACAGGAGTGGTAAAATAGAGCTATTATCTTCATTCTTCAAGTAAGAAGAGAATAGAAATATGACTTAAATAGCTTAAACTCAGATTCCCAGGTCTGATGCTGCTGTTATGTATCTGGATGTGAGTTAGTTTTACCTGAATTAATTAGATCATCTGATCTCAGAGAGATTTTTTAATATATAGAGTTGCAATTTGGGAGAGTGTTAGTTGTTCAGTCTATTTTCAAATTGAGGCTAAGGGAAGCTACCTGCCAAATTTTATGTTTATGTCCCCATCAAAAGAGATTTTAATGTTTTAAATCAAAGATAAGTACCCTAGGACTGAATGAAATGAGAATTCTGGATCCATACTGTGATCACTAAGCTTAGCCGCTGGCTAATCAAAGCTGTGGATTTCTGTAAATACACAGACATACCAATTTTCATGTGCAGAAATTAAAGTCCACCTCAGCTTATCAGGAACAAGAGAAATCTCAGTGTCTGAAGGGAGTTCATAGTTTTATAACAGGTCTCATATGCATAAGTTCTTTTGACTCTTTGTGTAATGCAGTGAAAGATTTCTGTTTCATTTTAAAAATGCGAGTGGAAGAAAAGTTACTGAGTAGTACAGACCAGTTACATCTGTATTGGCAGGCAAATGCTTATTTTGCACAAACTCTGAGACAGGCTTTCAGGGAAAGCATACTGAAAAGGGAACATATTAAGATGAATGGAGCTTACGATGTCAGTAACCTTGAAACACGTAAAGATTCTGCAGTGCTCTCCAGGCTAGCAGTTATAAATTCAAGAAAATAAAAATCAAATACATGTGTAAAAGAAGAGAAAGAAAAAGAGCTAATATGCAATGAATGTTAATAGGAGTGTATATTCAGAGTAACAAAAGATTAAACTAGAGCAGAACAAGTATTTACATCCCCCCATTACATTTTCTGATTTGCATTTCTGCTGGTGGAAGTGGAGAAAGTGAGGAAACTTAGGAGCAGAATTCTAGAATGGTAACAGGTAAGCATTCTTCTGACTCAAACAATACTCTTCCTTTTAGAAACCTTTTCCATGTGCTCCCCTCATGTGCTGTCCTTGTTTCTTGTAACCGGAATATTCTTTTCCTTTTTATAGCAGGATTTGTGTAGATGCTCAAAATGAATCAACTCAGGGTATGAATTAATTGAGATGTTTGAATGGATCATATAGCAGACTGGTGTCAGAGAACAGTTTATATAATTATTTTGGGAACTGAAACTGTGTTCTGAAGTCGCTCTTTCTATATAGATATTTGTAAACACCACCACTGCAGCATCTATGGAGAGGAAAGAACCCAAAAAATCCACCAAAATGAATGGCTAAGGAAGAGAAGCTACTTCTGCAGGTCCATAACTAGCTGGTTTTTTTTAACAGCTGTGACTGAACTTGCTTGAATTTATTGCTTGCTTTAAATACTATCATATTCTCATTATAAAAATGTCTCGTTGAAACAACCAGAAAAGCATATGTAAACTTAATTTACTGGAAATATATCTTTCCTACTGTATTTAATTTTTCCCCATAAAATTTTTAAGTTTTACTGGAATTTCTGAAAATAGATAATTTTATTAATTACAACATGATATTACATACATTAAAACCAACCTCTAATGCCTTGAATAATTTTTTTATTTTTGGTGGGAGTAAAATGAGAGCAGCAGGAAGGAGAAAGAACTGAAAAATTATCTCTGAACTTTTCTTTCTTCTCACACTAATAATGCAATGCCATGAAGTTTTTAAGTTGCCATTCCATAACACATCCCTCGTACACATTAAAGGCAGTCAATTGTGACTGCCCCACATCAGAGGTTTTCTGTCTGTGTGGCCAGTATGAATAAGCAGTACTTCATTCACAGAGTAACTTGCTTAAATCATTCTTCTCTTTATTTCAGTGACTGTGAAACAGATTTCCAGATTTGAGGCTGAATGTGATTATATGAATGGTCTTATCACACCAATTTCCTCTTTTGGGTAAAATTATAATGAAAAGAAACGTTAAGAAGGTGTAAATTATAAAGATAATGATTAAGCTACTGTAATACAAATCAATAAATAAAAAGTTAGTTTGAAATTAGACTTTTAAATGCTTAGATTTTAATAGCATTGAAGAACTTCCATTTAAAAGTAAAAAGAGAACATGTGCTTTTTGTGCTAGTGGTTATGTGCGGAATTTTCTTTGTAGCAATATGCAATTTAATTTCCCACTTAGTTTTTATTTGATTCAGAGATTACTAGGAATTATCTGGAATTTCTCCAACAGGTATATTCCATAAGTGATGGGGGGCCAAATTATTTTCTGATTCTCTTATTATCATCAGTTTTTCATTTAACCTGTCAGAGAAAATCCCAAGTACATGTAGTTATTTCATATTAACTGGAGCTAAGAAACTTTATGATTTCCTAAGTAGCCTTAATTTTGTTTCCTACAAATGTTATAACTGAGATTCTCTCCTTGAACTTCTTTTTTCAAGACATTTTTATTTGCATGGTGTTTTAGCTATGGGTGGGGAAAAAAGGGGTGAGGAAAGAGGTTGGTTTTGAGTAGGTTTTTAGGGTTAGTTCTAAAAAGTCTGCATAATTTTTTTTCTTCTGTGAGTCAATGAATTTTGGTCAATATATCAGCCTTCAACAAAATTAATGTAGTTCAACATACTGAATTTTCAGATGCTGATTAATGTCTTATTTTCCTAGAGGTGATGTGAGAAGGTTTCTTGAAAAATGAAAGTCTCTAAAACTCCCCTGACTGAGAGAACCATGGAATTAGAAGATGTGGCAGTCTTAGTTCTACTTGTTAAAGAGATTTCACGGGTATGCATGAGAGAAAACCTTTGGTCTTTCCTAGAGCATGAACTCTAGGAAAACATCTTTTGTTCCACACTTCAGTAAGATAGGTGAGCCTGCATAATTTGAAAATAGACAATTATAATTGTATTCAGAATGTACAACCAATACTTATTATTGCCATGAGAAGAAATGTAAGTAATTGCAAAATTTAATGTCAGAAGACTGTAATTATAGTAAGAAAGCTTCAGAAGGGGAAGCAGGTAATTAGGGACACAAACTGATGACTGTCAAGAATTTCTGGAGTTTGGACATTTGTTTAAAAAAACACAAAGATAATAAGTAGTTTGGAAATTAAAAAAAATATTTCAAAGCTATGAAAAAGAATCAAACCATCATCTCCTCACTTCTTTCAGCCACAGGAGGAGGCTGAGCAATCATGCCAGTAGATCAGATTGCTGCAAAGGAACAAACCATTTAAAACCCTCACTCTCCTACACCTCAGGCATCTGTTTCTCTATTAAGAAAGCTGGACGTAGTGGTTCTTGAATGACTGAGTGAGAACCTTGCTTTTCCCCTTCCATTTTTCTGTGCAGGTGGATGGAATACCTCCAGCTCAAATGTGTTACAGACAGAGATAGAAGAGGCTGCCAGCTGGCTAGAAAGGGCAGATACATTTGCCAGGTTAATGGAAGAAACCTCCAGGTTCTTGAGAGGTATCCAAGGAATGGGCTGCACATGCTCCACAGGGAGAGGGAGCAGTGTGACCCATCAAGTTATTTCACCATTGGATTTTTTGAATTATTTTTAATTCCTGAGTAGGACAGAGACTTATATTGACTTCTCATCCTCCCTTAAATTTCTTCATATTTAATTAACCCTGTGCTGAGGTAGAGTGGGAGAAGTTTCCCAGATGGCCAAAGCAACCCTCAGGTATTATGCTCTGGGCCCCAGCTTGAGCAAGGTCAGAAGCAGAGAAGCCAAATTACCCCAGATTGAATGGAAGTAAGGATAATGAAAATATTTCAGTTTTTGGGCTGAAGTGGAAAACCACAGATCAATAGCTTATCACAATATTTCAAGATCTGATGTATGGCTGCAAAGGCATAGTAACAAGAATGGTGAAGACCAGAATCCAGAGAGATGCTTCAGTTTTCTGAAGTTTAATTTTTTTGTTTTGTTTTTGTGCAGTTTTTTGCTTATCTTTTTCCTGCAAGTTTTTAACAGATAAATCTTTGTTTTGCACATTTCTGCAAAAGACAGTAATAATCACATCAAGGTACTATTCTCTCCATTTGACATTGACATAGTAACTGCAGCACAATGCTGCACCTTTAGTTCATTGAATACAAAAATCTGGGGGAAATCCCATGGAGAACCCCCTATGTTAAAGAAAAACAAGTAATCACAGAGATGTTCATTGTCTGGTTTCAAATGCAATTGTAAGATGCTTTGTAAAACAGGATGAAGCTTCTCATCTGTTTTTAAGAGAACAGGTTGCTTTTCCCATCTTTGGCAACTCAGACTGCTGGTCTGCAGCAAAATTTCTTCTGTGTGTATCCAGATAAATTGTATACATGAAGCAGAGATAGCACTGTTATCAGAAATTAATCAGCACATGAATGGAATGTGCTCACTGTTGCAGATGTGATGAGTTTTATGTGTTGTAGTTGCTTTCTGTGACTTTGTGTATGATTTATCTAGAATTGTGCCAGTGTTCAATATTTTAAAATTGTCATCTGTAATGTCAGGATGGAAGAAAGATGAAAGAGGCTCTGCTACAATCTATTTGCTGCTGGCACAGCATATGTTAGTGACGTTATGTGAGCATCATATATTAAAATTGCCTTTCTGCACATCACTTGAAGGCATGTTCATGTCAGTGAGAGCAGAATCTGGATGCTTCAAGCTGTTCTTTCCCCCCCCTTGCCTATTGACTGCAATGAGCACCAGTGCACAAGCAGGATTGCTACCATCCTTTAACTATGAGTAAGAATTGTTCAATTCAGTTAGGAGGTCCCACTTAGAAAAGAGTAACCCCATCTTATTATGGCTCAGCACACAGGTAGTCAGAAGAGGCTGGGAATACGGCTTGCAAGTGAAAATTTTAAGAAATTTTATACACAAGAAATTACTTAGGAATGAAGATTAGCTAGGTAAATATCCTGATTGAAATAATTTTTTTAAATCCCAGATTGAAGAGATAAAATTCAAACGCAGTATCTGTAGTTAAATTACTAAGAAATACCTGATCTTACATGTAACATCGTCATGTGAAAGGTGGTCAGGCTGAGCAGAATGAGGCTGAGCAACCTTAATCAGTTCAGACCTGATAACAGTACCACCGTGTTAGTGTTGAGAGATAAAAGGGAGAATTTTCTAGTGTAAGGTTTGAGTGTATTCTGTAACATGGAATGATGTACACGGAAAATTGAGCAACAACAAAAATATTACAATAAGGCAATATATTTTCTGTCCTCCCATGTTTGGCAGGTGACTTTAAGAAAAAGGGGAATATTTTCAGATGACGAACAATGCTGTTATTCAACAAAACACAATTTCTCCCAAACAAATTAATGGAAGAAAATGGGTTAAGCACAAAATTGTTATTTTCCCTTCATACTAATATTTGTGTTGAGTCAGGGCTATATTAAAAACACAGTCAATTATTCACTTCAGTTACAAATGATACAGATGATAAATTCATGAATTTAGGAAGTTTGCACCACTGTAACCCAAAAAGATGCCCAAAGCAATTTCTACATAAACCTGTTGGGTTTGTGTGGGGTTGTTTTGTCTTGTTTTGTTTTTTTTATTTGTTTGGGGTTTTTTTTTTTGGTTTTTTTAGCAAATTTGAAGGACATTATGTATCAGAGACCTGGTTTTTACGCTGTCAAATAAGTTGGAAAAATGAAGCACAAGTAAATGTTTCACAGCTTGCAGTCACATTGTGTTGAGAATCACTGAGCTGAAGGATTAAGTTAAAAGCTTCAAATTGGATAAATCAGTGTGACTCACCTGTGAAGACTTTCTAAGTTATCATGGCCCCTGGTTATTCTACCTAGCAACATTCTACTTCTGTTTAAACTTGCAGAATTAAGGAAAAAACTATTTCTCCATTACTCTTTTGTAAGTCTGGCATTCTTTTGCATAAAACAGGAGGGTTCACTTCTACTTCTTTACAAAGTTGGTGAGTAAACTACCTAAGGTGAAATAAAAAATAAAAATAGGTCAACTATAGTCCATGGCAACTATAACTCTTACTTTACCCTCTCCTTTGCAGCTAACCCAGCCCCTTCTACACTCTGCAATTGGTGCACAGCACGAGTGTTCACATTAGTCCCGAGGGGGTTGATTTATCTTGTAGAACAGACATTAGAACAGGTACCTTGATGAGGAAGAATAAACATTAAGATGTCTAAGCCAAATAGCCAGTGTGACTGACTATGGCTGGAATTTAGAAGCATTTGAGATGAGGAAATAACCAAGTGGGCTTTAAGGTTTCTGTGCAAGGGGAGGTTTATGAACAGGTATAGATTTAGAGCTCTGTCTGGCAGATATTTTTGTGTTATGTGTTCACAAGAATCTGGTGATGAACATGGACAGACCTACGAATTTGAAATTTCTACTGGATTTCCATCCATGCTTCCTTGACTATTTCTTCTGAAATCAAATTTTATTCTTTCTTAATTAAAAAGTACAAGCACGGTTGTGGTATCTTGTCATTTTTGACAACATTGCTAATTTTCTTCAATTTTTAAAAACCAAACAGGCCTTTATCTAATAATCCTCTAATACTAACATCTGGAATATGCAAGAATTCAGTTTTCTGCTCTTGTTTTCAGTTATGAAAAAGACTTACTGATTTATGGTGGTATTTTTTCCAATATTCTTACTACCTTACTGAAAGTTAGCAATTTTCCTCTTTTCGCAGCATGATAAATTGGGCCACTAGTATAACTATCAACACGTCACTGCTTTGTGACAGTTGAACTTCTGTTCTGGAATCCAGCATATGGCAAACAACACAAATATATCTGCTTCAAAAAGAAATGAAAAGTAATAGTTACTAGTGTCAATGTAAATAATAATACAGACTTTTGGAAAAAAAGCAAATTTGGAAAAAGCTCAAATTTGAAAGTGTTTGGAAAAAGCAAAACACAACTCTATTCTGCCTCAATTTTCTAAAGAAAAGTAAAGAAAAGTTGAATTAACTACCACATGTTTACTCTTTACAGTTGTATCAAATACAGTGCATCATATCTTCATCTTTTGAAGCAGAACCACAGTTGTCTAGAAGCCTGGAATTCTGTGCATCCTGGACCTTAACTCTGAATCCTTGCATCTAATCCATGCTGTTATTATAATCCATGAGATATTAAAATATTTCAGTAATAAGCAACTAGCATTAATAGCATTTCTTACTTGCAAACTGGAGCCTCCACCAGATCTCAGTGATTCCGAATCAATGGACGCTGAATAAACAAAGTGAAAAAATGAAATATGGTAATTATAATTACATTTTGGCTAGCAAACTGTAGTGGGATGGTGTCTTTGTTTAGACATTTATAGGCGATAAAAAAGATTTACTGTAAGTCATATTACAAATTAAAGAGCTAACTCCAAATAAGTGTAATTGACTTTAGAATTCCACATTTATGGGTATTTTTGCTCCTAATAAAAGAAGAAACAAATACCAAAAACCTTATTAGACAAAGAAATAATACACGGGTTTTTACAATACACATGTGTACTGAAAAGAGTAGGAATAACATGTTTAACAGAAACAACTCCATTGTATTTTCCAATGACAACATGGTAAATATCCCATGACAATTTTTACTAATTTCTTCCTCAATTTCATCACCTTCAACTACCTCTACAGAGACACAGGAGCTTTGAGAAAGATAGATTTTATTTTTTAGCATCTCTTTCTGAACAGCATGTAAAGAGTAATTTTGCCTTACTTTGAAGTGTTCTGGCAAATTCTGGCAGGGTATATTTTCAGAAACTTACTTCAAACCTTTGTTATTCATGGGTCTATTTGTCTAGGAAAAAGAGGCTTTCTTATATTCACAGGGATTTACTCCTTCATTTTTATTTTTAAGGGAAAACAAGGGAGGAAAAGTAAAATGCAATTGAAGCACACCAAAGTGCAGTATTAAGAGAAGACTGGTTACATTCACTGGCTTTGCACTTCTAAGCTCTTTGGAGGAGAATGCACAGCGTTACAAAGAGATCTAAACTCGCCAGTGTTTAAATTGAGTACCTGCTGAGAACTACAGACAGGGTGGCAGCTTCCCCTGACCAGCTTGCTCAGCAGGGATTATGCATTTAGGGACTATCTTCAGCACAGAAAGTCTTTATACATATAAGTCCTATTGAAACAGCCAGCCTGGAATAAAAGTTCTGCTTATGAAATCCTTTGGTTTAAAAAAAAAATGCTTGGACCTTCTCCGAATTCTTTAGAAAGCTGAGTTTGCGCTGTGTATCTCAGTAAAGCCAAAGAAAAATTGGAAGTCACTTGAGGAGAGCAGGATTAGCCCCTGTATATGCAGGACTTTTGGCATGCTTAAAAGTCTGGCTGAATTTATTCTTCTGACCAAATTGTAAAGACTGTTTCCACACCTTGCACTTCCACTTTCTGGGAAATTAACCTAAGAGATTTGCTAAAAGCATTGTCTGAAACCAAAGGCTAAGGGAGCCAGCTCCAGGAAAAACATTTTTTAATTTACCCTAAAATATGAAGCCCTGCATATGGAAACTCTTTTTTTTTTCTACTTTATGTATTCTAAAATCCCACATTAAAAAAGAGCCTAGCTCTGCCTAAAAATGATTGAACAATCTCCTGTAGCCACATATTTGAAAGCTTTACTTAAGTATTTTGAAACATTTGGTAAGAAATTACTGGCATATCAAAAAATAAAATATTGTTCCAATAATATGGATGAGACTGGAACTTGCCAACAAAACATCTTTTCACTGGAACTGCATAGTTCCTTAGGATTAAAATTTCTTCATTAATTGTTTTGATTTTCCTAGATAGTTTTAAGCTTGCTATAGAATTTTAGACTAAACATGATTACAAAATATGCTATATTTGTTTGTGTTCAAATATCTGGGTGATCTAATATTCTTCTGAGATCCTTTCTACATCTTATCGGTTGATAAATTTCATGCTTTAAAAAGTCCATACTTTCTGTAACAAACGCTGCCAAATAACCAACATTTTTTGAGTGAGTCTTAAATTACAAGTACAGTAATATATAGTAGTGAGTACTTAGGATGATAACAAATGAAACCAATCTTTTATTTTTGCTTTCTTTTAACATATTTTGCAAAAAAAAAAACCAAAAAAACAATAAACCATCTGCAGTTTTATATTTTGGTTTATTTGAGAAAAGCGAATTGAATAATTATGTTTGAAAAGTTAAAACATTGGAAAAGTTGGGATATTTCAAAACCAAATTATATTTAGATTGAATAAAAAAATCCTTCTTTTAAATGGTTTTGGTTTTGAACAGAATTGTATTTGAAAGTGTGGAAAGGACAATAGAAAACATGTTAATAAGACAAAGATTTCTTATCATAGCAGAGAAAATATTTTTGAACCACGGGCATTGAAATTCATGCAGTCATTCTAATTAAATTTTGTAGGTCAAGATAAAATAATTCCTGTTCCATTTTTCTATAGCCAGTTCTCTGGTGTTTATTGCTCCCTCCAAGATTTATTCCTCCTCCCTGTCTAATAGACGTCCCAATCTATGTAATTTTTCTGACTGCTAGGTAGTATGAAGATACCAAAATAGATTTAAATTACCTTTCTCTAATAGTGGTTGTATTCTAAGTGGAACAGTACTAAAAGTTGATTAGAACTAGATTTTAATACATTCATTAAAGTAATAGTGAAGTCTAGAAGCAGTAGCACCACAAATAGTTTTAATAATTCTAACTCTGCCAGACTCTCTTCGAAGGAACTGACAAGAGCTGCCAATTCCAAGCAAACATTGATGTGTGAATGCAGAAGGACTTAGGTTTACTTGGTTTAAGGTCTCAACTACTCATTTATCCTCATGGGCCTTGCTGTGAGGCCAGTTACACCACCTAACACTAATAACACCTCCTGAAATCTGTACTGCTCAGAGGTAATGTACCAGAAGGCTGTGCTGCCATTCAGGAGGACCTGGACAGGCTGGAGAGTAGGGAAAAGAAGAATCTAAAGAATTTCAAGAAAGCCAAATGCAGGGTCCTGCACCAGGAGAAGAATAACCCTATGCACCAAGACAGACAGGGGACTGAGCTGCTGGAAATTAGCTCTGCAGAGAATGAGAATGAATCCTGGTGGACCCTTATGCACCCTTATCCTGAGGTGCTTTAGAATAGTACTGCCAGAAGCTCAAATGAGGGGATCCTGCCCCTCTACCCTGCCCTGATGAGGCACATCTGCAGTGCTGTGTCCAGTTCTGGGCTCCTCAGGACAAGGGAGACATGGAGCTCCTGGAACAGGTTCAGTGGAGGGCTACAAGGATGATTTAGGGACTGGAGCATCTCTCTTACAAGGAACTGGGCCTCTTGAGCCTCAGGAAGAGATGACTGAGCAGGGATCTTATTTATGTAGGCAAATATCTGAAGGGCAGGTGTCAAGAGGATGGAGCCAATCTCTTTCCAGTGGTGCACAGCCACAGAATAAAGGGCAATAGGCAAAAAGGTGCAGCATAGGATGTTCCATCTAAATATGAGGAGAAAATCTACTTTGAGGGTGACAGGGCACTGGAACAGACTGCCCAGGGAGGTTGTGGAGTCTCCTACTCTGGAAATATTCAATCCCACCTGGACACAATCCTGTACAACCTGCTCTAGGTGAACCTGCTTTAGCAATGGGGTCGGACTGGATGATATCCAGAGGTCCTTCCAATCCCAGCCAATCTTCCAATCCCGGTGGTCCTGTGCTAAAATGGTAAAAGCTGCTCACTTCTAGGAGGAGAAACAGGGACAAAACTCAAGCAGACCATAATCCAGCAGACAGAATTTTTCTAGTTATTTTGTTTTCTTTCTTTCTGTACTATCTCCTAGGGGTTTTTTTTTCCCTCAGTATGCATCTACTTGTTGCACAATAAATACTTGGAATGATGCTTAACTACAGGATTAAAGGAGAGTTTAATCTAACTAAATTAAAAATGATTTACAAGAAAGCATTTTCCCATCTTCTTTACAGTGGAAGAGAATTGTTGCTTTAACATTTAGCACATGGCATTTAGGAGTACATTAAAACCAACTACAAACCTATGTTTCATCTGGGAAAATGGGAATAATTAGCATGCTCATACACTGATATATTTTAACTGTCTTAGGGCAATTAAAGATACTATTACTTTTATTTAATTTTTACTTTTAGCAAGAGAATTAAAAGAAGAAGGAAAAAGATGACTGAGATAGTATGTAAAATTCATATTTAATGATGTATTTGGGTAGCTAGTGGCAAATTAGTTACAGAGATAAACGGCAGGTGTTTTGTGTTTTCTCATTTACACACTCATAAAAATAAGGATTTAGTTGAGTAACATGTAGTTCCCTTACTGCAAATTGTATCCTAATGTATGTGAAAAAGAACAAAGTGGAGGTTATCACAATTTTCTCATTGTCTGATTTTAATAATTTTGATTTGTAGTCATTGATTTTTTAAGGGTATTGTTTTGTATGAATAGCAGGTATCTTACTCAGTTCTCTTGGTTTATTACAAAGATAACACTTCTAATTAAGCCCTATAACAGAAATCCCTTTTCTATCTGTCAAATGCTATTCTAATCCACTCCTTAATGAGGATTGTACTTAATTAAGACCAGATTTATTAATTTTTCTAACTGGAAATATAAAACCAAACATAATTTCACTTAGCTTGTTTATATCATACCAAAAAAACTGAGATTTCAGCACAGGAGTTCATGGCTCCCCCTCACGAATTCAGGTGGACTAAAAGACATTTGGACATGAAGAGAGGCAATTTATGGGTTTTTTTCTTTTTAACTGAAACAAAGGTGTTAATGTCAAAAGAAGAGTTGTCAGCCAAACTATATATTTGTCAAATGAGAACCATTTGAAAGGCATGGTTGCGTAGGAGTTCATTCCAATTATCTGTTGCATACTGTCAGTAAATTAACATTTTCTGTTTGCAGCTGCAGTTGGTGGTGATCACAAAGGCAAGACTCCTCTACCTGATGGCCACGTCTTGTGCTGCTGATACAGCATTTCAATGTAACAGCTGTTCAATTCACAGGAGATTCAAAGTCATTGTCTGAAGGGGTAGAAAAGAAGGTGTACTTAATATTCTTGTTAACTAACAGTATGAACCATATTTATACATTTTTCTGAGCATTTAATATTAGTACTCTTATCTGTGGCTTACTTGGGTAAACTTCCAGGAGTTACTTCTTGGCTAGTATGTTACAGTAAAGAGATATGGGTGCAGATATAGCAAATTATGTGTGTGTGTAAAATAAAATAAATGTATGTATAAAAATTAATAAATTTATAATAACAATATCAAAGTAATACATATATAAATAATAGAAAATGGATAAATAATAAATAAATTTATGTATGAAATAAATGTATGTGTAAAAATATATGTATGGAACAAGAGGAGAAAAAACCAGTATTTCAGTATCATATATATTGTTATGAAAACTAAATGCAATAAGCAAAAACTGCTTTATCTTTGTATTTACTTTCCAAAATGTTACAATTCTGTTTGTTTTCCAGTATTCATGAATTAAATCAGTATTCAGTGCTCTTGCTGATCCCTTCCTAAGATAAATTATGTCAGGTAAGAAGTCTGGAAATTAGATAATTTGTGAATTGTAGTGTATAGAGCAACAGTTTTTACTATTATTCTCATTAATTCTTTATAACGAAAACTTATTGAAACAATTTACTTGTGCTGTGTTCTATACTTTAGCATTAGGTCTATTCTGTGTCATTTAACATTGTCAAATGCAAAACTCAGTCTTTTGCAAAGGGAAGAAAATTACCCTGGTGAGTTTAGTTAAATTAGCATCATTTATAATGATTTCAAGTTCCTTTGAAAGTTGATGTTCTGTACGTGAAAGATATTAACTTTTTAACTCCTTACCACTTGGTGAAGTATATGAAGTCTGCATTCAAGAAATATCAACAATAACATATGCAAAAATAAAAGAAATATATAAGCAGATAAAGACGTGACCAGACCTTACATAACTGGGAACAGCATTTGCACATGGTACTGAACTTTAAAAGTTCATGGTTGGTTTACCTTATTAAATAAGTATTAAACAAATTCTAACTCACAAAAACAAGTGTGGTCTCCCCCATTCCTGCTTCAAGCCATAAGCATGAGTGCATCCAGACCTACTACAATGCTCCAGTAAACCTTGCCATCGAGTTTTGTTGAACCACATTCACATGAGTATTAAACTCTGGTTTATATCAATAAAAGACATCCTTGCTCCTCTCTTACGAGTGAAGTGCATCACTGCATTTTGAACACACCCCCTGTCTGTAGGTAGCAAAGCATGTATGATACAATAGTCCTGTCTTTTCTTTATTATTATTTGGAGAGCTCTTCTACAACTGGATGGCTTGCTCCAGGGAAATACCCCTCAAATAAAATTTTCTTATTTTCTCTTTAGGTGTATTTCTTTTCAGCCTCTCCATGTCTCAGTTACCCTAAAAGCACTTAACATGTCTGTTTCAGGCTGAGTTCATCTTTTTTTGTTACAGTAATCACAGGTGCAGGCAGCCTTCCACATAAGGTCTTGCTGATGATGTTATACAACGCTTCTGTTTTCCTATATGCACTTTGTCTCAAGCATCTCAGAAGTATATTGACCTTTTCCTCAGGTATGTCACATTTATAACTCATAGTCATCTTCTGGTAAGTTAGTACATCTCATTCCTACCCTCTCCTTTTCAGCTAAAGGCACTGCAACTAACAGAACCTTTTTTGTTATCCTGTAACTTGATGCATTAAATCGCTCCACTTTTGTTATTTTAATATTATAACTATTCATTTTTTGTGTAATGTTACAGCAGTCTTCTGTAGCTCAGGATCGTGGGTCTTAATCATTTGTCATCCTTAGAAAAAACTCACGCTAATAGCAAGAATTCTCATGCTTGCAAGTATGCTCTTGAGAGAGAGAGAGCAAGGAGTTGATTTACTCAGAATTCTTTTTGTCTTAACGAGTTAATTTTTAATTCATTTGGAATGATTTTTCAGGAGCAACCTCAAAAATGAAGCTAATACAAGAGAACTTTCTTTACAAATACCTTTCGATGTAAGGACACAGGCAGACACCCTGTGTTTAAAAATGAGAACATCAGCCATGCTGAGTAAGTTGATTTTATATCCTGAGTACCAAGCAGCTTCCCAGTTAACACAGCATACCAAATGGATGCTTCCCAGAGGAAAATAAATAAGGAAAATAATCCATATATATGGATATATATTTCTGCTATAAATATGAACCAAGCTTCTCTCGAAGGACTTGTTATTCATACATGCATTTCACTGCATCTGATAAACCTGGCAATGAAATATCATGAAACTCACATTAGGAAAATTCAGGCATTTTATGAGTAATATGCTAGGTGGATGACATGCCTGAAGTTATTCTATTCCACAGTGATCACAAAAATAAACCACAACTCAACCAGTGTTGACCTCAAGAAGTTGGAGACAATATCACAATGGTCCAAAGCTCTTATGGTTTCCAGAGTAAGAAAAACATAAGAAAGTCAGTAACAAGCAGAAAAGTAGAAAGGATATTCAGACTCCCAGCTGTGATCAGCATCACCTTTTCAGTGAGATTCCATGAGTTTACACTTACATTGGGAAACTTTTCAATAACTAAACTTTCAGACGATTTAAGATTCTGTGCAAAATATTTAATGCAGACATTACTGAGAAATTTAGCTAAAAAGATGTTTTGCTGGGTGCTCACCTATCTCCAAAGCTGAGAAGAAATTTTTATGTTTGATCTCTTTTCTTCCTCACATATTCTTTTTTGTGTATTTACTGTATATTGCTTTATAGTTAGTTTTACTAGCATACGTTGCAAAACATAAAGCAGCGATGTATGAACGTTTATAGTTAGCAATTTCAACTTTATCTGTGTTTCATAATAATGCTCATGTTTGTAGTTGGTGATTTTTTTGCTTAACAATTTGATGGAGCCAGGGCACTAAACCAAAGGATGATTAGGAGTCCAAATGAGGCCCAATAGCACTAATGCATCAGTTCTCCCTACAGAGCCATATGGGCACTGTCTCCCAGCTTTTCCTGCCATCTGCATCTTTTCACTCTTGAGTCCTTGATCTCCCTTCCAAAGAAAGCATCTCAGACCATCACCCCAAGCTTCTAGCCAACAGCAATTACATGGACACCATCACACATCTCACTCGGATTGGTGCCATTTTTATCATAGAGATTTCAATATCAAACATATTAGCTAATTCAACCCTGCTTCTCTTTTAAAAAACTTTGTAAATATATGTTTTTTAACAGAAATAAATATAAAAGGCTTTAAAAATGTGTCTGTCTACATCTTACTGTCTTATCTAAACTAAGTTTTAAAATATTTTTTGACACTCTTTTTTGGTGGTGAAATAAAAAATTACTTTTTGGGCAGCAAAATGGATTATAAATATAACCGAGAGAGAAAAGTAATTATGGAGGGGATTCCAATTTGGCACAAGAAATGCGGCATATCCAGGGGACTGTGCCAGTGAGCAATGAAAGTATTGGTGCCAATGAATCTTGTAATGTTGTCATTTAGCCCACTTGTTATTGTTTATCTTCTGGTTGATCATCATCATTTGTCATCCAATTCCTAGCAAAGCATCCCATCGCACTCCCAAGTTGATTTCTCACTGTATGATTACTCAGTGCTGGGATTGCTGAGTGCCTGTCTGCTTATGGCTGGATGCAGGCTGAGGGGTTGGCTGCTGTGTGATTTAGGCGACTGCCAAAATATGTAAGTACTACCAGTTTAGTCCTCATAGAGATTTTTGAGATTTCTTTAGATTTTACATTTGCTTGCCCTCAGGAGTCTCTTTATAGGCACTATTATTTCTTTATTTATAGTGAAGCTTTGGCTTAAGTCAAAAGACAGAAGTGTGCTTGCTGGTGAACCATTCAGAGGAGGTTGCCTCCATGTGATACTCTGTTTCCTCAGTGAGATAATATTGCTCCTTTGCACCTATGCACAAGTTCAAATCTGCCTCGTGTTTTCTGGTGAAAAAAATCCAGCCTTCCCAGGAAGACTCACTGCTATAGATGAACAGTGGGCTTCTTAACAATTTTTAGAGAAAGGCAGAGATTGACCCTTAAAAATACGTTCCCTGAAAACCCAAAACTTCCACCAGCATTCAGCCTTCACAATTGGAAGTGGTGCTTGTGAATCCCTTTAGAACTGAAAGAGAAAAAGAAGGTTCTTTTCCTCACATAGTCTCTGGTAGTAAAATGTTCTATAGCTGCTAGGTTGGTCCCAGAGCTAGAGTCACTCTAGAAATGGAATGGCAATGCACACACACACACACAATTTGCACGTAAATATATCAGTGATAAACCTGATATCACCTCTGCTTCAAAATTCCCTTTTGCATTCTGGTCCAGAAAAAAACCCAGAGGATTTTCTGTTACTCCACAGATGCTCAATTGTTATTTTTAAGTAAAAAGGTAGTTGGAACATTTAATCCAAACTTACACTCATAAAAATTTGTTTTTTAGTATACATATTAAAGAGGTTTCAGCAGAATCCCAGAAA
Organism: Cinnycerthia olivascens; assembly: GCA_035048155.1. Taxonomy (NCBI): domain Eukaryota; kingdom Metazoa; phylum Chordata; class Aves; order Passeriformes; family Certhiidae; genus Cinnycerthia; species Cinnycerthia olivascens. The sequence continues at coordinate 19,564,978 of JAWWMU010000237.1, forward strand.
ATAAAAATTACTAGAAAAGCCACTCTGCATAACAGTAATATTGAATCATCTCTTCACAGGCGTTGCAAAGAACAAATCAATGAATTTTTCCCCAATAAATCAGTGTCAGGTAGAGGAAAATTGCAGGAAGTGGAAATGAATACACATAGGAAAAATCCATGTTGCAGAGATAGTCTATTGACAAGAACAGGATGATTCTAGAAAAATGGGAGAACTTTTGAAGAAAGACATAAAGCAAAATGGTGAAGAGAGTTGGAAAGTGTCATGGGAAACGGATATTGGAGATAAATATTAGAGGGCTTTTTTAGGAATCATGCTTGAATTTGGCAAATTTCTCACAAAAATGAAGATTTCATTGTGTTCTCAAGATTTTTTCAAAGAAAATAAGATTTCTTGACTTTCTAGTTTCTGAGGTTTAGAAATATAGTGGAATTGAATTTTCCCAGCCTTTTAATACTACTTTTTTTTCTTACTGCAGACATGCTGATTTAAATTTATTTCATCAGGAGCTCAAAATTGCAAAAATTGTCAGGAGAAGAAATTAATAAAAATTTATTTGCATCTTCTGATTAATTTATTCTCCTGCATTTGTAGTTAAAAATTAGTAATCTCCTCTCACTTAATTGCAAATGTATTAATTAGTAATCTTGTTTAGATGCATTTATTAAATATAAATTATGAGCTGCGGCATTATTTTCAAAATTGTCTTTGACATAGTACTGTAGCCTAAATTCTCTGCTTTGCATCACAAGACATTTGTTGAGCCAATATTCCATTTTACACACACAAATAATTTTCATGAATTCTGATCTTTTCAAGGACATCCTGTTCTTCTAATAATGAATTATACACATTTTATTTTCAATTGTGAATTTAATTTTACAACCATCATATTAAGACTGGTTAGTTTTAATACCAAAAGGATTGGTGTTCACTAACTGACTTCCAGCCATGTTTATGAACTTCATGTTGTGTAAAGAAATTCTGCAGTTTATATTAATTTTGTTTAATTCATCATTAAAAAATATAATGTTTCATTTGGAAAAAAAATCATTTCACTGGAGTGCAAGTACTTTATCGTGTCATAGATTCATAGAATCTTTTAGGAGGAAACCAGGATAGTTATGGTGAAATTTGTCACTTTAGAATATAATCACAAGGGTTGTTTCACTTAAATATGAATTAAACCTTAAAACCAAATTTTAATTTAACATACTGCTAAGTAGAGTACAAACAAGCCGTAAGTATGGGGCTGCTTTTATAGAGAAATTCCATGGAGAGGTCTTTTGGACAGAATTACATCTAACAATGTTGTTTGACAAGGTACACTATATAATGTATTATAGGCCCATAAGATGTTAAAACTGTAGCATAGTGTTGGTTTTGTTGGTTTTTTTTTTATAAAGACACACAATTCTCTTAAGTTATGTCTGTTTGCAACTCCATTATCCTTTCTCCAAGGAGCTTGTGCTTTCTTCCCATCATTACTAGCAAGTAAGTGGTCCCAAGGTGCCTTCTGCCTAATGGCAGAGAGAAAAAGAGAAAGCAGATCCACGAAATTTCATTCTCTTTTTCATGTGAAATAGGAAATGTATATACAAGGCTCATGGATAGATGTGCTTAGGTGGAAGCCAGGAGAAAGAATAAAGAAAACAATGTCTTGGACATTTAATTAGTTAACAAAGCCTGCTAAGTTCCTATAATCAAAATATATGTGTTTAGGAATAACTTTTAAAACAAAAAAGCCTTATTTCTTATCCAATTCTTTAGGTTATAAACTCTACTCATTGAACATATTATTTTTCCTATAGCAGTTGTAACCTGATTCAGTAAGAATCAATTAAAATCAGGGAGAAAATAAGAGCCACTATTCCTGTCACATATTCAATAGGAAAGGACCGGAGAAGAAAATAAAAAGTTCACTCTAAGTTTTAATTAGAGAGACCCATGAGGTCCAAATAGTTCAAATAATCTGCACCAAATCCAGTGGAACTTCCAAACCAGTACTACTTTTGAAGATTTAATAATCAGTAAATTCCTATCCTTTTATGTTGGCTGAATAACATATGGAGCAATGTATCATAGTGTCTACCTGTCAGTATATTTAAAGAAGAGGCAAAAGGAAGAATTCTAAAATAGAATGAAAAATGTTTTTGCCAAGCTCCTGGAGTTTCTCTCCCTCCTTTCCTTTCCTGTAATGCTTAACACAACAAAAAGATTCTTTAAATCAAGGTTATTATCTTTTGAACAGCCTACTGAGTCTAAATTCTCCTTGATGTATTATACATTTGAAGCACATTACATCATAACATATATTTAAATGCAGCATTTTATTGTACTAAACAAAGAAGACGTGGCCATTATAACAAATAAAATGCCTTTAGTTCCGCTGTGCATTAAGCTCAGGAACAAAGTAACACTTTGCAGTTCTTTTGCCTCCCTTCTCACAGGTTGCCTTGCATCTACCAAGAGTTTATCTGGCATTTATTATCTCAAGCATTCTGTATGGCATCTCCTGAGCTACTTTGATCAACAGTTTAATAGGCATATTTGAATCCTAACATAAATAGTGCTGTGCGTGTATTATTGGCTTTCCAGTACTGCTTAATCTGTCATTATTTCTCTTTGGATCTCATCTGACACATAAGCCATAACTAGGCTGCATATATATGTAGATTTACAAGTCCTAAACTGTAGGCTGTAGTGTGCGCAAGCATGTTGAAATTAATTTATTATCTCTTTTAAGTAAGAGAATCTTTATTTAAGCAGCTGGAATTAAGTTTCTCATTTGTAATTGAAACACATCACTAGCAAGACAAAATTTCAATGGGCAGCAAAAGAATTTTATGAACTATACTCCCTGATAAGTACTAGACTTTATGGATTTGTCTCACTGTATTGCAGAGGTTTTTCATTTATAAGTAGTTCCATCTTCTTACATAGCAACCAGTCATTACCCTTCCTGAGTATCTAAGATATCCCAAACAGTTTCCAATTTTGCAGGGAAGTTTTTTTACCTAGAATTTTTCACCATGCTAGAGTGACTTGCATTCTAGCGGACTGAGGAATAAGTGTCACATTCTTCCTGAAACAGTGTCATGGTTTAGGAATGGTATTCACCAATCCAGAGTACCTATGAAAATCAAAGGTAAACAACCATCTCATGGTATCGTTTATTACCAGGATAGATACAACACTACTGAACTGGTTTCTGGGCCACTGTTGTTGTGGAAGTAATGAAAAATGTGAAATTTCCTAGTGTACTACTTGGGGGGTACACCACTCCCCATGTAGTTTGTTCAGAAAAATTTCAGTTATTCAGAAGAAGGAGGATTTGGGCAGGTCTGTTTTATTCCATGGTCTCCAAGACACCTACTTCTCTCAGGAATCATCCAGAGTCATTTTGTGTCGGGGGAATAGTAAGAATGAGTATTGTCAGGAAATCTTGCAAAATCTTCTAAGCATTGGGATAACAGCTGTTCAACTGCATGCCATAATTCCTGTTTCTACAAATTCAGTTTTCTTAGAGCCAGATGCACTTAAAAACTGATTCTCCTGTTCCATCACCACTGCTTGTGATGTTCCAAAATGCTATGCCTTGCAATGGAGTGACAACCTCGAAGCCCTCTGTGACTACAGATCTGTTAGAACACGTTGCATTTGTATTTATCCCAAAGGATACCAAAGTGCATTGTATATCAGGCACACAGCAATCTCTTCATCTACCAGTGAATCAGACACCACTGGGGTGGAATACAGCAGATGTTTAACAGCATAAAGCAGTGCTGCACAACAGTTTTAAGACTGAAAGTGAAAAATGACTTACCAAAATGATACTACAGACGGAATTTAGGGAGACAGAATGTAATTAAGCTAACTGCAGTTTATACAAGAAACTGATGATAACATATTATTCTTGCAAAACAATGCTGTGAGATCTTTAGCAAGCAAGAGAGATAAGTTTTCAGTTTTATATATTACCTGCAAAGCCAAACTTTCAGCAATGAAATGGCCCTTACTACAGTACTAGATATAGATAACTCTCAGTATTTATAATTTATATATTAAATATAAGTATTTATATTTAATTAATGCAGGACGGCCAACTACTGAAAAGAATAAAATTGAATCTCTAAAAAGATGATAATAAAACAGACCCTGATCAATAGAAGAGCCAGACACTGAACAGTGGTATCAGCACAAGTCTGGAGAAATTATTTTAGTCTCAGTGAAGTTATTGTGGATTTAAAATTACTAACCCTGTAAACAGAGAACGAAATATGGCCACTAACTGGCAGGCATATTCTCAACAGTGGAGCAGAATAGTTTCAGATTCAAATAACTTAACTGTCTGGTCAATATAATAATTTTAGGTATTATAATTTCTATTCTAGGTAATAGAATTGGAGGGGGGGGTGTTTATAATTAAAGGAAGTCATAACTTCAATAGATTATGAAAATGAGGAGATCCTGTCAAATAGCCTAGTATAACTGCAGCTGCCATAACTGGAAAATATGTGAAGGCAGCCCAGGAGATCTTGTAAGGAGTCAGCCAGGAAGCCAATCATATACCCAGATGCTACACTGGAAACTCAAATTTGAGGGCTTTCCATCTGGGATTTTGCATCTGCCAAATTTGTCACATAAGTGGTCACAGCAGTTAGGTTCTGTGCTCCAGATGAGAGGAAAAGGCACCAAAGGGAGCTGTTTACCACCCTGCAATCAACAAGAAAATGCTGTGCCAACTGAAAGTGTAATCATATCTACAGCAATGTGCTAATGAGCTCTGAAAATGTTTAGCAGAATAAGAGAAGCCTCTAGAATATAGAGAAATCTGACACACTCCACATAGACATCAAATTACATGGTAACATTTATGATTAAAAATCTTCATTAACCATAAGTTGTTTGTAAAAACAATTAAATCAAGCCAATACTAGAACTATGCTGAATTGCCTAGCTTGATTACATATGTGTGGTTCATTCTTCACAGACAGCTCAACCATTACTAAAAGCATTCACTTTTCCAACTCTTGGCTGAGAGAGGTGAAATATAAGTTGATTTTTATAGTTAAATATTAGAAGGTGAGTTGGTCACTAAAAAAAAACCCCAAACCGAGGAACCAAACCCTACCTCCTTAATTAAACAGCAACACCACCAAACAATCAAACAACAAAAACAAACCCCTGAGACCCACATAACAAAGCAAAATAAAAAAGAGACATTTCAAACATTTGATAATTTTGAGTTAAAAATTATGAGTGCTTCACTCAAAAATTTTCTCCTAAGAGGTTAGCGATGCAGCAAGAAAAACTGTCTTATGCAAGAAAACTGTCTTAAGCTAGAAAAACTGTCTTATGTTCTGAGATGACATACTGTATGTGTGTGGTAAGATGGAGCCTTCTCTTTCTCCATCTTTACCCCAAATTACAAACTGAGCTAAAGACTGTCTTGCAAAGCTTCTGTGTAGCACAGTAAATGTGATTACATAGCATGGAACCTGTAAACAGATGAAAAAAAATTAAATAAACAAAAATCTCAGTGCAGAAACAGGGAGCCCTATGGATATTACAAACCAAAAGAACAGAGTATAGATGCTAGTAGGCAGGAAATCCATTCCAACCAAAAGTGATAGACAATATAATGTATTTCTAAACAGCATAATTAGAAAACAAAAATTATATATAAGTGTCATAGGGAGCATCCACTTGGCAAAGGTGGTCAGTAAAACGAATTTCATGGGCAAGCGAACCGGTTGAATCTGTTTAACAATTTAACAACAAACTGAAAACAAACTGAAAAGCTTTCTCTTTGGAGATGTCTTAATTATATGTTAGTTCTCCTTAAGGAAGAAAAAGATTGCCTGAAGATATGGAGGTTCTCCTGAACTGACCCTAGTAAACCATGAGGCACACTCTGATAGAACTAATGCATGTTAATAAGGGAGCCATATGAATTCCATTTGTTATTCTTGAAAATGTATAGCCTTGGGAAGATAGCAAATTGAGGAAGCTACAGAGTGACAAATCATCCCACTCCTTCTGGCTGTTTGCTCCAGAAGTTCATTAATTTATATAGCAAATGTGGGAAATATCAATATATCATCAATATTAATGTAGTACCACTATGTGTGTGAAATATTTTTCTGGGACAGCTGGTGATGGTGTGCTCTATGTCACTGTCCTTTATGTCAGTCATCTGAGCCTGAGATAATTTTTCCTCAAATAACAATATACTTGCCTTCTCTTTCCCCTAACAACATGGTCTGCCTCTGCAGTGCTTTCAGATCTTGCAAGGGTACAGCAAACCTTTACAGAATGAAACCCCTTCAAAAGGGAGGAGGTTAATCATGCAGTACAACTGGCATCATTGCACAGGTGATTGCTGAATGTGGAGAGCAATGAAGTCTCGTGTGGTTCCCTGGATGAGGAACTGAAACCTGAAGTCTAGGAGCTTGACAGACAGATGTTATTAAAGGGTGATACCATCCAGCCCATTTCTTCGGACAGTTTATCCAAATGCTTCTTTATTTTCCATGGAGGCTATTAAATAAATGAGCCTGAATTACAATATCCTCTAATACTAGTTATTGTTTAAAATTTCAGCTAATGAAGCAGGCCAATAATACAAGGCAGCTTCTTATTAACACACAGTGAATTACCTTCCTATTAAACACTACAGCGAATAAAAGGCAGCTTCTTATTAACACACAGTGGAACTACCACACTTATTTATTCCAGGGATTTTCTTTAGAAGAATATCAAGTAATATCTAAAGAGGAAGGTAACAAATAAAAAAAAATTCCAAGCATTTGATTATGTAATAGTTGATTAATGAACAATCTCTGACTGAGATGACTGTACATCTTCCTCTTGAATGCTCTTGGAATGTCCATTTCTTTTAGAAAGGACTTGTTTTGTTGCATTCCATGAATAAACTACAGTCTCTGATGAAGTTCCTCATCAGAGTGGTTAAATTTTTTTAGGAAGATAGCACAATTCCACACTCCTTTGCTGAAAACAAACAGGAATTTTCCTCCATCTTTGACACCTCAGAAAGTAATACTGCTTTGAACTCTTTCTCTTCCTCCTCCATCACCTTTCAAAGCATAATGATCTGTACATTAAAATGATGCACAGAAAGAAGGGTTTTACGGTTTACTGTTATGCAAAGCAGTGACTCATGCAATATTCATTTGCCAATTGCTAACACACCTTTTTCAAGCACCAACAGATTGCAATAGGTCCATTACCTCAGAGAAATTCTTCATAGGAGCCATGAACCAGCACTCGGCTGAAGATGAGTAAACTATCAGTCAGCAATGTTTTAAAAGTAATTGCAAACTGATGCATGATACTAGGTACCACAAGTTTGAAAAAAACTCATAGGCAGTAAAAGATAACAAATAGATATTCTACAGCATAAATTAAAAGAATATGTAAATGGAAGGTGTCATAAATATCACAAACTTAAAGAAAAATTCATTTTGTAATAGTGCAGCAGATAGGACAGATTTAAAGAGAGCAAACTTGTCTTGTGAAATGAATACATTCATAAGAAAAAACACAAAGAGCTAGACAAGATTCTGAATATTATAGAAAAGCTGTAATAAAGCAGAAATGGCACAGCTTATAAGAGTCTAAATCACCCTACATCAGAGCCCCAGAGAGGACCACTGTTTTGGATGTTACAGAAGAAATAAAGAAAAACATGAGGAAATATACTCAGTGATAATTGTGTATTTGTGTTTGTTGGTTAATTTTTATCATATTTTTTTCTCTAAGTAGGAGTTTATTTAACTTGGGACCTGTATATAAGGTGGAAAGGGTGTATTTTTCCCACTTAAAATCAGTGATTATTCTGGAAAGACGCTGAGTTAATGTTCTGTGCTTGATGTGTTATGGGTTTTCCCTCAAGAGGAGTAAAGAAACACACAGTAAACTTTTTATGTAAATTTTATTTTGTCTTTCAGGAGATTTTTCTTAGATGGGCATTTGACTTTAATTTATTATCTTGAGACATTTTAGTTGAAACTACAACTTTCTTGAGATTGATAGTCCAAGTTCTCTAGATATATTTTTTAGAGTGGCAAAAAAAAAAAAAAAGAAAGGCATGACCAGAAGCTTTGGACTATTTTGCAAATGAAATGAAACAACAAATTCAGAGGTTGAGGAAGTAAAAATAACATATTTAACATACAAATACTTAATATTAAAAATAGAACATAATTGCTGATGGAATTGGTAACTTCATTACAGAGAAAGGAATCTGGAGTAAAATAGAGGGGGCTGGACTCAGAAACCAATGAAGAAGAACCTAATCTAGTACAGCTGTCAAAACCAATGTCTCAATAGTATTTAGGCAGAGCTGTTAAAGGAAAAATGGATTAAAATCTTAGCAGAAACCTTCAAAAAAGAAAGAGTATTGTTATATTCATGTTTTACTTCTAGGACTGCTTTCACTTGAGTAATATATCCTAAAATATACTTTAAAATATATGTGAGTAACATATCTTAAAATTTTATCAGTTCATAATTTTACATTCACATAGAATGACACAGAATGTTAAGGACAGGTCTTGAAAGCTGATCCTGTATTTCTGCTGGGACAAAGTTCAATGTCTGCCTGACCTACACGGCATATGTGAACTGCAAGATCCTTAAAAGCATTTTCTGAATATGAAAATATTCAAAACTTCAAATATGGTTACAACCAGGTCCTGCCAATCTGAAGATGGAGGAAATCATCAGACTGTTATGTGAAATTTTCACATGCCAAAGATGACTGCAGTCTGAGATTGCTCAGCTCATATTCTGTATACTTTAAATGGTGATGCAGGTGTCTAAGGAGATAGACACCTCTCAGAGACTGATTAAACCATATGGATTTTATGTACATGGACTCTAGAGCTGGTGTCATCTGTCGGTGTTTTTGAGATTAGCTGCAGAGAAAGAAATAAGGAACTGTTTTACTATAATTGTTATAAATAAGCACTATTTTAAACTGCTCTATTTATTTTGCTGTGTAACCTGTCCAAAAAAGTGCTGTCATTCAACAAATTCAGGAAACAAATCAAGCAAACCTTTATGTAAAAACTTGTTTTCAAATTATTTTAAACACTTGTGTTCCCTGTTTTATTTAATTTTAATTATTTCTTAGTTTTTCCTTTCTTAGCCAGCACAAGTTCAGTAAAAGATTCAGTCCTACATCTTAAAAGCAATTCCATGTATGTGTGTCAGCACAGGCAGCCAGACAGAACAACCACAAGCCCATGCCTGAAACACAAAGAGTAAATTTATTTCTATTATCTCACTAACTTCATTGACTATTTCTGGATTACATTTAAGGAAACCATGCTCATCAGTTTGGGAGTAGGAACAATAGAAATCATTCTTGCAAGAAGATTTTTAAGCTAATAGGAAACCCAATAAGAAGACAATAGTTTTTATTTTGTATTTTGGCTATAAAGAACTTCCAGTATTCCACAGGGAGTTGTTTGACAATGAATGGTACAGGTACAGTTTGAGGGGGTAGAACACAGCATGGTAACATGGTAGTGCTAAAGGTCTAGAGCACTCAACTCAGCAGGCAGACACCACAGGAACTTAGAAAAAAAATCCTAACTCATCACAGTGAGAGAAATTTAATAGTCAAACTTTATTGCAAATCTTAATAATTTTCCCTTAAAAATATTGACATTGTAAGATTCCTTCTACACAAAATCTATAAGGCAATAAAATACTTTTGAGTCATAAATTAAGAACCCTTGGTCATCTCTGTGACGAAATAAATGCTTAAATTCTCCCAAAACTAGCAAAAGTTGCCTCTATTGAGTCATGATGAGCTGGAGATGCAATATAGAGTAAAAATTAACCTGATTATTGAAGGTGAAGATGAAAGGTAGCATTCATGCCATTCCTTCACTTGAAATTGTTTATTTTTGCTGTGTGCTGTATGAAATACTCAAAGCTACTTGTTATGCTGTTAATAGCCAGCAGCAGCACTAGTGTTGTGTGTAAGATCATCTCTGCTCGAAAGTCAGTGACAGGCTTATTTGAGGTAGTAAACAAAAGTCAGGCCTGCTATATTATACATATATATATCCAAACTAGCTTTTACAGAACCACAGGACATTCTGAATTAGAAGGGACCCAGAAGGTTCATCGAGTACAAGTCTAGCCATGCACAGGACATTCCCAAGGGTCACAGAATGTGCCTAAGAACACTGCCAGAACAATCCCCAAGAATCACACTACGTGCCTGAGCACGCTGTTATTTAGGAGAAATATGAAGTATCAAATATGATTATAGGTTCATATTAAAAAGCATTGGTTGTAAAGCAGTTGTCCTACAATGATAGATTGCAAAAGCCTTTTTTAGCAAGTGTTCTCACGTATAAATGTATTTGTGAAATATACTACAAGATAATGCAAAGGAAAAAAAAATATAGCCAAAAATAAGATAGCTAATTTTGGAATAAATGTTTACATAGTATTATTAGCATAATTTTTTAAAAACTAGTTTATGGGGTTTTTTCAGTATTCATAAGAAAATTACTGTTATCTTTTCACAGTGCCTATAACTTCCTAAATTAACTGTATGGAATTCACTTAGTTATTTCCCCTTTCTTTAATAGAAAAATGGAAGACAGAAAACCAGATAGGCTTTATAACGCATCTAGATTTCTAAGAAACTGAGTCCTAGACCAATTAATTGATAAAGAAGTTAATTTCCAAATTGAGGACCCTCACAGATAATCTGACAGCCACCTTGCTGTTTACATGGAGAGTGTCAAGGTCAAGTGCCTGCTGCTGCCTACAAGTGTCCAAGCCTTAAAACATTAGGGGATTTATAGGCTAAATCAGACACCACAAATTTAATCAAGAAACATTTACAAAACCAGTATAGATAATGTAACTTGTACTCTGAATACATAACCCACCTTTAAAATTCTGGTGTTGAAGATAAATTAGCCAGTGATGTAAAGCACTGCAACTGCAGTAATGAGCACCACAAAAAATCCATTTAAATAACTATTCATTTTGTATTCAGAACAAGTTTTCAACAGAATGAAGTGTATCCTCAGGCTTAATTTACATTGAACAAGTACCCATTATTTTATTTTCTTTCAGTGTTATTTAGCAAACACTGATCACCAATTTCTTTGAAGAAATGTTATGTAAATAGTAACAAAGTTGTTGTGCTGAACACCAAATACAAGTGATATTGATTCCACCTTTTCCTTACTTTGCATTTCTACTGTCTTTAATGTTTTGTATGCAATCATAATTTACACGTGGATTTTATTATGTGTTGGATTTTTCTAAGTCTACCAAACATAAAGTCTAATAATGGCTTGAGAGTAACATGAAGTAATAATGGCTCTTCCTGGAGATTAGAACCCAAAATGGGGAAAATCCCAGCAACAGTAAATGAAAGGGCCTAGTGATATAAATCTGACATGTTAAAGAAAGGCGGCATTGAGAGTGGTGTCAAAATCCCTTATGGTCTCAGAGAAATGGTTCTGGTAGATCTTCCTTCTCTGAGGAATTGTGGAGACACAAATTCTCCTTTAGCACTTTGGGTATGACCTGTAAGTGGTATGTAATGGTAACAGGTTCCATGTGGGTGAGGTGTGTATATGTTTGCTCTTGAAAAGTTATTTTATTTGTTTAAAAGATGGTTTTGTAAAATATAATTTCTAATTTTAGCTCTTGTTTCCTTGATAATTGTTTGGAATAGTATTTGAACTAAGGTAGGCCTTATGTATTTCCCTGGCCTAGCTGCACACAGTAGCTGATCAGTTCTCACAACCACTATTGGGGAACTGGTGTGTGAAGATGTAAAAGGTGTCAACATCTGATTATTATGTTCCAGTGCCGTGACTGTCCTGTGACAAACTGGTACAGAATGCAGGCAGCTCCTACTTCTCCCACATACATTTCTATTTTCTTCTTCATCTCCAAATACAGACTTATGTATGAGAAAGGTCAAAATACTACAACTTAGATGGAAGTGAAACAGATTGTGCTCATGCAATCATGATGAGTCTTCAGAAGAATTTCTTGCAAAGAATTCAAGGTAAGAAAACCAATAAATAACATGGGAGATAAACAATGTCAAGTACATTGTCAAGGGAAAGGCCATTATTGCAAGCACTGACTTAAGAGATGGACAAGCCAGTTCTGCCTCATATCAATCAGCAAAAGACAAAAATTACAAAAAGGATAGCAGCAGTCATCAGAATAGTCAGTGTCAAATGGCACCAGTCAGAAGGTGATTTTAACCACATCTGGTACCAATTCTTGCAATTGTCCTCACAGTTTTAAAACTTGATGTTCATCTTTCCTGCTGATTACATTATGTGTTTTGTTGAGTCCAGAACGTGCCAGCAGCCATTCCTTCTCCTCGACGGCAGCAGCCAGGCCTGTGGCATGCTGCGGTCGGGGAGGCCTCTCCATCCAGCCTGAGGGACACAGCTGCTGTTCAAGTTCGTGGGTTCAGCCAGCAGCAAAGGTGAATGTGTACTCCAGAATGACACATTACACACATTACACAACATTCCTCATGCCTGGCCACACAGGCCCCCACAGACAGAGCAGGGCCTTAATCGGCACCAATGCCGATAAATCAGCAACACTAACAAAAACAAGGGCTGCTTTCCAGCAGGTCAGTGTTAGCATGCACTAAAAACCACACTTTCTCTTGCTCTCTACACTCACATTCATGTTCACCTACAAATCCCATGAATATTAGCACTGCCTTTAAGCCCTTAACACTGATGTTTACAGAACATGCAGGGAACACCTTACTGTTATTAAGATCCCACTTGAGACCAAAAAATTCTACATATTTTAAAATAATACTACTTTAAATTAGTTCTCATTTCTTTATTTCCTTTTGCAGAATATATTCATTATATTGCTTTTTAAATTTCACTGTTTCAATTGACAAAGTTATCTGTATTCTCTACCTAACAAAAACCTCAGGATGTTCCTTTAATGTTTATGTGAAAAATAGCTGCTGATAGACAAAAGATTTTCTAGAGGCTTCTATCTATAGAAGAATTAAATCAATAAATATTTTTAAAAACAAATGTATAAATAATTTTTTCCAGTCTAGGGAATAGACTGTCTAAATTTAATCTTCCTTGAAAGATTTTTTCTTTTGACACTCAGTTCCTGCATAGCATCTACTTCCAATCCATTGTGAGATATTATGACTCTTTTATCTCCATAGGTCAAAAATTCTGTCTGTTCTTTAACACTCCTTCTTAATTCACATCTTCATTCAGTTTATTTCATCAAATATTGATGAAACAAATTTTCAGTTGTTTTCTAGTGTACTTTGGCCTGTATTATCTTAATCTGTTTATCCACATTCAACAGTACTGATGTGTTTGATGCTAAACTGAGTAATACAAAGAAGTAAGAGGGAGGTCCAGTTATGTCATGTTGTGTCAGGGTCTGAAGCATGTTATTACAATGAAATTTCATCTTTCATTTTCAGAACACGAAACTCTTTATCCATATTTCTCCCTTGAAATTCCATCACAAGGACTATCTGTCCAACTCTTTCAATCTGGAAATGACTTCATCTGAAATAGTATCAGACATTTCAGCCAAAAAGTCCCACTGTGGGCGTACAAGATACAGCTACACGTTTTAATGTTTGCTGCTTGGGGAATGAGGCTCCTGACAGCAAATACAGGTTTTGATACCTGACAATGCATTGTGTAAAAACCAAGTTTCTTGGAAATCCTTTCCACAGATCTAGTTGCCAGCTCCAGGGCATAATTTCTTTTAAATCTTGGTTGTTATTTTTTTTCTAAAACCTTATTTTATCCAGGTCTGTTGAACAGAAAAATGTCTTTATTCAATCAGTTCTTCAGAGCCTGGAACCACAGCTATATGCTACAGTTTTTTCCTGAGAGCCTGAAAGCCATACAGGATTGTCACCAGAAATACAGAACTTGGACATACCTGTGGCAATACAAAGGATCTTGATCAAGACCAGTGACACTCATCTGAATAGTTCTGCACAGTGTTTTCACAAAATGGCAAGCTTTATGAGCAAAAGATACTCAAGAAACTGATTATAAGAACCAGAAAAGTAAAAATATATAGTCTTGCACATATCAAACAGAAAGATACTGAATATATATACTTCCAAAATTCTGGAAATTTCATGATTCAGTAAATTATATTAATATCTTGTATTTTGGTCCATATATGATGTAGAATATTATCTTCCATGAAAATGTCACTGACATTTTATACTTAATGTCACTTATTTTCTTTGAAGGTCATTATCTATGATCAGGGTTTTAAAATTCTTCTCAGGAACGTGTCCAACACACAAGCCAGAATAGGAATTGAACATATGCTTGGTGATTTTAATTGTACTCTTTCTGATTTTAGAATAACAGTATTCATTGCAGTTTTTAAAAGTTTACTGAAAAGTAAAATAATGTAAAAGACAAAATTCTACAGAGGTCAGTCACTGGATATTTAAAAAAAATTATTAGCAGTAAGAAGTAATACATAATTTAAAGAAATCTAAAACATTTTTCCTTGTAAAAGGTGGTATTTAGTTCTGTAGGATGGACAAATGGACAAATAAAATAATGATCATTGCAAACAATTCATCTCTCATTTACAACTTATTTTAATTACATTTTCTGAGTAGTACCATAGGCTGAAGAACCCTGTATAAAAATTAACTAATCATAATCAGAAGTTGCTCTGTACCAGTAAATGCAGCTTATTACTATTAGCTATGTTAACTGGTCACACAGTGAGCAACAAAAAATGACCCTTGGAAACTCATGTAATAATTCAGTTAAGATAACTGTTAAAGAGTTTTTCCAGTGTGAAGGAGAGCTGGAAAAAGGGAACTGTCTGCCACAGACTGCAGGGGATGATGAGACAAGGCAGATTCTCTTTACAGAAATGGCATAAATTTAATATCATTAAATTCTAATAAGAGGGTTAGGAAATTTTGAAGACTACTCTGTATAAAAAACCATCTCAGTAAAGCAGTAAATTTAGTCCATTCTGGGGTAGATAGGGCTATGTGACCTGCAGATCACCTTCATAACCCTAGAGAAGAAATAAAAATTATGTCGATGGAAGGTCTAACTAATCCTGCCTTTTCCTTCATTTATATAAACTACTTCATATAAACCCTCTTGTGATGAGACCTTTTCCTTCCATTCATCAGTACTAGACTAATAAAATAGCAAATGTCAAAGCTGGAGTGTGCAGTCAACTAAAAGAGCTGGCATTCAGGAAATATATTGCTATTTAACAGCTCTACATTACTACTTATAAGCAAGTACAACTGTTTTCATGAAAGATATGTGTACATTAATTCAGGAACTGCCCTTGTCTAATCAAGACTATATTTCAACAGAGAGATTTTTAAGCAAGACGGAGGATGTTGCTTCTCCATTCAAAGATAATTGATGTAAGGAGTTAAGAAACAAAAGAAAAAGAAATTAAATTTATCTAAAAATTATATTCACAGTTTTACGTATATGAGTAAGTTTTAGACTTGTGTAACACATCAGTTGTTCATAGAATTATAGAATTTTTCCCTAGTTGGAAAGGACCCACAAAAATCATCAATTCCAAATCCCGGTCCTGCACAGCACACTTCAAGAACCACAGCATGTGTCTGTCAATATTGTCCAAACCCTTCCTGATCTCTGTCAGGCTTGGTGCTGTGATCAGTTCCCTGGGGAGCCCCTTCAACTGCCCAACCACTCTCTGAATGAAGACTCTTTTCCTAGTATCCAGCTTAAATGCCACTAACACAGCTTCTTTCTGTTCCTTTTGCTCCTGTCACTGGTCACCAGAGAGAAGAGATCAGTGCCCCTTGTGAGGAAGCTGTAGACAACGTGGTCTCCCTTCAGTCTCCTCCAAGCTGAACAAGCCAAGTGACCACAGCTGCCTCTTTTATGGCTTCCTCTCTAAACCCTTCACCATCTTCGTAGATCTCTTTGGACACTCTCTAATGCCTTTCTAATTTTATTACATTGTGACACCCAGATCTTCCCCCAGCCCTTGAGGTGAGGCTGTCCCAGTGCAGAGCATAGGGGACAATCCCATCCCTTGCCCAGCTGTGATGCTGTCCCTGATGCCCCCAGGACAGGGTTGGCCCTCCTGGCTGCCAGGGTACTGTTGGCTCATGTTCATCTTGCCACTGACCAGGACCCCCAGGGCCCTTTCTGCAGCACTGCTTTCCAGCCTCTTGTTCCCCAGTCTGTTCATACATCCAGGGTTGCCCTGTCCCAGGTGTAGAATCTGGCATTTTGTTGAATTTGCTGTGCTTAGTATACTTTTAGGTCCTCCATTCAAGTCACTTATAAAGACGTTGGAGTGCTCATATGTATGCATCGATATTTAATTGTAGGCACTTCATATAGGCTTTCACCTTAGAAAGAAAAGAAAAAATTGTCTTTTATCCTTTATGGCAGACTATCTGGATTCATGCTCATGAATTTCAGATTTCCAAGATGTAGCTTAGATTTTGCAGTTAGTCCACACTTTGAACTAGAATTTCAGTACTGAGAAATGTTGCATAATTTTCTGTTTTACTGGAAGTGCTCCACATGTTTTATGAATGTTTGTGGGGTTTTTTTGTTATATGCCCTGTCTCAAAGGAATAATGGAAACTTATTTGCTAAATGTCAGTTAATAAGTTTTACAGAATTAAATGCTCAGGGAATTAATCTGGGAAGAAAAAGAGAGCTCAATCTGCTCTGCATGCACTGGATGGGAAAGCATGCAGTCATATGGTTACGCTTTGTTTCAACTCAAGATTTACAGAGCCTAAGTGAAAGGTATGACTTTATCAAGCATTTAGAAAAACAACTCTGACATGGCTTCTACATCCAGAGTATCTGTAGATATGAAGAAATTATGAAAATGGGGTCTGTTATATAATCTTATTGCTACTCTGTCTTTTACCAGTGGTCAAATTCTCAATGTTCCTGCCTGTACTTGGCCTTTCTGAGCAGTTACTGAAGTATGAGAAAAGTAAAATTTGAAGAGAAGAAGCACTGCAGTATGCTCACAGATTTAGGAGGCCACCTTTGTCTAGATAAAGTACCCTGGAATACTGTGGATAACTCAGGCATTGTTGAAATGACAATTTTTAACCTTTTTTTAAATCTTCCTTCCCTGGGTAGGGGCTTCCTGCTTTAATCATTTACTTAGCTGGATTTGTAGGTAGATATCTTGTACCTGGTTAACAACTTAGGTTGTTAAAGTAATTTTCACAGGTCTCTGTTTAAGGCTCAAGAAATAGTACAAAAAAAATCTCAGAAACTGAAATTTTGCTTTTCTCGTTGTAAGTAATTGAATGTTTATAATCCTATTGCCAATCAATCAATGTGAAAAGTAGTACACAAGTACCTCAATACACCTAACTGCAGTACTTGGAAGAGCTATTGCAGGATAGGAATATTTTTAAAATCTTGCTGTAGCAAGAAGATAGATGTCTCATATTCTTTGTATGCCAGAGTGAGTCTGAACACACATTAGGATGTTTTCTCCAGAGAGAAATACAGTGTCATCTGCTGGAAAAAACTGTGATCTTCTGTTTCAGAACCAAGTTTCTTCCAAATTTCACATCTAATTAATATAAGTACTTGCAGTCACAGCACGAGTGTATTTTGTTTGGCATTCTGACCAGAATTTTTCTGGAATATAGTAAGCATTTTGTCATTAATAGAGTGATTATGGAATTTCCCCAACCCCAGGCATCAAAAAGGAACTGCAGGAGAAGACATCTGCTGAATTTTTATTTCTGAGAATTTCATAAAGAACTCCTCCTTCAAACAGAATTTTTTACTCTTTCTTCATTGCCAGTATCAGACTAGTTTGTACTAGATCTTTGCTCAGACACACAGGGATGGAGAGAAAACTCGAAGTCATCTTTTACCTTGTCTCTTTTTCTACAAAGTGTCCAAGTACAATCTCAAAACTTTTTTCTCCTAAATGCAAAAGTTGTTTGTTTTGGGAGTGTGTGCAATCTCAGTTCTCCCTTAATAATAGATATACACTAAAGAACACATTTTCACAATTCTTATCAATTTATTTCAGGTAAAATATAAATGTAATATAAATTACATCAGCTGAGCTTTATACATTAACTGATTTAAGAGAAATATGCTATCAAAGACTTCAAAGTCCAATTAAACCACTGTTTACCAGATCTTTTCACTCTCTACAACTACCTGAAAGGAGTTTGCAGCAAGGTGGGAGTCAGTTTCTTCTTCAAAGCAACAAGTGACAGGACCAGAGAAAATGTCAAGTTTTACCAGGGAGTTTTAGACTTGGTTTTAGAAAAAACATTCTTCACTGAAAGAGTGATGATGCATTATAACAGGCTGCTCAGGGAAGTGATTGAGTCACCATCTCTGGAAGTGTTGAAAAACCACGTGAAAATGGCACTTGGGGGCATGGTTTAGTGATTAATACAGAAGTGTTGATTAAGAGTTGGACTCCATGGTCTTAAAGGTTTTTTCCAACCTTAAAAATTCTACTATTTTAAGACAAGTATTTAAATCTACTATTCTTTAGAATGGAGAGATGTTTGAATTTGGAGTTGGTTCCTACATAGCAGTGAATTCTAATACAGAATCAATCTCTGCAGAATTTTTGAAAGAAGTGTCATCGGTAAGATCATGAATAGCATTTCACTGACTAGGTACTTATGAAAAATTTCCAGGGGATCCATTTCAATGATCCTTAGATGCATAAGCATCTCACTTTTTGACTGAATTTCAAATGTTACAGGTTAAATGCTAACAGTTTCAATTAGGAAGTTATTGAAGAACCTTTTTAAAAATTGGTGTTGCTTCCTTCTAAGACTATTCTCAAATTTGTTAGCAGCACATTACAGAACTAGTCCTACCTCTCTACAGATTGTTTGTATCTGCTTTTAAGATTAGCATTGTACAGGAATGTTTCTGATTTTTGTGGGGGAAAAAGGAAAAGTAATTTCTGCATCAAATAATGAGAAAGAAGCTATGTAACATTTATTCTCAGGATTCATATTTGTAATGCACCATCATAGCTCATTCCTTAAACATCAGATAGAGAAAATAACACAAAATTGTAATAACAGTTAAGATCTACATGTAAAATAACATAACCCTATGGTGAGAAGGATTGTTTTAATTTGGGATTTGGACAGCGATGTGAAGTTTTATGTAATTAGCTGTTCATCATGGGAACTCCCATTCCTGATATAAACATGCTGATAGCACATGCAAGGGAAGGACAAGACAAGTACAAACTCTAAATTAAAACAGCAGTGGTAACAATTACACTGCAATCATTATATTCCGCCCTCAGCCAATATGCAACATTGTCGATAGAATACTCCTTAGGAATTCACACAAAAGAATAAAAAACAGCCAGTCTTTAGCAAAATATGGAATAGTGGTATTTTTACAGAGTTTCAGCCTGAGGGACAGTCTCATCAATGCCATGAAGAACAACATTTCCTTTTTCCAAGAAGGAAGAAAGTAAGGGATAATCATATGTATGTCCAATAGTGTGGTGCACCTGACAAGGTGCTAAGAAAGGGAAGAGTGTTCAGCTGAGCTGAACCAGTCACTGTCCCATGGTTTTAGAGAAACCCAGGCACAGGATGTGACACTCACAAGTTTGGTTTCACACATCTGCTACCCACATTTGGATGGTGCCTGTTCTTCAACTCCATCCTGGCTGCTGTCACGTAGCAGCTACCCTTAACAGCATTCTAACATTTTTTAGTGGCACTTAAAATGTTCTGCTGCAACTATACTATTTCTCTTTATTAGCCAACAGCTGTTAGATGTTTTAAAATAATTTTCCCAGGGTTTGTGAAAGAGTGTCAGCTAATTACTTATAATTTCCCTTCCATTTACTAATTTCTAGACCAACAGGATGTCCCTTTTCATAGATAGGCCCAGATTGGATTTTAATGGCCTGAACACAGCTGTCTGTTACTGGTTTCCAGATTTTCTTACCTGTATGGGTTCTGAAAAATGCATTCAAAAACAGAATGAAATGAGGAACCTTTTAAAATGATCTGAAAAAACAAGCCTTCAATATTCTTACCGTCATCCACTCTGGAAATGTACTAAGTAGAGCACATTTGCAATAGGTAGATCTTGAAAAGCTTTGTCATTTTTCCCCATCATTAAAGAGTTTGGAAGCTTCAGCTGTTTTACTGAATATCTCAGATGTTTTAGCCTTCATCAGCCTCAAAATCCATTGGAGTTGATTCTTCTTTTTGATATGCTAAATCAGAAATACAGGAAGATTCATTTATGTTGCTTTCCCCAAACTGAAACAGGAATTGAACTGTTTATGAGTGGCTTAGTACTATTTTGGATATTTGAAATTTCAATCAGAGTTTTTATTCGCTGGTTGAAACTCTTCTCCATAGAGAATATTAACAAAAATATGAGTTTGTTTGCAAGTAATGTTTAGGGCCTAGAACATTCACCAACTAAATTTTATGATATTATTATCTGTACTGATGGGAAACTAACCCTTGGAGGTTGCAGTACCATCATGTGAAATCCTATATAAAGCCATAAATGATCCACAAAAGAGGTCCAACAAGGCAATCATTTGCACTTTTATACAAACCCTGATTGACAACACTTTGAAATTAAAACGCTTAAACTACTTACAAGGTTCATCTCTTTCTTTCTCCCCCTGTGTCCACAGTACACTAAATACATAAAACTCAGTATAACATTTCAAACAAGACATTCCATAAATTAATTAGATACAGAAAATTTTTTTCCAACTGAAAATGGAAACCCCATACATATGTAAACCTGCCATCTGAGATTACACTTGGTGGTAAAACTATCACTAATTTAGAGAGGAATAATTGCTCCCCTAAAATATTATTTTCAGATTTGAGATTGTTTTTCCATGAGATGTGTTTGGAATTTCTGCTTGCATATTTAGCTAACTATTAACAGGGGGTTTTCCTCCAACATCAGTGTCAAATCTTCCTATTTGTATTAAGTCCTTTCAAGATTCTATTTTAATGTATAATATTAAGGTAGTATATAAACCAATGTGCTACAGATTTTTATGAGGTGTCTCTGCAAATGCACATGTACCTTTTATTGTCAACACATTAGCACAACAAACAAACACCAAAGCATCTATGAGTTTAGAAGAAATGGTTTTACTTCCAATTGCTTTTCTTGTCCTTGCAGATACGAGTACAAGAAAGCATTGCAAACTTGACTTCTAGCTTCCTAGCACTGTTTGGATCCAAGATTCTGTTTCAAGTAAATCTTTGCTAGAAGTCTTATGGTTAGCAAAACCATTATCTGCATATTTTAACAATCTTCATCTTATATTTTACTATAAGACATTATACCAAACAATGAGTGCATCTGCTCTCTTTCTTTACTACTGCACCAAAGTCTTAACTAATGAGGAAATGGAAGAGAAGCAAATAAATACTAAATCCTGTAATTAGAACCACTGTTTCTTGTAGAACCCAGAATAAAAAAAACCCAAAAAAAACCAAAGAAGCTGCTTTAAGAAAGTCAGGGTTTTTTTTTAATTTTAAGATTTCAAGAAGCCTCAAAAATTCTCATACTAGTTTACTGAAGAAGAACAATAATTTCTGCTCAACCTTGTGCATCTGAAAAGTAATCAGCCTTGGTTAGTAGCAGAGCAACTTCAGTGAGCCCTGGCCTGTAAATCAATAGGCTGAATTCTCCTGGCCCTTTCCAAATTCTATTTCCAATTCTACAGTACAGATTAGTGTAGATTTATCCTCGATAGACAGATAAAACTAGCAGCATGTGCAGACTTACTATTTAATAGACCGGATCTAAGGTATCAGTGGTTGCTGAAATGGACTGCCAGCTAATGTAGATAGGGAAAAGATGGGGAAAAAGGAGCAACATCCTGCTGTCCCTTAAAGCAATATTGCCCTTATTGTCTTCAGACCCCAATCAGATTTCTGCTTGGCTCCTGCTTTTAATACGTACTTAATATACTAAAAAGTTTAGCAAAACCTAATTACAAGAGGAGCCCATATGAAGAACACTCATAAAATTTAAATTCTTTTTTTAATGAATTTAGAATCTGGTTCTTTAATATCATTATTGTTATTATTATTTACTACTACCACTACTACTATTTTCTTAACTGTAAACATTCTAATACAGATTTTCATTTGAGTCTTGGGAGCAGCATCTATTAGGTGATTAATTCCTATTGTTGCAAATGTAGGTACTATTGCTTAGTGTTACTTATTGTTACTTGGCTTAAAACTCAAAACTGAAATAAATCAGTCAAAAATGATAATACTGGGACAAGTGACCAAACACTTTGGGAACAATAGTGTAGTCTTCAAATCATGAACACTGCTTGGACTTAAACTTGCTTACACAGTACTTTAAATTCTTTTATATTTAGCAGTAACAAGAGCCTTATAAATCACAGTTCTGTGGAGTACAGCACAACTCAAATACTAAAATATTATATTTTTTGAGTCAGCATAGCTGCATTTTAGGACTACATATACATAAGTATATTTACTCTGTTGATTTTTTTTTTTTATTATTTATTTTTGGTCAGGAGAGTTTAGACAAATGAAAGTACTTTTTTCTTTTGTGGTGTGAGATGCCTTTTATGACATCTTTGAATATATTGCAGAATAATCAGAGAGAGCCTCTGTGGGTTAATTAGCTTTGGGAAAATGTAGAAAACAAGAATAAAATTGCATTGCTTCTCCAACATATTCAAGGCTATTCCATTCCTTGATCTTCAAGAAAGAGGACAAATAAGCCTTTTTCCCTCTTTTTTTTTTTTTCATTATCAGGGAAAAAAACCAAAATTTTAAAACAATATTAGCAGTTATGATGGTGGTTATGTAACTGTTAGTAGAAAAAGGAAGTCATCAAGTTTCTCTAATATGCCTCTGAAAACCATACAGGCTTATAAATTGGTAGTATGATGGCTTATGTAGTAAATGTATTTACAGAGTTTATATGGCAGAAAATCAGTACAAAAATATTTTAAGGAAGAGACAAGTGAGAAGATGCTTCATATGGTGAAAGGAATTATGGTTCATTATCCCTGTTCGGCTCTCCAGAGTTTGGCCCGTAAAATAGCTTTCCATGGTCTTCCACATTCATGAATTTTTCAACCCAATCTACTCAATCATGGTCCCTACAGAACATGCAAAATACTTTTGCTTAGCCTTGGTATTTTCTTTAAATCCTCTGTAGCTTTACTGTATCTTTCTTGAGACCCAGGAAGGGAAATCTACCATATATATGTTTCATGGACTGAATCTACTTATACAGTTGCATAATAATGATCTGATTTTTTTTTTAATTTTCCATTACTTTCCCAATAATTCCTAGAATTCAGTTTGTTCTGGCTGCTTACAATTGGGTATTTTCCATAGAACTTATCATAACTGAAATATCTTACTCCTAAATGGTGACACTTAGGCTTTGAGCCCATTATTGTGTGTATAAACTTAAAATTGGAGTGGAGAGAGGAGAATTTTATATTTAACTACATTCAATTTTCACACTGGCATTTTATTACTTAACAACTGAGTAGTGTAAGGAGATACTTCAGTTCTTCAGATTTGGTCTCTACTCTCCTAAATAATTCAAAATCATGGACAAATTCTGTCATTGCTATTCACAGCATTTTTCACATTGTGAACATGTGCCTTTCACAATGCAGATCTATTGAAAGTTCATGGGTGACCTTCACTGTGGGAGCACTGTGAGATCATCATTCTTCAATATATCTTTTTCTCTTTGGTAATGAGGATAATATCAAAACTTAACTCATAATTCAAAAGGTGATATTTTTAACTGGCTTCCCTTGTTCATACATTTACTACAGTTCTAGGAAGGAACTGAAGAAAACTTATGAGCTGGATTTTAAAATCCTGACAACCCTTGCCTAACATGCTGCTCATTTATGAACACCTCAACTCTATTCTTTATTATATAGCCTATTAATTTCCTGATAGAAGTATCAGCCTTTTCAGTTACACTTATTCAGGCTTACAGGACCTTAGAAAAACAATTGTTTTATTTTAAATACTAGTATATTATCTATTTTATAGTCAGTTCCTTTAAAACATGGGTAAAATACTCTCTAGTCCTGACACACATTTATTTACTACTGTTCTACTTCTGTCTGTCTGTCTGCCTTGTAGCTGCACCAACTGATTGTTTATTTAGAAGGGATCATCAGGTAATGAGTCCTTCATAAAGACTGGTGAATCTCTTTGAAGCTCTTGAATCATAAATAAACTTTTGAGCAGTTCAGTTGTTTTTTTTCTTCCACAGTGGTACATTTATTTTATATCTGGATTGTCTGCTGGCTTCACACAAACTCTCTGGAAGGTTTCTTGCTTTAACATATTTTCAGCAAAGACATTTTGATTAGATTTTATGCTTCATTTTATTTGTTCCCCAAACAGGTTTGGGCCTGACTTTTATGTGTTTGCTTTTAACTTTTCTGAATTTAGAACAAGTTATTTGCTTGTTTGTTAGCTTAATGTAGATATACAGTAAAGGATTCATTCCCCACATTTCTTGTACTTTGCCTTGATCTTTAGCTAAGACGCATTCCTTTGAGTTTCTTGATGGTATTTTCTCTGTACTTCCTATGTTGTTTAATTCAGATCCTTAATTGCATTTTCAATTATTTATTTAATGTCCTTTTCATTCTTAATTTAACAAACTTACCTATTTCTATGTAGACTCTCTTCAAATTAGGTAAAATAGTAATGAAACAGAGATAAAATCAGAATGTACTATGAAACATCCTATGAAAGAACACAACTAACAGGTGATAGAAATTGTATTAAAGAACTAGAATAAAATAATTTAACTCATATATAATATTTACATTTGGAACATTTCACAAATGAATTTAGAAATTAACAGAATCAATTATGTGGCTGTGGAATTGAGTATTTTTATTAGCTAACATTGACAGTGTCAATGTATACTGTTCTCCATATTTTTACATATGAAATTCCAGATAAGCAAGGGGATAAAAAATATAAGATTCAAATGATCAGTTTTACATTTGAAATAGGGAAATAAAGTCAGTAGTTTCTCTGTTACAGGCTAATGACAGTTCCAACAAATTAACATGATTTTCACATTACCCAACAATGTGCCTTCCATCTTTGAATCCAAATCATGGCATTCGCAAAGACAATATGCTGTTAAGTAACAATTCAATTAAACAGGCACACCATCTATCATTAGTACTCAGTGATTAAAATGTCCTTGTTATCAGCACTATCATCAATTAATTAAATGCAAGATCTGTTTCAACTGAGGAAAATCTGCAAAATGAGTTGCAGCAAATTTGATAAATCACTCCTAATTAACAAAAGCTGACAGATTTATTTTTATTTTATTTTGTCTTATTTTATTTTGTTTTAAAAAAGAGAATTCAATATCAGATACTATGGAAATACCTGACAATGAAAATAACAAATTAGCAATAACATGCCCACTGTTCAGTTTTTAAAACGGTAATTGTCATCTTCTGTGTCTTGGCAGTATTGGCCTTTTCTTAACATTTTATGGAAAGCTTGAGATGTACACTTTGCCTGAGATTAAAAAAACTGGTTTCTTCACTCAAATCATTATGGATGTAGAAGAGCAGGCTATCTGGCAATAATACCCTAAAGAGGAGCAGTAGGTATCCAAAACCCAGAAGATTTTTAACGACAGTAAAGTTGTGTTAGAACATCATCTTGAGATTTGCTCACCACTGCAAGGTACAGAACAAACCAAAGAAGGTGCATATCCATTAGACATAACATCTATGAAGGTGAACAGGCTGTAAAGAAAATTAACTTTTCCTTTCTTTACACCTACTCTGCCACGCCAGTCGTACACAAAGGAAAATACTTGGAGGGGTAGAATAAGCTCTTTTCATATCTGTATGTAAGGACAGTACAAACAAAAAAAAAAAACACCCTGCAGGTTTAGAGGAGGACAGTGAGAATCATCCAGGTTCATTCTCTAGTACTTTCAGGGTTCTCACAGAAGTGAAAGAAAGGTTAAATGACTCAGTCTAAGTTAGCATTTCTTTCTGATTTGTTTTTGAAATTTTCTCTTTTTCTCAACATCAGAAATTCAGTGAGGTCAGAGAAGTCATCTTAATCAATTCAAATCCTATAGTTGAAGATTAGAACAGAACAAAAAATATCTCTATTTCCTTACACTTTTAAAGCTCCTTATTTTTACCAAATTTGTTTTTACCAGACTATAGACTTTATTTTGTTTGAAGACAAGACTTTTATCTCTATCCAGAGACACAGAAATAAAACTAGCAAAACTTTTGATAAATCAGCACTCGAAATGGGAATCTATTATCAACTCAAATCAAATCTTGATCAAATGATAATGGTTAAATACTGTCAAATGCGTTATATGTTCCCATATTTGCACTTTTAGTCTTAGATATGGGCATCATTTTCAGGATAATGAAAATCTAGCTCCAAAATCTTTGTCTTAATTTCCAAGTTAGCTTTGAACACTGTGGCTAGTTGACCTTTAAATCAAATTTTGACATGAGGGAGATCAGCTATAACACTGGGTTGAGTGATTCAGAAGATTTTTCTTGCTTTAAGTAACAACAGATTTACCTGAAGAGTACTTTAAGCATACATATTTTTTTTTAATTTCATTGACTTCTTACAGTTAATCTTTATTAAGACAGCTCTGTCTTCCATTATGAATTACTTTCCACATTTGTGAACTTGTGCATAATTGTATTAAAATATATAAATAAAGCCATAATATATGCATCCTAGCTGAATATATTTCATGTTTAAATAACTACATTGTCTTAATCTTGCATTTATTTAGTGTCTTAATGTCCAGGAATTTGATGTGAAACACCAACGATTATAAACATTTGCAAATAGATCTGGTTTTCCTTCTTAATTGCAAGTCATTACTTAACTTCACTCTAAGAGCAACTGTGTTCTACCTAAAATGCTAATAATATACCGATAATTGAAAACAATTCCATGGAAAAACATCTCTGTGTCTACAGATCAATGAAAAATGATGGGCTTTTACTTTTCAGTATGATCTGCAATGAGTAGCCAAAACAAATTTGCCTGTCTTGAAGTTCTAGTGCTGGATTTTCTTCTCCTTCCTTTCTCCATTCCTCTTTCTCTCCCTTTCAAACTATTATTTGCAGTGCCAGATATTTTTATTTCCTGACTGAAAATTGCACTAAAATGGAAAGTTCAATAAAAAGAAATTTCTCTGGCTTTGGTGGAAAGCAGATATGCTCTTACAGCTTCATAAATGTAGGGAACTACTTCTACTGGTGTAGAATACCCTGTTTCTTATCCTCACTATCTTGCCTCCCCAGGAGGCAGGTGTGTCTTATATAGTTGTCAAGTATGTCACTCATACTGCAGATCTCTCACTGTGAGTAGCATTGAATGTTAATCACAACATCTCCCTCTCCATTAGAGTAATTGTTTGTCTCTCCCTCCCTCCTGTGGCTGTTTATTATGCCTACAGTCTATCTACATAATTGTTATGGGTTGTAAATGAACATCATCTCTCTTGGTAGCAATTATATGTGTAATTCTTTACCTTGTTTTCATCACGTTTATGACCACTTATGATAGTTTTGGTGAGAAAATCTTGGTTAAAAAAAAAAAAAAAAGGAAAAAAATTTTTTGATAAAACAAGTACATCAGATACTGTTTGGCCTTTAATGGTTGCTACTGTCAAGGGAAGCAATTTGGCCCTAGATGTGGATCATTCCTTGGCTTATTTCATTCCTTTAGGAAAATTGTTTCTATTAATGCCTATTTTATAAGAACCTGTTTAAACTTCCTGTTTCATAACACCATTGTGCTAGAATTATAGATATATTTTTAATTAAAAATATCATTACTAGTTTCTGAAAGAGACATTATTAACTAAGAAAAAAAAATCTCTTTGATATAATCACTGATTCAAATCCAACAAATTGAAAAGTCATAATTATAACAAAGTTATGGAACATGATTTTATGGCCATTCATTAAATACTATATAAATGTCATATAAATTTGTCACATAGATGACCACAGTAGTAAAAAACAGAAAAAAATCATCTTCTTAACTTTAAGAGCTTGCTAGCTGGCATGTTAGCAAAAGTCAAGGCTAAAGAAGAAAGTGATCAAAACACTCAGCAGGAGAGAAGGAAAAATCTCTACACCTACGTATCTACTATTCTGTCAGAGTTTGCCAGCAATTATAGTAATGGAAGTAATTGTAGACAGATGTAGGAAAATAGGACCACAAATCAAACAGAATTTTTACTATATAGCATATTCTAATAGTTTTGTTGGATTTTTTAATTTTTATTTTAATTAATCTGACTAGAGACAAAGAGAGAAAGAAAGAACCAGTTTATAAGTAACTTACCCATTACCTACTGTATTCTTTTAGAATAGATCCTTATTTTCAAGCTCAGTTTCAGCCAGCTCTGACTACTTTAGTGTCAAGAACTTTAGCCCATTACTTTGGGAATTTCCTTTACATCGCTTCTCTGTCCTGTCTATTGGTTCCCTCCAAAATCTGTCTTACTGTGAGCTTCAGACTTGAACCTCATTTATATGAGTTGTTTATCCCTACTTATGTGAGTCCCATGTCTGTAAAACTTCCCACATCAAGATGTGCAGCTATCCTCAAAACAAGAAACAGAACCCCTCATTCCAGAAGTACCAATCTGACCTAATAATTCACCTTTCCACAGGAATTTGACAATACTTTGAAGAAAATACTCACCAAACAGAAAAACCCCTTCTGCTTCACACTAGTCAACTAAGGTTTTAAATGCAAAACCTTTCTAGATTTTTGACTATGCAAGTTGTCCCACAGCCAAAGATTTAAACCAATTCTTTTTTTCCGAAACATTATATTTTTCCAATTCCATTTCTATTCATATATATATGTGTGTGTATGTATATGTGTTCCCTTTTTATTAAAGCCCTTCCTTTATCCCTTTCCTCTAAATGCAACATTTCTTCCTATTACAAAGTACATAGCTCTTCAAGGACAAGGATTGATATCTCAAAATATGTGACTGACAGCATAAAGAGAGGTGGAACAGGAAATGTAGTCACTGTTGCAATGTCTCTGAAGAAGCCATTAGTAAATAGATTGTCAATCCCACATTACAGTACTTGAAAGTACATTAAATAAATAAAATCTCAATTTGGTAATGTACAGTATAAACATGAAGCTAAATTAGAATTGTAATCTATTCACTTCTCTATTTAAGTTTATTTTCATTTGCAAGAGTCCATAAAAATATAGAATTTAGTCTATATCTCTGCTATAGAAATATTTGCGTTGTAAATTTCATATCCCTGTTGCATCCTACAAAGTGACTAAAACTAGTTCAGATTCACTGCCAAAGGCATTTATAAATGAAGATTGTTATTGAAAATCATATGGGATTATGAATAGATCTATAAGGTAAGGAATTTAAGACCATAATTAGAAATAAAACAATAATGTAAATTCTGCTTGCCTCTATATTGCTTTAAAAATCCCAGTTTTGCCCTCTAGATCTTGACAAAATGTTTTAAAAATGTTTAGTTATATAAAGGGACTTCATACTTCCAGAGGTGGTGTAGGGGGAAAGAAAGAGATTGACAGTGAAAGGAATTAAACAACCATACTCCAAGGTTTTTTTATCAATATTGTATAATTTTTAAGGTTTATGGAATGTGAGAGTTTGTCAGCATGAAATTATGTGCTGTCTCTAATTTTACCCTTGTTTAGTAGCTTAAAGATAATGCTGAAACTGCATGTGTTCAGTCAAAACTTCAAATATAAATTATTCAAATTTGCTTTTGTGTTCAGAAATGGAATGAGAATGGCAATGGTTAGGAAGACCTGTAGGAGTAAGATGGGATGAAAGCATGAATTTCAGTTTAAATTCAGGAATTAGGTGCTCTAGGTGCTCCTCATTGAGACATTAAAATGGAGAATGAAGTAGTGTCGACATGTTAGCCTCCTTAGCTTAACAAGAATTTTCTTTTGTATTCATATATAACAATACAAGTATATACAACTATTTTCAGTTGTAAAACGTATATATCATTAATGAAAGACACATAAAACATTTATCATGTGCCATGATAAATTTTCCACATATTGATATTAATTTAAAATAATATCTGCCTAAGGAACTTCATAAATATTTTTAAGTCATGCCTAAAAGAAAGCTCAGTGTAATGTGTTCGTATTGCTGTGTATATTGTAACACACTGAACATTCTATAAAAATAGTTGTACAAAATTATTTAAAAAATATGCATCAGATATCTAAATCCTAATGAACAACAAAAATTGAGAACAAAAGACAATAATTACTTCTGTAGATATTAGTTTTTTGTTTAAATTATTTTTGCGATATATAGATAGATAGATAGAAAGACTTTGTCTTTCATCCTATAAACTACTCTAAAGAGGAAAAAAAAAATGAATTTTACAACTTCTTATGATTTTTCCTTTACTCTTTGGCAGAAATGCTTACCTTTTTTCTTTGTTTCACGTCATTTTATATAGAAAAACACTTGCTACAGGATAATCAGACACATATTCAAAGGCTAAAAGAATTTCTTTTGTTCAGTCTGGAAAACAGGACGCCTCAGGGTGAGCTTGTTGTGGCCTTCCAGAACCTAAAGGGGACCTAAAAGACAGATGGAGGGAGAAACGTAAAGGAAAAAAACAAGTGGGAATGGCTTTCAAGTGTAAGAGGCCAGCTTTAGATTAGGTGCTAGGAAAAACTCCTTTCCTGTGAGAGTGGTGAGGCACTGGAACAGGTTTCCCAGAGAAGTTATGGCTGTCACATCCCTGGAAATGTCCAAGGCCAGGCTGGATGGGGCCCTGAGCAACCTGTTCTAGTGGAAGGTGTTCCTGCCCATGGCAGGGTTTGAGTCTCCCAACCCAGGGTCTTTCAACCCAAGCCATTCTCTGATTCTATAACATTTAAGTCCAAGCCTTAAAATTACAAGCTTACAACACTGTCTGCAGTCCTGAAGAGATCAGATTCCATTATCTACAAAATAACCTCCAACAGAAGTCTAGCAGGTCTTCATTTCCATAAAGGAAATTGTGTAGTATATTAAAGTTCATAAGAAAACTGCCACACAGTGTCTCAGATGATCCTTATCAGGCTCTGTCATTTATATTTTGTGATCCGGCAAAGATGGAAGCATCAATGTTGTAAACATGTAGAAAACTTCATGAAATAGCACACAAATAGTACTATTTTAATGGAGACTCTCCATACTCTGCAGGTGCTCTATTCTAACAAACAAGCCAGTATGTTAACAATTTTGGCTCTGACAACTGTGCTAAACTCTTTAATATTCTTTTCACATGGAAGCTGTTGTCTGATCATTAGTCATGTTTAGTTGCACCTGCAATTATTTTTTCATAAATTTAATATGCCAATTTTATTGAAGTGACTGTTCCCAGGAGGTTTATAATAGTGATTAAAGCAACATCAATTGTTATGTTCATTTCAGGATTGCTTCAATGTCAATGTGATCAATGGTGATATTGGGAAATGTCAAAGTTTTCACAAGTTTAGAAAGCTTTAATTAGAATTTGCTAATATTTTAAAAACTTTCATTTCCAGAATTCAGTTTGCTTCTCTACAGGTCTTCCCAAAATAGCATTTCATTACTATCCAGTGGTTTTTTGCAGTGAAAGCATTTCCAAAGCTTCACATATTGTACAAGTTTATAGGTGAGCACACATGTCCAAGGACATTGTCTATCCCTTCTGTTACCTTGACATCTTCTCTATTTCTTTAGAAGTCTGCCTCTTTTCCACTTGCAGGTTTCTTTACAAAGAACTGATAACATCTGAACGTAGTCAGTGGCTGATATAGTAAAATAATTGATTGCATTTGGAACTCAGGCTTTTAGTGTTGAGAAAAAAAAAAAATTGAGAGGAGAGTTGGCTGTGAGAAAGTATTAGCTTTACTCTGCATGTTGAATATTTCTTGTAACATCAAAGGACTTTTTTTGTTTTTTACTGAACAGGCCTTGAATTTCTTGCCAGCTGTTAAACTCAGCACACTTACTTTTAAAGAAAGAATCACTCTGACAGTCTAGATGATTCCTACAGTATGTAATAGATCTCTCAAAAATGGCATTTGAAAATGAAAACAAATATTCATGTTCCAGGCAGTGCAGAGCCATTGCTCTATAACATTTTATAATACTGTGCTATATAGATGTGTCAGTTCACCGAGAACCTCTGCAATTTGTCCTACTCTGAAACTCAAGAGTCTGATTTATGGGGGTGCTGTGGTGGCAGTCTGAATTTTATTTCAGCTTCTAAGAGACAATCATTATGCCATGGAATGATTGTCACAAGGACTTAGGAATTTCCTAGAAATTTACTGTCCATTGCATCAGTTAAGGGTTTTTTCCTGGAATTTATGACTAGAGCAGGTCAATATTAACAGCAGATTAATGTTCTTTCCCATTGGGAAGTTAGAATGGAAAATGCTAAGGATGATCTCCCACATTATTTTTAACTCTGACCAGAGAAAAGTGAAAGCCTTGAAAGAAATGAATTTGTTAGATTGGTAGAACAGACAGCTTTATCGCTAGTGCTCAATGTAATAAAGGATAATTCTTAACAAAGTCTGTAGATAAAATGAAATTAATTATCCTAGTCATCTATTTAGGGAGCCTGATGAGGATCTTTCAGTGGACCTGATTTAGTTTCTCTTTGTTTAGGTTCTTCAAGGCACAGTTTGTCTGTTTAATTGACAAATTTCACTCAATTTACGTCTGTATGAGAACAGCATTTATTGAATTGATTATACTTAACTGTCTTTCCCTGAAGAGGATTAAAGTCCCACAGATTCTTCATTCCCATTAGCTTTTTCTCTCAGGCTAGCAAGTATCTGTGTCCAGCACGACTGCCTTCTGCAGTTATTATGGCAATTTTACAGACTATTTACAAATAATCTGCATAGCAAGGTTTTGACAGCAGTGGGGGCTGCTGGAGTGGTTTCCAGGAGAAAATGTCAGAACCTTTCCCTGTGTTCAAGGGGGGCAACACCAGCCAGCAGCAAGAGGAACCTGACACTGGCCAAGGTTGAGCCTGGCAGTGATGGTGGCAACGCTTGTGAGAAAAGCATTTAAGGGGAACAAATGCTGCACAACAGCAGCCAGGAAAGAGGAGTGAGGACAAATGAAGGTAACAGCTCTGCAAACACCAAGGTCAGTGAGGAAGGAGGTGGAAGAGGCTGCACAGAGGCCAGAGCAGAGATTCAGAGATTCCCCTGCAGCCTGTGGGGATGACCATGGTGAGGCAGCTCTGTCAGCGTGTCAGTGACATTGAGCCTGGAACGAACAGAGAGGTGGAAGGAAAGTGGTCTAAGATTTGTTTTTACTGATTATTACCTTCTTATAATTTTTTAGCAATAAATTAAATTTTCTGAGCTGAGTCTCTCTTGCCCAACCAGTGAGTGATTGGGCATCTCACCCTGTGCTTACCTTGGCCCTTGATCTTTTTATTGGTTTCTCTCCTCTCCCCAGTTTAGGAAGGAGAATGATAGAGTGGCTTACTGTTACCTAGCACCCAGCCAAGGTCAGCCCAACACAATGAAAAAGAATATTTTATCTTCCTTTTAAATATTAAAATGCATGAATATATACTGACGGAGTTGTGTCTGACAACAAAACTGTTAACATTATAAAGATCACCCTGAACGTGAAACTATCCTAAACTGTAACCTTTTGAGGAGTCCTTATTGTAAACTAATGTAACAATTTTAAGGGAGAGAAGAAAATGTCACCATATTTTGTACTGAATGTACACCTGTATCCCTTCCCCTACAGGCTCACTGTAAACATGTTTTGAATTTAAGCTGTGAAATAAAACAGTTCCACCAGAGATGTGTTTCTGCTCCTCAGTTCTTTCTTGTCTAAACTTCAGAATAGACTTTGACAGCTGACACAGAATTATTTCTAGCTCTAAAATACTGATGATTTAATATATACAAATATATGATGGAATTTGAACCCTACACTTTGTAAAAATTTATCTGATTGACAAATTTCTGAATATATTCAGACACATTTCTTCCTGCAAACTCCCTAACTGAAGCCAGAAATTAATTCCCTCCGAGAAACACAAAGACTGGATATTTATAATACAGCTTTATTGAAATCCCATGCTAGTGTCAAGAAATTATTATCAAAACCCTAGAATAGGAGGTTCCCTTGGTAGTTTGGTTTGTCTCATAAACAAGCAAGTTTTTCTTTTCTAATCTTGGAAAAGCTGGTCATCTGCTGCTTAGGTTTTTGTATGAACTCATAATGTCAGAGTGCACTCTTAGTCTGAGTAGACATTCACTAAGCACATGTAGAATAAACGTCTTCTGGAAGCTACAACACAATAACATGAAGTATTCAGTTTCCTTTTAAACTAAGCATTGCATATGGATTGTACAGAAACATAATAGGAAGAGGAAGACCACTAGAAATCCATTTACAAATGAATTTGCTGTTCTAAAATGAAGCATCTTGACACTTTTCTGCAGTTTGCTGCTCTTTTCCTAATTTTCTGATTTCTTGTCTTCATAAGAAAATATATCACAAATACTATAAGCTTAAAACTGTACCTGAACTGTAACTGTATCTGAGCAGTTAATCTATCCAATCCAGCAAGTAAATGGTAAACTATTTTTAGCAATAGCTCTAATATAATTCTTATTTATTTTCTCATCATTGAAAGAGTGGGACTACCCTTAATTGCAAGTGCGCAAGGC
This sequence comes from Cinnycerthia olivascens, assembly GCA_035048155.1. Taxonomy (NCBI): domain Eukaryota; kingdom Metazoa; phylum Chordata; class Aves; order Passeriformes; family Certhiidae; genus Cinnycerthia; species Cinnycerthia olivascens. Next base: position 19,599,848 of record JAWWMU010000237.1, read on the forward strand.
TACCTTTAATTGCTCCATTTTTCCTCCCCATCCTCTTGAAGAATGACTAATTTATTGTTGTTTTCACAGGTGTTTTTAGCAGGGAAATGAATCTCATTTGCAAACTCTCTGAGGATTTTGATGCAATGACAGTCAGCTGTCACTGTCAAACCCAGCCTCTAAGGTGAGAGAGAAGTTACAGTTGCCTTCAGGCTCAGCTTCATTTAATGTGAAATTTGTGATGGTGGAGGTTGGAAAAAAGCATTAGATTTGTTTTTGATGAACTTAGTAACTACTTTAAATTTCTATACTTCATAATGTAATTGAACTTTTTTATTTGAGCTTCTCGGGAAGCAGCAGTTCTAGCCTTTTGATCAGGTTCTGTATAAATACTTGATCTCAAATGAATATATGCAGGTGGAGGATGTCATGTTACATACAGAAGGCTCCTTGGTCTTGCTTAGGGAATGAATGAATTGCAATTCTGGAACTTTGAAGTGAGTATGGCTAGAGTTCCTGGGAAAAGATATAAAATGTAGACATCATCTATCCTTGGACTTGCATCACTGGCTTACTGTAGGTAGGTTTAAAACATCTTCAACCTTCAGTAGCTCATTAGGAAAATTAAAGAAAACATGCAAGTTCTATAGATATCAATTTATTTGGATAGTCTTACTAAGTTTAGAAGACAAAGAACTTGATGAAATTCTTTAGAAAAGCTCTGACCAGAGCCCTGCAGATGAAAGCTCTTAAGTCATAAATGTGTACTTTATAGGACATATGGTTCTGTAAAATATGCAGGAGGTGTAAATGCGTCCTTTGATAAAATAGAACAGTTTCCAACATAAAACAGATTTCAGCGTTAAATATTCTCAATAGTGTTACTTATTTTAAAAGTTACTTAATTTAAGTGAATATCCAGTAGTGGATATGAAGCCCAGTAATTGGCAGAGAAAATGGATGATATCTGGAAGAGAAAATTAAATTATAATCAGAAATATCACAGATCACTTGCATAAAACTGTGACAAGGCCATGGATTAAATTATTAATTGTTTCTATCAATCATAATCTTGTCTGGCTCTTAGCTGTTTTCTTCTGGTTTTTTTTTGTTGTTTTTTTTTCTTGCTACAGAGCCCTCTATGATATAAAATCCTTTGTCAGCATTTTATTTTATCACTGAGTTCCCTTGCCATCTCTCATTGCTAGGTACTCACAAGAAGACATCTGAAATTGTGAAGAATCTCATTTCATTTCTAGCTTGTAAAATAATTGTTATAAGAAATTCAGTGTTCTTGCCTCTCGTGACTGTTTATTGTCTTCTCAAAATCAATTTGCTCATCATACCAGGTAGCAGAGAAGCATATGCAAATGTGACCAGATTGCTACAGAGGACATGCAGAAGTAATTTTATTTGTGTATGTGCCTTCTGAGTTTATATAGCAAATTCTTTGATGGGCACTACATTAGTTTGCAAAGAGCTTTAAGAAAAAAAACAGCAGAAATGTAACATACTGTCACTGTTCAGCTGTTCTTTTGTGTTGATATTAACAAACTACAGAAGAGATATGCTCAAATTCATACCTGATCTTTGATTATAATTGTGACTGTGTTTCTCAGTATTTACAAGATTTTTAGCTTGCTTAGGAAATATCTGTTACTAATAATCAATGACATATCACATTGTATATCTTCAGCTATGCTTGATAAAAACTTCTAATCTCTGCTTGAATAATGATCAATTTATAAAAAGGAAAAGCTGTAACACAGGAGTTTTGAATACTGAGATTTCCACCGTAAAGCCCTGTGATGTGCCTTAATTTCAAGCAAAACACCTCAGTAAGAGTCTACATGCAGCCAAATAGGCTTCCTTATTTTATTTCTTCTTAGCAGTAATGAGTGTTAATTGTTCCTAATTTGATTTTTGATGGGTCTTTACCTAATTAACACTTAAAGAATTTCTTCAAACATAAAAAGATGTCCTTATGCAGAAACAGAAGATGACACATTGCCATTTTCACATATCAGCACGAAGGCTTTACATAATAATAATAATAAAAAAAAGAATACATTTTCATATTCTTGTCTGATCTATCAAACATTGTGATTTGCTGTATTTGAAAGCTTCGTTCTTGGAATCTGATATAATGCTAATGGAAGATATGTGATTCTATTGTTCTGACTACTAATTAATCTTTATAATTATGGTATCTTTCAACAATAGTCATGATGACAGGCTGCATAATAACAGCTGAAAGGAAAGAAGTGCCTTCATCTTCACTTGAGATTGAATTGCCCTCACTTGATGGGCACTGGTGAAAGAGAAATATCAATTTACGATAATGGACTTATACTTACGAAGACTGAAGTGTGACTTCACCACATCTTTTTTCTTGCTCTTTATCCAGCTTTTTCAGTGAAAACATTAATGTCTTATTATGACAAATCAGCTGGAGAAATTCTTTTAAATTGAATCCTTGACATATACTACATGACACCATTACTTGTCTTTCTGTAGAGAGAACAAGAACAAAAAAATTCAGCAAGTCAGTAAAAAGACAGCAAAAATGTTAGTAAAAGACAGTACTAATGGTCATTCATAGATCCATTTAAAATAGCAAATCCTTTTTATATCAACTACTGTGTAAGCCTATAAGACATCAGACTTTCTTAGTGATTATTATTTTTTTTCTTTTTCTGATGACAAGCCTAATAATGCGTGGTGTTCCTGTATATCTTTCACAGATAGATCTGTCTCCATCTGTCCACATCATATTTAGTCATTTTCATATTTTTAAGCCTGTGCTCTATTTGACCAGATTAGAGTTTATTCCTTACCTGAGAAACATAATGAATGTAGATTTTGGTTGCTTCAGTCTTGCTACATATCACAGCTGAAGTCAATACCTGGAAAATTGCGTAGTTTTATGTATAGTAACATAGTTTAGAAAGTGTGACATCTTTCCACTGTTAGAGGAAGGTTAGGCACAGGAAAGGATTTGATACAATGTTTTATGATGCTTTAGACTTGTTTGAGTAGGGAAATTAGATATATTTAGACTGATGTAACTGAGACTGTTATATTTCATATAATTAATCAGATAATATAAACAATGTATAACAATTTATACTTTTTAAAATGTATAAATCATTGAATCATTGTTGATTTTATAAGGAATTGTAAACTTGTGTGTGTATATATATATATATATACACACGTATACGTTTATTATGATGATTCCTCTGGTTTCTCCAGCCCTTAACTAATATCTATAGCAGTTGAAAATTTCTTTACAGATTGCTTTAATCTTCAGAGTTGGAAATGCTACTCAAGTCAGAACCACGAGTTAGGATGAATTACAAATTCTGTAAAAGCACTAGATTTTCTGTTGTTCTCTGTTTTGTGTTATCCTCTACATAAGGCTGCTAAAAAATGCCAGCATTTTTCTTCTCACTCATTTCAAAAGTAGTTAAACTTCTTGGCAAGAGTCGTAACTTTTCATGTTTCTCTCTATGTTTAAATGATATTTTAGTGGTGTCAGGCACTAATACTGCACACAAGGAAGTGAGAAGAGGGTAGGAGACACACTTATGTAAACTGGAAAATAGCCATTCTCTTATCCCAGGCTGCTCAGGGAAAGAAATGTAGACCTTCAGCATGGTGTACAAAACCAAATGCTCCACAAGAGTTACCATTTTGCAGAAATTTTCCAGCTTTGCAAAGAGAAGCTGCAATGCTGCCTTCTGGCTTAATACTGTACACAGAGACTTAAAAATAAATTAGCAAGCAATTGCACAAACTAGGGCCTAAAAGTCTTTCATTTGTGATCATTTATATAACCACAAATTTAAAGTGTTTAACTCCCATGGAATGAAATGGACTAATAAGACTGAAAGGCAAAACACCGGATTTCAAAATACTATTAGAAAAAAATGTTTTTATCAAATAATAGAAGTGAAAACTTTGAATTTTAGAGTCTAGTGTTTCATATTGATGTTTTTTCTGTTGGGAAAGGTATCAGAGATAGAAAGCTTTTCTTCTTTTTCTTTTTATTAATGCCTTAATTTTAAAAAAATGTTAAAAATATTTATGTTTATATGTTTAAAATCATATCACTTATTCTACTCACAGTTTAACAAAAAATTTTGGAGGTCAGATAGTTTAAATATTTGCTGTTTCTTACAATTTCAAGATATTTCATTCTAACCAAGCTATGTTCTTACAAATATTCACAATCCCCCCCCAGATTTCTAGTGATAGCTGAAATTTCTTAGGCATTTTTTTCTCAGTGATTCAGAGCAAACAAGTAGTCTGTGGCAGTCATCCATTTGTGCAATAACTTATTTTGTCACAATTATTTGTTGCTTGTACTCACACAAGCCACTGATAATCTTTGTTTTAAAAAGCCCCAGTGAAAGAACAAGTAACTTTTGAGTCAAGGTGCGATTTTTAGAAAATTACATGTCTGATGTTTTTTTATAGACAATTATTTAACTATAAATTCCACAAGCATATATTCTATTTAAAAATTAAAAGACAACGGACTCTGCTGAGAAAAAGAATGTATCTTTCCATTATCCTTAACCATCTGATTTTCACTGTGTTTCCTATTTTGTATTGTGCTGTTTTGTTTTTGTTCCCAATTTTAAGCTACACTTATCTTTTATATGAAGGACAGAGAAAAACTTATATGGGAAGGAGCTTCATCTATGTCATATTTTTGTCCTCAGTCACAGAAAAATATAA
>JAWWMU010000237.1:19613827-19640242 GCA_035048155.1 Cinnycerthia olivascens
GCCTTTTCCACTGGACTCCCAGAGGAAGAACAGGCCCATCCTTCACCACTGGACCTTCAGCGGAGGGTTGCACCTTTCTCCAGGACCACTGCTTCAACAGAGCCACAACTGCTGCTCCAGGAGGGCTGCAGCCACCATTGCAACTGGACTGCTGCCAACAGGGTGTCAGGTTGTATTCTGACCCTGTCAGTGGTTTTCTTTTTCCTTATTGCATGTATTTTGTTTCCTTTTTGTTTTATTTTTCCTTTTTCTAATAAACTGTATTTCTGACTTGGGATGTCTCACTGGTTTTGCTTCTCAAATTAGAACATGACCAAAGGGAAATTCCAGGCTGTATGGTGCCATACCCAGCATATAAAGCTGAAGGAAAACAAAGGAAGGAAGGATTTTAGGATCTTCATTTGTCTTCCCATGCAGACATTACACATTCCAGGGGATGACTGAATGCCTGCCTGTCCATGGAAAGTGGTGAATTAATTTAATATCTTACTTTGTTTGTGTGTGTGTGTTTTTCCCTTTTCTTATTAAACTGTCTTTATCTCAACTCATGAGTTTTCTCACTTTTATTCTTCTGATTCTTTCTGGTTCTTTCTCCCACCCCCCTTGGCAAGGAGTGAGCAGGTGGCCGTGTGGAACTTAATTGTGGGCTGGAGTTAAACCACCATGACCAACTGTTGGTTTAGACAGTTATATGTTTTAAAAATCATATACAATTTTGATTGGAAACCATCCAGGAGAAGTTGGTCCAATAATATGGAAAAAGTCAAATCATATTTTTCTTATCATATTTTTCTCTTTTGTTCTTTTCTACCCTTTTCTATATCTATTAAAGCTTATGAGGAATTTCTCATAAAAAAAATAAAAAGCTTTCTTGCTTTTATTAAAACAACAAAAATTGGTCTCATTATAAGTATAAAGTTTCTATTTATATTACATTTTGGGCTGCTTGAAAAAGAAAAAAATAATTGCTGAGATAACACAGTAGATGATCTAGAAGTAATTAGAATTAAAAAAAAGTTAATTAAATCTGTCCTGAGATTTCCGACATCGATGAGCATCTGTTGTCTGTTCAACTATTCTGGCTGAGCAAACATGGGTCTAAATTTCTTTGGAGTATTAATTGATTTGAGATTGTAAATTTTTATTATTCTTCTTTTCGCCTTCACTAGTTACACTTAACAGACCCAAGCATAAGATGAGTCATTACAAAAAATGTAAACAAAAATTAGTTCCTCACCAACAGTAAAAAAATCTATCAGGTTCCTTGACTGAGAGCCAAATGAGTACTTAATAAGGTAATCCATGCCAGTCTTTTTTTCAGTAGTGAATATCAGTGCACAGTAGTTTCTAACTTCCATCTGAAAACCAAATCTGTTTGTCTTCTTTCCAGCTGCACAGGCACCTAATCATCTCTGACAGTGAGAGCTGAGAAACACAAAATATCTCTGCATGTCTGAGCTGAGGAGGCCCAATGCTGCCTCAGCCCATTACAGAAACAATGGCAGCATGTAAAGACTATCTGGGGACTTTACCAAATTTAGATCCAATTTTCTGATTCTAGCAATTACATATTACCACTAATTAGAGTGAAGGAAATACTGAGGGTCATGACATATGTGTCTTATTTAACATGCCTTTCCTAGCAAAGCTGAGAAGCCTGGAAATGTACAGATTGAAGAAAGCAGTTTTGTCTTTAAGACAGGTAAATTCCAAAAACAGTGCTACAAAGAGCTGGGCAAGTGTCAAATAATAAGTAACTGTAGCCAAATTACTCCAAAAGCAAAACACTGCAAAAGATAAAAACACAAATTCTAAATTGAATTAATATTGAGCTAATATTGGGAGAAATTTTTTATTCTCATATGGCTCACATCCCAAAAGGTCTCATTACTTAATAAGATAACAGTTAGTAGCAGTAGGCTGTAGAAGGACAGATTTCAGATTAATTCATGGCTGGGTAGTACTTGGCAGGAAATTGGTTCTTTTTTATTAGGCCTCAAAGACAGCCCACTCCTTTAAAATCTGATGTTGCCATGGATGGTATTTCACACACTGGAGAGCAAAGTGGTCAAACTCAATCATCTTCCTGTATGAGTTTGTACCAGAGGAAAAAATCCCAGTTGCTACTAACTGGAATCTTTACAGGTGCTCATAGGGAAAACAAAAACTATCCCTTTTGCAGCTTCTGTAAATAAAGTAAAGTAAAGCTTCTTATAGATAAAGCTTATGTTGATCAAGCCCAATACAAGGATAACAGTAGAAAACAGTGAAAAATTTTGTTACATGGATGCCTGAGACTTAACTAATGCAGTGTAAAGATTATTCAAAAAGTAATTTATCCAGAAAGTTAGAGTTAAATATTTTGTCAGGACTTTATGACACATAACAGTGTTTACAATTCAAAAGACTCATCAAAAGCCGGCTGAAGCTGTTATTTGGTGTTTGTTCTGCCCTTCTAACAAAGTAAAGCTAAAATTAATGGTTTCATGATCTGTAAAATTATCTGCATCTCTAAAAAAGGCAGCAAAATGGAACAGGTTGTAAAATATCTATATCCACTTAGTGAAGGATTTTGATGACTTTTTTTTGCCAATCTAGTGTTTTACTGGTACCAAATTAATTTGATTGTTGGGAACCAATGAGTTAATTGTTATTAAAAATTCCACTTGCAAATCTATTTCCTGATTTCCTCAATGAAAGATGCTTTCTTTTGTGCAAAATCTCTGGACAGATAGCTGAGCACACTAGAAGCTATTTCCTTTTAATTCATGTTTATACGGTATTAGTTTCAGATGGCTAAACAGGTAGTACAGTATTTTGAGCAGTCATTTGTGCCTTTATGCATATTCTAAATTCTATGTCCAACATAAAATAGTGTGTACATTTTTGAGCTGTCTGATATCTTGCTTCCTGGTGCTTCTCCTTATCTTTTAAACAAGAACTGCTGATTCAGAAGAAAATGACACTTGCTCTTTTTAGAGGTCTCTGAAGGAATTATTGTGTATTCTGGCAGTAGCATATGGTAAAAGAGAGTCTTCAGTGCAAATTACAGATAAATTTGACAAGTTCCACAGCTTTTTTAAGTCAGAGCTATCGAATCTGCTTCATTGACAACTATGTGGACTTTTAAAAAATGTGTTTGGTGTTTGAATTTGTTGTGCAAATTCATTCAGTTTTGTATTAAAAACCAATTTTCATTTGGTAAAAGCTGGTAGCAATCATACAGTCAAATTAGTAAAATTCTGCATAAACTCATACAATTTTATTAATGAAATATGCACAGGAGGAAAAAAGCTACAGCTGGTACAGATGAGATGTTCTATACACCCTTTTCACTAGTTATTCATGCACAAGTGATTTACAATTAGACCCACTGTACTCAGTGATGTGTTATTATGTCACCAACACATGGTTGCAGGAATTAAAAATATATTTTGTCCAATGAATACATTGAACAAAGTTGTTCTGCAGAAAACTAATAAAAAACACGTAAGCTTGTAATGATCTGTGTAGTAGGGATATTTCAGCTTGTCCCTTGTTCTTAAATTCTTAGTTTACTCTATTATGTTGCTGGAAAATATACGTACATCCCTTCTTTTACAAGTGCTAGAACACAATTTTTCTTCCGAAAACTAATATATATGATACAAGCAAAATAAAAAAATTACAACCATTTGACACTTTCTAGACTTTCAATGACTAACATAATTGGACACTGCCCACAAAACTTCCAGTCATTTGTTTTCAGAGCTGCTGTTTTCAACTAAAAGTGCAAGAAGAAGCTATGTATACATACTAGTGATCACCTTGTTTTAAATAATGATGAATGATCCATTTTCCCTGCATACAATCCCAGGAAGCCATGTATCAAAAACACTCCCAAAAATCCAAACTGTGCAATGTTGTGTACAAGTGACAGGGTTGGTTCTTGTACGTATCTATTCTGAAAATCCACTTTCCAAGTTCCTCTCTGCGTCTTTCTCGACCACTGTATTTGGCTGTTGAGTTCCAAATCAGGAACTACAAAGGTTACAGCACAAGAGCATTGTGCTTCCACTTCTGTGGCTATAACGCCTTGCTGTGCCAATGTCTCATGCTTATTGTAAAGCAAATAAATGGCTGGCTGGCTTTGGACTCATGCCATCAACACAAGGGCTGCCCCCTTTATGGCTGTGCCAGCCCTGGTCAGCCTTGCTCAGGATCTCTGTGCAGTGCAGGCATGTCCTAGGTATGATCCTATCCTAATTCTAGGCAAGCAACATTAAAGGCTAATGAGGATTTTCCTGCTGTAGATTGTTAAAACGTTAAAGCTTCAAGGATGAGTTGTCACTAAAAGTCAGCTTCCAATTTTCCAATTTTTACATCAGCCTTATCTTTCATTGATTCTAGCGCTTCAACCTCCTCATAAATCTAACTTATCTTAGGCTTCTTCTTTTTTTTTCTTTTTTTGCATAGAACTAGACAGATTAAACCAGTAGGATTTTGAAGCAGTAGTACAATGTTGATCCCATTTTTGATGCCTTAAAAGCATTTGTGTACTCTGTAAGAAATACCTTCCTGTAAAAAGGGCCTGTTGTGAGGGCTGTGTTCAGCAGTGTGTTGGTGATGTGTTGGCTCATGTTGAAATAGAAGAATCTTTCTTCTTGAATTTCACCCTATTTTCTTCTTAGGTTTTACTTTGGTTTTGCTTTCTCTCTTCTAACACCCATATTGTACTTCCAAGTTTCATTTTTCTTTCTTCATTTTAGGGCTCTTCGTATTCCTTCCCAAGGATCTCCTTTTTCTCTGTATTTTCTCCTCCAATCTAAAACCTGTTGTCCAACACTTCTTTCTAAGAAGCTAAGATAAATTTGAAAACTTTTCAAATTAAAAAGAGTTACATAATGTAGACACCTTATAAGTGAACCATAACAGTTTTTATTATAATTTACCGGGATGAATTAATTATGGAGAATCAAAATAGTATTATAAAAAACCCATTTTCCTGGGAGCAAAGTTTCAGATTCATCATGTTAATTGCTTTTGATGTAAAAATATTGATTTTTAATTTTATGTGCATGCAATACTATTTAATTCTATGGGGCTAAGATGGTGAAGTTTGGCACTTGTAGGAAATCCCTTACCCAAAGAGCAATCATCTGTGTGTTGGAGTCCAAGCATTTGGTATAAAATTCTGTTGTACTCTCATCACCCACCTGAAAATATTACTCACCTATGTATTTTTGAGGCAACATCATCACTAAAATAACTACCAAGATATTTTTCTATCAACTTGATTTTTTTTAAGACCAAAAAACAAAACCAAGACCAGGCACCTAAAAGCAGCATAATTTATTATAACAGTATGATCATTTATATTAGGAAGGAGATAAAAGATTTATTACAGAAAATTGAGAGCAACTTTTGAAATGAAAATTAATGTGTTTAATTAGGAATATATTAATTTTATGAAATTGATTACTGTTTCTGACTTGAACAAGAAATTTTATTTTCATTTTTTGATTCCTTACTAAGAAGCAGTTTTTTTGTTTAAAAACCATTTTCAATCTCTTTTGGAGATATTGGAATGGACAATATTCTGATCTTTACCCTAATAAGCAGTTATCTTTTCTGTATACCATAGCTGAATATTATATTATTTAATACTCCTATTAATCTCTTTGTTTCTGAATAGCTGATAATTTCTAATTATCTGTTAATCTCTCTGTGAAGGAGGAAGTCAGTTTCCTAACATTATTAAATAAAATTTGCTTTTATGATCTTTGTGGATAAAAAGACCTACAGGAAGAAAATAATATTCTTAGAAACAAGATTACATAGAGAAAGTGCATTCATTTTTAAAAATTAAAGTATTTTGTAATTTTTTAATCAAATGGTTATCTTATCTTATGTCTCTAACTGGAGTCATTGGATTGAAAAGACTTCTTTTGATATATTTATACAAGATGTATTTATACAGGATGTATTTAATTCAATTTAATTAAATTAATAATCCTTCCTCTGATGTACTGACCCTATTTAGAGTTATAATCTCAAGCTGTAAATGGATGGATATCTTAAATAGTCAGCGGACAGCTATAGAGAGTGTTTATTCTGTGAAATTTTTATTCCCATTTTGAAATCACTTATGGTTCTGGAATGTATAAATTCCCAAAGCAATTGAATTCTACAAAAAATTTATCTGTACTATAAAAAATAATTCTTTGCTTTACAACTACTTGAATTCAAATACATGACAGGTCCATGGATGGAGCTAATTAACTTAAATTGAGATATGAAATCAAATATTAAAGTAGGATAAATTGCAAGACAATCCCTACTCCTTCAAATACCTGCCCTATATTTGGAATCCGGGTCTTGTGAAGTGGTCAGGGCTAGTGGCTGTCTTTGAAAGATTTCCTGACTCATAGCCTTGCTGTTTTTTTTAACAGCCTTGAGTCCTGGCTCAGTGTTAAAGGTGGGACTTTTCATCATCATACCCTGAGGCATAAGACCTTTATAATGTAATAACTTAGAAAATAAATCATATGTACAGGAATAAGAATTGGCAGGACTTGAATCTGAATTTGTGTAAATCATGAGAACATTCGTTTATATTCACATAGGCTGTCAAACACTAAGTTTAACCTGATGTGAGAACTTAGATCATACTTATATTGACTTGCATTAAAAATTTATTTTTCTTTAGATTATGTACAGTACACAATATTGCTGACAGCAGAATTGCAACACTACATGTTTTCTTCAACAAACATTTAACCAGACGTTAAGAACTCGGTTGTTAGATACAGAGAAACAGCCACCAGGTCTGCTAAATGCATTCTCTATAGCTACTGCAGATTTCCTTAAAGTCTTAAAATGTCATCAATGTTGCAATATGCATAGAAATTCCTTCAAATCAGCATCAGGAATGTCAGTAAGCCAGAAAATACAGGAAATAATTACATATATCCTCATACGTGGTTATCAAATTCCTGTTAATAAACCTGAACGCTTTCTAAGTTCACTAGTAACTGCAGTCAGATGGAACTGTTTTTTCTCACTTGTCTTCGTTTGTTCTTTCCTTCTCCTTTGTCAACTGGTCTCCTTAAGGAACAAAATGTACAGTCAAATGACTGTTTTTAACTCAACATATCTTTGTAACAGATTCGGTTTTGGCTTGTTCAAACAAGCATTTCTTGCTCTTAATAAAAAAAAAAGGAAAAAAGTTTATTCAGAAATCCAGGGTAAGATGCTTAGCCCAAGTAGGGTCATTTTGCTGTACACCTGTCAGAGATTTCAAAGGTACTCCAATTTTGAAAATTTTGTCCTGGTTCTTGTAAAGTCATAGCTTGTGAGACTTACATGAAGCTACAGATAGATGTATACATAATATAGTTCTATATTGCTTCCTCTGTTAGGGCTACCACCTGGAAAGTGGCTGGGAATAGACAGTCACTAAACAGGCAAAAGCTGGAAAAAAATTTGATAAATTTTAATCTTAAAAAAAAGTTTTAAAAATCTAATGAGACATTTGGCTTCATAATTTGAAGACTTGAGTTATTCTCTTTCTTTGTATTTTGTGTATTTGCATGTAGTGAAATATTTCCCTTGCAGTAGTTTCACTACTGCACAAATAGTGAAATATTTTTTCTGAGCTGCCAGAAAAGGACTTAAGGCAGCAACATAAAAAGATGTCACCTGATACATTTCTGTCACTGACCCTACTGGCACAGTTTCACTGACACACTTGCACACTTGATTTGTCAGAGAGGTGTTTGAATGAAATTTCATCTACTTAAAAAATACAGCAGTTAGAGACCCAGCTTCCCTTCTGAGAATACGCTTTAGTTTCTTGAGCACACAGCTGAGTTTGAAAGATTCAGACTAATCTCAAAAATAGGGTTCTGTTTCAGACTTATCCCATTTCTGATTAGACTGGAAATACTGTGAGATTGTACCTTTGTTCAACAGTAATGTTTTGAGTGACAGTAAATGAAAATGAAGTAATGTAAGAGTCATTATATGGACTCTAATGAGAATTTCTCACCAAGTGCTATGAGTTCTGAACAAACTGCAAAGGACGGTGGCTTTTCAGTGAAGCCCTTAGCAAAATTTGAGTTTCCTTGTGATTAATGTGCAAAAGTTTCTCTGGAGTTACAATTCAACAAATAATCTTCTTTTTTCCTTTATTATTTGATTTTATTTTAAAAAGTATATCACTAGTACTAACCTTAAGAACCAGATATCTGTACTAGTTTATTATGTCTCCAAGGAAGATCACCTCTTTGACACACAAATCTCAGCTCTCTTTGATAACAATGTCATTCAAGGTTAAGAATTCTTAACTATTGTTTTATCTTGAGTGTCAAATAGCAGATTATTAGCCATGAACTTCAAGAAATGAAAAGAATGGAGGGTAAGGGAGGTGAAAAGGGAGAGGCATTATGAACACTCACTATTTAAGACTAAAAATATTGGGTGTTCAGAAAGCAGAATTCACAGTCCTGAGAAATAAACATTTCCTTCTGCATATAAAAAACTTCCTTCAGTTTCCATGTCTGTGTACTCGACCTGCACAACTGGATCATGCAACTCTAAATGAATTCCCATAAATCTTTTTGCTTCAGTTTCATAATTACAGAATGTAGAACTTCTCTTTTGAAGATGGTTGTTGTCTGTAGTAATTTTAAGCTTCCTACATTTTGTTGGTTTTATCTAATCAAGTGTGAATTTTATCCACAGAACCATAGTACTCATAATACAAAATCAGAACACTTATAAAGGATTATATGCTAAGATGAAAAATTTCTTAAAGGAAAATTAAATCAAATAGGATTCCCCTTGTGTTTCTTATACTTGATATACAAGGAGCTGACACTGCTTAATTCTTGCTCATTTATATACTTGGATGAGTTTTCTTCAGAGACTGTATGAAGTTTGAGTTTAACAATGGAATTTTATTCTTCATAAAGCAGCATAGTAAAACAAAACAATGTCTCTCAGAGAGTCTTGATAGTTTTCATATGATGTTATAAAAACTTCCCATCCTTGCCTTGTCTCTTGACATATTCCTCTTTTACTAAAGTTTGATCTATTATTTATATCAGTAGTCCCAAGCCTTTGTCTCTGCTAGAGAAAGGGCTGAGATTTCAGAAATTCCTTTGGGGACTAATGTGCTTAAGAGTTTTGACAGTGACGGAATGCCCCAGGGTCCCCACAGTTCTGCCACAATAAAAGCCTGCTACTGCAATCAGTGAGTAGCTTCATCGTTATCTATTCATTACACAGAGAAGACAGACAGTATATGTGTGCACTCATTGCTTCTTTGCTGGAGACCATGAAACTGTTCAAAAACATGGAAGTGATTTTTTTCTTGTTTTACGCTCCTGAGGTTTGAGAAGCATAAACAGTTTATTTTTGCTCTTTATTTTTCTACTCTCTCCCCATCTTTCTTATTAAAATTACTTATAAATGAGCTAATTAATTTATTTTTAAAAAATGCACATTCCTTCAGTGTTCCCCTATGAGCCCGTGTTGTGACTGGGATACTAATTACTATGTGGAATTTATTGTGAAAAACCTCAAATAACACTACAGTTCAGAGATAGCAACAACAGGTAGGGGAAGGAAAGAGACAGAAGTAGACTTAAAACCTTGAGATCTGTAAAGAGCTCTCATGAGGTATGGTCAGTCCTGTGGGAGATGAAGAAAACAGGCTCTGAAATGAGAGGAATGTCCTAGAACTGGCAACAGCATTGAAATAGGTAAGGAGTGGGGAAGGGGAAGGAAAATTCCTTTTTATTGGTAGAGGGACTCAGTGTCAAGAAATTGGTAAAAAAAATGTGACACAATTTAGAAAAAAAAAATAGGAGGGAAATAGAAAAATACATATTAAGAATAAATCAGTGGAAAATCATAGACTGCATAAAAAGAAGAAAGATATAAATGTCTATGTAGAACTTAGAGATATGGATTCCAAATTCAAGGTAAGAGAGTATTTACTGGATTGAAGTCTACTACCTGTGTAATGTTCATGTTGCAAGCCTGTGTTTTGTGTGTTTGGTGCCTGCAAGGAAAAGGAAAGAAATAGTTATGAAAATGTGAAGATTTGTGACTTATAAATGTCCATTATTATAATCTGTGATGGGCTAGATCACTAAACTGATCCTTTACCAGAATTTCCCAAATACCAAGCAGCAAGCTTTCAGAAAAAAACTAGTGTTTTACATTTCAAATCTGATCCTGCTCATAGGAATGATATTTAACTCCAGCTCTTGTATCTGAAGATATCTCTCCAGCTCACAGAGGAAATCCTTAGCATCTTGAAGGTTTGGTGTAAGAAGCGGGACAGTGTTATAGAGCCATGCAGTGACCATGTCACTCTTTAGGAATCAACAGAAATACTTTAGTTTTAGAAAATTAGAATAGACTTTTTAGAATCTAATTAAGCACTCATACTTTTGTTGTTTTGGATTTTTTTTTTTTAAATAAAGGATATTAATACTATTAAAACAATGAACATCAGCAAGATAAAGTGCAAGTACAGTCTGAGAATATTCCTCCCAAGGCCTGTAAACTGGGTGAACAAAACATTTGGAACAAGAAAATAGTAAAATTGAGAATTCTTGACCAGGTTAAAAGAGAAGACCCAGTAATGGTAACCACACAAAACCTCCTTAATCAAAATATTTCAGTTTATACTTCAGTGTCTAAATAAATTTCTTACTGTTTTTTTTATTATTTTTTTCCACTCTATTCACTGTTCACTGTCTAGTCCACTCTTCCATGTTAAGGTAATTGAAAATTCAGTCATAATGTGAAATTTGATGATAAGTATTAGATGAAACAATTGTTATAATTTCTGATGAGGCCTTGTACTGCAAGTGGCTTAAGTCTAGTTAAAAGAGAAACAGATTAGCTGGCCTGAGTGTTCAGTAGTCAGTGATAAGTGTTTAGCAAATCAAATACATACTAATATGTATTTTGAAAGACAGTAATAATTTTACTGTCATTTGTATATCAAATGTCTTTTCATGACAAAGTCCTGTGAACTGTGAAGGTTGCTTAACGTCTGGATTTCATGAACATTTTTGTTTAAAGATAGACAAGTGGAAATTTGTTCTACGAACTGTATCTGACCAACTGTATATGAAATTATGTAAACAGACATTACAGAATGCATCTCATTAATTATTCTGAAATGCTCATCTACCTTGTTTCAGTAAGTTGCTTGCAATCTTTCATGACAGTAATGTGGTACTCAAACATTAGAATTTAGATCCTTAGACAATCTAGGATATTTCAGTTGAAGACCAACTGATAAGTTTCATTTCTCATAAACACAATGTGCTGGCTTTCTGTATACATGTGCCATTGGTAGATTAGTTTGTCACTAATCAGCAAAGGAAAGCTGAATAAACTCTCTTGTAAACAGCTTTTGACATGAGAAGGCAGAAAGAAGCATAAAAAACCTCTGAGAACACTTAACACTAAAGTATATGAAAGCATTCTTACAGCAAATGAAAAAAATTACAAATTTAAAATAGTCTCTATAAATTTGCCTGAATGGTTTTTGCATCATATTTTGCAAACTAAATTACAAAAATAAAAAGTTTTCAAAATGTAAGATTTTAGTGTACGTGCCCAAATATTAGTGCATTCTTTGCAGAGAATAAGTTAAAAATCTAAATACACCTCCACATCAGCTAAATTTCTCTACATAGAAGCAGTACATTTTCCATAGCATTCACCACTGAGTGGTGAATAACTGGATGAGGAAACAGAATAATATTCTTTGTGGCCGGTGAGAAATTAATATACTCTCTCCAAACAGCCTCCAGCTCTTATAGCTGATCTATATTAAATGTGTTTTGACCAAGAACTGTGGCAGCAGGGATATGAGTCTCCTCTATAGCAAGTTCATTAGAAATAGAGAAAAGAATGATGCTCGCTCTAAAATTTATTTAAAATTTACATGTCCTGACTAAATTGACTGTTGGCAATTAATCAAGATAGTGACCAGAGGAAGGGTCAATCTAGTCATGATTAAAGCAAGACAGACCATCAGCACTTTATCACTTGTTGACTACCATTTTTCTTGTTGTCCAACATTATCAGTGCCTTCATTCCCCTGCTCCATTTGACATTTTTACCCACATCCTGAATAAGATACTTAATTGAGCTCAGTAAGTGGAATGTATCAGATATTTGCAGATCAAAGTTGATGTCAAGAAGCACACTCTTACATTATGTTTACTTTCATATTTATCTGTTCTTCTCCATGGTATTTGCAACTATAATAACTGAACTGCCTAGATGACTCTATTTTAGATTTTAAAATGTCTTAATAAAAACACTTTTTTCATATCTGAAACAGAGGAATACTCTGTAGAAGCCCCAGTTCAAAAGAGAAGACAATGTTCTCCAAGGCTGTCCAGGTGCAAAACTGCCACCAAAGAAAGGGAGAACTTGCTTAGTGTAAATTGTACATTTAAAATTGTACCTGAGTCTTCTGTCAGCAGTTTTAGATCTTCAAGGCTTTTTTTGGATTTCCAGAAAAATTTGTGGGCTTGCTGTTACTCATGCCCTTTTGAAAGAAACACATACTCATTTTGTCTGTTCATTTTTATTCTTACCTATTTGAAGGTTCTTGTGACAATTCTCTTTATCCGGTATTTTTCTATTCAAAATCTGAGATTTTTTGTGCCCTTTGCTTCTCTAAGCCTTACATTGATGAAATTTCTGGTGAAACAACACTGAATTTGGTGATTCTCTCTCCATAAATAGATTTTTTTCAGTAGGATTCTTTTCCCAAATAGTTTCTGCTTACAATTTGAATGTGATTGACATAGTTTTAAAAGAAAAGAAAAGAAGATTTTTCTATAGAATTAATAAGACATTTTTTTTCTTTGGACTCAATATATTTAGGAGTGGGAATAGGAGTGAGCAAATTACTGTGAAATGCTTTGGTTTATGATTACTTATAGAAAAAGGTACCTGGGAAAGAGAGGTGCATTTCTGATTGGATTTTGAAAATGAAATGGTGCAAGAGAAGGGTCCTGGTTTCTGCTGTGGTAGAGTTAATTTCTTCTTAGTAGCTGCCACAGTGCTGTTTTGGATTTAGAAAGAGAATGATGTTGATAACACACTGTTGTTTTGGTTTTTTGCTAAGTGATGTTTATTCTAAGTAATTTTTTTCCCTTCTTTTTTCCCTTTCTTCATCTTCCCTCCTTGTCTCATGCTCTGCCAAGTGATGAGGTCCTCGAAAGAAACTGGGAGAGAATATAGCCAGGAAATGTGCTACAAACTGACCAAAGGGATATTCCAAACCACAGAATGTCATGCCCAGTGCATAATTTGGGGGAGCCGGGGGGGTGGTCATCCAGAAGTGAGACTGATGTGGGTTCAGGAAGAGGGATCTGGCATCATTCGGTGGGTGGTGAGCAACTGCATTGTGCATCACTTGTTTTTCCATTATTATTATAATTATAACTAACTTTCTTATTAACAATTTTTATTATATTTTACTTCATGTTCAATTATTAAGCTGTTCTTGTGGCAACATATAAGTTTTATTTTGATTCTCCTCCCCATTCCGCTGGGGTTGGGGGCAATTGAGCAAGCATGTGCATGGTCTATTATCTCCAGCTGGGCTTAAAACCATGACAAGAAAATGTTTGATATAAAGGACAATATGGATTTTCACCTTCTAAACTATTACATGCATGTATTTTTTGGAATGAAGTAGGCCATATCACCTTATGGTTAGAGCAGAAAGCTCACTAGGGAGGGCTCCCAGAGATGTCATGTTCGTTTGCAATCTGCAGGAATTTTGCTATCAAGTTCAGTAAGACAAAGATTTTGTTCTAGGAACAAGTCCTTAAATTCCTTCTTTCTCTTTATGTGTTTTCTTGTGGCTGAGTTGAGTCCACGGACTTGTGATAGAAGAATATTTTCTTGGCTTAAAAATGATAGTTATGCACTCTGCATTCTCCCACTGCAGAAGTAGAAAAAACAGCAATTTTACTTTGAAATTACAATAAGCAAGAACAGTTCTGTCATTCTGAAAATTGGCAGGGTTTTTTTACTTCCTTTGATAAAAAACCTGAAATTCAAGTGATTTTAAATTCCCATATGAAACTAAGCACTGAACTCAAAGAAGTTGTTGATACAATTCTCTCTCAACAGGGCATCCAAATATGACAAGATATGTGGGGTCTTTTCGAGGTCTCATGTATGCATGAAAAAAACCAGATACATATCCTCTGTTTGCCTCATCTTCCATCACTTACATTGAAAAATGAATGTTTATAACTTGTCCAGAGATATTAAAAGATGCCTTCACTGGAAATGTAGGATTATATTCAATATTTTGTTATCTATATTGAGCTATGATTTCCAGGATTGGCTTTTCTGAAATCCAAGAAAAATTATGCATGAACTGACCAACAGTTATCTAACTGTTAGAATAGAACAATTTAGAAAAAAATTAACATATTTCAATATCTTTGCAAGTTATAGACATCTATCACAATCATAATTACTATAATTTTTAAATTTATGATAATGAAATATTGAGCAACATTATCAGAATAGGTTTATATCTCAAATGATGGCAAATTTGGGTGTAAGCTGCTCACCAGAGTAGAGTTGTAATGAGATATATCTGGAAAGATGCATACAGTCTCAGCACTAATAAATTCTATTTTCAGGCTTCCTATGCCAATGAACAAGCCAAACAGCTGCTATCCTGCAGTGATAGAAATAAGTAGCTTTATGCTCCATGTGAGGCAATTTTCCAAAGTCAGGATGTTTCTTTAGCTCATGATAGAGAAAATATTTAGTGGTTATATGCACATATGTAAGCCTGCCATGAAAAATGAGAGGTAAAAAAAAATCCACACTAGTTACTCACACAGTTTTGACAGTGAAGAACTGCAATCACTTCTCCCTAGGTAAGTTTATTATAGAAATTTGCTGAACAGGAAGAAAATTGACAGCACTGTGAAAAAAGATGGAAACAAAGACACCAAGTGATCAAAATAGATGACAGTGTGAGCAGCAAACAAGCAAGCATACTGTATGTATTTTTATTGCTCAATAAGAAGTACTATTGCCCCCAAGAATAAATATATAGGAACCTGGCACTATATCAGAGTAAGAAAGTATGGGATTCACTTATATGTGTTAAATGGAGTTATTACCAAGTGCAAGCAGGTCCCTACACCTGCTCACAATAAAGCCCTGCTAAACAAGAAAGGAGGCTTGCAGGGCTTATGGAGGGGAGATTTGTGACTTGGGTAAGGCTGCAGCTGACTGAAAACCTACTAGAAAGAGAAGTGCAATACAGTAATCTGCCTTATCATGAGGAGAAAGACCTGGCCCTTTGGTGGAATGAGAAAAAGGGGCCTTCAGAAAGGTGAGTTTCAGACTGTCTCTGCTGCAAATCTTTACAAGTGGATGGTTTTCTATCTCTCTGGGTGTCTGCAGTGATCTATTTATATCTAAGTGAGAGAAAAGCTCCTTGAAGTTGAAGGGAGGATTGAAAGCATAGTCTCAGAAAAAAGTCTGAGGGGAAATGATGCTCAGTAGGTGAAATAGTTAAAAGCCCTTGTTTTTCATCATTATACTTTTATTTTAAACTTTTATGCAAAGAGTTTGAATTTCTTTATAAGCTTTACTACCCAGGAAACTGAAGAAAGAAATTCTGAGACTTCTCTTCAATTAGATTTGATTGAGGCAGATTGATTCACATATCCTGGGGTAGCAGGTTCTGGAAGCCATTCTTCTAAGCCTCCTGTGGAAATTTAGTTGGTCTAAGAGCAGTAGAAGCAAGCAGGTCATTGATTTTGTAAGAAGTTCTTTAGAAATACACATTTCTAGGTGGAAATCAGTTCAAAGAAGAAAATGTGTTTTGATTAGTGATCACTTCCAAACTACACATTATTACCAGATCTTGTGGTATTTGCTTCTGTTGTGATTGCATTCCTGAGCTACTTCATAGCATTGTGTTAAATCAAAAATAAAGAGTCCCCACAGTTGAAACTGATCACATATTGTCAGTTTGCATTGTTGGTGCAAATATCTAATAGCAATTCTTGCATTCTGTTTGCTAGAATAAAGGATGAAGAGACAAAAGTTACTCATATCTATTAATTAGATGGTGGCTGATGTTCCTCAACTGTCTCAGCTGTGCTATAAATGCATATAATGTTTTTTCTTCTTTACTGGATTGCTGAATTCTGAAATCAGAAGATTCATAACCTTCAAATCTGTGGTTCAGATAGTAAATAGAAAAAACACCCTTTACATTTTTTCATTTGTTCTATAACATGACAGGATAGTGACTAGAGGAAGCAAATATGTTCCTTTTGACATAATGCATGTTCTAATGCAGAGCTGGAACCTTAATTTCACTACAGTGCAACAATAGTGAACACTGGAAAATTTTGCAGCAACAGGAGGAAAATAATAAGTTGTCTGAAGGGACAATGAGACATGTTTACTGTCTGATCTCCAGGGACGGATTCCTAGAACATCAGCTCATACCTGTTGGTGATGTGTGAATAAAGTTGTGGATTAATGCCTTATCTAACACACTTAATGCTGTAAAGTTTGCACTTGGTGGAATAGAAAATATCCACTTTCACTGACTCAATAGAAATACATCTTTCAGGCTCAGAAAATGACAAAAATATTACTTGAGTTATTAAGAAGTTATTCAATACTGCTCTTTTTTATTTCTATTTGTTAAAAATTTTCAGTGGATAGACAATAAGGAGCTGTTAAGTATATTTTTTGTAGATTTTAGAGTCTGTGTGTATGATTTGAAAGAAAAAGTGTGTATTTGATTACCTAAACCTTATGTGGTCTAAAGAGTTATGCACTTAGGTAACATTGCTCGTGGGAGTGTTTCAGGGAGGGAGTAGATGCTCAACCAACTGCCTTTGCAATGTTCAGGGCTGTCTCTTAGACCCTAATCTGCAGGAAAGACAGAGGTCTTTGTAATATAGTACATGAGTTATTGTAATTTATATTCATGAATCATTGTTCTCTGGTGACCCACATTTCCTTATTTAAGCACTTAGAGAGACCAAACCTTACCATGGAGACCCTTAGACTTACACCAGGACCATTTATTTAGCAGAGCAGTATTAAAGCTTCTTTCATCTTTGGGACCCACAGGCCAAGAATCAAATTTGATAATGGGACTGTATTTGCTGAAAAAAAAGTGAACTTATGTCAAAGACAGATATAAAAAACACCAAACTGTATGAAAACAGAATGTTAACAGTGTGACTATCAGGAGAAAAGCAAGAAAAGATGGTGGAAAAAATTGCAAGCAGTATCTGAAGTATTTAAATGTCAGCACCTACAATTAAAATAACATGAACGCTTTGTTACGTGTTGCAATATTTACCATATTGCAACTAATACAAGTCTTCATCTATTGGCTGGCTATTCCTTTCTACTCTGAAGTAATATTAATAGAGAACGGACTGCAGACTTCTCTGGATTTTCTTAGGAAAAATCCCTTATCAAACTATTTGAAAATACCATTGCTTTATTTATAAATTTCGAGTAGCAACCAATGCACAAACTCATGATCTTGACTTGGAGAAATATCAATAGGACCTGAATTACTAGCTGAAATAGTATAGAAAAAAGTTTATGCATTCGTGGTCAAGTAGTTTGACTTAATGAAACTCCAAAACATTAAAAATTCTTGTTCAGATATTGCATTAAGTTTATTTTTTAAATAACAGAAAAAATATTTTTAAACTCTTTGCAGGGTATTTTTAAATTATTTAGTTGGGTTTTTTTTTAGCTGCATTTTAATCAAATATCATAAAAAAAGATAGAGAGCCCTCATTAACAGATTACTTTATGGAAAAAATTCTGTGACTATCAATCCTAAATCTCATACTTTTGGAGGACTTTGGAGTTTAAGAAGCTATCTGACAATATCTGTGAGTAAACACCTAATACCTAAAGAACTCTACTGGCAGTGTTAGTCTACATGAGAATGTTTAGCTACTTGTGGATAGACTGGCATCTTACACGGTGAAAGCAAAGGATTTGTCACTGCTCAAAGGCTATTTTTTTTTTTTCAATTATGTCTAGAAAACACATTCATTTTCTAATACAGTTTTTCCTGTTTCATTGATATTCTTTTCTAAACTGGGATCACTAACCAGATTTACCAGGACCCTTACTTTTTTAAACAAATTTTGGTAATGGTGGATTTTTAGGGTTTAAATTTAGAACAAATAATGTTTTAGTGAGGTTGTTTTAAATAACACATTGCTGGAAAGAGACAGCACTAAGCTCATTAGTGTGCTGGGAAATAAACAGGTTTCTTATCTCTGGTTTCTCATCTCTTAGGATAGCTTTAAGTTCTTTTCTTAAACTGGATTCTTACCATTGTTTACTTGGAGAGTATCTGAAGAGTCACTGGAATGAACATAATTAATGGCTGAGAAGTGAAAATATCACTGTTGATTTCCATGTTTGTTCATTTTTATCACCAGTGTTGTGATTTTTGAAGGGCACCAACACAAATAGAAATCAAAGATGCACTAATATTTGTAATGGTGCATTAAACTGAAGATGTTAGATTAAGAAGACTCAGATCACTTAGATTCTCTCTGCCTTGCAATTCATCTTGCAGTGCCCACTTTATGTACAGAAAAGCACCCAAGTTTCAGTCACATATCTTCTTGCTCTGCCAGTTAAGCCTTTGAAGCTAGTTTGTATCATTAAAGCGGATCGGAGTTATGTCCACAAAATTAGGCATAGGCTGCATGGCAATTGCAGCAGCTGGGATGTTAGGAAGCTGTTCATACTCATCCTTTATTTACTAATTATTGTGGTTTAACTGATACAGTACTGTTCTACCCAGTGACAAAACAAAAGATGAGATTAACTCTGAAATAAACTCCAATCTTAGCTAAACCTTGCACTTGCCTGTCAAAACTTGAGACTTCTTGGATTAAAATTCAAGAAGAATGTTATTCTTCTACCATTCATTTGAAATTCCATGAAGACGAAGGACACGATTCTCTAACTCCTACCATCTAGCCAAAGGTTTCTTGTTTTTTTTGAATGTCCAGAGTACTAAGCCATCTGAAAAAGGATTTGCTTGTTTCCAGAGCTCAGTGAAATGAATCAAACTGGTTACTATGTTGCATATGTTGTGGGATCAAAACTGTAATCTGGATACTTAATTGCTGGTGGGTTTTTTTTGCTTTATTTTTTTTTTTTTTGTTTTTTGTTAGTTTGCTTGTTTGTTTTTAATGCAGTAGGGTGATAGAAAGCAGAGAGATTAAGTATGCTGAAAATGCTTTTTTAAAAATCTTCCTGTCTGGTTTGCAGAGGACTTGCTCAATCTAGAGGTTCTAGAACAACAGATGTGTTTCTAATTACATTCTTAAAATGAAATTCTTATTCAGAGTCTGCAGCACAGGAAATATCCTTCAGCAAAGGGCAACAGCTGCAAAACAACAAGATGAGCTTTAAACATTTATCCAGTGATTGGCAGGGTTTTTGCCCCCTTAGGTCTTATAAAGTTTGTATTTATTCATGTAAAATGTAAAAGAGGATTTTTATCTGCTTTAAAATACACTAAGCCATTTTGCCTATTCATATAGTAAGTGGCCTGAAAGGAAAGACAGTGGGTACCTGCAATACAGCTATTGTGATTTAAACGAGCAGTGTATTTTCAGGTAATAAATGTCTCAGTCACCCAAATATTCCTGAAAAAAAGTGATATGATGACATTATTTGTCTGAAGAGATTCAATGTTTCTATACAGACAATCTAACTTTTTTAATACGTCCATAGTGCTCATTGATTTTGAACAAAGGTGGCAAAAATATTAGTTGAATTAGAGACTAGCCAACATTTTATACTCAGCAAATTTACATGTGTGACTGGTTATGTAACCAAGAGAAAATTTTTTTGCAAACTCGGTATTTCTTGGTCATTGTAATAAATAATCCCTGCCAGTTTGAGAAATAAAAGGTTTTCTGTATCAAACAAAGCACCAGTTTTCCATTCAGCTATGATTTCTGCGCACAGCTCCATGGTCTTTGTTTTACTTTCTTTTTCCGTGTTTTGTGAAAGAGAAAGAAACATATCTATGTGAAGAAAACATTCTCTTTTTCTATCATTAGAATGAATAGATGTTGAACTAATTTCTGCAAGAACCAAGTTTTCACTTGTGTTCTCTGGAATGTCATATGGGATTTTTTAAGATACTTTTTGTTACTTGGGAAAGTGAAGTATTGCAAACCTAGACCATGGTGATAATCTAGTCTGTTGAAACACAGACTATGTAGAATCCGATATAATTTCCAATCATACTTCATTGAAGTTTTGTAGCAGAAAGGGTACTGGTGCTATGATAGTATTATTATTAACTCTATTGAAGGAGATGACTTCTTTTCATAAACATTTCTCTCCCCTAACTATGTCACCACAGAACTCAAAAGAAGGGGAGCTTTTTGAAACTGTGACAAAGTAGAAATTTGTAAGGCACAGAAGCTGTAATTTCAATATTTGCAACACTAATTTAGCTGCATATGTTTTATAGTTGTACAATTTACATAGCTTCAATATCTAATCTTAAGAATTTTCCATGTGAATGGTTTATTAACCTTCTTATGCACATATATGTGACATATACTTAGTAGATTTTCCTAAATACATATTATTGATGAGTCAATGGCCACAAGACACAGAGAGATCATATGGTTTTTCTCATGCATGTCTTCTGCCAGGAAAGGACTACATTAATATCATTTGTAAATTTGTCATTCCTTCATCTGTACAGAATTCCTCCCCATTGCAATTGCATTTGCGCTCTGCCAACACAGGATTAGAAACTGGACTATTAAAATAAGTACATAAAAGATTTGTGATTTCTGCTTCACTGGACTAAAATTATATATTGCACAATCTATTTTGGTGAAGCAGATAAAGAATATCAACTAGCTTTATTGCTGGGAAAAATGCAGATGATCAAGTGACCTACAGAAACTATTAATTCCTTTTTAAATTTCACTGTTTTTTAAAAAAAAAAAAGGAAATTGAAGAGTTTAAGTTGAAAATAGTCTAGAAAGGTTGTATGCATGTTCCTCTGTAAAACTCATAATTTAAAAAAGGGTACTTTCTCAGTATCTAAATTAAAAATTTAATCTTATGTCTGTATAAGATTATACTGGCACTAAATTTTAGGAGAGGATGTGGGACAAATGCATGACACTGGAGAGAAACAATTAAAATATTAGCTCCAAATAGAGTCTCAGTGTCAGTGATGTCTTGCACAAACCATTCAGGGTAGTCACTGGTGAACAGACCAGACACCAACTGTAGCCCAGAGTGCTGGTCCTCTCTTCCCTGTTCCTTTACCCAGGTCTCCTGGGTCACAGGTTCCTGGGGGTGGTCTTGCCTGTGGAACCAATGCAAAGAAGGTGTTCAGTAACTCTGTCTTCTCTGCATCCTCTCTCTGACACCAGATCCCTGATCCATTTATTAATTATCCCTAGTTTTCCTTTTCATACTGGTGTATTTGAAGAAGGCCTTCTGACTGTCCTTGACAACCTTGGCCAGATTTAATTCTAAATGAGTCTTTGTTTTTCTTGTCTTATTTCTACTTTGAAAATGTCTCTATATTCATTCCAAGTTGCCTGTCCCTCCTTTCACCTTCTGTGTATCTCCTGCTTGTGTTTGAGTAATTACAGGAGTGCTTCTTTTTATCCAAACAAGACTCTTTCCTTGTTTTGCACACCAATGTTTCACTGATGTGCAATATCATGGAATTACAAACTCCTGTGCTGGCTCACCTTTAAAGCTAACCTCGAAATAAATATCAGGAGGCAGGCAAAACAGGATTCTTAAAGACAGAACTATCACCCAGAAAATAACTTGTAGAATTATACACTGCTTTCCTTCATAAGAGTTCAGACTTTTATTGGCCCCTGTATCACAGGTGAAATTTAGTACTTAATTTTGAAGGTAGTGACTCACAGTGTGTTTGGGACTATTTCTCCCCTTGTCAACATATAAAATATTATTATATATATGAAACCAGAGCCAGTACTTATACACTGCATATACAGTCTTCCAATGCTACTGATTCTTTCTTTAGAAGTCACGTTAAATTATAAGAGTGGATATTAAATTATATTCTCCGTGTTGCCTTATTAAATGCCACAAATTCCTATAATGTTTTGCAGTGGTGGTTAATATTATTAAATTAAACCAGAAAAAAATGTTCTTTTTTTTGTAGAAATCTGATAATTTAGTTATAATCTAGTCTCTTAGGCCAATGCCCATATATGTTTATATTTCATTGCATTCACTGAAAGATCTTTTATTTATGAGATGTCGCCAACTGGCATTTATTCTCAAGACATCTTTTTTCACCTCTATACTCAGAGAGAAGTGTCAGTGTAAGCAAACCATCAGTGAGTATCTTTGGTGTATTTGTGTTTTTATGAAGCTTCTGCTCAGATCACCTCTGATGAATTAAAAAACCATCAGCCATCTGAATAGCACAGTACATAGGAGCAGCCAGAAATTTGGGTAATCATAATTCCTTATGTGGCAGATGAATTATTTTGGTAACAAAAGGCAAAAAGTATTAGGTGTAGCTACCCTCATTTTAGGCTAGTTTAATGGGGTAACTTGAAATATTTTGAAAAATTGAGCTTCTTTTCTTTGTGGAGAAGTTTCTTCAGAAGATCTAAGATTTTTTGACTTTTTTCCTTTGATGTTAATTCAAAAAAAGGGTTTTATTAAAATGTGTGTATTTATACATTGTAGAACAAAAATATTTATTTCCTCATTATACTGAAAATCCAAAGAAAATAATCATGATTTTGTGTAAGGATGAGAAATTGCTGATAAACAAAAAATAATAAAAGAAAGAGGCTTGCCCCTTTCCGCTGTCTCATCCATGGGAATTCCAAAGAGGGTGAAGAGGAAGAGAACAGAAGGAGAATATTCAACATCAGTATTAAAGTGTGATATTATTGTAAGCAAGTTCTCTAGAACAATGATCTCACACATGATTTATAAAGCATTTTTCATCCCTATATCTCCTGTATTGCTTCTTTTTATGAGGAAAAGGACAAGAACATAATCTGCAAATGACATATAGTGAAAGGATACAAAACAGTAGTAGCAAAAAATAGTAGCTGTAAATCTTAGTCTGTGGGCACAGTTCTTTTCTTTAAAAGAGAAATTAGAAGTTGAAAAAAGAAACTTACTTTAGATTTGTGGTAACTATGAGTCTTATGTTTCCCCAAACTCTCCTGAAATGCATCTACATTTTGTTTACTTTGTTCCGTGTTTTTGTAACAAAAGTTCCCTCCACTTACTCTTTTACAATGTCATCAAATATTCTTAGGTCTTGCACCAGATTTAATTGAACATAGTGGTAATTAATACCATAAAATTAAAAAGATTCTATAGACTCAAAGCAGCAACCAGTGCAATTACAAATGTGATGAAATATAATTGACTCATCAAATTTTCCTTAGGTTCAATAGCTCAAAAAATATTTCCATTTATGTGTGCCCGGGCCATTGAAATTCTGAAGAGAATAAAAACTGCAGCCAAAAGGCAAGAAAGCCTCTTTTTTTCCAAGGAAGGGTCCCATTTTACACTTTGGAACAATTACCTACTCAACCTCCATTTTATCTCTTTCTATCTATCTCCAAGTAGCCTGGAAGATTACTTTTTTTTTTTTGTTTTCTTTTTTGATAGTATAGACCAACATATAATTTCTGGGGATGTCCATGCCATTAATCAGTTAGAGTAGATAAAGTAGAATGCTAAATCTCAGTAATCTCTTTAATCTGTGTCAGTATCTCAGTAATCTGTACTGTTTCCTATAGCTAAATTTTCTTTAACAAACTCAAGCCAATAATTATTATTCCATCCTACTTGTCCAAAAAGTAATTAACTGTTCCGGAGTCTTAAATTTTTTATGCCAAAATTGTGATATCTTCTCTAGTTATGATATTCAAGAAATGATGAAGAGTTACATCTTTCAAAATTCCCTTCCCATAAGTACCTCGATACTGAAAAGTGTTCATCATTTCTATTTATTTTCCTTGTGTTTCTAAATTTCATATCTTGAGAGAGTTAGAGGAACTTTAGTCATTAACATATGCAAGGACATGAGAAGTCATATGTATTTTTGAATTAAGGAAGCAAAGTTCATCTTTTGATTGCCATCTACTAACCTCATCCTCTCCTGATACAACTTCAGGCCGTTCTCTCAGGTCCTATCAAAAAAGAGAAACCATCAATATTATTTGGGAATGTAAGGTGAACAATTTTCATCAAGTGAAAATTATTTAAATTTGTTCTGATTTTGTCTATGTGTAAAAATGTTTTCTTTTGGGTTTATCTGAAGAACTACACCTATCCTTATCAGATTAAAAGGATAGAGGAGGCAGCTGGAAAATTCTGCATATAGATATAGATCTGTATGCATTTCTATGATACACATGGATATATGCTATTGATATTATTTTCCTGAAAACGTGCCAAATATTTTATGTTAAATAATTGCTACATCATACAGTGAAAAACAAATCTGTTAGAAATCTGATTTCTGTTTCTTCATTGTCCTGTCTTGAGGTTTTTATGAGCAGGTTGGAAGAGCGGAGACTGTAATTGCAAATATTAATTATAAGTAGCTTACAATTAATTCAAACTTTACCCCGTGTCAGTGTGTAGGAAGATTTTAAAAGAAATTTTCTCACTTTTGGAGACTATAATCCATGAAAAAATGTTACCTAATTTTTGTGTTACCTGATTTTTCATTGGATCTCACAAATAATTCTTAGCTTGCTCCAGTCATGAGAGATAATCTGTTGATTTTTGTAGAACTGGAGTGTGTGGATTCTATCCTACAGTCTCTGGGCATGAGCCCAATTTAAATGTTAACTAAATCTGTTTTCTGAACATTATGCAATGTAATACTTAATAGTAAATAAATATTTTTTAAAAACTTCCCTATGTTATATTAAATGATCATGACCCTACAAAAAATTTTATATTAAAGAATTATATTCAGGTGTTTTAATGTAAATTTCTTCCACAGAGCCCTTAATGTCAGACACAATTTTATTTCTCACTTCAAGAGAAATGTGGATGCACTTTGAATTGATTTTGGGTAAAAAGAATCAGTGCTCTGTTACTGCTGGTGCTGCTGAACTGACTGGATTTATTCTGTTGTTTATGTATGTATCTCACCCCCTGAAGCCCTCAAGGGCTTTCTGCATTTGTTTTTAAATACCCAGCATTTATAAAACATACAAAATATAATACAAAATAAGTATCAATATGAATATAAACAAGATTTGTGGCTAAATTCTAGAGATAATATCCCATCAGGGATTTGGAGGAGCAGTCTAACATATGGTAATTACATGAAGTGAACCTCAAAGAACTGGCAAGTTTTAAAGGACCAGGAAGAGAATTTCAAAGTTCAACACTAATAAATGAGATTGCATTTTGAATATCTCAACTCCTGTTTTGGCATTTAGCCATATTTCAGAAACTGTTCTATATTATATGCTGATTTCTCCTAGGATTCTAAAAAGGGCTACTCTCATCTGGGCATTTATTTACTTATTTATTCCCGTAAGAATATGTAAGAGGGGCAGCAGAAAACTGGTGCTGTGAAGTAGCTACTCATTTCTTTGTGTTTACTTGGGATAGAATAAGTCACACGAAGTACTGAGGGAAAAGAAGGAAAACCTTAGCCAAAACATAAGCAAGAAAAGGATGTGTGTGACAGATAGGAAAAGACAAAATTATAGAAAACAACAAAACCCTAGAAAGCAGGCAAGGTTACAGAAAAGCTGAAAGTCCTTGAATTGGCCATTGCTGCATATTCTCAGGTTGAGAATCTAGCAGTATTTTTGAAGCTCTTCTTTTTCTCTCCTATCTTCTCCTACTATTTTCTTCCTCAGATATTATATTTAATACCTTGTGCAAAATAAAATAAATGCTTCAATCTGTGTTTCTCAGGAAAATTAAATTCCACTGCATCTTAGAATTAAAGACTACACTGTTTCTTACAAATGAGGTTAATAATTTTGCAATTGTGGCTTAAGTGATAAAGTATCACAAAAATAGTTACGCCAGAGTATTACCCTATACATTTTACTCTGGGCCTTTTACAGAGTTCTAAAATGTTTTACCCCATAAATGAGAATTTGAATTTCTAAATATACTGAACTTATGCATCATCATATTATGCTATACTTGCTCTTTATAAAGTGCAGAGCTGTTGAAAACAAGCTGGTGATTTTTAGCTTTTCCATATACTGACTTTCTCAATCTTTCTTTTTTCTATTATATTTTATCTGCTTTTCAGGCTCAAATCTTATAGTTGTTATACTAATATAG
>JAWWMU010000237.1:19648048-19661711 GCA_035048155.1 Cinnycerthia olivascens
CTCGGCTCAGTTGCTGTCGGTCCCTCAGGGCTGGGAAAGGCCGGGCCCAGGCCAGGTCCCGTGGGACACAGGTGGGAGCTCCTGGGGCCCTTTGGGGTGTTTACTCCAGAGCAGGTTCAAACAGTGCCAAGAAAAAGGAAGAAAAAAAACCACAGTCCAGAGAACTTCTCTGCCTCACCTGGCCAAAAACTGACAAAAAGCAAAGGATAGCTCTGTCCCACCATCCACACTGCAGAGAGCACAGGCCCTGTGTGTGAATGAAAGCTGAAAACTCTGATCTTTATGTTTAGAAAACAACCACCTCAGACATTCCACCGCGCCTCCTTCACTTTCAGATCCAGTTTTAAATGTACAAAACTTATTTCTGAGCTAAACAGACCAATGGGGGCACAATTTAGCATCAACCCAGGACAATGCCTCTGTGTTAAGAACTTCTGTTTATGTGGAAGGAGATAATTGAAACTTGATGCATAAAATTATTTATAATTATCCTGGAAGTTACAAAACTTTCTATGATCTTACATGCTGTCATAAAGATTTAAGCTATTTTGTAGTTCCCAAAACTTGAGGTCACATAGTTTGTTTGAGGGCAAACAAAAAAGCAAATATGCATGAATGTTTTAGCTTGCATTTTTTTATCACAACATTTTAAAAAACAGATTCTATTTCAAATGATACCAAATCCTTGGCTACAAATAAATTAACTTAATATATGCATTTGGACAAATTACTGAGAGAAATTAACAAGGATATTTCATTTCAGATTACAAAGCAGAAAAGAAGAATATGATAAATAATAACTCTTCTGTGCTTTTGCCCTTTAAGTGATTTAATTATTGCAATGCTGCTTAATGCTCAGTGTAATTGTCAAAGCTTTAAATTAACATGTAAAATTAAATCCAGCAAAACAAAATTCAGCAAACTGGATGAACCCTGATTTCTTGGTAAAGATTGTTTTTCATTTTAAAGTAGAGAATTTGTCAGAAAGTCAAGGGTTTGGGACTTTAGTTTAGTTGTTCTAACTTATTTGGTTTAATACTTAATGTGGAAAAACCATACTATTATGTTTCCAAATGTTTTTTTTAAGTGTGTGTGTGAAATAGAGTTCTAATAAATTTTGTTTATGTAATTCTGATCAATAATGTTAGGAGTGCAGAATATGCTCCCAAAACTTTCCAGCAATGCTATATGATACTGATATTCTTCCTGTCAGAGCTATAACTCACTACCCCTGAAAAATAGTCTGGAAATTGAGAAGTGATTCCTTAAACCAGTGATCTCAAAAACTTGCAGATTCTATCCCCCAAAATCTAGCTTTCTTAGAAAGACATACATTTTTCTTCTAAAAAAATATTTTTCTTGGCAAGAAAATGCAGTTTTAAGTAAGCAGAATGAGATTTATTATTTAGTTTTCTCAAGAAAGCCTATGAAAGAAAATTTGAAATTTTCCTACATTGTGGGTTGATGCACTTGGTATTTCTAATGGTCATCTTAGTTGTACTGGATTTGTTTGTATTCCTGTTAAAGAGGTAAAAAACTGCCCGAAAATTAAGGAAAAAAATCCCAAACTTGCAAAATACTAGAAAGCCTTTCTTGACAGTCTCTTCATTCAAGCCACCAAATAGCAAATTAACTTGCATTCCCTACGTTGTACCCTTGAATCCTTTATGGTTTTCAGTACATTATTTTACCAAAGCCAATGCAAATTCTGAAGATCTCTGTAACAGGAGTTGCCCAGATCTGTATTGCAGAGCAGGGAGCAGAGAGATCAAAAGGATAATCATTGAAAATTCAGGAAATAAAAGCAATTATCTCTGGATTTCCATCACTAATGTTTTCTTTTGCAACGTTTTATCAGATTCTTTTTTATTTTATTTTCTCAGTACAAAATTCCGTCAATTTTTCCAGCAGTGGGTTTTTCCTCTTCCCTTTTGTACCCCTCTGTTGACAGGTTAATCAGGTTACTTATGTTTGCTGTGCTAGCATTCCACCCCATTTGACCACATTAAGACTTCTGCAAATACCTACGCTGGATTTTTCAAAAACACTCAGCATTAACCTCATTCCTTTTCTGAAACCAGCAGATAATTGCAGTAGCGTGTTTGGTGGAGCAGATTAGAGCCAAAGTGCCCAGAGTTTCTGAAAAAACTCAATTTTGTGATTTTGTTAGTTTTTGTTTTTGTTTTCCCTTGCTTTTCATTGCATACAGATGCGTCTAATATTCTGAACAATGAAAAATTTAAGCCAGGTCAAAGGAAGATCTGTAAGATGTTGTAGATCTAATAAGCATATACACACCTATGTATGAAAAAAATCAAATAAATCTTACAGATTACATTTCAACATATATGAGGGGCTCAATCCTGTTAACCGTGTAAGAATAATATTCTCTTGATACCAGCTGTGACGTTCTTGTTCCTGAACTGTATTTTGGAACTACCTCAGGAAAAAAAGTGACCTAAAAATGTATCAGTTTATCAGATGAATTGAAAATTCTTTAATAATTTATGAAAAGGGAACAAATAAATTTGGACTTTTAAAAAAAAAAAGGTAAAACCTTGAAGTGCACAATCTCAATTTTTCTATTCTGTGCTCTTTCCTTTGTGCGGAAATACTCTAAAACTCATTGCAAAGCCATAGCAATCTTTATCTCTTACTTTTTACCTCACTCTATACTAAATAAACATAGAGGTGAACACTAGAATTGATTTTTGATTGTATTCTCCTGTGTTCCATAAACCTGAATGCATTGAAATTCCATGCTCATCTGGTGTAATCTTATCAAGAGAAATTCTGAAAGTTCGCAGCACTGTTACACTTTTTAGATAAAAGAATTGAAATATTTCAATTTATTTTTCTTCCTGCTTATTAATTTGAGGCAATAATTAAGCTCTCAATATAAACACTAAGTAATGACCTTAAATTAACAGTGCATACCACATGCAGTCAAAGAATCACAGGTTACCGTTCCAAATCCATTGCAGTCATTGCTCAGGTCAGAGTGAATTAGAGGGGAGTTAGATTTTCATCAGACAAATATATCAAAATGGGCTTTAAACTCAGGACTTTCACAGACCAGTATGAAGACCCACTATTCAAAAGTAGTTATAAGTAGTCATTAATTAATGCAATATAGGATACTTGCCCAGTATTTTATGAGTCAGATACCCATGACCTAAAAGGTGTTCTAAAATCATATGGGCAAAATTATCAGATGTCTGACTATTTTTGTAGAGGTGATTGAGAAGATTGAAGACTATCTCAAAAACCAGATGAATAAGAATGAGCAGGGTAAATGAAATTATAAATAGTAGAAAAAATGTAGATTAAAAACATTATAGCACAAAATGCCAGAAGAACATAAAAAAAATTCCAGTGACATCTGAAAATCCTGGTAAGACATATTCTGGTCCCAAGTCATGTGAGGTACATCCTGATTACTGAAAATTAAATTTAGCAAGATTAAAATAACCATTTAACATTTTGAAAGACTGTTTGGTACTACGGGGAATTAACAGGCAGAAGGCAAGAGTGTATTTTCCTATTTTTAGTTTCCTCTCTATTGTCCAGAAGCATCTGTCCAGAGGCCAACACAACGGATGGGCAATGGGTATAATTACTACATGAACAATGGCAGAAGCCCTAAAATCCAGCACTGCCTCCAACAAGGATTATTAATAGATGATTCAAAGGAGATACAAAAAATCCTATTTCATTACTATGATTAAGTATGAATAAAAAAGTTTGAATATGAGAGTTATGTGTATATAAAATATTAGAACAAACATTTGAGAAAAAAAATAGAATTATATTTAGAAATAACCTACCTCCCTATGATTCAATCCCAAGATTCTAATTTTTTAATCCTGTGAGCCAAAATACATTTAAGGAAAAAATAAATGGTGCTCTATTTCATATAGTTCAGCACTTTATTTGACTAATTTTTTGTTAAAATAAAACATTACAAAGTGTATACAAGGAGAGAAACAAAAACCTGGTCTTGAGGCAGTAGAGGTTGTGGAGGTTTATAAAATTAAGATAACTAATTATCCAAACAAGATTTATTTTATAAGTCTTTTAAACTGGATAAACCAGTTAAAGCTCCACTGACATTTGAGTTTTGGTGTCAAACAGAGCTGACAGTACCTGACAGAGGCAAGAATTCTCCAGAGG
Organism: Cinnycerthia olivascens; assembly: GCA_035048155.1. Classification (NCBI taxonomy): domain Eukaryota; kingdom Metazoa; phylum Chordata; class Aves; order Passeriformes; family Certhiidae; genus Cinnycerthia; species Cinnycerthia olivascens. The sequence continues at coordinate 19,652,222 of JAWWMU010000237.1, forward strand.
CCCAAAAGGGAACCCCAGTACATGCAGTGGGTGAGGCCTCTCAGCCTGGGGGAGCTCCCTTGGGCAGCATCCTCTGAGGAGGAGCAGCCCAGCCTGTCCCCAGCAGGGCTCCTTCCAGACCCAGCCCAGTCCCATCTGGGGTCAAATGTGGTCACACCAGTCCTGCCCGACCCCAGGGCCTGCCCTCTGCCCCACAGCAGCCACCCTACAGACCCGATGGGCTGGGCAGCAGCAGCTTTGGCACGGCTGGGGCAGGGACAGGTCACCCTCTGGAGAGCCTGGATCCCTGCTGGGCTGTGCACCTGCCACAGACCACCCGCCTGTCAGGATGGCTGCCCCAGGACCCTATAACCTGCAAACCCTACTTCCTCTGCTTTCACATTCCCTACTGCCTGGCTGCTGGGCACAAAGTTTTATTTCAGGTGAAAGTATGTTCAGCATCTCCATATTAATGAGGTTGATAGTCTCTAAATATCATCAGAAAGACTTTTTCTTATTGCTCTTCCAATGAGAACAAAATAGTAATTCAAGAGGAAATGCAGCCATGGTAATCAGATAAAATGTACTACTGTTACAATAAATTCTGATCCAACAAGGATTAGTACAGAGAAGCAGTGTTTTCGGTGGTGCTCGGGGACATCTATTTTCCACCACTTTCCTCACTAGCCTGTAGATTTCTGCTTTCAGTTGACTGAGCCAACTGAAAGACAAACAGCTACTTCCTTTGGCTCTTAAAATTACAAATTATTTGATCTAAGAAACAAAAATAATTGCTTTCACAAAACAAATGTTGTCTGTAGACTAAGCTATTCCACAGGTTTATGACAGTCTGTTTACTTTGATTTATAATCAAGATGTTTTTATTACCTTCGTGCTTGCTTTCTGTCTCTTATGCTCCAGCTTGGATTAAGATCAAGAATGAAAGGAAATGATACAATGAAAGGCTAAAGCCTGAAGAAGATTGAACTATTTGGTTTCCATGGATGGGAAAAAAAAAAAAAAAGTTCTTATAAAAGGAGTGAGACAAATACACTGATTATTTTAATTATATTTTTTATTTATGTTTGTTAGGTCAGTCCTAAATTAGGAGCAATTACAGAATAAGCCTAAGGTCACTGAAAAACAATATTACATATTCAGAAAGACAAATTGCTACTGCGAGCAGAAGCTAAAAGGGCATAAATGAAAAGTCATAGTGAAATCTTTAGGTGCTGTAAAGCAGACTAGTGTAAGTGAGAGCAGCATGCCATTTGGCTGTAATTGCTTTGTTACTGTAGGAAAATACAGGCAAATGGCATGGTATTCAATATGTGTCAGGAAGGCTGGAGACCAGATATAAAAGCCTACCCCATGATGCCTAAGGAAAGTTATATCTTCTGCTGAGGTTTAGAGAATAAGCTGCTATTAGCTTACCCCTCCTCAGACCTACTCCTCCTCATGAAATGCCAGTGAGCTGATGGCTGATATTGCTCTTTGGATGTTATGAGGCTAATAACATTGGGGTGCACTCCAATTTATATAAGGTGTGTGCTTACCATGCCAAAAAAATGTCACTGGGCTGGAGTTTTCTGAACAGCACAGTGGTGATCAGCAGGAAACAAATATTTTCAGTCCTTAGGGAAAGAGCTTTGTGTTTTAAATGTGGAAGACAACATACAAGCATAAATCCCAATGTGTTCTCTATACCTTGTTTTCTTTGGAAAATACGAAAATGTATGCAGAGATATGGATAAGATAGAAAAAAAACATTATCCCTAACATTGTAGGGCTATATTCCCTTTCATGAATCTAAGTTTAAACAGGATTTATGTATCTAGACATTGTAAGTTAAATAAGTACAAGAAACTCATGATTATGCTGTCACAGTTGTATACATGTAGAAAAGATGCAACAAAGTAAATTCCTTCCCATAAACTATAGTGATTTGGTTTTTTAGTAGTTTTTGGAAAGAAGGTCGTACTGATATTATAGAAATACTGTAACTCTCCAGCAAAATCACCGACTGCATTCCAGTGTTTATCTCCTGAAAGGTGGACTTCCATTTCTCTTGGGCAGTGTCGGGTGACACTCTTGGACTGGTGTCTTAAATTGATTAAGCCAAGAAAGCCAAGCAGGCAACATTCAGTTTTGCTTTGGAATCAGATAGAAATTCATGAATTTCCACTGACTACACATTGAGATTCTGTTTTCCACTTTTTTTTTTTAATGCTCACTGGTATACATCCATGAGGATTTTGTTTTCTGATTTTAAGTCTGGATGCCTATTAGCAAGCCTCTTAAAAGAAGGGTTTGATTTTGGGGAAATCCAAATACTCACAAGTACACATAAAAAGCAAACTGGCCTTTTTGATTCATGCTACTCTTAAATCGCTTGAATATGATGAGGTTTTATCTATGGTTTTATGAAATTATGTCTCTTTTAACAAGTTTGATTTTAAGTATGAGATTCTTAAAGAACACTCTCAAAATATAAGATAGCAAGATAGTGTCTATTAGCTAAATTAGTTATGTGACTTATATCGGAGTATGGTTAGAGATATAGTAAACACTATACGTCACCAATATTGCATGAAGAAGACGCAGGATCAAAACCATAAAAAACAATGTATGAAATTTATTAAATGGAAAAGAAAAAAAAAGCAGAAATACATCTCTTTTACAATTCTGATTTCGTGAAAGACACAAATTCAGCAAGACAAACAAAAGGGAGTTTAGAGCAACAGGCCCAATCATGTGCCTAGAGCCAATATTGTTCCATCAGAAAGAAGGATGAATAAAAAAATTGCAGATGTAGCAAGCTTAATGACACAAACACATTAACCATCACACCTAAAATATCTCATGTACTTCAAAGTGTTCACTCTGCCATGTGCAAAAGCATTGTGAGATCAGAGAACAAAAGAGTCAAGGTTTAAACCAAAATTTTTTTCCAAGAAAGGCACCTGAGTGACTGATTATTCTCCCTTTGAACACCTTCTGTATCCAGGATGATGAGAAACAGCAATGAGTTAGAACTGAAGTTCAATTTATTCCACTTAGCTGAAAAGTTATCTATAGAACTTTAGTCTATCAAAAGCAAAAAAATCTCTACATGTAAAAAAAAGAAATTTTACACTGTTTTGGTAATAAGAGATTATATCTGCTTGTCAGAAACAAGAAAACTACTCTCATTGTAACTAAATCAATACCCTAATAAAAAACTCAGTATCTCAGAAGGCAAATAAAGATTTTGTTAGGAATTGGCTGTTTTCTGAGAGATTACATCTGTGTAGAGGAAATAATTGTCCATAGAATCAAAAGTGAAAAGTAAGTCTGTTTTTAGTTGAAAGGACATAAAACAAAAAAAATGAAATATAAAGTAAATAATTTATAAATCTCAGATCTTTGTTCATGTTGTCTATTACTTTAATTTCCTAATTCATACGGACATTGAAGAAAATGTTTTGTTTTTCAGTCTCATTTGATTAAGAGAGGAAATCCAGGCTGTTTCTAAATTGTTTGCTTTGGTGAGTTGTTTTTGTGGGTTTGTTTTTCAGTTGCTTGTTGTATTTTTTTGTTTGGGGAACATTACAGCATTCTTGAAGGGGTTGTAATAAGGGAAATAGATGGTCGTGGTAATCCCCTACATATCAAGATTGCTGCTCAGTGAATAATATTGTCAGCTTTCCCTGCAGTTCAGCCATTTGCTAAATGCATGCATGCATTTCCTTAAAATCTGTAAAGACACCCATTAATGCACTTTGTTTTAATGTATGTGCTCTGGGGGTAGAGAGGAAAGAGTAAATCTGAGATTTATTCATTGTTTCAGGTACAAAGTGAAAATTTAACTTTGAATGGAAGATATAATTTTCAAATTTAAGTCTAGTTTGACACCCTCTGGGCCATGACAAGTACCAGATGCTGTCAATACAAATTACCAGTCTTACTTAATACTATGAAATACTTGAGTGAATTCAAGCATTCATCTCTACTCATTGCCTCTTACAAGGGCAACCACTTTTCAAATCTTCCCTCTCCCTTATATTATCACCCCCTTTATTTAGAAAAAATAAATTAGTATTTTACCTTTGAAAATACCTTTTCTGGAATATAATAGGCAAGCAGCTTTCTCCTGGAAGCTCTGTGCATGAAAATCCTTTATGAATCTTATGGATTTTGATCCTAAAGGCAGTAAGAGTGGTACATTTCAGTCTTGTCTTTAGAATCCATTTATTTTACTGAGAACTGTTCTCTTTCTTTGCCTTTTTCAGCCATTTAACTCAGTACTGCGCTCTGATCATACCTATTTGCCTGAAATAATATGACTGTGTTTTGCTGGGCTTGGAATGATATACAAGAAAATAGGTACTTAAGTATTTCATTTGAAACAAAATTCAAAGGAGACTAACAGAACAAAAGGAAAAATATAAACATCAAGCAATGTAACCTTTTGCACAGTACATTTATATTCAATTACAGATCATGAGAAGAGTACCATTAAACTATCAGCAATAATCAGGTTGATGGATACAGTGGGAGATTTTTGGCTCCTTAATGGGAGAAGTACTGAGCTCAAGTTCAATTAAATACAAGAGAGGAATAAAAAATGGAGTAACTTTTATGACAGGGTCTAGAATTTACATGTATTCACCTGCTACTGCTTATCTTAAATAGTTAATATCAATCTCTCCAAATGCCTTACCTTAATCAATGCAAGACTGTCTCAAGACACTTGTTCTAAATTTTTGGAGTCATTGGCCAATAAAAGAAAAACTCATTTAAGACAGATGGTTAAATGTGCCTAAGGAATGAAAGTAGAATTGAATACCATTATTATGAAATTCATTTGTCTAAATGGCTTTGTTGGTTTGAGGTTTTTATTTGTTTGATTGGTTTGCTTTGTTTTAATTCAGAAAAATATATCTGAAAAAATATATATTTACCTTAGGAACTCCACCAGTACTGTGAGATAGACTTTATATGATTCCATCAGGAATCTCAAAGGCTAACATCAGAACCATTTTTGAAATTATTTTTTCAATTATTCACTTTTAAGAAAAGTGTATGAACATAAGACATATACTGATAATTAATCACACGAATGCAAGACACATGCAAGCCCTGTCAGCCAGGAGTTCAGCTGAAGTTCTTGGAAGCAGCTGCTAGAACTTATTTACAGCATCAGGTCCATGATAATACTGCAAATGGTGTAAGGGAAGCAGCTAGAAACTAGGATATCAGACTCCTCAAAAAAAAGGAATAAAAATATAGAACACAGCTGCTGCTGAAGGACAACTTTGTTCCAATATTCCCACTCTTTTGCATAAAGAACAGCTGAAATTTATCACAAATCATGCCAGGAGTGTTAAGCCCAGGTGGTTAAAGAATTTTGGTCTTAAAAAATGCTCTCAGTTGTGAGCAAATGAAAAAAGATTTTGTCTCAGTGAATACTTTTCAAAGGGCAACATACAGGATTATTTTCATTTCTTTGTTTATCATGCTTTGAATGTCTGTCAAAATATCTCTGGACCACTGGAGGAGACAGAAATTTGCTGCAGAATGTTTCTGTTTATCAAAGTCTACGTAAGCAGAATCACCAGTCACTCCAAATATCCCTGCTGGAAAGAACTGGAACCTCTTCTAGAGGCAGTGTGTGTTCTTCTTTAACTAGCCAGGAATGCCTCATTTGGAAACTCCTCAGATTTTTTTTTTCTCTCATTAACTTCTGTTGTCTTTTTCAATATACTTTTATTTGGTTCACAAGTCTCTTTGGCTCCGTTTTTATATTTTTATTCCAGATACCATTTTTACTCTTTTCCCATATTGTTTCAGGGTCTCCTTACCAGTTTTGAGAAAACGTAAAGAATGTGAAAGTTCTCATCTGATATGAAGGCTGAGCAGGCTATAAAAATATATTTTTTTAATGTAAGCAGATATTTTCCAACCACAAGAGCTCAATTTTATATCTATTCACTTTTAATATCACCACAGCACATATTGGAGCAGCATTATGGTTGAGTAATAACTCACTATAGGAACCTTGTCTACTAAATTCTTTCAGTACATATTTTCTTCTTTCCTTATACTACAAGACCTATTATTGTAAAACACAAGTAATTACAGTCCAAATTCTCATGTCAAGGGCTCCCAAACAAAGTAAATATTCATTAGTAATGGGTCCTTAACTGAAAAAAAAAAAAAAAATAGTATATATAATAAAATTAATATGGGCTTATAATTTAAGGAATGACACCTAAAATTATCATGGTCAATTTTCATACAAGAATTGTAGACACTTAAAGTCCTCCTAAAATACAGCCTGGCAAAGACACAGTTGCCATTAAATGGCACTCTGTAGGGCTGTAAAGGATACTGGGAGTCTAGGCATCCCAAAATAGCATTCGGTGCCAGTGACTCCCTGCCATCTCTCTCATGAAGCACCAAGCTTTGGAAGGGCTGAACACCAGGGAATATTGTCCTTCAGAGAAGCAAAACTACTACAGGATATTACCAGGAGAAACTTGTCTGTTTGAAAGGCAGTGTTTCTCAGATTTATCTGCGTTTCTGTTGTCATACAGAAACCCTGTAATCTGAAAAAGACAAAAATTAGTCTGGCGAGCTCTCTATGAAAGGTTTTCAACCTCTAAACTAAGCTGGGCACACAGAGAAAACCTTACACAAAAAAGAATCTTAACTACCAGACTTTTTTTTTGCCAAGCTATAACATTTATTTTAACAGCAAGAACTATAACCATTTCAGGTCTATCTCTCATGCAGATTGTTTTCTGCAGCATTATCTCCAAATGTTCCATAACTGAGACATATAATAGTGTAATTGAGTGAATTATAACCACCTTACTATTCACAGTATTAAATTTCTAATGTGTTTTCAACATATTAGAGCACAGGGTTAACACTTCCTCTATTCCCATCTTCTGTTTATACACACCTACATATGCATTTTAATGGCAGAAAATAAATTTGGTTGTTACATTTTAAATAGTAAGAAAAGGATATTAGACTAATGAAAATATTTCCTTTGTGACAGTGGTTCTTTTGTATCAGCATTGGTGGTCACAGGGCATATTTCACCACCATCACCAACATTCTTTTCCCCTGTTGATAATTTTATCATTCCTTCATAACTCTACTCACCTTTTTCTGTGTAATCCACTTCACTGATATGATCTGTGATATTCTATTACAGATATTCCTCTTATTTAACATATTGAAAGTTCAGCACATCCAGTGTTTTCTTGAACACCTCCAGGGATGATGACACCCTCACCTGCCTGGAAAGCCAATTCCAGTGCTTAATGACATTTTCTATGAAGGAATTCTTCCTGATGTCCAATCTGAACTTCTCTTAGTTGCCTGGGAGAAGAGACCAACCCCCACCTTGCTACAACCTCCTTTCAGATAGTTTTAAAGGGTGATAAAAATTGCCTTCTTTTCAGGATAAACATCCCCATATCCCTCAGCCATCCCTCATATGATTTTCTATCTAGACTTTGCAGAAGGTGGGCTATAATTAAACATTTGATATTATTTTATGAGTCTACATGTGCCTAGGAAATGTAGCTCCTTAGTTGTGCATGTTACTACTTTGTCACATGCATTTGGTTGTTTCTACTTCCAAACATCTAAAACTAAGACTAAAAGGCTAGTCAGCTGCTATGTTTTCCCTTTGCCAATAGAAAATAAAACATGTCTGAATATAGAAGATAAGACAGTTCAAAAAGCAATGAGATTACGTACAGAAGTGCTTCAAACAGTCAAAATACCAATAAAGGTAATATTTTGAGCAGCATAAATAAAAGGACCAAAATATGTCTGAAGTCTCCTTGATGGTATCTTTCCATTTTGCAGAACACACCTGCTCTGTTGTCTCGTTTTTTTGAGATTATAAAATCCAGCATGTTTGGTATTTATTTTTCTGAAGAGATTAGAAGCAGTAATATTCCTAAACCTTATTATGAATCCATAGCAATTTGCTGCTCAGGCCTCAGTTTCAATAGACATAAGCTGAAATCATCATTGGCGTTGTACAAGAAGTTTCACCATGGAGGGCTGTTTCTTTAAATACACAGCTTAGAAATGAAGGACCACTAATTCAGTGATAACTGAAATACAGCATTAATAATTCTAAAAGCCCATCCTACATATCCGTGTGTGTCTTAATAATAGCATTCATAGTTGTGTTATTGAAGCGATGTTGTGAACTCCATTGGATACCAGTTACAAATAATGGTAACTGAAATGGAGATTTGCTTTGAAATATGAACATGCTGGCATGTGGTTTCCTGTGATAGTTCCATCTGTATATGTAATGTGGCTGCTATTTTAGTATCAGCATTTTCTCTACATATTGCTGGAGGTGCAACAAGAAGATTTTATAGTATATTCAAACACATGCACATACCTGACACTCTTTGGAAACATTTCGTCTTAAAAAATATTTGAGGTGCTAAAATAAAAGCTAAATGTAGATCTCTCACTTCACTGTGGAAATTTTCATTCGTCTTGACTAAGGCTACTTTTATCCTCCTCCAGGTTAAAATTTCTAGGTGCTAATCTCCTTATGTACCTTAATATGCATACCTAATAGTAACATTATTTAAATGGATGCGTTTTGTGGAGATTAATGTCTCCAGCAGCCCTATAACTTCCGAGTGTAAGCCACTGTTTCGGCAAATAAAAGCTTAAATCGTATTCAGCACTATGATAAATAACTTATAAAAAGTAGTAGCTTGAAGAGAAAACCCACTGATCACACATTTTCCCCAGTCTTTTGTGGATGACTGCTCATTCCGTTTCAGGGCAAGACATGATTATTCTGACCAAACATTTGTAGGTCTTGGCTTTATGCTGACAAGCTTTCCAAAGCTTCATTAAAGTGTAGCCAAAAGCTTATTAAAACACATGGATAACAACAATTAACTTCAGCGTGGTTTCAGGCAAGGTTTGAACTGGATTTCAAATGCAAAGCAATCAAAGCAGCTGAACTGGGAGTTACCTATAATGCAGATCAGAAATGTAAATGTGCTTCACAGAGTCCTACGAAATAGCCATATTATTTGTCACATTTAATACATTTTAAGGTCATAGAAAAATATAGCAGCAATAAAAAGCCATAAAGTGGTGAGATACAGTGCACTCTATATTACACAGTATATTGTTCAGAATGACTCCAAGAGGCTAGCAATAAGTCATAAGGAGGAATAGGCTAAACGACCCAGAAAAATTAAGTTAGTGGTGCCCATCAACTCAAGTACTTCATTCTCAGAAACAAATGTTAAATCTTCCCAGAAGTCACTCTTAACCAAACTTTTCAGAAAGAATAAATTCCAAGTTAATTTATCAATTTTTTTCTCCCTATACTCTGAGGTATAATCTTTATTCTGTATTATGATATAAGTGTTATGCCATACTCCCAGTTGACAAACTTGAGTTTTTTCATGTGTTGCCTATTCTGATTGATGTCCTTTGTCCTGAAAACAGAGAGGTCACA
>JAWWMU010000237.1:19661811-19678606 GCA_035048155.1 Cinnycerthia olivascens
AAATTCCAAGTTAATTTATCAATTTTTTTCTCCCTATACTCCGAGGTATAATCTTTATTCTGTATTATGGTATAAGTGTTATGCCATACTCCCAGTTGACAAACTTGAGTTTTTTCGTGTGTTGCCTATTCTGATTGATGTCCTTTGTCCTGAAAACAGAGAGGTCACAATGCAGTAGTGTGTATTCATATTAGTTTAGTAGTCTTTAAATTGCATCACTTATGAAAGAATAAAAGAGGTTGACCTATATAGCAAATTTTAAAATATATAAATTTTCAATTAAAAAAAAAAGAAAGAAATAAAACCTAATAATTAAAATTCCAATCCATGTTATATTTTGCCAAACATCCAGAAGGAAAAAAAATCCCTATATTTTGGCAATTATCCATAGCATATTTACAATTTTTTTTAATGCATCTTCATTTGTTTAACAACCAGCAGATATACTGTTCCTCACAACTATGCAGAGACTGAGACAGGGTCAGGTTGCAGCCAGACTGCAAATCCCTTGGGACCAGGAGCTGTAGGAGCTCCCCAGGGCAGCTGCACAGGGCCTCACCTTCCAGGACCTCTCCCACTGTCATACTACAGAGAACAAGACTCCTAGCATAAGAATTCCAACGTGGAATATATATGTGTATAATAAGAATTCAGTATAGCAGACTTGTTGTTAATATTTTAGAGTAATGACAGTGAATTTATTAATCTATTAAATTGTGCTTGATGTTATTGGAAGTTTATGGCAGAATTCTTTGTTGTTATTACCATGAGTACTCCTTTTATTAGCTGTAGTTAGAAGAATTATTTTTTAAATTAATATTAAGGAAGCTACGAGCAGGATGGAATTTTAATTATTTATAATTAATAGTTTGTGTAGTTAATATTTTATACATTTAGTAGTTATTAGTTAATTGTTAATAGTTTAGAGTTGGCAACATGGACAGTGGCAGCCTCAACAAGGCTGCTGACACACAAAAGCTGTGTGGAGGGCTTGACACAGTGGAGGGAGGGGGTGCCATCCATGGGGAGCTTGGCAGGCTCGAGAGGTGGGCTTGTACAAACCTCATGGAGTTTGCTGAAAACTTTATTGAGATTAAATATAGTTCTGCAATTAACCTAATGAGGCTTTATTTAATTTTATTTTCAGGTGCATTTCAGAATTGGATTTCCAGCTCAAAACAGGGAACAATGGATGTCCTGTGATAGCATGCAGCTCATCAGTGATGACTAAATGGCAAGTTACTGAAAATAGCCATCACTGTACTCCCTTTATAGCAAGCCTTTGCTCTGAATGCCATCTAACATTCTTAGCAATAACATCCTGTGTATGCTTTGATGTAAGATAGGAGAGCTCAATTGTGCCGAATGACCTTTTGAAAATAATGATTTGCTGCTTATTCACGGTGCATGTTGCTCTTAAAATTACTGGTAGTATTTGTATTGCTATCTCTGAGCCTCCAATATTGCACTGATAAATGTTCAAAGTTTTACTGAGAAAATTTCTTCCTGAACTCTGGGGCACCCCAAAGTGACAGCAGATTATGTAGGTAGAGTTAGAAATAATAAAGACAATGTCAGAATATCACCTTCCTCTTTTCACTTTCCTACCACAACCAGACTTTGCATTCCTCTTTTTCCTGAATCAGCTACATTTGCACTCAGTTGGTGGATGCTTTTCAGAAGAAATAAAAATTTCAATCTCTTTAAAGAAAACCAAGGAAGAGAGTTAAGATATCCACTATCTCAGAGAACAGGATATTTTCGGAAAAAACAAAGTAAAGCAAACATTTCTAAAGGCCGACCCCAATGCATGCAAGTCTGTATTCAAGAAAAAACTGGTCATTGTAACGAAAAATATAACTCCTGATGTCTATCTTGCATGGCAGCATTTTTCAAAGATGTAATTTTCTCAATGATGCAATGATTTTTAAACAAAATATTTTGTTGTTTTTTGTTGTAATTTTCATTCCTATTTATGACATTTTTCTGCTCTTTTCCTTCAATAGGAAGAGTTATGTGATTCATTGTACAGATGGTGGGGTGAAGCAGTGCATTAGATTTGTTCGGGATAGGAATAATTCTATTCATTCCATTTGCATAAAACATCCCAAATACAGGCTTTTCCTTCAGTGGTCAACATCAAAGAATTATTTTCTCTTTAAATATCATTATATTTAAAAGGAATAAAAACTTACTATGTAATGCACATGATTTTTAATGGCTTCATGTACTACGAAGCCTTTGGATCTACTGATCTACAGAATAATAATCTAAAATAATCTCTAATAATAACTATGCTACATAATATTATTATTTCTTTATTACCTCAAGAAATTTTGTGATTTATGTTTTTGAACTGGCTTTTGTACATCTTACTTCCACTTGTTAATCTTTTACATAAGACAACATCTATTAGATACTTCTTGACATAGAGACTACACAAAGCAACAATCAATTATTCCAAAATATATACCCAGAACTTTGGGGCTACCTATGTATAAGTTAATGGGTGAAAATCTCTAAAACAAACCCCTTGAAACTAATTATTTACACTAATTATTTACATTGAATCAGTATTTCATTTTGAGTCTGTCCAAATGAAGAAAGTGATATATAAAGAAAGAAATACATTCAAAAATATGTTGCAATTTGGGTGAATTCTGTGGCCTAATTTCTAAATTCATTGCTAATTATTGGATGTTGAGTGGCTCTTTGCTTAAATCGTCTTTAAGATTCAAGACTAAATTTAAATTGCCGTAAGAAACTACTAACTTTCTATAAATATATAGTAAAAATTACAATTTCTAAGCCCAGATCCAGAAATTTCCCTAAGTACTTTGTGCTGAATAGGACAATTCACCTTATATAAATTTAGGAACAATTTTTACTGTGTGCTGAGAAATACACAGGAAACAAGTCCAAATTAGATACATTACTTTAACAAAGCGATGTTGTATTTCTGCCTACTGTAATGCTTTAGTGTCACACCTAAAGGAAGAAAATATTCTTGATCCCAAATGTGGGCTTTTCCAAGGTAACAGCACAGCTTCTAGAGGCTGCCAACAAATTGCAGGGGTTTGCACAGAAGTTTCTGGGCTCTTCTTTTTTTCAGATTTTCTTGAGATCTTGTCAAGATTTCTGGGCACTTTGCCTGGTATATGGGGACTCCTGGGAACCCTCTGAGTATTTCTGCTGCTAAGGCTAAAAATAAAGCAAGGGTAGCCCTTGGAGCTCCTAATGAACTCTGCCAGCTGTCCTGGATCAAAGCTTTGTTCCAGCTAACCCTGGGCTGGGGAGGACCAAGCACCCATATCCTGCATCAGTGCCAGGCAGTTTATCCAGCAGGATGCTGCCAGGGTTTAACCCCAGCTGGCAGCTAAGCACCTCACTGACCCCCACTCACTCGCCCCTGGTGGGATGGGGGAGACAATCAGAAGGGTAAAAGTGAGAAAACTCAGGGGTGGAGTTAAAGACAATTCTACAGTAGAGAAAAAAACACACCCACAAAAGTAAAGTAAAATAAGGACTATTCCTGTTAACTATATTAGATGGAAAATGTGATGACTTTCTGCCTGCAATCAATTAAGTGAGGTACCCCCCACAATAATACAGGCTGCTCTGCAGCTAGTCTTCTAGGGTATTTGAATAGACCTATTACAGTCCCTTACTTTGATGTAACACAGAATACATAGTAAATGTCATGGGTTTGAAGTAGAAGTTTTGTGAAATACTGTTCCTTGGATACTTTAGATGAACCAGTAAATGAAACAGAAAATAATCCAGAATTACCTGTAAGTATGAACAGTGAAATAACATATCTTTACTTGCAATTACATTTCAATGTGATTTATGCCAATGCCATTTTATAGATGTGGTCTGGGTAGCATAAGCTCTTCCCTAGGTACAGGAATATATGGTGGACTATTGCAAATCAAGATGTCCAGGTTGGTTCTGAGTTTTGCTTGAGACCATATAGAAAAACATGGGGAGACTGGCATGATAAACTTTGGTTCTTTGCCTGTTGCACCTTCCCCCTCTCTTTCCCCATTCAGCTGCTATTTGAGATTATCATGTCTCCTGTTATCTGACAGTAGCAATGTCTAGGAAAAAGAATGTAAGTAAACCCAGAGTTCCATAGGCATTTTATCCTAACTTTACAGCTAGCATGAGAGTAGTTTTGGATAGAATGGAAATGTGTTCAGAAAATGAGTTTTGAGGCCTAAGACATAGTAGGATATAGTAGGAAGGAGATATAAAATTATGCATTTTGCCTTATCCTTTGGCCAAAGGGAAATCAGACACACCTTTTAAAAATTGAGTCTTAAAGAAGATAATAGTTAAATTTCTAAACCAATTTACATGTTTGATATAATTTAATCTTGGTAATATCTAATTGCTAGAGGCCAAAATTAAACTATTTTTAGAGTAACTTACATAAATTTGCAGGCTTTTTAACAACATGCTCTGAGTGTACATCTGTGTGACATATTCATGAAGCACATCCAACTATCTTAATGAGCACTTGTCTCACTGTCTGCATGTCTGTGCCCCTAAAACAAGCTGATGTTGTAGCTGCTGCTTCCAGGAACCCAAACCCCATTTTTAACAAGTGCAGTGAATGACTTCTGAGTTTAAATTTATGAAGCAAACCCACATCCCTAAAATACTGCTTTAATTTATAGCAAATTGGCCCTACTGTGCAATGGTAAATTCAAGTCCTCCATCTCCTGAATTCTCAATGGGCCAGGTGAGTGAGATAATGGATACAAAATTGTTTTTAAGAATTCTGCTCCATGTCATCCTGCCCTTTTATACACCATTCTTCCTGTTTATTCAAAATAAACAAATAAACATTCAAGCAGAAAGGAAAAATCTATATCTGCATCCATTTCAGAATAAACTATATTTCCTTCTATGAAAACAACTTTTTATTTTATTTCTAGAAACTTATATTGTTTCACAACTACTCTTAGGAAGCCTAACTACAATAAAAGTTTCTTGCTATGGTTAAGTTTGTATATTTATTCATTCTCTCCTTCTTTGAGTAGTTTTATTTCTTATGCCTAAAAAAAACCACTGAAAAAGGTAAAGTTTCAAACAATTCAGAAGATATAAAAATATTTCATAATGAAAATATAAATATAATTATTTTGAATATATTTTTCCAATATTATGATGAAAATAATTTCTTGATGCTTAAAATGTAACTATTAAAATAGCACATAAGAAATCAGTGCTGTATAGAAAAAGTATATATGTGTCATTTAATCTTCTTTAATCTGAAGGGATTAAAATATTTATAACCTTAAAAATGTAATCTGAGAATGACTTAACACAGTTATTAAAATATTTTCCTGAGCTGAGACATTATACTGTATTTCAAATCACACTTTTTAACCACAATGCCAAGTATTAAGAATTAATAAAATGTAGAAAGAAGATTTTTAAACTATTAATAGTATTTTTCCATTTTAATAAAGTATCAACTGTTAAAAAAACAAATTGAAAGGCCAAACCTCTAAGTTGCACTCAGTCAAAACCCACCAAAATCAATGTACTGTGAAATAATTGAGACTGTGATTTTTCTCATCTGCTTATCCTTGGTTTATGAGTCTCCATGAATTCATATCCATGTATTCTTCTTGGGGAAAATGTTCTAAATGTAGCACTAAGGAGTGTTGATATTTTGAGCCACTGAATGCAAGAGGTAACCAGGCTCCAGGAAGGAGGTGAGTACACAGGGATACAGCAAATACAGGCTTCACTCTTCACTTACCCTGGGTAACCCTGGCACTCATTTTGCTATTCCGTGCTTCTTTCTTTCCTTAGCATAATCATACTCTTCTTTATTATGGTTTCTATGTTAGTTTAAAAAACCCTCCAGAACATGGAAAGGAGAAATGCACTGATTTTTTTTGCTTTCATCCACCTCTGGACCCATAATATTTTATCTAGTGATTGCCATTTGATTCGGTGTTTGTAAACATGATTCTTCAAAGTCCACTGGGGAAATTAATTGCCAAGGTTTTGACTTTCTTATTGAAGACATAAGTACATGAAGGTATAATTTAAATAAGTCAAAATATATGCAAAAGTTATTTCTACAGAATGTGCCATATTTACTTGATTCTTAGCTATAATAGGCCATTAAGGTGGTTTATGCTGAAGTTCTGGAACAGTGTTAAAACTGAGGGTACTGGATATTCTGCAAACAGCAAGAAAATTATCTGACATCAAAAATTATGCTCACTCATGATAAATGAATTTTTGAATATTTAATCCTGTCCACAGAGGATTGTATGCTTGTTTTCTTAGGTCCTTTTAATATATTTTTCAAGACCACTTTTTGTCTTCATTTTTGCACAGTCATATATCAAAACTTGATTTCATGTGAAATGTAAGTTGAACATCACATATTTCAGGAATACAGTTGGCTGCTTCTTGAAGCATTACTTTGTGCCAATAAAAAAATATAACTCAGGTTTTTGTCTTAAAATTCAGTTTCTCAGGTAAAATAAATATAGTTTAACAGAAGTTCATATTCTCTTTGGAAGATTAATGAGACACGTCAACAGCGCACATATTCACATAACATGTTCAGGTACTTCCAATATTTTATTCATGAGTCTACGTGTTAGGGAATTGCATAACTTACTGTGTTTGTTAGTTACTTAATAATGACTGTGTTTATTTAGTTAGGTGCATAAATAGAGTCCATCTAAAGTTCACCAGCACTAAACCAGAATTTTATTTTTTGTGGACTCCCTACCCCTTGAGCCGCTCAAGACCAGGTGGGATGGGGCTCTGAGCTGCCTTCTCTAGTGAAAGGAATCTCTGTCCATGACAGGGGGTTTGGAACTAGATGAACTTTAAGATCCCTTCCAGCACAGGTCATTCTATGGTTCTCTGATTTCATATGCTCTTCTACAGGTTAAAATTATATCAGGAATAAAAAGTTCACATTTAGCTCTGTAGAGGACATTGGTTCAACTTTCATGTAAAAGTTAAGTGTTTCCTCCAGCCTTCTCTCCGTGTTGCACTCTGTGATTTGCTGAAAGGTGCCAGCAGAGTTTGTCAGTGCCCTGAAAGTAGGAGGGGAAAATCAGATGGCAGGGCAGGAAGGAAAAAAGGAATTGTAAATGCTTTTCTTCAAAGACAGCTGACAGAGAACTTTGATCTAGTTTATACATAAATGGAGCTTTGAAGAGCTTAGATATTCCCTATCTAATTGGGTGCCAAAGTTCATTATCATTCTCACAGTCCCTGACTATTCCAAAATTTGATATTTTTTTTCCTAACATTGATTTTTATTTAAAAAGTGCTGCAATGACTTTCCTAGAGGCAAGTTCCACGTTCTGGAGTACAAAGCATTATTTTTTATTTCTAAAAGTTGTAGAATACAGTATCTTTTTCTCTTTGTCTTTGTAGAATACAGTATCTTTTTCAATTGTCTCAAAAAGCTTTGGGTTTGTTTTTTAGGTTTTGCATTCTTTTCTCTAGTGAGATATCATTTGAAATGTTTTGTCTGAATTGCTAGGGGAAGTACTGCAATATGATTGTGTTTGCAATGTGTTTTCCAGCTGAGGAAGTGAAGTGAGGTGGCAAGTCTGAGTTCACAGACTCTACTGTGTAACTTGGACTTTGGCTCTGCTATAATTGTATCAAATTGAAATTAAGAAGAATAGCTTGTAGTTTTAGGTTTCTCTCATTTGGGACCTGGAGGGAAACAGCATCTTCTCTGTGCTCTCTCTCACAGGCTTCAGGAGAATCTCTGCTCTGCCTGGAGCACCTCCTCCCCCTCCTATTCCTTTGCTGACCTTGGTGTTCACACTGTTTTTTTCTGATATTTTTTGCCTCTCCACTTCGCTTTCTAACATTTTTGAATTTCCTTAAATATGTTCATACGGAGAGATTTTTTTCCTCAGCTCCTCTGGGAGTTGCTTTTTATTTTTCAGGCTTACAACTACAATTATTTTCCTTGTCTTTGTTATTTCCTGAGGTTGTTTTGGGTCTTTTTTTTGACATCATTCACTTCTTTATTTATTCTTCAGGCTCCACAATATTGTTCCATCCTGTCCATCAGAAATTATTTTTCCCAATCAGTTCTGACTTTATCCTCTTTCCTTTGGCCTCGTCAGTTAAAATCCGAAATATTCACCTTTTGAATTAACCTATCTCCAAGACCATCTGTGCATTTTATTTCATCAGAAATAATGTCTTCCTTTCAAATGTTGTTTCTCTTACATCTCTACAAGGGATGTCGGAGTTCTACCTCTCCCACATGTCTCTTCCCTGTTAGGGAAGGCCTTTTCATTAAATCCTTGTTAAGTAAAAAACGAACAGGACTCTTGGTTGTTCTCGTTCTCCAGGTTGTTTATTCTTTCCTTATCAGCAATTTCTGCACACCAGGCTTTACACCAGCCTAGCATGAAGGAGAAAGGACACCAAAGAACATCTAACACACAGAATCAAGGTTCTCTTAAAGATAATTTACCTAATTATCACCAAAAATGTACATTATTTCTACTTTTCTACCAATTACTAACTAAACTTTTATTCATGTAACACTGCACTGTGGCAAATTCCAACCAATCACCCTGTGCCACCAACACTGCAGAATATGGAGTAAATGAAGGAGGAGGAAGAAGCCTAAAAATGACAAGGATCCTCCATCTTGTCTTCATCTACTTGCCATTCTAACAAACCCAAAAATCTACATTTCTCACCCTGTGATAAATTACATATTATTCTGCTATCTAATTTACATTCTTGAAAATTCTGTCCCAAAAAATTTCAACCCAAAGCCTAGGAAGCCTTTTCCATGGACAAAGGTTAAAAGTAATATTTGTCAGAGGGTTTGGATCCTTTAAAACATGCAGAGAAATATTCTTTGCATTCTGGGTTCCAGCAAGGGAGGATTTTCTCTAAAATACCCTACATGCTAACTCTCATTTTTAGTTGTTTCTGCATGACCCTGTAAAAACTGGAATGTGCTTCCAGACTGAATGCATGGAGACAGAGAAGGAAGACAACCTCCAAAGCTGTTATGGTTATTCAAGAAATATCTCTGCATAACCGCATGATTATTTACAGGATTTGTTAATCTTCCGTTTTAATGTGCACTTATCCTTACCAAATAACAACATTTTGAGAAAGCACATATATAGGTCACTTGCTCAAACTCAGACTGGACTGGAAAAATAATCTTTTAAATTCCTTATTTTGAACCAAGAAAGTTGCTGTTATCTTGCAGAGTAATTTTAAAAAAAAAACCAACAAACATATAAATAAATTAATTCAGAAAACTTGCTTGTTTCCCGAAAGTAAATATCAATGATTGTTTAAGAAAACTTCCACTTAAGGCAAATTAGTAAACAGTCCCATTTCAAAACTACTCATTAGTGGTTGTGATTAATTAGTGTGAGCAATAACGAGGTCTCTGAACCAAGAGTACCAATAATTAAACTGATTGCATGAATTCTTGGATTAATAAAATCCAATTATTCTCATATGTAATTGGCACAAATTTTATTTGTACCTCCTTTATAATGTGTTTGCTAATGCCATCAGAAAGTAAATAAAACAAACTAATTGTAAATTAATATGAAGTTCAATTAAGCCTCCAAACCAAAGCTGCCAAGCCAGTTTTATGTACAGATTAGTTCAAAGTCCTTATTTACCCATGAATGCATTCAAGGCTAATGGACACAACCATACTCATTTGTGAATGCATGACATGGGGAAATTGGAGCAGCATCTTTCAAGTCTGTGGACACAGCTAGCTTTCTGGGTTTCATAATGGTGCACATTTTTCAGGTTGTGAGATCACAGAACTTTACTGGCTATATGAGGAATTATAGTTGATTTATTGAATACATAATGTTGATTGTCAGGAGCTGAAGCCAGTTTACAATATTCCAAGAGGGCAGGGGATATTTTTATTTTGATTTCATGAAGACTATTAAATCAATCCCCTTCATTTTTGCCAACAGATTCTGTTTCATTGATCACCATTGGAGAATTAGAAAGATCAAGGAACATTTCTAACAAGAACAATCTGACCTAGAATGAAAAAAAAAATCTCAAAAAGTATAGATATGGAAGGCAAAAAAAAAATGTCATGCTCAACTCTCTCACTGTGATGTGATGGTAATCAAGAAAGAGGAGGATATCATGGTAAGTTCTATTAAATAAATATTTGTTCAGAGATGAATAATGTGTTTGGGCTTTTTTTCTTCTAAACAACTGCAAGAATTATTCACAAAGTAGAACCTGAAAATAATAGGAATATTTAATTATTGAATATCTGTTAGCAAAGCAACATTTGGATAACTTGAGACGATCTTGGAAATTCTCAGGATCAGTATTATCATAAGCTGTATAAAGTTATCAGAAGAGGAACTGTTTTATATTAAATTTTGATTAAAGGTGCTAGAATAACAATAGAAATTATTCAATAGTGTGTCTGATAGTGTGGCTAGAATGACATGACAGTGAAATGAAGGCAACAGAGAAAAAGTAGATCCCAAAGACCTGAGGAGACTCATTGTTAGGGACATGGGATTCTATTGTAAGAGACAAAGTGCTGTAGCAGACCTGACAGATGCTGAAAGGAAACATATTAATTCAGAAATGGCAAACTGTCCCACATGGGAGAAAGACAAGGATCCTAGTAAGAGATCCATAAGGCTGCATTAGGTAATCTTGAGCTTTCTGAAGTTAAAGATTGAGAAGACACATTAAAAAAAGGGAAACAGAATTCAAAGAAGTAGCTCAGTGTTATAGGAAGGAAATAATAAAAGAAACCCCAGCCTTAAGACATGAATTTACATGCAAGAAAAGATTTAAAATACAACAATAAGATGCATAGAAAATAAAGAAAATATGTTTATTCCTAGGTGGGAAGATATAATATCGATGAAGAGAAGGGTTAAAACATTCAACTCTTTCTTAACTTCATTGCTGTCAAAATATTAATTATAACCACAAAATTAATGGAATTAATTTCAGCAGAATAATACAGGATGAAAATGCTTATTGTTTTTCTTACTGTACTTGAAACTCAGGTTTTATAAATCAGTATTACAAAAAAATGTAACAACCTGATTACAGCAAGAAAGACATTTTGCAGTTTTATGGTACATTTTATTTCTAAAACCCCTCCATTTTTATTTATTTTCTAGCAGACTAATATGTTTGTCTTATTTGAGGATATCCCGTTTTCAAGCACACTGTTATAAACTAAATTAGGAGTTATCATTTTTTTACATGTCAGATAAAATAGCTTGTATTACTTGAGTGTTTTGTCCTTACTCAGTATTTGCATAGGTGGTAAATCACAAGAGGCTCCATTTTACCTTTCTAAACAAGAAATATCTAAACACAGTCCATTCTCTGGCATTTTTTACTTTTAGTCATTTGGCAAATTCATTGCACTCATATGAATAAACAGAAATATAAAAGTTATTGTTAAAAAAGGAAAAGTGAAGGAAAAAAGAAATGCCACCTTTTTTTGGGATGAAGAATATAAGGACAAAGTATACATAGGTAGCTTTTCAGATATTAAACAACGTCTCCTCAGAATTTTCTAGGTTTTTTTAAAGTATTTTAATATTGCATGAAATATCTATGATTAAAAAATAAAAATATCTGCTCTAAAAAACTTCATGTTCAAACTGTCTGAGACTGTTTCCAATGAACTGTTGGGAAAATAGCAACCACAGATGTTTTGGTCTATTCTGGCTTTGTCTCCTGTTTTATTAATTCATAGATATTATACCATGATTTTGTTATTTTGCCACTGCAGCTGTTCAAATACATTCATTCCTTTTTCAGATTTACTTTCTAATATAGAAAAATACTGAATTTCTAAAGTTGTCACAAATGCACAAGCCTAATGCTTTCCTGATCACTCAGAGTTCACGGCAAAAATCCCATAATCCTAAACAGAGATGGTCTGATACCTTGCTGGAAGATATTACTGCTTCTAAGTTTAATAAAATAAGATTGACTTGCTCTCTTTATCATGACCAAGATCACATTCTTATAACAATCCAAAATGACATGCTAAAAACTGCTACTGAAATGCAGAACTTGGAGACTCAATCCTCAGTTCAGTAAAAACCCTTCTGCTGAGAGCCATTTGCTCCTCTGCTGCACTCAGAGCACAAACTCTCTTTACTGTGTAGTCGGGTTGAAGACACATTTCCAACTCTTTGATATAGTCTTCAGCATAACTTCAGTGTCAAAAAAAGCCCGCTTGGTTTTTTCCTTTCTGACATTACACCTTCAGTAACTGTGACCTTGTCTCAATTCTCCAAAAAATCCATAGAAACTGTGCTAAAACTCCTAGAGTTCCTGAAGAAATAATGTGACCAAAAAAAAATCACAATAATTCATGAAACCTTACTAAAAAGAAGCAATGTTTATTAGTTAACTGAAATACAAAATACAAAGTCTTGCAGTTTGCAGAATCAAGCCCTACTTTAATTTGGACTCAGCAAAGTGAGTCTGCTTTTCTTGCTCTATCTTGATTACTGTAAAAATTAATAGCTGCACTGTTCACACTTGGATCCTAGGCTTCCAGTTGTTAAAATCATGATATCCACTCATTGTTCCCCAAGATGGTTGGTACTTCTTCAGTCCCATTCAGAGCGACAGAAGAAATTACATGTCATTACTCAGATTTTCACTTTTCTCGGACCTCTGAAAAAAGGAATGCTCTCCAAGAAATATTTCAGTCATTCAGCTCAGGTGAGTAACTTTACAGGCAGGTGAGTACATTCCGTCAAGGATTTTGTTCAGAAAAACATTACAAAACCTCTCCATATTGTACATAAGAATTTTAATTTTCCCTACAGAAAGGAAGAAGTAAATCACCTGTTTTACAAAGAAAACTAGAAAAAATGAGAGTTCTAGAAGTTTAGCCATTAAAGGAGCTCCTAAATGTTTAGAGGACAGATTATATTCAGCTTCTTGAAATCGCTTGTAACATGAAGAATGTCTTGGGAAATCAGGGAGATTGATTTTTTATTTTGTATCATTATCAGTGAAAGCTGAATTTCTCATATTAAACTCGAGCACAACTTATAAACCCATAGAAAGTAAAAATTAGGTTAAAGTAACAAATTGAAAGTTGACAACATTCAGACATCATTTCTCTCCAGGTTTTTTTTTTAAGATTTACTCAGATGAGTCATACAGATGCATTCACTTGACGCTTTATTTTCCTGGTGATGTATTTGGTAATGTATTCTTGTGGAAGCACAAAAATATCTATAGAGCCATCTATAACCCAAGCAATAATAATGAGATATTTGGAACATGGTACATCTGAAATACTGAGGCACAGTTTTTCACAAGTTGCCATGAATTTTGCAAATCTTTGGCCTTCTATTTAAATGAGGTAAAAATCCCTCATAAGGGTATATGATAAATAGGTAATTATTCAAAAGTGCACAATATTTCTTTTTTATTTATCTATTCTGTTTCATTTACTTCATTTTTCAACTCAGTGGCATTCTGGTGTTGGTTTTCTGTCAGAACAAAAACCACAACATCATACACATACTTAAATTAGTCACTTAGGCTGAATTTTCCACTGATCTTCAGAAACAGGAATAGAGGATATATAGTATGGAACGCTTTGGCAGAGCCCGCAAAAAATCCCATTCTGCACTGCTTATTTTATCATCATCTGAAATGAAATCTGACTTTAGCTAAAGTCTATGGCTTAGATCACCCTTTTTCACCAAAATCTGAGCAGATAAGCTTTTTTGACATATTATTGAAAACATAGAAAATAAATAATACTATTTTATATCTCTAGACAATAGGCTTTAAAATTAAATGTCAGGGACAACTTATTCCTCCTCTATCCCTTTCTCCTTCTCCCCCCACAAGCCTGCCACTTATTTTTATTTACTTATTTACACACACAGACTTGTTGCACAGAGTAGGGCTCTGTAGGCTTTCCATTTGGAGTTACATTGCATTAAAATATCTGATAATCGCATGTTTTATTTTCTTCAGTCATTCGAGGAGTTCACAAGGTCTGATGAAAACCACAAAATATTTGGTGTGATGTTTTGATGTTAGACCAAATAACAGGAGAGAAAAAAACATGACTTTCTAATTAGAACAGTGTTAACAAACACAAACTATTTCAGCCGCCTTATATTTACCTGTTCAGGCTACTAACCAATTGATCAAAAACTCTCAAAAGAAACAAAGCACAGAGAAGGAGCCCTCTAAGACAGCTACTATCTTAATGTCTAAATGAAACTATGGAAGAAGGTTTGAGAAAATTGTAGTGTGCAATGTCTGAGTTATTCTAAAGGAGGTCAGTATTAGAATTTAGATTAGTGTTATCTTCTTTTGATAACACAGCAGAATGTTTGTCAAGTCATAAACCAGACCCTGATCCTCCTAACAGAGGTTGTTGGTATTCCTTCTGTAGCACTCAATTAATACCAGTGGGAGGAAAATGAGCCCGTTTGTTGTCATTTAGGATAAATTGATAAAAGACAGATTTAAACAAAAAGAAAAGTTTGTCTATATTTGAGATGACATCCCCTGTATTCTTCTACCTGAAAGCTTCTTCCTACCTAAACTTATAAAAGTTAGAGTGGGTCATGAGGACTTTCTCTGTAAATATTCTGTTTGAGAACATTTTCCTAGGAACTACCAGACACTAATTCTAAACTTTCCTCATTAAGTGTATATGCTGTACTTCCCACATGATCACATTTAACTTTCCTTCCTGAAAGGGACATTCAGTTTGAGTGTAGACATGTTGGACTAAGGTACATTCATGGGATCCTGACTTAGATTTATAACTTTCAGATACACAAGGTTGTGTGAAGACCCAGCTCCGAAGAAATGACTGTCTTCCTCAAGGGCTGAAAACTTCCAGTTCTTATTCAAAAATTACATTCTGTCCTCATAGAATTGTTTGTGTTGGAGGGGCCTTAAATATCTTTCAGTTCTGACTCCTTCCTTAGGAGGGACACTTTCACCAGACCAGCTTGCTCAAAGCCCCCTCCAGCCTGGTCTTGGACACTGCCAAGGATGGGGCACCCACAGCTTCTCTGGGCAACCTGTTCCTGTGCCTCACCACCGTCACAGTAAAGAATCATGAAAATGAATATGAAAACATGCCATTTTTATCATGAAAACAAACATAATCATGTTTTAGTACATAGAGCCAATGCACAGTATGTGTGCTGTAACTACATTGGCACATATTCAGAACATGGTCCATACCTTTATGTTTATGTAGGCACAGCACACTTGACAACAAGGTGAGTATTTCAAATATAGCTGTTAACAGAATTTATGACAAGACAAAAGGTAGCAATAAGTTACTAAAATATATCAATGAAAAGATGAAGAGTTTATCTGGATGATCTGTATAGCACTAAATCTGCAATCTCCAAATCCTCTGTCTGAGATAACAGATTCCTCTAAATCAACAAGAGATGAGAGCATGCAAACATGAGGTGCATTACAACACAGACATATCCTCTCTGCTATCTTCAAATCTTCTGTAAGAGGAAGGGAGATAAAGAAATAGGATCCAGCACAATACATGCCTTTAATTCTACTCCAGCCCTTGGAACAGATATTGAAATTAAATCCCTGATGAAACATTGATGTGTTAATGACACCATAGACTATTCCTTATTAGCAGCATGGTCCTTCTTTACATTTCAATAAGTTTTCTAAATCAATAGATGTCTGTTGCACTGGTGGAAGTTATATTAAAATTTATCTGGTGTGTTTCTTTTACGTACTGTGAAAAAACTCTGTAGTGTTTCAACAAAATCCTTTCCCTGTTTTCTGTTGAACAGATATTGGTGACCTCTACAGAAGGGAAATTTCATATCCATCACATTGCCACAGCAAATTATCATGGTTTAGTTCACAGCTGAATACTTCAGAAGAAGTCAAACCTGTCATTTTATGCTGAGTTATCCCAAATATGATCATCTTAAATAAGAGTAGTACTGGGTAGAAAATAAGCATTCTTCCTCCTCTAGTCCAGTCACAATTTGTCTAGAAGTAAGGACAGAGAGACATGACACATAATCTGTCACTAAAAAGTATAGACAGGGTGCACTCACCAACATTTCTCAAAGGTGATAGACTGCATTCAGTGTTTAGAGGCCATGAACTCATCAATTGGAAGAACAGCACAAAACATCTTGATATCTCTTGTACACCTAAGCACAGTAGATTTCACTGCTCCCTGGAAAGGATGCAACTGGAGTATTTCATGGTGCTTCAGAGACATAGGGAAAGGATAAGTCATACAAAATATCAAGATATTATTTAAATAGAGTATTCTAAATTACATTACCAATTACACTCTGACAGCATTGTCTCTGAAGAGATCATATCCTGTGCTTGTCATCAAAAAGCCCTCAGATCAGAAGAGTTTCAGGGCTAATCTGTGCCCAATTAACTGCATGAAGCTTTATATAAGACACCAACTATGACATGCCTGAGAAATGGCTAGGTACAGTTCAAAGGATCAGAAACATGAAGTGACTAGAATCTTGTATTACCTGTGTATGTAAAGCTACATTAAACTCGTTTGGGTCCCTCTGAAAGGTTTTTATGTATGAACTTCCAGGACCTCTTTCCTGTCTCTGTCTTAATATCCTATATTTTTGTATCATACTATATAGAAATGTAGCCTAAGTTGATTACAGAATATTCCTTTCCTTTCCTTTCCTTTCCTTTCCTTTCCTTTCCTTTCCTTTCCTTTCCTTTCCTTTCCTTTCCTTTCCTT
>JAWWMU010000237.1:19678706-19691146 GCA_035048155.1 Cinnycerthia olivascens
CTTTCCTTTCCCAATTTCTCCTTGGTATTCTGCTTTCTATTCAATTAATAGAGAAGAAAGGTTCCTTAATAGCCAATATTCAGAAGGTAAGAATGAAGTTCATTGCTTATTGGAATCACCAACATAAAGAATATTTCCAGATTTTTGCCCATGTAAGGAAAAAGAAATTACACTTTCACATGTAAAATAGAAACCTTTGTCTTAACTAAACAAGACTCCACCAAATAAAGCCCTGACAATGGCTAATCTTTTATAGCCACTGTTGGCATTTTCACAAAAAGAAATGAAATGGTTTCATTTTACATTCTGTTTCCAGAATAGACTATCAGCACCCAACCTACACACCAGAAAAATCTCTCAGAAAACACCGAATCTTTCATGGGGAAAGAACAACATGGATACAAACCAGTGGAAAATTTACTGACTAACTTGCTTCTGTCCTCTGCCATAAATCCCAATTAGTTTCAGGGAGGTAAAGAACATCTCATTTGATGTAATGAGGAACATTATAATTCTTAAGTGTAACCAAATACAATTGTGTTTATTGCAACATTTGCCTTTACACGTCTCTCTTCTGTTTTTAACTGATAGTACTGTAAATCTTGGAGCCAAAGTCTCTCTTTTCTTTTTTTTTCTTTTTTTTTTTTTTTTTGTTTTAATTTACTTGGGTTGGTAAATTTGAATTTAAAAAAAGGGAATAAGAGAGAAAAAAGGTGTCTGGTGGCTTTGAGGTGCTGTTGCATGTTGGAGGTACTTCCAGTTGAAGCTAAAGTATCTAAAGTATTTTCATTGGTATATCTTAGCATAAAATAATATTATATATAGATATGTATATTATATAATTTATATAGTTATATAATAACATAACTCTATTAATTAACATATTATAATACTATGTAATGTAAATTTATGTATTTATATATAAAATATATTATATATGTCCTGGTAATAATATGTGCGGACAGGGAACAAAAGTTTACCTCAGTGAAAAAGCCCCTGTTTTCAGAGATTGTGAGTCTCTTTACTCCTTTTGACAATGATTGAAATTATGATTCCTCGAGAGTCTCTGAAAATCAAAGTTAAGCACAAGAGGGATAACTGATCTTTTACTTATGTCTTTAACAAAAATCCTACTAATTCCAGCAAGAGCGGAATTTGGCTTTCAACCAGCAGGTTTGGCCCATCTGTAAATAGTCCAATTCCTCCTATTTAATACTTCCAAATAAAAGGTTAGTCATGCTCCAAAAATAATGTAAATGTAACTAAAGGTTAATCTTCCTCTCAGGATTACATTGCCTTAAGGTTACACATGCAATTTCTTTAAAGAAGATGTGTTCAGGCATATGTAACCTGGCTTTGCTAGGAAAAACATCTGGAAATAGTGATCAAAAGTGGATAATGAATTATTAATTCCAGAGAACAGAATAGAAGAATGAGGTAGCTTCCTGACAAATTAAGCTGAGACATAACTTGTCTTCTGTATTTTGTTCAAAGGATCTAAGAGAAATTGGCCATTGTAGTGTAGTGCTAGCAATTATACAAAGGAAACTATCACTAAACTAGATTGTGCTCTTTCGAAACTATTCTTAATAAAGGAGAAAATGCTTCTGTTCAGTTCCCAGATTGCTACTGGGGAATTATTTATTGCAAGCAAATGTCCCCTTTACTACTTCAAAATGGCAGTTTAGCAAAACTGACAGGGATTTAGAATCAGTTGTCATTTTTTATAGTTCCGTTCACTGGTGTGTATTCAGGATTGCCTTACACACTGAGACAAGGACTTTGGAGTCTTTCTTTTGAATAGCAGAAAAGGTGTCTGCAATATAACATGCAACTTTCTTACAGGTTTTCTGAAAGTTAAGTTTTATCAAAATATTTTGAGACTCTACATATAGTTTCCTTGGAACGACAGCATTTCCATTGTCACATTAAAGCCTTTTTTACCCTTATACATACTTCTCTGTGATTTAAAATATTTGAGGGGCATTATGAGCACATGTAAAATAACATCTATCTGTCAGCATCTGCAACTTGTTAGTAACGTCTGTGTCAGCTGTGCAGAAAGCATTTTGCAGGTGGCTGTGTGAAATCCTGCAGCCCAACAGCGAGCTGGGTCCTCCCCGGTTTCAGTGCTCTTGCACAGCTGATTTCAGCTACAACATTTAAGCAGGACCCACAACATCAGACCATATGTTTGATAACTGAAACATTTGCAGCAGGGCAAAGCCTGGGTGTGTGCTGATCACTTGGCTGCTGGGTTCTACATCTGCTGTAACAAAGAAAATACATGACTAATGCTGCACCTCATCTAAAAGGAAAATTAGTACTTCTGAAGTGGTAATGGTCTGACAGATTGCCAGATATTTCAAGGGGTGCTGCCAAAATCTGGTCAGCAGAGGATCTGAAGCGAGAATCAGCTTTAATGGGGTTGAAGTTACTTGTTTTTCTGAATAGGGAAACATTGCGGCCCTGTATGCATTTGAGCATGCAAAATTGCTGTAACTTTCTTTTGTAAAAAAGAGGAGCTACACACCACATTATGAAAAAATAGCAGTGCTTTACTTGTTATTGCATCTTCCTCATAAGCATTTAAGTATGTTTTAATGATCAATAATGAAATTTCACAATACTCCTCCTGGAGTCAGGTCCTTAAGGAACAGAGGGAGAAGAAAGTAAAAATACTTGCAAAACTGCATCAAGGACAAAACAAACATACTGAGTCAGCACTTTCTGAGTATGGGAGCCTGTTTTGTTGTCATTTGGTTTGGTTTGTTTGGTTTTTGCTGATGTTTTTAATTTTAAAATATCTCATCACAATGTTTTTAAATTTTTCATTATTAAGACAAGTAAAATAAAAAGGTAAAAATGTGATTTGATTTGATGCCTAGTTTTATGGCTTTCTTTTCATTTTGAAATACAAGCTTTCAACAGCTTTGTCTTTCCCTTTTTTGTTTGTTCTTTGCTTTTTAAGTAATTCAGATTTTATTAATAAGGTAAATGAATTTACACTGTATAGTTATGGCTCTTTCTTTTTTCATTTATAACAGACACAATTGCCATATGGACTTAAATTTACACCCATAGCTGTTAAAAAGCTCAAGAATATTAAGCACTTGATATTTTTGAACATCTGCATTAATTTTTCTCTGTAAGTGCCTCTAAGGAAATTGTTAGCTTAAATATGTGTTCTGAGAGAGGAAAGAGAAACTCCTCTCCTTCTTCAATATAACAATGTTAGAGCGCTAGGCTGGAGCAGAGTTTAGAAGCCTAGCTTATTTTCTTTACCAATGGCACATTAATTTTTTGGAGTTTGTTAGCTATTTGCCTAACAACTCATAAAATTCTCCAATCACAGTGTTTGTGTTTTTTTCAGGAATTTGTTTCCTTATTGAAAAAACCCAAACAACCTAACCTCCTATTAAAAACTTACCCAGTGTAAATCTCATGTTATAGGTGCTGCACGTGCAATGAGGGCACAAAGTCCTTCAATACCTTCTAATCTTTTCTTACTAAAATTTAATCTCTTTGTGTCTGGCATTATTTGTGCTGCTCATTGTTTCTGGTGAATATGCAGGCAGTTTTGAATCTCTGCATTGCAGAACACCAAGAGAAGGGGCAGGTTGTGACTGACTCAAACTGAACTTTGTTTAGTTACCAGTGGGATGCTGTCTGGATCTGTGCTATGTTGCTTGGTATAAAGGAATACTACTGACAAAATTTGATGATAAAATTGATTCAGAGCAACCAAAACTATAATTGTCATGAGTTAGTCTTGTACTGATTGACTTGGCAAAGAAATGGCAAATGAATTCCTGTGTCATAAGGCAAATCCTGTGCAAACTAAGGCACATGGGTTAAAAGAATCCTGTGAAGCACTAAAATAGTTGTTTTTGTGTTTGTTTGGTTTTTTTACTTGGTTAAGAAGTTGATTTGATGTGTCACACTCAGCTGAGAATTCAATAATGATAAAAAAAAAAAAAAATTGAACATACAGCTTGTTTAATCTGGCTTGATTTCTTCCTCCCAGATTAGTTTAGTTTAGAATGATAGAAGTAAGCTGCTCATTTTGCATCTACTAAATGGCTCATGGTAAGCTAACACCAGGATTTTTTAAATTTGAAATGCATCATTGTGTCAAGCAGAAAGATGCTTTTATTTAACATGGGGAAACAATTGGATGCCTGAGGCACCTGTGTTCTATTTTCTCATCTGTCATTAATTCACTATGTGTCTTAAACAGTTCACTGAGACTGAGCTGTTTACATTCACTCAGTTAAATATACCTGAATAAATAGCATGATTTTACAATTTTTTTAGTATATCAAAAAATTACACTTCACCATTAAGTGCTTTCATGTGAATTTAAATTCTTAACTACTCATAAATTTGAAAAGTTTAGAATTGCAATGATTTTTTCCCTTGATTTCAACATACACTTCATGAATATAAAATATCCACATTATAGGCTGCTTTAAGAAATGCTTGACTTTCAAGGGGACATAATACCTTCAGATAAAAATATTATCTAGAAATAAAATAAAATAATATTCATGGAGAGTGACAAAATTTAGAGTTTAGAAAAATATTGGGAATTATTAGGAAATAGCCATGGAGTTCTCTTTCTCGCTGTTCCACCTACCTCCCTGCTACAAAACCAGGAAGCCATATCCTGTTTCTTAATCCCTGTGATTCTCATTAGTGATCAAGCTCTGATTTTCTGCTCAGCAATGTTGAATGTTGCCTCAGAGCACCATGATCTGGATCAATTTCAGCCAATTCAGTTATTTGCATTGGACCAATTCTATAAGCTTACAAATCAGCACAATTACAGGGCTTTTTAATGAAATCTAAAAATTTCTAGAACATATTTTTGGAGCAGAGACTTTGGACTTTGGATTGGGCTGAGACACTCAAATTCTGCTTGCAACCTTCTAGTCTGCATGCATTTGAAAATATTTTCTAAGCTCAGCTATATTTTAAATGAGGATAGTAAAAGTCAAGAATATCTTTAAAGCTTGGATTCATACTGCTGATGTTACAAAAATGTGAAATAAAACCACCAAACTTGAATAACACTTGTGTCAAGAGAAGCCAGTTACTAAGTGGTGATCATACAACCTGTGCTCTGGCTACCACAAACCATGGGATTAAAAAGCCTCCATATATACCCCAAGGAACAGGTGGATATGAGTACTCAGATCCTGCTTTCCCTGACCCATCAGTAATTTCCCATCTCCTACCACGAAATTGAACTGACATGGTCTTTTGGGTTTGACCCACTCATCTGCAAGTCACTAGTTGTATGCTGTGTCTTGAAAATATTTTCTGGCATAGCAACAAGTGTTGTAAAGAAAGAAAATTGTTTCTACAGGCAAGAATGTTTAACGCACATTTCTCTGTATTATGTAAGCCTTTTTATATTGTTATCTCTCCAGGTGGCAAGTAAAACAATCTACCAAAACCTAAAACTGTAAAAAATATTTCTCACTTCTGTTTAATTTTTGCATTTGCTCTAGGTGTTGTACTTTTTTACTTCTTTAAACTAATTTATCAAGCCTCCTAGTTCATACAATTTATTTACAAGATTAGATTGTCCAAGACCAATACAGATACGGCAGATGTAGCTCCAGTGAAATGACTGTGAGAATCTGTCCCATAAAATAATATATATATAAAAATATGTAATAAATAATATATTTTCTTCTAAATTAAACCTTGTCCAAGGCCTCCCACATTCCAACTAGGGAATTTTCATTTTATTTTGTATCTATTTCTATTGTGTCTGCCACAACATGTTTGATTTCTGTTATAATGAGGAGAGAAAATTTAATCTTAGTCTTCCTGTGAACTTTAGAATAGGTATCTCAAAACCACAAGCTGCTTCTTGTCCACTGCCCATAATATTGATTATTTCATCATTAATCACTTCAAGAATAATTCTTGTCCCTTTTACCAAGAACATATGTTTTACGTAATCAGATCCAAAAATTTTTGTTCATTTTTTTCTAATGTCAATATTTCTCTACTTCTTGGTTTCTATTTACCTAAATCCTCTATAGTCTGAATTTGTTGATCCTTCTGGGCCCATAGTGTTTGAAATATTTTCAAATCCTTCTTAATATAATGGTATTGTCTACATGTTCATTCATTGTTTCCTGTTTCCAAAAAATAAATCTCCAAAAATTCAAGGAACTGTAAAGTTACTTCATATATTCAAGCCTAATAATTCCTTTGTAAACCAGAATTGACCAATTACCACCCAGCAATTTTAACAAAGATCAAATAAATTAGCATGTTCAGCCTTTGAATACTTAATTATGTGTAGGCATCTTTGTAGTTTTTGTTAATTTTAGTGTAGATTGAGGCAGCACTTCATGTGCTTGTTACACAAATCATTTCTCTTTGAATTGGAGAATGAGTCTATTAGTCTGCTTCATTATGCAATCTGAAGAGCATGGAAAAGAAACTTCTGAAAAAACATAAACAAAGAGTCATGATAACACACTTATGATACGTTCCAATCATGTTATGTCAGAAAAAAGGGATTTACGTCCTGAAGTTATATGCACACGTGAACTGGAGAAGTCTTACAGATGAGCACACACCATCCCCACTCTGGATTTCATTTCTTCCATGACGCCTTTCCAAGATCACACGTGTATAGCCAAGGTAAGCCTTATTGGCTTTTCATAGTTTTGAAATAACCCTTCAAAACCTGTTTTCTTCAAGTACATTCTGTCTTTCATAACAAAGAGAGACTTCTCGTGACCTTTCTTTTTTTACCTAGGTGATTGCTTCTGATTTAACCTTGACTGATCTTTAGTGTTAACTGTACTCAGCTGGCAGCTCACAAGTTAACCAGTGAAGCACTTGAGAGATGTGTGACCTAAACATTAGCATACAACAGAGCTATCCATTTCTGCCTCTTGGTGGCTAAAATTAGAGCAGTAACTCTTTTGCTTGTAAGAAATTTAGACAAAGACTTGGGAGGATTTTCTGTCCTTGGCTATGGTCCATCTAAAGTTAGTCATCAATCTTTAAGGAGTAGCACAAGGTATTTTATAGTAGTATGCTGACAACATTTACCAACTAATTCTAAATGTTTAGACAATTCTACAGTGACTCGCTGTATTTCTGTAATACACTGTTGAAACGGGAAATTTCAGTCAAAATGTTGCGTAAAGAAGGTGTGTTTCCTTCTAACTTTGTGAGTTAAAACTCACAGCATCATAATGACCTATTGTCCTTCCATACGCCTAGTATGTTCATATTTTGAGTGAATCTGAAATAAAAGCACTGTTTCTCAATATTGCTATCTCTGGTTGGTTGAGACCATCAGGTTAGTTTCCTAATTGATAATAAACCTGAAGGACACCTTCTAGCTGATACTGCATGGAGTCAGATGAGGACAAGATTGCACTCAATAGCTAAGTAGCAACAAAGAAACATGAAGTCTCTCTGAAAATCTTCAGCAAATTTTTGTCCATTATTTCTGACTTAAACCTCCTTAATCAGGAAGTTTCACATCTTTTTATGAGGTTACTGATAAAAAACTAAAAAGGAAAAACAATCAAAAGAAAAAAAATTCCCCCAAAAAAATCAAAATAATTTTGTATGTGTTAATTAGGCCTCTGGAATGATCTTATATGATTTTTTGAAAGGCATGATATAAATGTATGGGAAGCCTAGGAAATGCCAGATTCTTGCTGTCCGCTTCATGGTTTTATTTACCTCACAACTAGTGTTTTCACTTTAGACTTGGCTTGTTATTCTTCTGCACTGATTATGTACTGCATAAACTGCAGGAGGAAACGATCTTTGATAGATGATTGCAATCAGGATGATAATATATAATTTTGATTAACCAAGAGAGTTTGATTAATTTTGATGTTAGAATTAGAATAATCTTATGCTGGAAGAAAAAGCTGCTTGCTGTCATTTAAAAAGAGTAATAACATAGATAGAAGATTGTTTATTTACAACTCATCCAAATACTGAGCTGCAGCTTTCTTAAATTTTGTCAGGAAAAGGTAAACAAGACAGTGCTGTAAAGTGAATTCAATATCAGTGATGTATTTACAAGAATATACATTGTATGCATTGTCTTTCATCTGAGATCTCTGGAATAACTTTCATTTATTTATGTGTTTCATTTCTTAAAAGACTACAGTGATTATGTTCAGTATCATTCTTTCTACATTTTTGTCCGTTCTACCTATGGAGCCATTCCCACAAAAGTCACACTAAGTGCAGCACTGTGTGTTGTCCTCTTTATGGTCTGTTATATATACTGTATTCATACATGAGACAGTTCTAACAGGAAGTCAGTTCTCTGTATTCATGTTTGTAGATTTTTCTTGGAATTGTTGAGGGGCATATTGCATATTTATTTCATTAATCTTTTTTTGGCATAATTCCATAACATGATCTTTCTACTTCTTTAATAAATAAGTCAGCTACATTTAGTATGAAAGACCAGGAGAAACAGTATTGGGCAATGTACATTGCATTCTGAAAAAATAAATTTAGGCAAGGGGCTCAAAAAGTTGTGATGGGCTGCTGGCTGTCATTAAAATCAAAAGACGACCTTTGCGTTCCTATTAATTTGAGAACAACTAGTAGAATAAGTGGTTATTCAAATAAAACAGGAGGGGTCCCCAATTTTGGAGCTCACACAGATTATGGTCGACTAAAGTGCTACAATTTTAATTGCAGTATGTGTCAAACTCACATTACGGATTGCATTTGTTTCTCCTGTATTCTCCTGAATTAATTCTGTGACAACAATTAACTTTAATTAAAAGATCAATATTCCAGTGCCAAGCAGAATCACATCCACTGTGACAGAAAGACAATTATAGTGCATTTCATTCTGTTTTATTGATTTAGGTGCTGTTTTTTTACTGTAAATTTAAGCAGAACTGCCAGGGTTACAGAGACTAGGAGAAGTGATAAAGATACCTTTCAATCACTTTCTGTTCATGCCTGGATGAATTCAGGACACAAAGCATATGTTCTAAACCAGATAGACACAAAGTCTATTATAAAAACACAACCTAATACTCCCTTCTGGCCTCAGTGTTTGGTCTGGCATATAGACATTCTCGTCTCTATTACACAGAGCTGGGAAAAGCACACTGAAAATCTGTTATGGTAATATCACCATTTGCGATTGCAGCCTATTGGAACACTGCTAAATGCTGTGCTTTAAGGTTAGCATACAGTGATAAATAGAAGCATGTTTTCACTGCTATTGCTCCATACACAGCCAAAGAACACTGAAGGTTAAACACAAGTTGAACCACAGCCATGAGATATGAAATGCATTACAAGTTTTATTACTACTGTAATAACAGCGAGGAACATTCCAGTTATAATGGATAAGAAACACTTCAAACAGTTGAGAAGATGCTCCTAGGGATAAATTTTAAATTAATTTGCTCATAGCTTTGGCTGCAACACATGCATGTAAATACAGAGGCTTGCAGCAAAAAAATGAGTCTGCATTAGAAAAATTTAAAACCTAAGTAGTAAATTGTGATTATGAATTCTTAAGTATTCTTTTGAATACCTCTTTGTGGCTCATTCTGAGGCTTGCGTACTTTCTTGCCTGCCCTCAGGTGCATGATATGAGGATGGCTATAGCATTCCCCTCAGAAATAAGAAGCTTTGGATTGCAAGATCTCTATCAATGCATTCACTCCTCAGAGTTCTGTGAACTCTCAAGAGGTGCTTTTCAATATAAGCAAATAACACAGAATTCTGGACTGATGAATACAGCACACAGGTAAACCAGAAAACAATTTTCTAATTTAGATGCAAGAAAAAGCATCACATTTTTGTTCTGGTT
This sequence comes from Cinnycerthia olivascens, assembly GCA_035048155.1. Lineage (NCBI taxonomy): Eukaryota > Metazoa > Chordata > Aves > Passeriformes > Certhiidae > Cinnycerthia > Cinnycerthia olivascens. The sequence continues at coordinate 19,688,557 of JAWWMU010000237.1, forward strand.
TAAAAAAAAAAATGCTCTACAGTTCATTTTTTATGATTTGTAGAAATCATATCAAGGATATTTGTTTCAGACTACATTAATTTAAAATGTTAAATCATGAGCTTAGAGACTGTGCAAGCTAGAACAGTTTAAATACTTCTTAAAAGAGAACTAGAATTGTTTAAATGTTTCACAACCCAGTATAGCCATACATAATTTGAAACTGCAAAATCTCTCTCTGCTCCTTTGAATCAAATCATTAAAGTTAGTGATAGAGTCAAAAGCAAACTTTAAGACAAATTTCAATCTATAGTAACCATACAATTAATTTGAACAACTTCTCTCTAAAATTTGACCTGTAATAGTAGGAATTTTGAAGGAGAAAAAAAACCCTTAAAAAAATAAAGAAAAATAGGCCTTTGTTTGTTTTCCTGGTTCTTCTTTCCTTTTTTCCTTCAGTTAAAAAATACCCAACAAATAACAAACAAAAAACCAAAAAGAACATACAAGCAACAACAAAACAAACAAACAAACAAAGAAACCAGGAAACACCCATATTGTTACAACTAAAAATAGAAGTATAATTTTGTTATGATTTAACTCTCAGAATCATATAAACTACAAACCACCACAAACCACTATGTTGTCTGCATTTTCTGCACATTCTGTTTTAGAAGGAACTGAAGGCTACTTTGGCAAGAAAATTTTCTACTGTTTGAAGAAGTTTGAACCTTTGAGTTTCTTTTATCTGAACTCCATCAGCATATCATGCCTCTGAGTAGTCAAGAAATCTCATATAAAAACATTAAGAGAAGGGATGTTTTGAAGGTTTTTCAATAAAACACATCTAATCAGATTCAAGTTACTGATTGTAAAGGCAAGAGTATGTTCATATATTCTCTTTTGCTTGTTCAACAAAGTTCCAAAATTCCATTTTTCTGTTGTGAATTTGAATATTTTAAAGGAAAGAAAATAATTTATATATGATTTGGCACAAAAAAAAGTCTAGGCTCCCTCTGCTAATGCAATGAGCTGCCTTGAAACACACAGAAGTCAATGCAAACATTGACAGAGGCCTCCTAAACTTACAGACTACCCCCCAGAGCATGGAAAGCTTTTTTTCTAAGAATGCCCAAATGAGTTTTAAAGGAATACTTTATTTTTATGTTCTCATGGACCATTACATTTCTTGAAGCAGTATCATTTTGAATCAGTAAGTTTTGAATGCATGAAAGTACAGTAAGCTGCAGTTTATACTTAAAAAAACATTTATTTTTCAAATATGTTTTTTCTTCATCATTCATTCACTAAATAGTATTAACCTTGGTCTTAAAATTGTGGACTATGCTTCCACAATTTATTCAGGCAAACAGACCTTTCAGATTCTGGATGCAGTGTTAGACACAATTTATCTATGCAGGCATTCTTATTAGATTCCTGCCATTTAATATAGTCCTGGTGAACTTTTCCTCCTTTTGCTTCATTTTTTATCACAGTTTCTGAAATGAACATATTATTTCACTATTTTCAGGGAGAGACCACAACTGCAAATTCTGTTTTGGGTCTAAATATTGCAGAAGAAATAATTGCGGTGGAAATAATTTCAATACAGGTTTTCTTTTTTTTTTGAGAAAACCACTATGTTTTTAAATCTGTTACTCTTGGGAAATAACAGTGAGCTACTCCTGGCTTCCAGATCCTCCAGCATTGAGAAATCAGAATCATCTGGTTCACACCTATTATTGAAGTCCAAATCAGCAGTAAAATCTTCTTTGTATAATTGCATAATTTTGTTACCATGATAGTGTGCTGCTCGGGCTGAATTCAGAGCTAAAAATGAGCTTTAATGACCAAAATGTTCTCCCTTGTCTATAGACAAGGTACCTGCAATCATCTGAAATAGCTTCTTGTAGTTTAAGGGTGTAATAGTAGTGGCTAAAATATTGTGACATGAGACAGGCAAGAAAGCTAAGACTCTAAAAAGAGTTATTTGAGAAAGCACAGGCAAAATAAGTGTTATCATTTTATACACATGCTGAACCAAGGGAAAGAGTTTTAGTTAGAACCTTGCTCAAAATGACACTTAATGCTGTAAGCTAAAATTTGTGCCAGAACTGGGATGTGCAACCAGTACTCTCAAGGTCTCCTTTTGACATTTAAACCTCAAGGATAACCTTTGTTTTATTCTATACTGTTCTAGAAGGGTTTTATTTACTGGAAGCAAAACCTTAGTCTCCTGTTAAGGCTTGGGGCAGCTAGTGCAGTTTCACATTACGGAAAAGAAGAGCAGTAGGATTTTTTCATCTGTACAAAGAAGTACACACATTTTCCTATGAGTCCCAGAAATGCGGTACAAACTCCTCATGGTATTACACTTCACTCATAGCAGGGGTGAACTGGAAAGAATCAGGAGCCTAATTTGTGGCGTTGCCCTGGTTGCCAATTGACCACAACCAGCAATGAGGCATCAAACAGTCCCTTGCTCATTGCCTTCCCACCCCTCTGCCCTGCTTCACCCCAGCAGGGTGGGTGTCGCTGTCATTGATGAACAGAAACACACAGACTCCAATTGCAGTTCATCAGAAGGCTAAAAAGTGTAGTTTATTAACAA
>JAWWMU010000237.1:19697503-19708322 GCA_035048155.1 Cinnycerthia olivascens
TGAAATGTGTAGAAACTGAGATTGCAACGGCTTCTATTAATAATGAAATAATAGTATCAGATACGTTTTTTCTTTCTAGAAATAATTTCTTAATGAAACCTCTTTGATTTAATTAAGTGCCTTACACATATGGTTAAGGGCCTAAATCATTAAAATGCAAGACTTCTCTCTCTACACTCATAAAGGTAGTGTGGATACTGTATAGAAGCTCTGATGTTTCACCGATTAAAAAAGAAAGGGGAAAAAAAAAGGAAATTCTAAGCTATTTCCTATACAATTTTTGCTCTGTGTGCATGAGAGTTTTGCCCTGACATCCTAATTGTAAACCTCATCATTAATGTTCCATTTCTGAAGCAGAAACTTGGCAACAAGCAATACTAGGTATTGAACCAGACATAGAGTTTACTGTATTGTTATTTTTGTAACCTCTCGTAAAGAGGTAATTTGTGACTGAGCTCAAACAGCTTTTACACTTGTAAAAACCAAAAACTACAAAGAGAAGACCAATGTCAAACAAAATACTTCAGGAGTCAATGAATAGGAACTCTTCTCCTGCATGTTTTATAGTTCTCTTCATGATTCAATGCAAGAGTGAAAAAAGATCAGCACAGGGGAAAAATAGAAGACTTAAAAATACATTTTTCTGGTCCTGCTTGGTATACCTTGTTAACTTTTTAGCCTGTTTATGCTTGTTTTGATAGAAGGTACTGTTTCTCTGTGGTATTCTATTTTATTTAAAATGTGACCCATTTTATGCTCTTTTTTCCTCTGTTCAAACTTGTTACCTCTTGCCCTCTCTGCCCTTCAAGTGAGAGACAGTAATTCTTTAGACATAACTGTGATACACTATTGTGTATGTAAAGCAACTTCCCCTACCAGGGAAATTGCCTTCCACAGAGGTGCTTCCAGGGCAACTTTTTTCAGGTGATAGAAGAAGAATACTCAACTAGCTAGAAAAACATAGTTAGATTCTGTAGTTTAACGCACAATTTTCATATAGTAACAGCTTGCAGGAGTGTTGTTTTCCAAAATGAACTGGTTTTATCACTTATTAGGGATTACTTTCCTACCTCATGAGATTCAGATGTGGTACTCTGAACTATTATATGAAATATTGCCTATTATTTGTAACTCTTGTTCTGAATCTCAGATACAGACCATGGAGTATTTCATGGCTTTTAAGTCATGTCACTTTTGAAAATGCTAACTGTGGCAGCTGAACTGCTTTCCTCTTTATCTCTTCATTCCAGGGCTGGAAGTTGATACTGAGTAAAAGCTGGATGAAGGAGAAAGAACCACAGCTCTCCTCTGTATTACTGACAAGGAGCTGCAGAGCAGCTCATAGGGCAATACAGGAGTGATGATGCATTCTGTAACAGCAGACTGATGAAGCTGCTCAACTTCAAACTACGAAAAGTAAGTCTGCTCTCCCTAAAACTACTTTTCATCATTTTTTACCATCAAGTGTCCAGAAAACAACACGTGTCAGTCTGTATTTAGAATGTCAACAATCTCCGGAGTCAGTGAAAGGTGTGACAGTGAGGTGTGGGCTGCTGTAACAGAGACACGAGCGACTGGCTGAGAATGAGGAACACAATCAGTTGTCAGCATCCTGCCTACAGTAGCACAGAAATACTGCTGGGTACTGGGGAATTTGTAAGCTGACAGCTCAGCCACTGCATACAAGGTAGTGATTTCACCATACTGCTGAAACGAGAAGGAAGAAAAAGCTTTTCCTTTCCCACATTTTCACATAGCATCACTACCCCTGGGCAGAAAGTAACAGGGGCTGTGGTGTCTGAAATTCATACCTCTCTTTCAGGGAAGCACCAATTCTGCTCCTCACTGTCACCTAACAGTGAAAACTTTCCAGCTGCACTTTGTATGTTTGCACTGCCTTTAAATGATAATCAATGTCAATTGCCAGCTCATTACAAACCTTTTTCATGGATCATCAGAAATGCAGTACCTGAGGGGATGGCCTTTTTTATTCCATTGAAAACCAATTGTACCCGCTATTTACTTGGAGGTACAGAGACATAGCCTACAAACCAGCAGACCAAAACAATGACTACATCAGAATCTAGTTATTTCTGTTGGGAAATCTTACTTTCTCTATGAGCATAAAATTCTCTAATGGTCTTAGAAAGAAAGAATTTAGCAATGACAATCTATCTAAAGGAACACCATGTTTAAATCTATAGTTTTTTTTTTTGCTTTACATCACCAATCTTAAAGGAAGAACATCGCCTTCTCTCTCAAACTCCTGCCATCCTCAAAAATTACAGCATGAAAATTGGACACTTTTATTATGGATAGTTTTCTACTTAATACGTTTTGCATAGTTCGGTGGGTTTCTTGCTTGTGAGTGGTGAATTTTTTGTTTGTTTGTAATTTTGTTGTTTTTTTAGGGGATATATAATTTATTTATTGTCCTGATGAAAATTGAGGTTTATCCTTTAGACTGTGTCTTTGAGCAGCTGAGAAGTTCAGATGAAGTGGGGAAAAGAAACTAAGATGCCTTTATGAACAGTCTTTGTGGTTGTCCCCATATTGTAAATCAAAACAATTCTATGATTTGTTCTAGCTTACACAGTCTAAGCCAGTTCACTGCAGAGTTGTCTAGCAGTGAAGTGCTCAGTCATGGTTACAAAATAGCTGCTCCAACCTTAGGTGTTTTTGAGAGATTTAGGCATTGATAGCTTGAGATTGTTTTGCTGGTTCATTGATGTATGAGGAACTGAAGCTCACTGTGAGAAATTCCCAAACTGGGGGACCTAAAACTGTCAGGGGTTTTGTGTTTTGTTTTGTTTTTCTGGTGTAAGAGCAAATCTGTGTCTCAGATACAGTACATGTTCATTTATCACAGCAGAGGTCCGAGGTTTAGGAAGCCTGGCTTCTGAGAAAGAAAATATTCCTGTTCTATGACAGTTTTGTGAAACAAGCACTTTGTCATGCATTATTACTGAAGTATGCTTTAGTTCAACACAAACGCCATAACCCAGGCCACTCATTCAAATGCATCAATGTTGTTTTCTGACTGTGGCCCTCTTTTTAGAAATATTTCCCCTTGTAACTGAGATTCTGAAGCAGAAAGTAGCTGTGCCAGTAACTCAAGCAGAATATAAGTTAAACAAGTAAAAATTCATATATTTTCCTCATTTCTTCTCCCTTCTTGCTATTTTTTTAAAAAAAACATCTCTTGAGGCAGGAAGAAAGTAAAGTTGGGTACTACTAAACAAAAGAGATAGTGAGTCTTGACTGTCAAAGGGATCAAAATTCAGCCTCTGCTTTAAATAAGGGACATTGCAAACACCAATCTTTTTTGCTCATTTCACATTGTAAATTCATCCTTCTGATTACATATTCTTCTGGTAAGCCAGAGCTATGTATTTCTTTTTTAAGAAATATATGCAAATATATACATGTCAATTGAAAAATATCAGCAGTGAGTTTTTATGTTCATTTTAGTTTTAGTTTTTCTTTGGTTTCTTTTATTAGTGGAGGGGGTGTTGGTAGTTTTGGGGATTTCTGTTGCTGTCCTTTTGTTTGTTTGAGGTTCTTTAAATAAACAGTCTTAAAACTTCAATGAGAAATAAAGTTTGAATTTAATAAAAGCTTATGGTTGTACTTATATGAGAAGTATAGATGTGTACGATAAAACTTTTCCGAAAGCAGTTTTAGTAGAAGTTAAATGACAAGAATCTGTGAAATTTCTTAGTTTTTGATCTGTGTAATGAGTGGTAATTCAATTTGTACGTTTAACCACTGAATTTTGAAGTGTTTTTTCTCTAGACATCTCTTAATGGTAGTTATGTCCTATAATTCCCTGTGCACTAATAATGAAGGTCTTATATGGCTCCATAAACTAGAGTTCAAGAAATAACAAAGAGCAGTTAAAAATCTAGAAAGCAGATGTGAGGGTAGCATGAAATGAGCAGCACATATTAGTTGTAGTTTTATAAAATTAAATCATATTCCATGTGTTAGCAGTGACTTTTCAAAGCCTATTACTCAAGCTACCAGATAAACTGAAAATCTATAAAACCTCTCTTGAACTGCTCTGTTTTTAAATAGTACTTTTCAAGGGGACTCTCCTAATACTTCAACCCCTGTAATGATTTTCTTCACAGTCCTCAACAAATTAGCCTATTCTCTTGATAAGTAATCAATGGTTCTTGCATCTACTGTACAAATAGAAAAAAAATGCTGTTTGATTACTGGAAAGTTGATAGTTGTTTACAGGTTTTTTGTTTGGAATTTTTTCCTTTCCCTTTAGTCTTTAAAAAAAACCAAAAAAAACCTTGGTAGCAGGATTCCCTTTAGCTTATGAATTAATTTCATAATATATTAAAATACCTAGAAAAGCATCAGTTCACATTCCTTGGGATATTTAAGATTTTTCTGCTTTCAGCAGCACCTTCACAGACATGCAGAACTTTGGTGTAGTCATTAGAATGTGCTGTTTGATAGATCACCTGGCCTGGCTGTGCCAAATGAGATATTTCTGGTTATACCCATTTATGAATTAGAAAATGCTTGAACTCTGAACAGAGATCCCAGTGAACTCAATGAATGTTTTACATTTGTTCATACAAAGTATTCATATTGATATATTCTGCATGCAATAGCAGATAACTCCTGGAAAATGCATTCTCCTCTGCTTTTTCTTCTCACTCTTCCAGTCTCACTGGGTCTCTCTGTGCTTCTCCAATATGTTCTTGCTTCCTGGTGACTGCAGTCTTGGCCTCTGTCTTTGGTCAGAACTGCAAAGCTGTGATTGTGGAACTGAATAAAATGCTACAACCTGAAGGTGATGGTATTTGCATTTCCAGATTTGATGTACCTCCTAAGATGCCTCTACCCTGCTTCCATTTCAGTTATTGCTCCTATGGTATTGTGAGTTAACAAAAATAAAGGAAGAAAGTGAATAATATATACAGGAGACAAGAAAATAGTGTGAATTCTACAAGGTGTTATCATAACTCTTTTCTTTTTTTTTCAATTCTACCATTAATGAGGTTTGATACTCCCTCTAGGCAACAACTTGACATAAATCAAAAGAATTTTAATTACTTCAAGAGAGACAATTGATTAGAGCAACTTCTTCTTTAAATCCTTGTTTGTTCATTTAGAATTTAATGCAAATTTTTGTTTTAATTACCTAATTTTTAACTAGTTTTAGAGGAAGGCAGTGAGAACACTATCAATATTTGTTTTACATGTATACAGCATGCACAGTCTGTGAACAGTCCTTTAGCCTCATTTTAAAGATTTTTATTAGATCAAGTGTATTTAATATTTTGCTGTAATTAATTTTTCTTCTTTAAGGATAATTTGAAATGGAATTTTTGGCTTCAGTGAACCAAATTGCAAAACCTGGGACAAAACCTGAGGCCTCTTTCTCAGGTATTTCCATATGCTACAATATTGAAATTAAAAGACAGAACTTCTCCTCATACTTATGAACTGGTAAATGTGCTAAGAAAACAGTTTAAAACATACACACAACTACACACACATATGCACACACACATATATATGCATGTATATATAATTAACAACTGATATCTGCTGCTGAAGCTTGATCTTTATGAGAGATTTGGAAACCTCTGTAAAGAACTCACTGTGGCAAAATTCTGAAATGTTCTAACTATAAATAACTTTCAAAATAATATATTGCAAGTTTTTCTTAAATCTAGTATTTTGTTAAGGAAATATAGTGAACATAGATCCAGAGCCACAAAGAATGTTTAATTTATGGGGATATTGAACTGGAATTTAAGAGTTTTGGTCTTTGACTTTTGGTTTCTTAGTGTAATTTTTGTTCTTTCTTCTCTACCAGACCCAGTAGTTGCATCATAACAGACGCAAAATTTGTCAATACAGACAGTACTTAGGAAGGCATTGAGCCATTCTCTACTTTATATTCTAGCTCTGAAAGAACTTACATTTTTTATGTGCCTAATTCCCATGTTCAAATGAACTAATTTCATTACAAATATGACTAATGAAACTCAGGGATATATATTTCATATTTATAGACATCTATCAGTTCAAATGAAAGAATTTTTCTATTTACTTCCAAATTATGTATGAGGAGGTTTATTTATCTGATAGTATTTGAGACAATTAAAAAAAAAAGTAATATTTTTCTCCAGGCAACATTAGTCATGTGACTTTTCAACAGTGGACTAGTCAATTGGGTCAAAAGAATTTCACCTGATTTGTTAGTTGGGAAAAAAACTCAAAAGAGAAGCACTGAGAGAGACATTATTTTGGCAGATATCAATAAAAATGAAAATTTATAAGAGGGGAAAACCTTGCCAGGCATCAGTATCAACACTAGCATGCAAGTCCATAGTTCATGTAGAATAGCATAGAAAACAAGGTTGGTTTTGAGAGTGAAAGAGATTGTATCTGTGCTCAAAAACTAAATTTACACGTAAACACCATTGGCAATTCATGCTGAAATCACATTAACTCCAAATTAATTCATCTTGATTAATGTCGCTATGATAAATATCAAAGACATTAAAAATGATTAACCTATTTATTGCAGCATCTTGCAACCTGCAATAATGTTTTGTAGAACTGGCACTAGCGTTGTGCATCTGTCTTTGCTATTTGTGTAGACCTAGATGCAGAATAATTTATAGGACAACTGCTACAGTTCTAAAAATGTAAGCTTCATGAGCCTGGCTGTTTCCACGCCTGATTGCAAATTCACTGGCACGTGCCAACAGGCTCAGTGAACACCAGATGTGTTTCTGTTTCTTTGTTTTGTAAACTTGTGGTGTAATGTATCAATATATTCTTATTCCTGACTGCTCAAAAGTGTTGGGCTTAATTTACATGCTTTAGGTGTCTTTTCCAAGGGTCATATATTAGGAAAAAAAAAAAAAAAAGGTACAGGCAAACCTTTATTCCCATTGCTCACCAATGGACTTCAAAAGATACTTTAACCTCTTTGAAGCTATCCAACACTCTCAATAGGATGGCTTGATACAGAAATAGTTTTATATATATATATATATACACAACTTTATAAGCTTGAAACACTAAGGTACTATTTTATATGTCAAAAGTTTAATCATCTCTCAAAAGCTCCACTTGGTAGAAAAAAAGCAGGGTAGTTTTTTGATTGTAATAATATCTAGAAACAACTGATTTTTTTTTTTTCATTTTTTGAAGATCATACAAATATTAAAGATTTGTATCTATTAACACATTTCTAATAGAAATTAGTTCCAGAGACACAATTTTACCAAAATAAATAGATGTGAAGAACAAAATATTCTTCCCTCTCTTCTTTTTTAAAAAAAGCTTATGAGAATTTAACATAGAAACAAGAAAACCTTATTCATGAATAAAAGTATAATTAAATAAAAAAAGTTAAAAAATGTCTGATCACAAAGTAGATAAACTTTAATAATCACAATGAAGTTGTTTCTGTTGGACAACAGGAAGAACATGACGTATATTTTAATTTACCATTTCTATAATTAAATGTATTTTGGAAGTGAGGAGGTAGTGCCATACGGTAGAGAAATAAGTAGAAATGTGCTTTAGACTTAATACAGGATGTTGTATTTGGTAAATGTTAGAAAAAAGGATTAGTTATTTTCTTCAGCTTTAACTCAAGCAAAAAATAATAACATGTTAGAGATAATGTGTGTCCCATTAAACAATTATATTGCTTTACAGTGGGAGGAATTTTATATTTACATGTGCAGTTTTAAGGATTTCATCTGCTAGGGCCTGATGTTTTAAATCCCCAGTCTAAGTTATTCAGGAAAAACAAATTCCTGAAAGACTGTAGAGCTCATTAATGTCCTTGGGTGTATCCTTGCTGTATTAGGTGAATAATCCCTTCACACTACTCCCACAAACCACCCAACATTGGATATGAGAAAGCATAGAAGACACTGAAATTTATTTCTGTTATGACATTATTATGCTACTGAAAGAAGCATGAAGATAATCTATGTCTCAGAAGGGTATCAAAGTATTACTATTCCTGTAGTTCCTCTAGAGTTTAGTTAGCCTCACTGTTTTAGGGGAGGTTTTCCCTAATAACTTAGCAGCAGATTTTTTTTTTTTTTTTTTTTTTTTGGGGGGGGATAGAGGGTACAAAAAAACAATGGAACATTTTAATAATGTAAAAGGGTTCCCTGACCCATCTCAGGATCAGCTGTGCCTTATGCACTGTGTAAATGTTCAACAGCAATAACTTTAATTGAAAAATAAGAATCATGAAGGTGCTTTTCATTCATTTCTTTCACCCATTAGATTGCCTTTTGGGAATTCTCATTTTGAGGAGAGGCCTATAACCCACAATTCCCATTTCACTGATGCTTGTCTGTACTGAAGCAGGGAAGGGGAGGCACCGTGAGGAGAAGTGAGAGGTGGTACAGGATTGTCTCCAGATTTCAATAAGAGCAGCCTGGAAACAAATGCTTTTGTAAAATGACTCCTTTAATAAAAAAAAATATAAAAATAATAAAAAAAAAAATTAGAAAGGTAATAAAGATAGAGAGTAGGTACTACATTACTCCAAAAGGTAAGCATCTCCCATTTGTGCAGCATCAGGTGAATCCTGGATGGATTTTCCCACAGTGTGCTGCACAAAGTAGATGTTGTCCATGGAGAAAAGCTGTCCAATGTGGTTACGTGAGCTATTATACAATTACCTTGCAAGAAATCTATTCCTAAATGATGTGCTCACGAGAACTTCTTATTGCCCTTTAAAATAAAGGTAAGACCATGGCTGGTACTAGATGGGAGCTGCCTGCTGGCTCCTCTCTTACAATGAGCAGACTGAGGTTACTCTGCAGCCAAATTATTTGTGCGGCACATCACAGGCCTGAAAGCCATCCCGCGTGTGCAGCCCAGCACAGACCTACCCTTGCTGAGCTTAGATTTTATGTGGACCAACAGATCTATACTGTATCCATTATTAAAGGAGTAAAATTCTGTCAATGTTGCAAAAACAGAAAGGTGAAAATATGTGGGGTTTGGGTAACTCTAAAGTTGCATCCGTGTGCTGAGACAGTCTGTAATGCTCATAGGAGCTGATCCCATTCTGAACAGGCCTGCAGTCCTGTAGGGATATACATAGGCAAGGCTGGAGAACAATTGTGATAACTGAATGTGTTCTAGAGTTCCTGAAAGTACAGAAGAATAAAATAAAAGTTTACTTTTCTGAGAGCAACTTTTTCTACCTTCAAAAAAGGAACTGTAAAAGGTAGTAGAAAAGAAATCCACTTAGTTCATATCATATTTGTGCCACTGGACTTTACAACTTTTCATTGACATCTTCTCCTATTAAATCTTTTTCTAGTTTGTCTAACGTGCTTTTTGGCAAGTCCTTTATCATAAAATTCTGTAAACCAAAAGGTGCTTTGTGAGATAGATATAGCAGGTGCAGAACTGAGGTGCAGAGCTTGCTTTGGTTTGCAGAGTCCAAAGTTGTTTCCTTTTCAGTCATTATTGCTGGAGGTAGGGATGGATACACAGGCCCAGGGTGTGATTCCTGGGGATGTCCTCTGCAGGGCCAGCAGTTAGATTTCAATGATCCTTGTGGATCCCTTCCAGCTCAGAATGTTCTATCATTCTATGGCACAGTTGTTTACTGTTAGTGAGAATATGGACATCTCAGGAAAACAGGCAAATATATAGAATTTTTGCTGAGATATACATAAAGATAGGCACTACTTTAGAACTTGTTTCACTGTTAAATCCTTTAATCAATGGAGATGTGCTCTATGCAAAGTAATGCACTTTATTTTTTCATTTACTTTTGGTTCATCTTTTGATGAATCTGAGCGGATTCCTGTTTGAACTGGAGTTTCTTTTGAAAAAAATATTGAATAAAAATACACAATTACAAGAAATTCACCATAACAACAGCCAGTTTTTCTAATAGCTAATTTGCGCTTTAAACAAGGAGAGTTTTGATCTAGTCTATATTAATCAATCTACATTCAGTGATAACCACTGTAGAACAAAGATAACCTGGTTGATAGCTACCAGATCATGAAGCTCTCTCTAACTTTTCATTTCAAAATTTATGTTCTTTTTAGGATGCTAAAGTAACTCCTTAACCTTCTTTTATTATAAGGTGTTCTTCATATTATCAACATTCACTCTGATTTATTAACATTTTTACAGTACTAGTCAACAAATGTCAAATAAGAAATTATATATTCCTCTTACTTCTCCTTTTTGCCTATTAAAGAATACAATTTTTTTTACTTTTGGCACAGTATAACACAGAATTTTTCATTTTCCTTCTTTCTCCAAGCAGCAACTGACAGAACGAGAGGACACAGTCTTAAGCTACACCAAGGGAAATATAGGTTGGATAGTAGGGAAAGGTTTCTCATGGGAAGAGTGATCAAGTACTGGAATTGTCTGCCCAAGGAGGTGGTGGAGTTACCGTCCCTGTGTTTAAAAAAAAAAAATTGGAAGTGGCACTCAGTACCATGGTTTAGTTGAGATGTTAGGGCATGGGTTGGACTCAATGGTCTTAAAGGTGTCTATTCTGTGGATTCTGTGATTATCTGGGAAACCTTTTCAGAATCATTTTTAGTCATAGAAAATTTTACCATGGTAGGTTTTGTGATTATGAACCTTTCGTTTTTATTATTATTTCTGTTACATGACCTTAAATATGAATAAGTTAAAACTTTCATTTATTAGTCTGTTATGCTTAGCCTTCAAAGAGAATCTGAAGAAAGGCCCTGAGAGCCAAAATCCTCTATACTAATACTAATACTAATACTAATACTAATACTAATACTAATACTAATACTAA
>JAWWMU010000237.1:19724393-19765775 GCA_035048155.1 Cinnycerthia olivascens
AACAGAAACAAATGAAGGTAGGTAGCAATATGGCACTTTTCTCTGTCTGAAGGAAACACAAGGCATATTCCAGAGGATAAATCCTTGGCAGGCAAAAAAAAAAAAAAAAGAAAATGAAAATAAATTCTATATCTACTCAGAGCTTACTTTAACAGCAGACTCAGTTATTAGCTGAGACAAGTTTACACTTGGAAGACTTGAAGAGGAAAAGTGGCTTACTTTTAAGCCACTTTATTGGTGCCCCAGTACTGCAAATTGCAGCACTGTTCATGGAGTGCCAATTTAGCTTCAAAGAAACTAGGTATCACATCAAAAGTGCTGTAGTCATAGCAGCACAGCAATTGGCACAGAAAAAATAAAATCCTGGTAAGTAGCTTATTTCAAGGTAAGAAATAAGCACAAAGGAGTCTTTCTGTGCTGCTGTGCTGTACACCAAGGAGATGCCTCTTGCTTTGGGTCAATTCTCTAACAGAGAGTGTTTTCTGTGGTACTGTGGGTGTAGAGGGGGATGGAGACTCTAACCTTCACGTGACACCTTCTCATTCCCTTCGTATGCTTCACATGCTTTGTATAAAAAAATGTTGGAATTCGAATATTTGTGTTTTAAGAAGTAATGTTTCACTTCTTGGAAGATTTTGGTACAGAGAGAAAAATTTCTTCTGTTAAAATCTATTTCCTCTAGTATTTCTTATCTTGTAGTTTTACTGTGTACTCCTTACAGTTCTAACTCAGATTTTCCAACAATAAACATCAAATAACATATGTTGGAAGTAATTATATAAGCTTTTTCTCACCCCTAGATTCTTCTGAAATGAAATCTTTCAGATATCCTTTCAGGGCAGATTTGTTTCTTTTATCTCTAGACAGTACCAAGGTGCTGGGGCTCGTACTAAAGTCTAAGTACAAGCACGTTTCTTATTGCATTGTCAAAACAATGTAAGAGACTTAGACATTCACATGTCATGGAAATAGATATGTGGTATTTTGATGTTCCCACTTAAGTATTTTGTGTAAAGATTTTCTCCAGTTACAATGAAATGTAAGATTTCAAGACACATATATAAGCTTTGGGTGCTGTAGAATACTATAGATCATATTGACTCCCCTGGGGAAGCTATGTGAAAAGAGTTAATTCAGGTAGCAATATTTTTGCTGCTGTTTTATAGATTAGAAGTATTTCTGTATTTTTTTCAACTGGTTCCATCAATTCAAATTTAGATTTTCTCACAAGAAATAATAAATTCAAACTATGGAAAACTTTTCTGAAATATCCTTTCAGCATGTCAATAAAGAAATTGGTTCGGCCTTAATTCCAGAGAGGTGAAACGAAATCAGTAGTACACCATCACTAAAGACTCAAATTATACATCAGATGATTTAAACATACAAATGGAAAGTCGAGCTCTAATTTTTTCTTTTATTAAAAAAATTCCGGAACCCAAAAAACCAAACAAACATATTTTTTCATTCTGCTTTCTCATTTTCAAAGAGAAACAGAAAACTCTCTTTCTTTACCTCCCTGTACATCTCTACCATCATCATTAAAAAAACCCAAAACCAATAAGAATAAAAATAAACCAAATAAAAACTATATCCATTGCTTCTCAGAGGTTTCAAAGTCAGTGTAAGGGTCACAGACTGAACAGTATAGTACATGTAGATTGAACAGGATAGTAAAGGTTAATTTCAATTTTTAATTTCTCCTGCATTCTTTTTCCATATACTTTGTATACCTGAAAAAGAGTTTGGGAGAGAAACCACAGCTGTGTCTTTTTATTAGGGACAATGCATTTTTATTCAATTTGTATGAAAAGAGAAGTAAAATCTTCATGTCACTCAAATAATTTCAATAGCCAAACTACACGCTCATAAAAATCAAAACTCCTGACAAAATTTTTAAAGCACCTTTTCATTTTGTTTAATATAATTTGTATTTTATGGAGCCTTATAACTCTAAAAAGTACGGGCAGTTTTTATTATTGAATCTCAGTGATTTTTTTAAGTTAATGAATTCTAAAAGCACTAACCTCTTTACAAGACTGGAAGTTTTCCCCAGTGTCAGTACGTGTTTCTTTTCTGCTTGCTTATCTAGTGAATTATCAACAAATAATATTCAAGGAGCTTTTCTTGTTTAAAATAAATTGGCACATGACTAATAATTTCTTTGAATAAGGATGTGACTAAGTTTTTTCAGGTGATAACATTTTGAACAGCACTAGCCTTCTAAATTATTTCTTCATTAAAAACTGAGAAAGAGGAAATTGTATACAGGTCTGTTAGATTTGACATGATCAGCCTGCTGACTGATCTTGAGAAGCATTTACAGTGTGCTACAGGAAACCTTTCATCACTTGAGTATTTTTTACTCAAAACTTGCTGTATTAGAAGTATCCCTTTTATGAACTGGATTGCAACTGGTACAAATGCATTTGGGAAACAAACAGGATCCATTGCATGAGTTCAACTAATTGGATCTTTGTGTGATAGATAAGATTGTAAGCCTTCTGTATCTTGTTTGCCCCGCAAGGACTAAAGATGTAAGAAGAATGAGGAGAGATGGATCTATTACTTCTAACATCCAAATCACTGAACTTAGTCGTGTTTTGAAAATTATGGTTAATTTTTGTGTGTGGCAGAGGGTTCCTAGCTTAGGGTTTGAGGATCACGCCCCAGATTGCTGAATCTCAGCTATTTGCACAGAGAGAAGGCATGCAACTAGTTATCTAATAAATACATTTAAAATATTTTGAAAACTTCAAATGAGAGACGATACCGTTACCTTGGGTAGACAAAAATGCAATTCTCTTCACTGCTTCCCTTTTATTTTTTTAACTGCACAATTTATTGTGTGGGCCATAATATTTTTAAACATCTGGGAAATAACATTTAGTGATTACAGTATGTTACATACGCATGATTCAGCTCAAAATATTATCAATACATCTTGCCCTGTGGGGGCTTTAACCCTCCAAAAAGGTTAATGCTTGTTCCATAGTTATGGATGAGTAATTTTATCCCATGGAAAAGGAATGTCACCTAAAATGAAAGGGTTAAGGGTGCGATGAAATCTAGGTCAGTCCAGTGAATGGGGTGAATTTGAGTGTTAGATTCATCTCTGTGCTGGTAGTGATGTGAGACAAAGGAGAAATACATTTGCTACACAGAGTAATTTAGCAACGCAGGATAAGGTTAATGGTGATAAGCACCTCAGGATGCAAGCCTTCTTCTCAGCCTCATGATGGCTGCAGCAAGGACTTTAAACTGGGACAATTGGGTCACGGAACTCCATTTATCTCATGGCTCTTGTTTACCTCAGTATGGATTTTCCTCCACACAAACTTCAACTCTGTCTCTTGCTTATTCTAAAATATGTACTATCTACATGTTTTGGTTGGAACGTACAAAGTTTGAGAACACAAATATTTTTCTCAGAATTAATCTCTAAATTAGTACATAGAAAAAAATTTCAAAATTACTACACAGAAAGATGATATTGTCACTCTGAAAAGAAAGAGACATGATTTAGGAGCAGGATCAGATCCCAGCTACTGGATAACAAATTCTCCCTCTGGAGAGATTCAATATATATGCTCCTGAACACAGGATATAATTCTGTGCACATCCTTGTCATTCTTACAAAAGTTTTTAATCAAGAAGCCAGTGTTTATCTCCATGTTAACAGCAGAAAGTTTTCAGAAAATTCACAAGAGAAAATTGTAGGTCACAACACTGGTTCCCATCTCAGTGTCTCCAATACATCACCTAGCATGATCATTAAAGTTGATGGAGTCACAAAACCAGAGGAACCAAAAACCAGATCTGTGATGAATAAAAATGTATTTTTCTGATTCTAAATAGGTCTTTTACTTAACTATTCAGAAACAACTCCTGTTAGTGATAGTCTACTGTATGAGGGAGTAGATGTTTCCAGTTGTTTTGTTAGTAGTGGGAAACAGCTGTGCTAGAAGAGCAGGTCAGAAAAGGCGCAGCTGGAGGTTAAATGCATTTTAGTGGATTCTGACAGACAATCCATAAGCTCAGCATGGAGGCACAATTGGATATAGACATAGGCAATATATGCACACTTGTAGGAGACTATATTTGCAAAACGAATTTTGCTGTATAATTCTGTTGCAAGAACTATCATACTGAATGTGGACAATTATTTCAGTTCCTGATTGACATTCTGTGCAGAAAGATACTCTGCCTGAGTGATGAGGTTACAATCCTGCTTTTATGAGAAAAGTGGCTCCAGAACTAAAGCAACTGCTAAAGCTCTGTGTGGATATTCCCTTTTATATCTAGAGTAACCAGCATATATAGTGTTAAAATATTAAAATGTACATAAGAATTTGAAATATGAAAGAGAATCTGCTCTTCAAGAAGTTGGAGGCACTATTCAGGTTGCTGAAGATACAATAATTTGGTGGATTATAGAAAAAAAAATGAGACACTTGGGTTTAAATAGATCCCAGCTAGTGTGATTTTAGGCTGGAGATCATAAGGGTTATGCATAATTCAAAGACACAGTTCAAGGAATTCATAACTTTCGAGCACTGTCCACAGTATCAGCCAATATATGTTATTAAGTTATACGTTATAGAATGTTTTTAATGTTTGTGTTGTGCTAAAAATAAACAGCCTTAACAATGAAGACAAAAGAATAGATCTCTGAATTAAGATCAGATTTTGCTTCCCCTATAAAAAATAACTTTAAGATTTTACTATCAGTGCTTGCTTCATCTAAAGGACTTTATTTTTATTGAAATTCAAACAAAATTAGAAATCTGCATACATATTTCTGTAAAAAACAAACCAGACCAAATAATTGACTCAATTTACAGCATGACAAATTACCAGGAAAAAGAAAAAGCTGAAAAGGAGAGAAAAAGGTTGCAGTGGATGAAGTGGAGACCATATTTTGACATTCATATACATTATTTCTGTTTGAGTTTGAAATCCATCCTACATAGTCCTTGTGTTCAAACAGAACTTTGAGATGCCAAGACCATGCTGCTCATGCATTGTGTTTATACACGAGAGGGCTGAACCTAACATCTGAACAGTCCAGGTCATGTCCAGCTCAGCAGCTGGTGCTTCACTATGTAACGTTTGCTGTCATGAGCTGGGTCTTTAGCTGTCCCTTGTCTTGCTGTGTGTTATGTTTTGTAAATATTTAAAGAAATGTGATAGCTTCCACCTGATTTATGAAAGACCAAACAGGAGATAAAAACACAGGATATTTCACTGAGTCTGGCATAATCATCATCAACATCAAAGAAAGAAAAATGTCTTGGATTTTTAGCAGGGCAGTGACACTGATAGGGCTCCATCTATCACTCAGTCTCTTCAATAAACTTGCCAAAAGCTCAAAGAGAAGAAAAATACACACTAAGCATGTAAGCAATATTTAAACTATGACCATACAACAGCCGTAGGGCAAGATCAGAAAGGTAGAGTTTCTGTCATTTGGTTCAAATGCTCAAAAGGTATGACAAGTTTGATCTGGATAAAACTGTAAATCAGAGGTGAAGTTTGGTACATTTTTGATATATCCCTGTAAAAATAAGTTTTCTTTGCATGTTTAGAACCAAGTCCACATTCATCCTTTACTCTGGCTTTATAGTAGTATTTTTGACTGTAGTAAATGCTGTAAGGGAGATCACTTTGATTTAGGTTTTGGTTGGTACTACTATGGACAACAAATATAAAAATCTTAGAGCTCTTTCATGGACATGAATCACAATTATTTTCAAAACCCAGTTGTATTGCAATTAATTAATATTTAATTTTGAAAAATTTTTAATGATCACTGTCCCAACTGTTTATTGTCACTGGCCAAAACAAATTTTAAATTGATTTAAAACATTATTTTGGAATTTTAAGTCTCAAAAATATTGAGACCTTAAACTACACAAATTTTGCAATAAAGAAGTTGTGCTTCTGGAACTGTTTAATATTACCATGAAGGAGAAATTTGACAAATTACTCATGCAAAATCCCTACTTGAATAAATATTCAATAATGTTAATAATAATAAATCAAATCTTAATTTGAAAAAAATTCCTATACTGTCTTTGATTTTTTTTTCCTTCATGAAGTGATGAAATGTTGAAAGGATAATTAATTTTTTGGGAAGTGTTATTTGATCCCTTTTTTGGTTTGGGGTATTTTCCACACTCTTTGGAAGTTACTGGCACAAGTAGTTTTGCTGCTTTCTATAAAAATTATTTCTTCTCACTTCACAAAACAGAACAGAGTGCTATTGAGAAAACAGATTTTACAAGATCACAGATTGCTATTTTACACATTCATATTAAGCTTCAGAAAAGCAAGTGACTTGCAAGCAACACAGTACACCTCCTATACCTTATTCTCTACTTTTTTCTTCAATGAACATAAGATTGTCTCATGCAAAGAAAATTTAAGAAGAAAATTCCTAATTAAATTACTTCACCAAGTGGTAGCAATTTTTTAAAAATTAGCATTGAATCATTAACTTCCATATTTTTTTCACCATTGTGTTAGTTAAATTGGTTAATCTTTATTTTCAATTACCTTGGTGGCAGTAAAGA
Organism: Cinnycerthia olivascens; assembly: GCA_035048155.1. NCBI lineage: Eukaryota > Metazoa > Chordata > Aves > Passeriformes > Certhiidae > Cinnycerthia > Cinnycerthia olivascens. Next base: position 19,730,969 of record JAWWMU010000237.1, read on the forward strand.
GAAGAACCTGACTGACCTGAATCTAACTAAAGAATGTCATTTTTGTTAAGTTTAATGTAGAGCAGAGTTGTCATTTATTTTGAAGTATATGTATTGCTATCTAAATTTGTTAATAATTTTCTTTATTAATTGATTTTCATCAGTAAAATTTTATTAACTGAAGTTGTCATAAAAGTGCATTATAGAAGATAGAGGGTTTTCCATAAAAATTTGCAACTGTTTCTGTATTTTCTTCTCTGCTTCTTCTTTATCAGCCCAAACTTCTCCCAGTGATGTCATACCACATTCAGAATTGTCTGAACTAAGACATGACAACAGTTTCCACCATTATAAAGTGTTTCCATGGTAGAATATACATCTGGCAGATGCCTAAAGGGATCAAAAATCTAAAGTAAATGGTAAACAAAAGTAAATGTGAAATGCCAATACCAGTTTCTGACAGAACACTTAGTAAATCCTCTAGAAATTGTAGTGTCAAATTAATTTCAGTACCTAAGAAAGTCTGGTATTTGTATCACTGCAAGCATCAATTTGCTATAGGAGAGATATCTTCTGTAAAACAGACTGGGGAAATAATCAACGTATTGGTTCTACGGAACTTGCAAAAGTGATGTCTTTGTTTCCTCTGTCAAAAATCAGTGTATTTTCCATAAGGTTATAGTCAACAGGGTGAATTTCTTCAAACAAGCTTTGGTCAAAGCTTAAGTATTTTCTACAAACACTTACAAATTCTTCAAGAAGTATTTCTACAGAAGCTGCAATTTTTACCAGCACTACCACTGACCATGATCAGTTGAACAGCTGCCATATTCTACAAACTGAAAGAGATGGAGCCATGCCTGTACCTGGATAGGAGACCTCGAGCTGCCACCTTCCTCTTATAGCATCTGAATACCACTGGCTGAGATTATGACATTATTTTCTTCGGTTTGTCAGTGAAAGTTTGGCTAAAGGCCAAAATACACTTGGAATTGCAAACTTTTTGGATGTGACATTAAGGATGTTTTAGAAAATTTCACTCTGCTTTTCTTTACAGCTTAGACATTTAAAACCTATCCTTCTGGCTAAATGCTGACTAATATTTTTTTCTTCCTTTAGAATCTCTACCAGATTTGTCTATAGTTAGTAGTATAGCAAAGGGTTATGCCATTTGTGGTTCCAAACTCTTGTCTAATTCTTGACTTCCTGCTGTAATAAAAGCTGCATTCCAATTTGAAATGGCTGTTTAACACTAATGGTTTGAGTTATACCTAATATAGACCTGAACACAAAGTGTTTTGGGCAAATATCATAGCTGGCTAGGATTCAATTTTATATATATATATAAATTAATGCATCATAAGATATAAAAATGCATTGTACTTATATAAATTTGTATTTGCAATGAAATGTCAATGAAAAGAACCTTAAGGAACAAGACACTCCAGAGATTAAACAATGAGATATAACAAAAATTGCATAAGAAGATAATAAGTTTAACTCAACTGTATAGCTGCTTTATTACCAGACTCTTGTTTTGTGACCTGTATGAGATGAAGGTCATGTTGTCATTGTTTGTGTTCACACTCCAGAAGAATACCAGAGTTCACTAATTGGGCTCTACCTTTGGCAGGCCCAGATGATAACTTGGCTTTGCTAGAAAATAAATGGCCCATTTTCTGGACATCTATAGTAAATTCCCCCAGAGCAAAGAATGATTTTTCTTTGGAAACTGCAATTTTCAGTGACATCATTTAATAGGTGTTGAGTTAGTGAATAAACTACTGAATGCCTGACCAAAACATCAGACCTTGCATTGACTCTAAATGTGTAAAGGTTTTTAAAAATTTTTAATACTGAATTGATTTGGTTTCATAATCTTTTTTCCCGTAACCTTTATAAGTCATTTAAACAATGGCAATTGCAACTAAATACTTATTTACTTTTGATATCAAAGAGTAAACTGCACAAATCTTGTAACCCTGCACAAAATCTCTGGTGTGATACATTTGACATTTTCCCATGGCACTCATCAAGTTCGAAACTTGTTCCAAACTTATGCCCTTATGCTTTTTTTTTTTCCTTTTTTGTCATTATTCCTCTTCTCAGCCCTTGGTGCCAATGAGTAATTGGCAGGGTTTATTGGTCCTCTGCACTACTAGTTACAGGGTTTGCTTTTCCAAACTGCTTTATTCCTCTCTTGGCACAGGACAATGTGTACCCTTGGCCCTCCACACAAAAGTGTGGAACAGCACCAGCAGCAGACGCCGAGGTGATAGCAGCCGGTTTGGCACCAGAAGAGGCAGCATCAGGAGCCTCAGCAGGAGCAGAGAACACTTTTTGTGTTCCCACTGCGTCACAAAGCCAACATGCTCTCGGCTTTCTCGTGCGAAGGAGGTTCTTCTCGTTTGATTAATTCTGTTTCAATTTCTCTCCATGGAAATTCTTATTTAAAGAAGGGAAAGAGGATGAAAGCTATTTTTTATGTCTTGTTTAAAATGTATTTGAGTCCTGCTATGCAGGTTTCTATTGCAGAAGTACATTGTAAATGGAACCCACACATTTCTTTAAATAGATCAACCGCAGTAAATGAAATTAATAAAGTAGAACAGTACAAAAACAGAAACTGGAGATGAAAATAACAGTGTAAAATACTTAGTGCTTTCTTTCAATGAAAGAAAATATTACAGAGGTTTTTCCAAGTCACTTAAAATTTGCCAAATGAAACAACTCATTGTACTTCCCTAGCGAGATTGTTCTGTTATTTAATAGATCTCAGGAAATGTGTATTTGATATTCACTTTATATTTTCACCCTCAATTTTACCATAAGCAGTTCTTTTGCCAGCCAAAAATGTTCCTCTGTGCAGTGAGCCATTTAAAAATTTAAAGCCTTTGCCTCATTCTTTCTAGAAAAACATATTTCATTACAAGAATATTCTGATGGAGTATTAGGTTGAATTAAATTTCTGCTGTAATAAACTCATATGAGTCATAAAAATAATGAAGACTACTGATGACAGCAATCCATAATTTTTTATAAAACAGTCAGTATTTAAAAAAAAATCAAAAAAAGTATTGCATATTATGGTTGTGTTGTGAATTACTCATGCATGTATGTCTTTGGTCTTTAACGAGATCTAGATATTTTTACCTTCAGCGTTCTTCAAAAAAATTTCCAACATTTCTACTTCTGTATAACAAGCACACACTCATATGAGTGAAACAGTTTGAACTCAAATGAGAAATAGTTGAAATGCCCTCAGTATGTTGTCTCCCAGTTCAGTCTGAAATCACTCCTACCTATAACTAATCACAGATTATGGCAAATGTTGTTGATCACCATCCAATTGAAACAGACAGAATTGAGTGGTATAGTAGGAATTAAAAATTTTCATTTGGTTTCACTATTAATAAAACTAGGAATAAAATTTTTCCTTTGATTTCCTGCATATGCATGTATTATTCTACAACATTTCTACTATTAATAAAAAAGACATTCCTTATCATTTCATTTCTAAGCAGAAAAACTGGCTATGTAGAATGCCAGCAAATCAGAAAAATATAGAATTATGTACTTTTTACAAAGTAATTTCTCTTACAGGTTTGTTGTATCATTCATTCATTCTAGCACTGAAATAAGTTGAGCAAGGTCCCATATGAGAATTTATAAGAAAATAGTTATATAAGGCATTTTAATAGAATCAAAGGTTATTGTATGTAAGAATAAATGAATTCTCTCGCAGAATCAACACCAGCATTTCTAGAACATTAATGAAGGTGTGTTAGGGTGTCTTTTTTCTCTTACAACACAAAAAGTTGTCACCACCTGTGTCTTGCAAAATGTCTGTAAATTACAACTTGCAGCCGTTATGTTGGTGTTCTACTGCCATGCAATAAAATGAATGCAGCACTGAGTATGATTTATAGCAGAACACACCGTTTCGGTTTCTGCAGCTGATAAGCAGAGGAGCATCAATTATTAAAATGCGTCAAAGCTTTATGGAGAGGCAAATAATCAGGATTTGCTTGCACAAAACAAGAAAGCAGTGGCTAATTTTTTATAACCATATTTGCCTAACAAAATGGTACATTTAAAGGTCAGTTTAGTAATGGAAAGAAGATTTCAAGAGAAAGGTGTTCCTTTGTCTTTGTTGTACCTGCACACAAACAGTAGAGTACTGAGTTTTGAGTGAAATCTTACCATTACCATTTATTCAAATATGAGTTGAAAAAAAAAAATCAAACCAAACCTAAAGAAATCTTTAACATATATTCTAGAGAAAAAATAATTAAAAATCAACAGTTTTGGGAGGGTGAATTTGTGAAAATGACAAAACCAATGAAGAATCAGGTCATGTATAGGTCCAAAGAATGTCTTAATATTGTTTACTAATTGACTTCTGGTTCTTCTTATTTTTTTGTGTTTTTGAGATAGGTGAACATTAACTCAGAATATTTGTAATTTTCTCCCTGCTTCTGCCTTTCCCTCTTCCTGTTTTCAGTTCATTGGACAATAAAAGAAATCAGAGATGAGTAGAAATGAAAATTTTTCTTTCTGTATTTCCAGAATGAAAAAACTCCACGTTTTTTGTCAAGACAGATGTTTTGTCTTTAGCTCAGTTCCTATGGTTACAAAATTCTTCAGTACCTTCTGTACCAAAGCAATATCAACTGTGAAAGTCTCAAAAATAAAGTCCTTGACTGAAAGGGAATAGCAGAGAAACTTGCCTAGGGGCATATCTAGAGCTACAGTTTTAGGAGAACAATTTCCTGAGGTTGACAAAATTAACATGAAACCTCTAGGTACAGTAAACAAAGCAAATAAAGACAAGAGGGAACAAAATCAATGACTCTATACCTGCTGCTTCATTCTTGTAATGTATTTCATTCTCTAAGAATGTAGAATGTTATCTTATCAAAGCAGTGAAGGATACTAGATCCAAGATGATATGGGTCAATCAGGAAAGCCTCTCCATTTTTACTGAGCTGGTAGTAGTCTGGTCTGTTTTTTCATGCTATCCCTGGGAAAGAACTTGTCTTGCCCTACTTCTTGAAGATTTCTTTGCAATTACTTTACTGTCTGTGAGCACTAGGATTTCACACAGTTTTCTCTGTGCTTTTTCCTTCAACATTTTATCTTTGTAAGCGTCCCCTGTGCAGATGTCTCTTCCTGGAAATATCCTTGCTGAATTTCTCCTGATTAGAAAGGGTTTTTTCCCTTCTCTTATCTAATCTCAGCATGTTTTGCTTTAGCATAGGGGTAATTTCATCCATTGTAAGACATCTTTAGTGAGTCTTCATTCTATATTACCATCTCTCAAGATTCCCTTCAGTGCTATCACTGCTTTTCCTCATTCCTTTGTTTTCTCTAAGCACAAGATGTTTGGTTCCTTTTTGCTTTATCAAGAGCCTGAAGTTCCAAAGGAAAGAGAACACAAAGAAATTCCTATCTGAGAAACTCAAAACTATTTCAGCATTTTTACAAAGACTGCAAACAGTCTTGTTGTTTAATGATGACAGCCCCAGTTCTCTTTCTGATGGCCTTACACTGCTTCTAGAATTTGCATCAAACATTTGCAGATCTTCAGAAACATTTAAAATATTTACAAGGCTTTGAGTGTTTTACATTTACTGTCACCTTGTAACATTATTGATCTTGAATGTGGGTGCTTGCCTTGATTTAGCAATGCTTAAAATATTTAATGTCTATGGTTCGCTTTGAAAATAACAAAATGAAAGAAAGCCTCATAAAGGAATAAAGAGTAAATTAACATGTTTCCAAAGAAAACTAGCTTGGCTCATAGCATGTAATAGAGTCTCACATAACACTCACTGAACAAACCTTTAGAAAGATTTTTTGGGGTGATAAATTTAGAAGCACAACATGAAGGAAGGATACCTTAAGAAGGCAGAAAATCTCTCCCAATAAGCAATGGGCAAGAGATGTGAAACACAAAGGATGTTAAAGGATCTTGTAGTAGTTGTGCTTTCACTAAATCAGTTTTTAGAGATCACAGTGATAGGCTTCCCTTATTGATATTATTACTACTGCTTGTCTATGTTTATACAGTAAGGATAAGATTGTTGCCCATTAAATATCTGCCAGACAGATAAACAGGTCAGCTCTGCAGTGCTGTCTGCATATGAGACACACCAACTGCTAAAACTGGAACCAGTTTGTGCACTAAGCCCTTTATAACCTTATAAGCAGAAGAAGATAGATAAGCTGTGAAAAAAACTTTTGTCCAAGTATTCCTCTACTCTAAGTCCTAGCAATTAAGGTAACCTGTTGCTTCTAATTGCATTAGGAATATAGGAGCAAAACCTTTCATTTTGGAATCTATATGGCTTTTAAAATGGAGCATTCCTACTTTATTTGAAACCTGAAACCATTTTTGCTACATCAGAGCAATTGAGTTTAAGTAACTACACCATTCCTCCCTTCTGCTTTCATGTCATGTGTAGAGCTGAGGAAAAAGTGATCACTGCAAACAGGGAGCTACTTAGACCTTGGGAACCACCATAATTTAATATGTGCTACCATAACATCCTCCAGTTGCATGATTTTTCACTCCAGCTTTTATAAAGGGGATATAGGAAGCAGAGTTTCAACTTCCTAGTCCTTGAATGACTGGTTTATTATCCAATTGTTAAAAGTGATTGCAGCTGTAATGTTTTTATTTTCTTCCAAATTTTGAAGTTTATATTTGAGTTTATGCCCATCATCACAAACAAAAAAATCATGAAAGTGGCAAAACCTTCCATGAGATATCTCTTCCCCAATTTGATTTGTCAAGCTATCTTCTTAGGGTCCACTTGAAAGTCTTAGAAAGAGATTGGAATATTTTGTGTGTGTGCTAGAAAATATGCTGTAAAATTATGAAGTTAGGAAAAAATAATTTTTTTCTGTTAGCTTGTAGATCATTGAATCTTATTATTCCTCTTACTCCTCCAGTATCCATAAATGGTGACCTGGGGCAACTGCAGGTAGGATTTTACAATTTTTATTGCAATGCTTTTAGCATGTTTAAAAGTACAAAAGCGTACTAAGACTGTTTTAAGAACATAGGCAGCTTAAAGTGATTCTTATTGTCTTTAGATTGCTACAACGTCCTGAAATTAAAATCAAGCAGAAGAAAAAAAGAATAAATAAATAAATAAATAAATAAATTACACTATATTTAATACAGCCAGGATCCCCATACTGGTGTTTTGCTATCCAGTCTATTGATCTACAAGTAAAGGTTTATTTTGTTTCTAAACAAGCAGGCCTGAACAAGCATGTTTGACGAAACTTTTCTACAACAGGTTTATTAATTTCTGAGTGATACTGTATCAATTCAAACTAATCTGTCATCAAGGTAGGGAGAGCTGATACTTCTATCCTCTGGAAGGTTGTGCATGAATCAGTAATTAGAAAGCTTTGCTCAGCTCCTCCATTTCCTTTCATCTTGTGAGTAGATTAATAGCCATCCTTGTGACACCACCTGCTTCCCATTTATCAAAGGGATGCCAGGGGCTGGAAGTTCTGCTGGATGACGAAGGGCAAGGCAGGGTTTGATGAGCTAGCAGCACCTTTGGACTCAGGGAGGAGGAGGAGGAGAAACAAGTGCTAGTTTGTACACCAGATCCTCCCAAACATTCCACCCACTCCTAATTTTGACACAGGTTTCTTGTCCTTCTCAGCTTAGCTGGTTGTCCAGATCTTAAGGCAAGAAGACTGTGCTGTTTGAAAGAACTGTAGCTTAATTTTGTTTGAATGTCTCTCCCTTTGCTCACTTGTCACACCTCAAAAAACAACAAGTGAAACTTATTGCAAGTGGAGTATTGTGAGTCATAGAATTTAAATTTGGAGAGCCATTTTGCATTTCATATCTCTATTTTCTGTGACTGCATGCGATTCATGCATCTTTCCATTTCATTTTAACTTTAAACATGACATACCTCCGTGTCTTTGTCTTTTGCTCAAAGTCTCCCCAAAGTCAAAAACAAATGTTTAAGTACTGTGAGGCATTTCTTTTGGATTTATTTTTAATTTTATTAGCTGTTGATGTTTCTTTTTTGCCATTTCTTCTCAACTATGAGTAAAAGATTGAGTATCTTGGGTAACATATTAAGTGATTAATCTACAGTTCATCTGTCATTTATATTTCTCCAGACTATTGAAAAGATTGTTCTTCATTATCTTAATAGCATCTGGATTTAGCTCTGTTCTCAGCTGCAGTGAAGATGGTAACACCGGACCCAATAACTTAAGAATTATGAAAAAGAATTCACACTTGCAGGACATTGAAATTGCTTACAGTTTACTGTTGATGCTAATAATATAGGTAAAAGATTTAAACATTTACATTCGCATTTAGATACAAAGCGAATCCCACTTGGCTTAATATGTTAGAGTTTTTCTTTTATTTTTCTATATTTATATTCAGTAAGTTGCACAAAATAATGCTTTGAATAATTTTTCCAAATTTCCCAATTTGCACTTTTTAGTTACAGTTCAGCTACCAGGGTGGAACTCTGCATAATCCTTTATATACTCCCAAAGAAGAATTTAATAGTACTTATTCTCATGGTTAAAATGTATCTTTTGAAGTTCATCTATCTCATTATTTTATTTGATTAATGGGGAAAAAATTGAAATTATAATGCATATGTTAACTTGATAACACAGTTTACAAAGTGTTATTTTCAAAATCTAATAGTAGCTTTCACAGATAAATTTGCATTGTGTTATTCCTGTCATGATATGAAAAGAACTCTTCTCTGCACTATGGAACTATTATCTGTTACTTCAACTGCAACAGAATAATTTTCAAGATATGATTACTGAATATTTTTTGCAAGCAGGCTACAGTGAAAATTACTGACAGAAATTATCTGGCAAGATAGAAAAATAGATAGTTTGTTTCACAGGATGAGAAATAACCCTGAATAGCAGAATGAGTAAAAATAATTAGTATTACACTTTTCAAGATTAGTCCAGTTCTAAAGGAACAAGTTTTTGTTGTTTTTTTTTAACACATTGTAAAACTTGATATGCCATAGGATCTTAAAATAAAGTTCTCCAAAGGTTAGTCAATTTGGAATAGTAAAGTTTTGCAAGATTCATTTCTTCAAAAAGTATCATTACTCCATTAAAGTCTGAACCAATATAAAGACTCCTTTTATTCAAAAGGAATCTTTAATTCTGAGATTTCTCATCTGTTTTCCTGCTTATGAGTATATATAATATAATATAATATAATTATATTATATTATAATTAGCTGTAACACAGCTCTTATTTATGTATTTTAAATGACTCTTAGCTGTGACAGGAAACTTAACAATAGTTTTTGTTTCCCACAACAATCACAAGCAATAGATGGCCAGGCCAGATCCATCAATGCAGGAATATTTCCCTTTTTAAATTACAAGCTCATTATTACATGTGTATGTGATAACAGTGTACGTCCAGTTTTGAATGAACATAATTCCTCAACTAATAGACTTTGTTCATATTTCTGTATGTCTACAGACAATCTAGCCTATGCTATTATTTTTGGGTAGTTTTTACATGTTGTTACACAATTCTAAACAAAGTTAAACTTTGTGGCCCCTACACAATATTGCCTTTCACCAACAGCAAGGTCCTTTTTCTTTCCAGCACCTGAGGGTGCAGCTTTCTAACACGTAACTAAAGGTTTGAGTGGCACAGCTGAGCCTTGGGTCTGTCCTGGTGTGGGGGCTGAGAGGGGCTGCTTGCCAGGTGCCCACCCAGCTGCTCTATCAATCCCCCTCCTCAGCTGCACAGGAGAGAGAAAATAAGATGGAAAACAACCTGTAGGATGAGCAAAAGGCAGTTTACTATAGCAAAGACAAAAGGTTGTGTTAGAGGTAAGTTCATTCTTTGCCTTTTCTTAGAGATGAATATTGAGTCTTTTCTATGCGCTGTTGCCTAAATATTTCTAATTTTTTTCCAAGTCAGATATTATATCCAGTCCAAAATGTTATGTCTAAGTTTTTTATTCATGAAGGAGGAAAACAAACCAAAGTGAGCAATGTGATTCATGTTTTATAATTTAATGTTGGTTATGTTTGAAGTTTACAATGAGTGTTCTAGTCACATAAGTTTTGATTTCGTTGGTGCTCTTACAAATTATTTTTTCATGAGGATCCTTCAAACAGTTACAACTTTGACACAGGCAACTACATTTCTACATTTTTCTCTCTGCCAAAGAAAAGAATCTTGGCCCTATAATTTAAATTAAATTAGTTCAGAGATATATTTTTTTTCATAGATAAGAGCTACTTATTATTTTTAATAACATTTATAAAGACAAGTTACAAAGAAGGGCACATTCTAGTGCTATAAAACCATTCCAGGGAATTTGGGACTGGAGAGTAATAGAACCTGGAAGTATACATTAGAGGTTGTTTCTGCACTATTTATCAGTTAAAGCCTTCTCCTAGATTTTGCAGTAGGAGGAAATTGTTGGTGATCATCCAGGTTTTTGATCACATTAAAAAATTCTTCTATGGAAGGCAAGCTGAAGACATGCACTATAATGCTGCAGAAATTGTAAGGAGTGAAAAAGGAGATTTTTTTTTTTCTATATTCCCTTTGAGCAGACTCTGGCTATTGATTATAATTACTGAATTTAAGAGAGTGCAAAACCTGTTTTTGCTACTGCCCATTATTTCAATGACCATGCACTTTTTGGCATAGCAAAGCTGATATGCATTTTTTTCTGACAGAAGCACTTTGTCTTTCTGACTATTCACATATGTCAGACTCAATTTGAAAACACATTATCATATGAATATAAATGATCCTGTGAAAAGCTTAGGAAAGGAATGCAGAGTATTCTACTACGAAGAAGAGAATTAGGGGAAAAATATTCAGAGACAAAATTAATAAAAATTTACTTTTTTTTTTGCAAATCTCTCCTCTTTTACCATTCTTATATCCTCATGACAATAGTAACTTTTTTTTAATTAGGAATTTGTATGACTCTAATTTTGCCCTTTCATAGAGAAAAGCTGGCATGTTTGTATCACTCCAATTTTAGTGATAAGAACCCCTATTGTGTGGACTTTTCCCCTTTGTTTTTCATCTTGCTGCCTTCTGGGAAATATATTAATACATGAAGCACTGGGATTAAGGCAGCAGAATTCAGTCTTTTGACTTTCTGCCAGCCTCTATGTCCTAGAGTCCACAGAACTGCAGTCTGTTGTATGAGAATAAGGCCACTATTCAGGATGAAGGATATTAATGTCCCTGCTCTGCTACCCCAAGGAACTGACCTTTGCACGGGTGAAACCTGGTTCAGTGCAAAATGCCTAACTCATCTTTCATTAAAATTACCCCTCTTGGCCACAGCGTGGCCAAGATATTGAATGATTAAGTGAATCACAAAGTGATCATTTTATGAATAAGTGTAAGCTCTCCATGTATGGTTTTTACAAATAGGAACTGTGTAGGATCTGAAGCAATGGAAATGTGTGTGAGGAGGAGAACAATGCATAATGTATGGTTATTTTTCCTTTCTCTCTCACGTGTTCTTAAATTGCTCAGCTGTAATATTAGCAATTACATGAATCATGCTACTTGATTTTAACCTTCTCAGTTGTTATATAACAATAGCTTAAGAGCTTTATAAATCACTTTCATTATGGCTGTGAAATGGTTCAATTTTTTTATTTTTTTTTTATTTTCTGGGTCTTCTTTCTATTGCTTTCAGAAAATAATCCCAGCAAATCTATCTGTCATACTCTGGCACTTCTATATCTTAACAATAATGCAGTTGGAACTTGTTAATTTTATTTTTTAAATTCTTTGTTATGTTTATACCTCATTCCCAAAACATCCACTCTATGGACTTCCATATAAGCAAACTCTACATAAGCAATGTCTGCAACCAGTATTTTCAGAAGTTATTCGTTTCTTCTGCCATTTCTGGGAAAGTTTTTGTTATCTAAAGTCAAGGAGGGGAAAAAACACATGGGGTATAAAAGCCTATCAAGTTAGATTAACCTATAGAGTTTAGTCAATACCAGGACAGCCAATGGCAAAAAATATTAATGAATTCAATAGTACAAATAAAATCCTTAAATGTAGCTGTGATATTGACCAATTACTTCATATCAAATAGACATATAGAAAGGTCAGCAATCAGCAGTGGTTCCATTGCTGTAGAGGAAACTTTTTCTCCAATTAAAAAATTATATTTGATAAAATGGCATTTCAATATACTGAATTTTAAGTTTCCATTTTAAGACAGTATGCTTATAGATGTGTGCCTAAATAGAGTCAGGAGGAGAAAGAGAAGAAGCTCTACAGCAATCTAGGTTCAAAATACTGATGGAAGCTTGCATGAATTTCTCAACTGTTTTTTTCAATAGTATATAAACATTTGTATCACAATGGAAAAAAAAGGTTAAAGAATTTGCCTATTTGTATTTAGGAGAATAAGAAATAAATACCAAAGTCATTCAAACTGCATTTTTAAACTAGAGTTGGCCTGACTGAAGATTCCAAAGGAATAAATAAACACCTATATCAAAAAGCATAAAATCTTGAGAAGCAGAAAAAGCACAGCCTCAGAAGACTGCTGAGAGAGATCATGCTGCTTTTTGGGACATATATTGAAATTCTGATAGCTTTTTTTCCCCTGATAAATATTCTGTAAGGTTTGCTTGTTTCTTTCTACAGAAAAGTTAATATTCTTTTCAGTAATTTTCAGTGTCATGCCCATTTGTGTTCCAAACTGTAAATGTTCTTTCTAAGATGGCTGCAACAACTCTAACAGATATTTTAAATTAAACAGAAGTAATGTGGACTTAGACTTGATATCAGGAAGAACCTTTTTCATTTTGTTTTCTTTTATTTTGTTTCAGTTTCGTTTTGTTAGATTGGTTGGCTTTTTGGGAGGTAATCCTTTGATATTCCATTCTTTCTCTCCTTTACCTTATCCAGAGATTTTAGGAAAACCCACAAGTTTCTATCTTCTTTTTCCTTCACATAATCATTTACTTCATTCTATGTTGATCATTAATTAACACTAGAGAGAGCTCAAGAAAAGAGAGACATTGAAGGAAGAAGACAGATAGCTGTGCTGCTTTATGGCTCTGAATTATGAGTTCAGTGCCTAAACTGCTGCTCTGAACTGTCCCTAGACTTTGATTAAGTGCATACGCTATTCACTTGTTTTTCTGTAATACTTTTTTGACAAAACTGTGCCTTCGTTTCAGAAAATAATATTTTTTTCCCAAAAAATATTTTTCTCTGTCTTCTTTGCATAATAACCACTTGTCTGCAGGTCTGTGCCAGGGTCTGTGCCAGTGAGATCCATCACAGGGCAAGGGCAGGCTGAGGGTCTGGTGGGGAAGGAAGGTCTGTGCTGGCAGAGGCTCCTGCAGAGCTGCCTTCTCTCTCTCCACTCTCACAGCTGGACATGGTCAGCTGCCAGATCTTCAGGAGAGCCAGGATACCTGGCCCTCACTGGAATCTCTGATAGAATTTAGCTAGATCTCTTCTGCCTTAGAAATGTCTGAAACAAGCTTCCAATAGTTTTTGCTGAATGCCAGGCATGAGAAGAGCCAGAAGCTCCTTTGGGCAGGTAGGTCCTAGCTCTGCCTTGTTACCATGCCTTCTGTATCTACAAAGTACACTGATTTTCAAAGCCTAGTCCTTCGCTGCCCCTTCTGTTCTCTCCCAAGTTGAACAATTGTTCCCTCAATGATGAAAAAAGAAGCAATAGTCACAAAATGTGGTTTGCAATTTGACATTGATACTGACACTGTGTCCTCACACTGCAAATAATAATAGTAGATAAACTACTGAATTAGTCATGAAAAATAAAGGTCTCTCCAGGAACTACACTCCCTATCAATTGTTTATAGTCACATTTATCCTCTCTGGTCTATGTGAAATAGACTGTTACAATCATTATCCAAAACACAGGAAGCATATTTACTTTTTAAATGAGTATTTAATAATTTAACAGTACTCTAAAAATGAATTTAACACTCAAGAAAAGTGTTGACAGCCTTAGAAATTGATTTGTGTCTTTATCTACAGAGGCCACATCACTAACCAAAGTACAAACTTCCATCATAATTCTCTAAAAATAAGGCAGCTGAATTATTTGCTCTGCTCCCTTCCTGGTCTTTAATTAGAAAATTATACAGGAAGAAAGATTATGCAGCTTTAAGCTTCATGAAAAAAGAAAGCAGAGAATGAGGGGAAGAAGGAAAGATAACTGAGAACACTTTCTTAATTATTAGATTTCATAATTGTTTATGATGAATTTTGTGGGTTTATGGATATACACGAGTTAATGAAATAGCTTAATGAAAGATGCAAGATACAATAATTTACTAATAATAATCTTTTAAAATAATATTTTTATTTTTCTTTAGTGGGATATTATTCTTGCCCTTAAATATTTTCTGTTACTGATATAGACACTATTCCATCCACTTTGTTTACTTGCTTTCCAGGTTGTCTATATTAATATATTTTTCAGATATCCAAGAACTGGATATTTTGACTCTGGAGACAGCGCAGTACTAGCTGTATATGTGTTCCCCTGAGTTTCAAACTAACCAATTGTTGATTTATTTTTCAATGTAAACCACAGTAAACTATATTTTAATTTATATAATAGCTAAGAACACTTTGATCTTTACTTTTAAAACCAGTGAATTGCAGTGGATCAATGTAGTTGGTAGCAATGCAGAATTCAGCAGAACCCCTGGTCCAGAACTTATGTGCTGAAGAATTTTCCAATGGTTGCGCTGACCATAACAAGCTGCTGTGGTAGGACAAAGTTTAAAATCTGAAACAGACCTTCAGACACTTTTTTTTCCCAAAAAACTTCAAAAACTATCAGACAGTACCAGTTTTTATTCAATTCCAAACCAAGAGTACATATTCTTAAAAAAAAAAAAAAAATCCCAATTAATTTCTTTGGCTATAATAAATTCACTTAATGGTGAAATATAAATACACTTACAAAAATAATTAACTGTTTAGAGATCTTGCTTCACAATTTGAAATCCTATTAAAATCTACATTTATACAACCAATTATTTAGGTAATTATTTTGACCTATGTAATTATTGCATTAAAAAAGGATTTAAGCAAAAAAATTCCTCGAGCAATTTAATTTTATACATAATAACATAATAAAGTAATCAGGGATGATAACAGCAGCAGTGACTTTTTCACTTAGAACAAATAAAATGGACCTTTTAAAAGTATAGAAAAGTACATAGTTAGCATTTATGATTATGAAAAATGAGTTATAATTAAGGGTGATATAAGAATAAACATATGCTTCCTACACACATTTATTTAGCGCTTCTGTAAGCCTGTGGTGGTGGTTTAAAAAATCTCGGCAGTACTTCTGTGAGACGTGCTGTGGGCCATGGGAAAGTTAGAATTGCTTCTGGAGTTTTGAAGGATGGCTATAAAATGGGAACAAGAGTTCATCTGTATGCTTTTGTGTTGTGATTATGCAAGCATACAAGATTATGCAAGATTCACAATTTACTGTAGGAAAAAATTGTTCGTTCTTATTAGTTTTTATTTTATTATTTAATTTTAATTCAATCAGTTTTTTTTCAAAATTAGTTGCTCTGGCTTGTCCATGAAATTTTTGGTTTTGCCCCTTCTGAGGAGCAGTGGAGAGCATATGACTTGGGAGAATATGGACTCATCAGAGGTTACAGAGAAAAATATTCCAATCTACACATTGTAGCTGCCCAGCAAAGTACATGAGTAAAAACTGAACACTGTAAAGAGCTTTGAAGAGTTTAGGTCCTGAAAAACCACTTTATATGTTTTGTGTATTTATAAAAACTGAGCATAAACTGTAAATGTATGTGCAAATATATCCACAGACAGCTTTTCTACCACTACTTGGTGTAAATTCTTGTGGTGGTGAATGCAACTAATAATAATAATAATAATTTGTATTAGAATAAAGCTGTTGATAATGTAATGTATTAAGAGGAACTAACTCTACCAACTTTCTGTCAATCTCAATTCTTTCTCTAATACTAATTCCTTCAGTGTCACAATGAATAGAAAGAATATATCCAGAGTCTGCCTTTTATTTTATTCATTTCAAATGCTGATGCTTTCTATTTGAAGTAAAATTGCAGAGGAGCTTCTGCCATTTTAGTTTTCAGACTTAACTTTTCACTGCTAAAGTACTGTGCAAATTTATGGTAAAATTTGTTAATGTTCCCAAAAGCAAATTTTTCACTTTAGGGAAGCACAATATTCTTCATCTGGGGACTGACTGATTGATGTCTCCTGGTGCTTTATTCATGAGCTGGAAAAGATAACACTTTTCCCTCCAAAGAACCCTTGTTTTCACTTTTAAAAGTAGTCATTAACTTGTAAAAAAGTTGTCACTGAGGATGACAAGATGTTCTACAAATACCAGCAACATATTTGTAGAGTATCTTGTAGAGGAATATCACAAACATTAGAGACAAAGCAAGACCTGAAATAGGAGATAAATAGTAGGAGACAGTTTCAGTCAAAGCAGACTTTCTATGAGTGATGAGCTCACTTTCAGGCACAAGTCCTGATATTGAAGAAATTCCCTTTTATTGTAACAAACAGTGGTAGCTTGTCTGCCCAGTCCATCTGAGGAAATGGATTTACAGGGAACTTAGGTTCCAGTTGATATTGGGTTTCCCACATACGTTTGTAGGGAGTAGGAAGATTTCATATAGCCTGTGCTATGTACCCTTGAAGAATGAGAACTATTCCAGGACAAGCCAGATTATCTCTAGAAAAGTTAATTTGGGACAGTTCTTCTTTTTGGAGATTCATGTCAACACAATTTGGAGACTGGGAGACGATAGAGAAGAGAATAAGCTGGTTCTTGAGGGGAAGAAAAAAACAAACAAAATAAAACATTAAAAAATTCTGATAAAAACCAGCTTCCTATAAAGCATATTGAGAATGATTTACAAGGAAAGTAGAAACCAGCTCTTCTAATTGATTTCATACATATCTAACTGTACTTTCATACGCAATGCCTGTTGCAGTCTGTATGAAGCCAACTTGGTTTTTAGGGCTACTTTTGCATTGCATTCCTTATAGAAGCCCCAGCTGAAGATACAACCCTGTGTGGGATCTTAAACCTGGCTTGGTATTACATTTTTTAAGTGAGCAAAGGTTGACCAGTTCTGCAGAGGAGTAAACATTGAACCTGCAAGTAAACAGAGAAGGAAATGATATGGCCAGACTGCTTAGAGAATTGCATCACTCTTCCCATGGTTTATGATTTTGTATCATGAAAAGGCATGGGAACTCCTTCTGGGTATGAAATAATAATGTATTACAACATGATTTATGGAGAGGTTTGACTTATCTGAGGAAATGAAATATAAGATAGCACTGTGTACTTAATGATGACCTCCTGGTGATAGGGATGTAGCTTTTTAAGATCTCTTGTGTTTTGTAGTGCTACAATAAAAACAGATCAATAATACCAGTAAAATCATCTGCTTGCTACTTTACAATAGTCCCATGTATGTAAAAAATAGAAGGGCATAATTTTCTTGTCTTCCTGTTGTTATCTGGGTAGTACATAACCTATTCCATAGTGATATATTACAAACTGTCTGGAAGAATAGGGAAACCATATTTACAATGGTTTCTGAGGCAACATAACTAATTTCTAAAGATAAACTTAGTGATTTATTATCTACCCTGTCTACCTTGTATATTCAGTGCTCTTCCACACCATTAACTCATTTCTTGAAAAATCTATACAAGCTCCATGTTAAAATGAATTATAACCAGTCTGCCACCCAGAAAGCCATCCTGTAAACCTCCTCTGTTCTTATTTTTATTTTTAATGTATTACAAAGGAATAACAAAAATTAATAATAGTATTACTCTGTCAGATTAAGTGAAAAGAAACATTAAATTTAACATATTTGTTTTTTAAATTTGAAAGGACGATATTTTGCTGTTAATCTAAGAAAAATGGGTTTAAAAACAGAATTATTTTTTCATAAGTAATTTTTTAAAATAATGCTAAGTATACCAAGTGAAATAAATCTAAATAAGTTTGTCATGGATTGAAAACATACCTTTTAGAGTATATTTTATAAAGTATGTCCTTAATAGTTTACTCCAGCTTGAGCACAAACAGCTTGAAGTTCTATTCTGTTTTTTAGAGAGGGAAACTCGGAATTTTCTGTTTCAGCAAAGAAGTAATATACTAGGCAGTTTCGGAATCAATGCATTTCTGGTTACAATTTTGAAGACCTGTGGTCTTTATGAAGACCTTTGTAATGAAAAAACCCAAACCAAACCAAAACAACAAACAAAAATTATAAAAGGAATGGCAAAAGACAAAGAATGGAGATTTTTTTTGCCCTGATTGAGAGTGGACACTGAAGAAGATTTGAAATCATAGGAATTCCTAGAACAGCTTGATAAGACTCCTCCTAGCACATAAACACCCATAGAATAAAATTCTCGGTATTTTCCCAGGAAGGCACAGCAATACTGAGAAACAGAAAAAGGAATGGAAGGGATGAAAGGAAAGCATACTAGTTTTCTTCTTCCAAAAAAGATATAAAATAAGGGAGACATGATAGAAATCCTTACAGTGAATTATGGGATGAAGATAAAATCAAGTTTTACCTTTATATTTTAAGAAATGGAAGTTATTTAGTAAAGTTAAACGGTTTAAAATAAAAACCAACTAAAAATCAGTGTTTTTCTTTGTTTCTGCCTTAGAAACTCATTGCTATGGGCTCTTTGGAGACCCAAAGTTCAAACAGATACAAAGAAGGCTTAGGCAGGGCTATAAAAGATTAAAATATTTGTACTCTGCTTTGAGTACAAAGCAGAACAATATGGATGCAATCTCAGCCAAGGAATTTCTAATCAGAGATTAATGGAAGAGTACACCCTCATAAATATGATACTTCATAAGTTTTGGGTTTTTTCATTTATTCAGCCATTTTGCCTTCATTAGTATAAGGTTCCAAAACAAAAGATTAGTCTGTAATGAAATTTTATCTGACAAAGAATATTAGTTCTAAATTTCATGTACCTTCTACTATATTTTTTTGAGATGTGATCATGTCTTATGAGTATGCGGGAAATTCCCTGAAAATAAATCCACTATTTATGAGAATAACATTCATCTATGTTCATGATTTATACAAATATTTTCTTTTAAACTAATATTGTGTGCTTCAAATATCTAAGGATTAATTTATTCAATGAGAACTGAAATTCCTGGGCGCTGTACAGATAGTAACTAAGTATAGAGGAAGTACTTCTTTCTCAGACCTGGTAATATACTGGTAATCAGTATATTCATAAGATCTCTTGTAGCCATCACACCAGAGAAAGATTTCTTCCAATCACTGGTTTCTTACAACAGATGCTGATAGCACCTTGCAGAAATTCTAAGAGATCTGTGGGGTATAAACTAAACCCATATTGAAAGCAAAGAAAACAAAGAGCCTCTCTTGATGAAAAAAAAATGTTGTCAGACCACTTTCTGAATAAAGAATTTGAAATATCCTTTTCTGTGAAGAGCAGTCTTTGTTTGTATGTTCTGCAGCACTGAGGACATCCAGTAATGAAAAAGAAAAAACTAAGAGGACTTTACTTGTAGTGTTTCCTGGTGTTTCAACATTTCTTTGTAAACTGCTAGGCTATTCATTGCATCTATCAGCTGGAAAAAGCTGCAACTTATATCTTCTGCTTTTTTCACCTTTTGAGAGAAAGGGAATTTGCATATATCCCTTTTGTAGATGATGGATTTTGCATGTACGTTTTCTTCCTCATCTTTTAAATTTTTCCATCTGAAAAGCTTATCTACTAAAATTGCTGTTATGATTGACAGAAGAGAGACTACTATATGCTTCTGTTGGTCTTAAGTGTTGAAGGTTCTGATTTCTTGTGCACACTAAACAGCTGTGTGTAAAGTAAAAATGTGAGTAAAATGCGGCCAGGCCATCAGCTGTTAATTGTTGCTCAGGTTTGAGGGAAACATGCTCCCTCCAGAAGCACAGCGGAATAAATACACAGAAGTCTGCTTCTGTATTTGTATGTGAATTTTAAACTATGCTAATTTTATACATAACATTTGTGCCAGGCAGACTCTATTTACATTATTCCTGTAGTTAGCAAGACATTGATATTTGCTGGCAATGAGCGCTTCCAGAAGAAAACCTGCTATTGTGGTGCCTCATTCTCATGCATCAGTCATATGTTATTATAGTTTGGGACTATCAATTAAATTCAAGAACTGAAATTATAACAAATTACAGATCTTTTTCATTACTTGAAGCTAGAAATTTGCAGAAGAGCAGTATAAAACAAAGCATGGTGAAAAGAGCTAACACATAACATTCAGAACTTACGAGCTTGAACAGTTTACATTGTGGCTCTTCATGACCATAAGCTAGGATCTTTTTGTCACATGAGAGAGAAATGGAGACACTGATTCTACAAGTCTGATCCTTTCCTGTCCTAACAACAAGCTAAATTAAAAGAAATCTGTAAAATTTAAGCTATGATAAAATGAGGAAGAGGTGGTGCTTAATTTTTATAATCAAGTCCTGGATTTGATTGCATTTGGCTCCCTATGTTTGTCAGGGACATTCTTCTCATGGTCTTTCATTGTACAAAGACTACATTTTACAAAGTCCTTGTTTCTCTTATAAAAACGTAACAAAATATATTAGTTCATCAATGCAGATTAGGCTATATGCAAATGTGTTGTGATTGGATACAAGTGGGAAAAAGACAAAGTTCAAAAGGAAGAATTATGAAGATCACATAAGAGGAGGAAATTCAATCTAAAAGCTACAAATAGATTCACTATGGCACCAAATTTTAGTAGTGCTCTTGTATTAAGAATTGCTGAGAATTTAGATCTGTGGAGTGAGACACTTTCAAAATTTAATTATGGTCTGGGCATTAAAATCATCATTCAGAGCTCTCATTTTTGTATGTGCACCACAGACCCTTCATAGAAACATACAATGTGTATTTACAAGCCCACATTTTATCTGAAACTGTACAAATCTGGAATTCTTCATTAAAAATTGAAACTTCATATCCTTTTTTTTACTATTACAGAAAAGGGAAAGAAATCTTGCTAATTCGATGAGGATCATTTGGGCAAGCTGCAGTCCATATTCTTGCACTTCATGTCTTCCTACTCACGTTTCATGTTTGCAGTTCATGTCGGGATTTTTTTTTTTTCATGTAATTTATACTGTTTTTGTATTGTCTCTTTGTTTTCATTTTTACCTGGATTTTTTGGATTTCAGTGGCAATAATTTGGGCAACTTTTGGTCCATTTCACTGCAACCACCTTCATCTCAGTGCCATCGGTGGTAGTCACTCCATTGCAAAATTTTGTGATTTTTCCATTTAATTTCTCATTGAACATTTCTCCCCCTGGGAGCAGCTCGTCATCTCTGTCCTTTGATTTCAGGATTTCATTCCCTTTCTCTAACACAGTGGTCTAACTTTTATTCATGTACAGAAGGACAAATATACCTCCTAACATTTTCTTACAACATTGATAACTGAATGGTTAGCTTGGATTAACTAGAGATTTCACATTTAAATGAAAATTTTCTTTTATTTGTATTTCAATATGGTTGTTCAGATTCAATCCATAACTAGATTTGATCCAAAGATAAAAACTTCATTGGAGATTTTTACCCTGGATTGCAACTCAGAATATTCCATGATTTTGTGATTCTGTGATTGCTTTTCTGAATGGTCTTTAAAAAGTTGGGTATAGAGTCACTAAACCTTCAGGAGAACCATAATATTCCTCACCAAAATGACTGAAAAAACTTTGAGAGTTATAAGAATTATTCAGATAGATTAGAAGATGGGAAGACAGTTGCTGGAACAATGTCAGGAGGGCTGAAAATTACCTAAAGTTTCCAGGCAGGGACTGGTAAAGGAAGGACAGCTTTCCCAAAAGCTAGGACACTTAAAGCTGATTAGCTATGGAGTAGATGGGGAGTAAAAAACATCTTAGGATGCAGAAAGAAGTCAGCAGGGCTGAACCAAGGAGAATAGCTAGAAGAATATTATGACACAAAGGTAGGAAGACCCATGCAGAGATGAAATATGTAGGTAGAGGTATCTTGTACACAGACGTGAGAAGATGTACTTTGGTGAATTATTCATGGGAAGAAAAAGTACTGCACAGCTTCTCAGCCTTTGATATGGGGAAAATGATCCTTTATCAGATCCATGGATAATGAAGTGTGATCATCAGGTGAGACTGGGTTTGGGCATGTCGTAAGCCATTTGTCTGGTAAGAAAATGTTTACGTTGTGTCACGTGACTATAGCATTATACAATGTTCTCCACAACAGTTGTTCTTAGTACAAGATGTTTGCAAGACTCTGCTCTTAGTACTACAAAATGTATTGTTCATTTACTATCAGTTGTTAAAATGCAATATTGTTTCAGTTTCCTTATAGTGTTTCAATAATATACAATAATTTCCACAAAAAACCAGTTCAGTTTTACTGAAAAACAGTTCAAATAATCATTAGCAGGAAAATGGTTAGTTCAGCTAAGATGTAACCTTTTTAATATTAATTTCTAATATGATTAAAGGAAATGGGAAGAGTATAGCTAAAAAAAAAAAAAGGGATTAATTTTCTAAAAATTTAACGCAAGTACATTTTTTGAGAAGAAATGATGGTGTGCAGAATACTCTCCAGTTAGACTATGTAATAAACTGAGAGAAAATATTATGCATAACTTCACTTGTGAAAATTTACTTTCATGATGAGCATAATGGAGACTTTCAATAGCTAAGAATAATTTTTGTTTATACATATTTTGTACATTTCTGTAAAACTGCTTTTGTTTATTTATTAATAATCCATGTTTTGTGGCAATATTGTAGAAATACAACCAAATAAAATTCTTTCTTAGCACTTATTCCAGTCTTTGGAAATAACCTGGCTTATTTTATGAACTTAGGTAGTATTAAATTAATTTTACTCCAGTAGATATGCTATTTTATAAATATAGCTTATGTAATTTTCCTTTCTTGCCACAGAGTGACTGAGTATCCTGTAATACTACTAAACTGTCAGTATCCCATAACAGAAAATTATTTGTTTAACAACATTATACCCGTTTGTACTTTAACTAGTCAACTGTGAAGTGACTCACAAAATTACTTAAATTTAGCAGTCCTCCTGTCTGACATAGAAATCTCAGTGGACAGACAAAGGGTGTAAGGTTAAGCCACTTTCATATGTGAATAGAAATCCTGCCTTTATTCTCAGTGATACAGTTTAAAAAAGAAAGTTACACAATTTCAACAGCTATATTTAAATGCTGTAACGTATGCATCATTATTTACATTATTTTACATGATTTTGTAAACAAAATAACTTGCTTTAAACTCTGTGAGAGCACCTTGAAAAAGACGTCCTTTGATGTATAAGAAACACATTTGTTTTCTACAACTACATTAAAAAAATAAGTAAAATTGTCTGCAATATAAAGTAAATCCCCCTAGTGTTACCTTCTTGTTGGAGGAGGACAGTCACTAAGGTGTCATTTCTGACTGTTCTAAGGTGTGGTTCATAAGGCATTTAGGAAAATATATGCAGGAAAAAATTAATAACTGAGAGTTTCTTAAACCACTGACGTGCTGTGCTGAGCTTAGCTTTCTGTGATTGCTTGCACTTACTCTACAGATTCTTTATGGCATCAGATGCCATTTGAAACGTGGTTAGCATTAATAACCATTGCAGGGATGGTTTCCATGTTCCTTAGAAATTGTCTATAGTCACCAAGGACTAGAATTTATTGCTTAGCTAGAATCAATTAACTCAATGCTGCCATAAAAAAGCCAGTAATACAATTCATCTTTGGAGAAGGTATGGGAACATACAGTGTACGAAATCCTACAGTTTCTTAGAGAAACTTAGTAAAAACTTCAAGAGATATTATTCATAAACCCAAAGGAGAATGTAATTCAAGGCTGAAATTACTATAAAACAAAGCATTTCATGATGCAAGAAGCAAAAATAACTTGGGATAGTCTTTGGTCCAGAGAAGACTTGATTGTGAAAGATAGACCTTAACTTTTTCTCTTGCAAAATTTTTAAGTCATAATTTGCAAATACTGAGGAAAACTGTTGGGGTCCTATGCTTTGAGACTATGATACTGAAGGAAATGTTTTCTTGAACCCTTAGTTGCATTTGCTAGCACCTTTTAGTGGCATTTCCTCATGGATTGTAAAGATTCTATCAGTACTATGACTTTTTGCTTTGTTGAGTTGTGCTACCTTCCAAGTACTCTCAAGTTACTGATTATCTGAGCATTATTCATCCACCAGTCCTGGATTTATTTATTCATTAACATAGATATATGACAAGTTAGCAGTTTCAAGACCATTTTTATTTATTTTTAATTTTCATTATTTCTTAAGTAAACTCTTAATTTGTTCTTCGTAGCTTATCCCACGTTCCCAAGATCCAGGCAATAGGGTCTGAAGACTATGACAGCGCTTCTCTAGTTTGAAGCAGCACTTCAGTCAGCCTACCATAGTCAGAAGTCCTGGCAAACATCACAGATGGAAGGGCAGATGTAGTATGAGGTCCCCTGTCCAGGGGACATATTTTTCTCATGATAATGTCCACCGTATCAAGTATAATATCTACAGTAATATTAGGTATCCATTAGCATGACCTCTGAGATAAATAAGGTAGGCTTTTAAGAGAAGCATGATTTGTCCAAGGGCATAATTATAGAGTGCTCTCAAGTGCCCTTTCTGATGACATCTGTTTGCTGATACATTTTGCTGAATCTTACAAGTGGGCAAGATTGTCAACATAATTATTGTTTAGGCAGAGAAGAAACTACTTCCATGCTAATCTAAGAATTTTTTCATACTTTATTTTGTGGAGGCTGACTGCATTGGCCCTTAATTACACTTAGATGGTTTCTTGATATTCTCTGTTTCAAACCTGCAATTAGTAACTGCATCTGCTGAAAAGCATAAACTGATTCACATCATTGGGTAAACAAGATCTCAGAAGTGAATTTGCTAAGAAATTGATATTGTGACTTCCATCTTGGAAGAAAATATGTAATATGGCAAGGTTACCACAATTTAAAAAAAAAAGAAAAATTAGAACCACTTTAAGTGGATTTAGACTAACCCTGTGGAGAAGAACATGATCGGGCAATGTCTGCTTGCAGCCCAAAAAGCCAACCACATCCCACGCTGCATCAGAAGTGTGGGCAGCAGGCCACGGAAGGTGACTCTACTGCTCAACTCTGCTCTTGTGAGACCTCACCTGGAGTGCTGTGTCCACCTCAGAGGTCCCAAACTTAAGGAAAACATAGATCTGCTAAAGATAGTCCAGAGGAGGGTGACAAATATGATCCAAGGGCTAGAGCATATCTCCAATACAGACAGGTTGAGAGAGTTGGGATAGTTCAGTCTGGAAAAGAGAAGGCTCCATCAGACCTTAGAGCAGCTTTCCAGAATCTAAAGGGAGTCTAAAAGGAAACTGGAGAGGGACATTTTACAATATGAAGTGATAGGACAAGGGGAATGGCTTTAAACTGAGGTTTT
Organism: Cinnycerthia olivascens; assembly: GCA_035048155.1. NCBI lineage: Eukaryota > Metazoa > Chordata > Aves > Passeriformes > Certhiidae > Cinnycerthia > Cinnycerthia olivascens. Next base: position 19,756,577 of record JAWWMU010000237.1, read on the forward strand.
TATTAGATATTAGGAAAATTATTTTCACTATGAGAGTGGAGAAGCATTGGCACAGGTTGCCCAGGAAAGTTGGTGGTTCTCCCTCCTTGGGGAGTGCAAGGCAAGGGCTCAAGGCTTTGAGCAACTTGCTCTAGTGGAAGGTGTCCCTGCCCATGGCAGGGGAGTTGGAACTTTGATCTTTAAGGTCCCTTCCAACCCAAACTATTCTATGATTCTATGATTCTAAGTTAGCTCTAAATATGACCTGGTGTGTCCCAAACATGACCCTACCTCCACAGAAAATTTTACTCCAATTTTCCTATCTAAGACCAAAAGCAGGACTTACTCTAAAAGACAGGACAAAAAAAAAACATTTTGCAGGAGGAGATGAACAGAGGTTGGAAAAGAAGGCATGATCTCTTCTTTTTCCTCATTCTTTGCCACTATTTCCTGCCTGCCCCTTCCAATAAAGTACGGAGAGTCTGCTAAGCCCTCCCTTTGTTGCTATCATATTTATAGAAACATTTTTTGCTGTCTGTTAGGGCAGTAGCCAGATTAAATTCTAGTATTATTAACATAATACTTATGTTCTGCTGTGTACAGCTCATTTGAGGATGGAATTTTAAAATTTTCATGGTTTGATAAGTCATGATTTTTCTTATATTTAGTGGTGGTGCATCTCCATTAAAATTGAATATTCTGAAAGAAATCAGAAGTGAAACCTAAAGTAGCAAAAAATGTCTTCATGAACAAAAGCAAAGCATGCTCCATTTTTTTTTTAGTGTGATTAACTTTGAAATAATTGTGTTTATTTTACATTAAGAACTAACAGAATTTTTATGATTGGTAAGACTGAGAAAACTCAGGGTCACCTACCTTAGCAAATATGCTATCTAGAGTCAGTTAGCATCCAGTTTATAGGTGGGTGTGCCCTCTTTCATTCGTGGTTGTGTTTCCTGAGCTAAGAAAGTAATTTTCTATAAATAAGTAGACCAGTAAATAATAATAGGCATATTTTTTTTATAACTATGAAGCAAGGAAAAGTTTGCAGCATTTAATCATAGAGTGTGAAATTCTTTGCTATAAGGATTCAGTAATTGACATTCATATATTTCTCACAAAATAATTTTAATAGCATTGGATAATTTCAGGTCTTGTACAAAATGTATTTTATGCATGATCAGATAAAGATAATCAAATTTTGTGCATCTGGGTACAGGCAGACTAGTGTAAGAGCTGAAAATGTACAAACCTCTCTCTCCTCTCATGATAGATATCTTAGTGTTTATCACAATACTGGTGTCCCATTTTATTTTGATAAAATTAAGGGTGAGGTGGAAATGGAGGGATGGGTATTTCCCTCTTTCTCTGTTAGGTATTGACCTAAGATTGTGGAGGAATGATTTCAGGTACTAAATTAGTTGTCAAGATGTTGTGGTATATATTATGTTAGCACTGGATAAAAGGAAAAAGATAAATAAAATGAGAAGTTTGAGTAGGCAAAAGCTTAATACAATACAAATAAAACATAAAGGCATAATTTTAGACATTTGATTCTATTTTAAAAATTTAGGTACTTAAAAGTCATACTGCCATACAACTACATTATCTTCCCTTATGTACAGGAAAACTGAATGTCTGCCTTTTGCGATAATGGTAGGAAATCTGCCTTCTCCTCAGATTATCATATTCTAGCAGTAGTCGGTGGAATGTTATCAGTAAAAGAGAATTTAATGATCTCAATTCATCTGTGTTTTCTGTTCAAATTAATGCAGTGTTGGAGGAAGTAACCAACTTTAAAAGTACCAACTCAAATCCCAGCCTGTTGTTTCTTCCTTTGAGCCCAAAGGTGTTATATGTTACTCCCCCGCTTCTTGCAGCTTCAGTAATGTGAAGAAATGTATTTTCATATAGAGAACACAGGATCCCAATTATGTCAGTCAGCTGAGGTAGTATAAAGTCTTGAGTCAGTTGCAAATAATAGATAATAACATTAAAGTCAGTCTGTCTCATTACTCCAAGAACATATGATGTGTTCCCATTCTCATAATTACATTTCTTCCTATACAATATTCCCTGAGATCTTTCAGTGGCATCCTCCTTTGACAAGATAAACCCTGAATGGCCAGAATATCCTAAAGTATCTTTAACTTTTTTCATAGTACTGTAAAACTCTTCTACTGGAAAGGAAAAAAATAAAGAATGCTCCAGTTTCTGTAGAACTTACTGCTCTAATTAGAAGGTAGAGCTCCAAGACTTATCCTATTGCAATTAAGGTTCTAGACTTATATTGAGGAAATTTGAGTTCATTTCTAGCTTTCCAAAGCACTCTTTCTAACCTTGTCCTCAGGTCATGTCTACATGAGAATGATTGCTATTCCTCAGTTTCAGATGATTCAAACTTTCATGTACTCATGCTGTTCAGACAACATTGGTTGAAGCTACAGAGCACTGTATCTGTTAAAAACATAATTTATACGTTGTAGAGGAGTTTAAACAGCCTTTGGTGGTGGGAGGGTGGTGCTTAAACTGAAACCAGTATTGCCTGTTGTTTGTAATCCAAATCTTCCACATTTCTATGCATGTTGAGCTTTCTACAGAATTAAGCATTTTTTACCTTGTTTTACCTCTTCCATTTAACAGCCAATATATCTGACCACTGCTACATGCTTTCCAAAATCCATAGTGAATTATAGCTTTTTTTCTCTTTGACATATGTTACTCTTAGAGTTGAAACATCACTGCATCTACACCGAACTTATTCATGGGGGGGTTAAGAAAATGAAGATTTTTTTTTATTGTTATGGAAATACATGATACATGCAGTAAAAATTTTACAAGACTGTGCTGTGTAAATATTCAGTTTGCAAGTACTTTTACCTTTTATCAATGCTTGAACAAGTTTTCCTAAAATACACAGTGATATATAAAGGCTCTACCAAAATTGCTCAGGATCTCAGTGTCTCTGTCAAAGCAGCATTTCAAGAGAGATGGTAGCCACAGCAAGTCAATGGCTAAATGCCAGTTTGAAAATTTTATTTTGCAAATATACTTCACAGTTCATTTCACAACCATGGACAGACATATCTCTTGCCTCTTGAGGTAAAAAATTTCTAGGCTAAGAAAATGGGAACTATTCTTTTAAAGACAGATGGAATCCTTTTTTTTCTTAACCTATTTTTCAATACTTATTGCTCTTATTGGTGCAAAAATCTCTACAGATAAATTTTAAACACTTTTATTCCATAGAGGTGTACATTACATAATATGCAAACTACAGTCACTGTAACTTCCTTTATTTAGGGTACATTTTTTTCTTGTCACTTTCTCTCTCTTTTGTTCCTAGTCCTGCTTTAATTTCCTTTTTTTTTTTTTTTTTGGCTGAATAGGCCTTCTCTTCATAAAGTTGTTTATACATATGGTTTTAAAAAACAGGTCAAATGCTGCCAAAAGTCTAAACACTTATCAAGGACTTGACTATGAGGCAAGTGCTACAGATATTCCAAATCATAATGTTCCTGCAGTTAAAATTAAATGATGTCGGATACCAAGTTTTGTGAGAATGCTCTTTGATATATCTGTTTTTTTCTGAAAGTATCGAGAGATTCATCACAGCCAGTAAAAACACAGATCTGTTTAAATTTCATCTAAAAATTACACTAGCTCTCAGTTTCAAAGGCACAGCTGTACTCCTACAGCAGTCAATGAATGCTTGATGTGAGGAGAAGAAACCAGGATCTCTGTGTCTGTCAGAATTTCCTGTAGAAGATGGGGGAAAGAGTCGAGCACCGACTTTACTTGTTTATGCTGCAATAAAATAAATAAATAAAGACAGAGAGAATAATATGGCCAGAAAGAAAGAATAAAAGTGAGCAGCTTATTCAAGAGTGAAGCTGAAACTACTCTTTTTTGCCCTCTCTAACTTTGGTTCAGCACTGTGGGAGCATTTCAGCTTTTACAGCCTATGCCCAGGGTGCCAGCCCCAGCTCAGTTCAATGTTTCCATCTGCCAGCAGTCCGAGGGTTGCCACATCTCTGTATGTGGTACTTTTCAGGAGAGTTTTGCTACAGCATAACCTGCTTTTATTCTCTTTTGTGCAATGACTGAGGAGGAAAAGGAGTTAGTTTAATTTCTTTGTTTATTTTGATTAAAAAGGCAGTAGAATTTAAAATGAGCCAAAAGAAAAATCATAGCTTTGACTCCTATTATTAAATGGAAATCAGCTGTGTCCTGGTCTCTATCTAGTTCCTTTATTAAGGTCAAATGAATGACTGCATCCAAGTCCTTCTGAACTTCACTCGGGAGGTTAGAGCCCTCTCTAATAAAACCAGGTTTTTTTTGTTTAATTTTTTAATACATAGAAGGGAAAAAATATAATCTCCCTGAATAGAAAATACCATGCTTGACAGATTTTTTTTTTTTTTTTTTTATGGTACAGAATAGGCTGCTGTGACTTTCATGTGCTGTAAGTACAACCAGGAGAGATCCTGAAGCAGGATATGCTCAGTAGGGCAGTCCCACTGCACTGAATTTCTCTTGTGCCACAGTGTGTATTGTCAAAAGTTTTAGTGGTTTCTTTTGAGAATAGTAAGCCATGCAGGGCCTTCATCGCTCTCATTCCTTTCCAAAAAACCCCAATTCTACCTCCCCCTCCAAAAAAACGAAACAAAAAACCAAACTAACAAAAAAACGCCACCAAACCCCTCCCTCCTTCTGCCACTGTAGAATCCTTTAGGGAAAGAAGATGCCCCTGTTATTTTCATGCACTGCAGAGTTTATTAACAAAAGAACCAATTCCTACCACCATGGCACCTTTAAAATCTTAATAAATTACAGCAATAATTTTCTGTTAGCCATGCTACTGATCCCATTTGGATTTAAAGTTATGGCTCGTTATGTTTAGCATCTGCTTTATGCACACTGTTTTCTCATTATGAATAAATCAATAAATCAATTAGGGGCAGTGAGCTTTGAAAAGGCTTGCAGTAGAAAAATTGAAGATTATTTTAGTTAACTCATGATGCATCAAGTAACTGTTTTCCTACCACAGGCTTATCCAGAAAAGAGAGAATACTGATAGTGTCAGGATAAGGAAAATAAAATATCCCACACAGCAGGGGAAGAGTTTGGCATCCCTCTGAATTAGACTTTCAGGCTACCTGGAAGCTTAAAGTAAAAATGCTTAGGGATAGGGGGCCTGGGATGGTTCACTCTGTTCTAAGTCCATGCTGCTTTCACCATTTGAATGGGTAAGAAAATATGGGAAATGGATGTTCCTCCCTGTCCTCCACAGGACTGATTCCCCCTTTCTTCCTGTCAAATTCTCAGGACTATTCTGGCTTCCACAGAGGCTCATGTAATGGGAGAATACTGGAGTATTAATAATAATTTTTGTACATGTCACATTTCCAGAGATGCAAAATTCTCCAAAATTACAGTTGATGGGTTGTTTCTCCCTCTTTACCTGCTATCTCACAGAGAACATTTGGGGATTTTTCCCCTAAAACCCATTTACAATATCAAAGAAACACACATATAGTTTCAGGGGCACTTTTAATGTTCATAAAATGAAATTTTGTTTGAAATCCACATACAAAAATATCACAAATAGTCCATTAAAACCCCTTATAGTTGAAACTGATCTGTCCCCTGGTAGTTTCCTGTACTTTCTCTGTCACTTCTTCCTTCTGCTCAGGTGGCATTGTGTTTCCTTGGAATCAAGAAGATCAAAGCAGCTTCTGACCTCGGGTGTTTCTTGTATTGAGAATTATGGAAACAACTGCAGCTGCCTTGGAGACTTCCACATTGCCTGGAGTTTCAACTGTAAATTCAGCAGAATAGCAGGAACTTGAGAGTCAAGGAAGGAAAAGCACTTCTGGGAAGAAAGGAGCCTGTGGATTTGTAAATTGTCTAGAATGAACTAATATATTTAATAACTCATGAAAGCTTATCCTAGAGCTAATTTTTTTTAGGCTTTTCTTTATATACAATATAATATATTTGGCTGCTCTTCACCGAAGGCGCAAGAAAGTGAGTTGTCTAATTTCCTTCTATTCTTCTTATTCTGTCTTTCATGTATAAACACGAAAATAATTCTTTTGATGTTGGTTTTTACTTGTCTAGAAATTCAGCTCTTCCTACATTTTTCCTTAAGTTAATAGTTGCTTCTCAACTCCTAAGCTAATTAATTGCATACTTCTACCTTAAAAAAATAAAAAAATAGCCCACAAAGAAACAAACCCCCAAACCAATATAAACCAAAAAACCCCCAACTCCAATTCTCAAAACATTACTTGATTTAGAAATAATTTCTCTTTATAGTATTACTTAGGTTGTGAGCCACTGGAAAAGGATGCCTGGAGAAGTTGTGGAGGTGCCATCCTTGGAAGTGTTGAAGGCCAGGTTGGATGGGGCTCTGAGCAACCTGGTCTAGTGAAAAGTGTCCCTGCCCATGGTTATGGGGCTGGAACAAGATGGTCTGTTAGGATTCTTCCAACCTAAACTATTCTGCGATTATCTACAAGAATTTGTCTTTTTTTTTTTTTTTTTTCAAACAAAACCAAAAGAAAATAATAGAAGGCAAAGGAAACATTTCGTTTTGCTAGAATTTTGATTTTTTATCAGTGACAATCTGCTACTTTAAAATATGGTAATATTTTGCTTGTTCTCTAGATATTAATCCTTTTCTTCCACAAAGTATGACAAGTTTCTCTAGTGCAACAGCTTCTCTAAAAACTTCACTTATTGTCATAAATATTTTCTGTAAGTATGAAAGCTTTCAATTGTAATATTGCTTAATTTTTATATCTATTTAGCTTTCTGCCTTTTAGTGTTAACTTTTATTCAGAACTTACTTTGACCATGTAATAAAAAATTGAGCAGAACTGGATATTCTTCTATTCTACTCCTTCTATTCATACACCTTAAGAATTTGGGTCCAGGTCCTCAGAGTGTCTTTCTGAAAAGAAATTAAAATCTTTACACATTTTTTGCAGAATTTGTGCACAATTTTAAAAATTATTTTTAATGATAATTAATGTACAGTGTCCTCAAGGCTTTGAAGATTTGCTGATTTTCTCAGGACTTGGACTAAAAGGTTAATTTGTAGATTTATTCAATTAATCAAGAACAAAAATTCTAAGGCTCCCTCTTCAGCCTTATCTCACTTTTAAAAATTGAGAGTATTCAGTTTTCTGAAAGACTATATCTGGTAACAAAAGCACCATCTCACCTCTTTTCTAGTTTCATCTTTTATGAAATACTTGAGAAATGGAACAAACAATCCATGATATGTCAAAAAAAATGCCCATGAGTTTATTTTTCAAATCAATTTGCATAAGAAATTTTGCATGAGTTAATTTGAGAAAATATGTACAAATTTTCAAGTAATGGAATGCTACTAAATTTATTGCATAAAAATTATCTAATTTTCATACAAAGGTGATTTTTCATTTTAATTTGTCTGGGCCCCAGCTAGATGTGGAAATCTGTTGTAAAATCTTCCCATTATTGTTAAAAATTATTATTTATCTTCATGGATTGCTTTTTATTCACTCTCTTCTGTCTGTAAACATGTTACAGGCATATTTTTATCTGTTTGTGGCTATAAAATCAAATAAATTATATATTTCTCTGAGCAGTCCTAAGTAGCATGAGAAAAATATTATGTTTAAAATAATGATGATAATGATAATAATGATAATAATGATAATAATGATAATAATAATGATGATGATGATAATAATAATAATAATGGAATTTTTTTATGGGTTACTACTTTCTTCACTTCTGTAGTCTGAGTGATAGCCATGAAATATCAATCAGCAGCTCTGAGTACTGATGAATAATAATCATCTTTCCCTTAGGAGATGCTCATTCATATCTTCATGCTGTCTTTATGCTGACATGATTCAGTGTTTGTTTAGAAAAGAAAGGCACTACAGGACCCAACACTTCCAATTGCTGGAACTCACACATTCCAAATTAGTACATGCACTTTTCACAATAATGGCAATTAACTATTGGAATATCTACAAAGAGAGGTAGTGGATTCAGCACCTTTTCAGGTATTTTCAAGCCTGGATACTTTTCTTAAAGTTTCAGTATCATGGACAGTTGAGTGAAAATATATTGGTTTTCGTAGTAGAAGAGTCGGCAGAAGGTGGCTCAGGAACTTCTTCCAGCTTTTTTTGGCAGAAAAGGTGTCTTGTGCTATATCACATGACATTTTCATTGCCCCATTTCAAAGCCTAAATGAAATCATTGGTGAAATTCTGGCAGCACTCTAGCGTTCCTGGAGCTGAAGTCACCATATTCCTGGGATAACAATTCTTAAAGATTTGTTATATTGCTACTTAAAATCCTACTGCTATTCCAAATTTTGTTCCCTACATCACCAGCTCAGGAGGAATTAGAAATTCTCAAGGAAAATAACTCTACAAATTTGCTGACCTTGTAGTCAGTAAAAATTTAATAAATAGCATGACCAGAATTTAATTTCCTCTCAGGATTGTTATATATATTATTTATTTCTAAATAAATCAAACCCAAAGTTTGTAAGAGACAAAACATTTGAAGCATCAATATTTGATGTGAAACAGGACACAGACTAATAAGTTCTGACCCTTTTTGAACAGCAATGCCCCTATGCCTCTTGGTTATGTCTGGAAATTTCAATATCCATTGACACCTGAGGATCTGCTAATTTTGACTGAAACAAGACCATTATAATATTATATATATAACTATATTAATATATTTATTAAGTAAATGTAGCTATTAGTAATATTCTTATAAGAACATCACCTAGATTTTTTTGCTTGTTTGTTTTCTCTTTTCTTTTTGTAAAGTGTCTTGCAGCATAATCTAAATTCAAGATGTTCAATATGTGCTTTCCCTTTTCAAGATGATCATTAGAATGATACCACACTTTTTGGAATTGCTCGGCTCCAGTCAGCCAAGCAGAGAAGGTTTTCTCCATTAGTTGTTGTCATAGGATTAATTTGGTCCTTTCCCGGCCAATGCACCAATAAATGCGGAGGGTTTATTTTTCATTGTGAGATAGGGTAAAAAAAAAAGAAAAGAAAACCAAGTAGATTTTAAACTTGAAAACACACAAGAAAAAAAAACTTTATTAACAAAGGTAAAAGAAGAAAATGATAATAATGAGAAAATTAGAACTAAATTCCAGATAACCTTTCTCCTTTTTTTTTACTGTCAA
>JAWWMU010000237.1:19778718-19845350 GCA_035048155.1 Cinnycerthia olivascens
AAGGACGGAAGGAAGGAAGGAAGGAAGGAAGGAAGGAAGGAAGGAAGGAAGGAAGGAAGGAAGGATAAATGTTATCTATAAATGAAAAGGAGTCACCTGACACGATTTAAAAGGCACTTGAACAGTGCTCTTAGTAATATGATTAACTTTTACATAACCAAGTGGCCAGGCAATTGAATTAGATGATAGTTGTAGGTCCCTTACAACAGAAATATTCTAATCTCTATTATTTGCTTCAATGTGATAGAGTTCCACACTGTATCTTGCCCTGTTATATATATTATTTATACTGATTCTGATTTTTCAAGGAACAGTATCATTTACAGTGTTGCCTTTTTGTTATTTTGGTTTTCTTTAACTTCTCTGGAAAGCATGCCATTCTGCATTTAACCATCTTGCACACAGACCTCCTCTGCACTGACACAGCAGAATCGAAATCTTAATTTTTTTTATTTTTTTTTTTTCAAGAGAACTATGTATCTCAGAATGAGAATGCTAGGGGCAGAAAGAAGATAGTCTACAAAAAATTCCATTCCAAAATATTTTTAAGATAACCCTCACAAATTTCAACCAGTGAGGTTTCCACTGATTAACTGAAAGACAATACTACAACCTGTTTAAAGTCACCACAAGAAATGAAGCTTTGTAGATTATCTTCCAAAATTATATATGTGTGTGCCTAAATCAAAAGATGGTCTTCTCTAATGATAATCAGATGATTTTCTTTAGCTTCTTTATCAGAAGCCAAAATAGAGATATTAATTTTAACCACCAATTAATATGCTAACCGTTTGTCAGGAAGACCTAATGACCTAATCATTGGACCATAATTCTTTAATTTATCACCTCCCTCCCTGCAGCTGTTCCCTGCAGTCGAGCAGTCTGCTAGCAGGGCACATGCAGCCTGCTGCCAGAGGCCAGCTCTCTGCAGCAGTTCACAGGGAGAGGACACAGCCCTCCAGACATTTATCTAGCACTTTGGAGATCTTTTGCATGTGTGTGGAAGAAGGCTCCTTGTTTCCTTATATATACACAGCGATTTGCATTTGAGAGCATTTCATATTTTCAAGGAACACACTTAGTGAGACACTGTGTGTGGCTGCATTTTACAGACTTAGAGTCAAAACAAAACCCAAGTGTCCTCTGTCATAACTGAATCCAAATTACGTTCTAGATGATATTTCCTATACTCCAGCACCTCTTTCTGCTCTATTTAGCATTTATTCTGATGAGGTAATAAGTGTTTATGGTTCAAGGACAGAAAATTGGTGTTCCTGTTGATTTTACTGAAGTGATCTACAAAACCTAACTGGTTGTGGGCATTACTGGACTGACAAAACATAGTTTACAGTATTAATATTCATTGAATGTGGGTACTGGACACTTCAGTAATATTCAAATCATTAAGCAAATCATTACTAAGTAAATAATTATTAATTAAATATATCTCATGAAAGATCAAAAAGCAAAATTTAAATTGTTTTTATGACTATTGTTCTGCAGTTAAAAAAATCAAGAAATGAAAGAAATGTATATCAAGAGCTATTAAATACAAATTTGAAGACAAAGTTTGACTTAAGATACTAAATTCCAAATTGTTGGAAGTCTTACAGTAAAAATTTCTCAGTTCTGATGCATTTTTTTTTCCTAAGCGTTCACAACTGTCTATTTTCAGAAACATGATACTAAGCTAGGGATTGTGATGTCTGTTTCTTGCATGCTTTGGCAGAATAAATCAGTCTTAAAGAGAAAATTTTGAGCACATCAAAAGTGTAGCCTTCCCCATCATTAGTTATGCAATTGATACAATAAAGTGACTGCTTAGTTTGAATATACAGAAGAATGAGAGTAAACATGGGTTGTTTTTTTTATTTAATTTACCTTGAGATTTAATCAGCATGTTGGGATAAAAATAATTCTTCTTCAAGCACAAAAACAAACAGGAAAAAAAAGAGAGAAAAATGTCTATTCTACCCTCATCATTCCTACTTTTTAAAATGTTATGAATGCCAAATTGCAGAGTTGTTACCTTCTGGGGTACTCAATAGTCATATTTTACAAGTGAGAACATTGCAGAACAGACTCAACCTCCTTTCATTTGATAGTGGTGGTAAGTGGTGATGGAGTGTGTTTATATTGTTCCCCTGTATGTTCAACCTTGCATCTTTGACAAATGTGAGCATCCCAGAGGGCACACAGTTCTTGCCGACCTGCTACAATTTTCCACATATCCTAGAGCAGTAATACTCTAGATATTATGTGAAACACTTACCAAGATTCAGAACTGAATAATATAGGAAGGTTATGGGGTAGGAGTTGAAGGATGTAGATTCTTGGATACCTCTGAATGACAGTATTTACATGAACATCCTGTGGCACAGGTAGAAAGTGTTTATTAAGTCCTGAATACTGCTGTATCTTAAGCTGTAGTTTTCCTCCCCATTCCCAGCAAACAATCTGCCTATTTTTTATAAGGTATTCTGTGTCTTTACAAACTTTTTCAAATGTCCTTTAAAATTTGCATGTATTCTTACTGACATCTAGGTACTATTCATTTTTTGAACTAGCAAGCTACAGAGATTCAATTGCTAAAGTCAAGACCATATGAAGTAAAAGACTTGGTTATGCCTTCAATGTTCAAGTTATATTTGGATATAATTGCAGGACAGATCGTATCATATATGTATTAGATAAATGAGTATCAAAAAATATTAATTCAAAGAATTTAAATTGAGCAAAATAACTTATCACTTTTCTATCATCTCTATAGTGAAAGACTCTATTATGAGAACACTTAAATAAAATCAGGAAATGCCACCTGAATTTACCACTGATGACGATGTTATATAAGTCAATCTCCACTATTTAACTGTAAGCTTTAGCAAGTCCAAATTATTTTCTTAAATAATTCAGCTCTCCTGCCAAAATAATTTGCACTGTATTGAAATTTTACTTTTTTAGTGTATCTCCTAAGATTTATCCCATGATTATTAAGACTGAAAATCTTACGTCATTGTGATTATCTTTTGTTGTATTACAAACATATGGTTTCATAAGGAGACAGTTTTGGGGTTTTTTCCCTTTGGTTTTATGATTTGATGTTTTGTGTTTCAAAAACCCTGCTAGAATATCCTTATTCCTTTTGTCTAACTGTTTACTTTTCAGAATGCAAACTATAATCTAAACTTTCCCCCTTTAAAAATGTAAAAACATAATTTTAATTCCTGTAAACAAGATTTAATTTATACTTTGAAATGTAAACATCACAAGATCTTTCAACAAATGTTGGTTAGAAACAGCTGAATAGTGTATTTCTGAACATAATTTCCTTTCACTAGTCAAGTATTTAAAAGTAAACAGCGGAAAAGTATAGTTTGAAAAGATTTGTTAATTATTTGGTAAACTTATTCCTGGAACAATTTAATGCTTAACTACTGCTATTTTTCTCTTCTACTGTGTTCTTTGAATCCAAACAGGTATGAAACATGGGAATTGTCTTGTCTAGTTTCAAATGTCTTGAAGATTGTCTCAATCTAAGCCAGTTGTATAAGCTCTCATTATTGAGAGAACTAGACATTGTAGGCAGACAATTTGTCTAAACTGTCTCAGATGCGCATCTTCAATGAGATGAATCACTCCCTAAAGGTGTTTATTTCTCTCCATTGACTAAAAAGGAAGACTAGATGTGACTAGTTTAGATGACAACTTTCACTTGTTTGATGTTTACTGAGGCAGATCCAACACAAAGTGCCTTGAAGCATTCCGGTTTATGAGGCACTGGAGTATTACTTCTTAGAATACCAGATTTCCATCAAAAATAGTCTACATTTCTTGAGACTGGACCAACCTCACCCTGCATTCTGTGAACTTGATTCTTAGAATTTATAAAAAACCCCACCAACAACAACAAAAAAGCAAAAAACCCCAAACCTCCCCCTGCCGCATTGTTTATTAATGACTTGTCACAGAAGTAGAATTTTGCCCAAGAGTTTGGATTCAGTATTCTTCAGCCATAGTGTAAAGAAATGAGTTATTTGTAAATAGTTACATGTAAATAGAAAAAAAAATGCAAATATTATAAAAATACTGCCCTATATTACAAGAATACTGCCATCTTTTCTTGATGATAGTTCTCTTTTGGGTCAGGATTATGATAGTACTGAATAGATCAAAACTGCCTTACTGATTTATTATTTGCCACCAACTCACACTTAATCTTAGCTTTCAGTCACCTACAAATCACATTTTTATGTACAGCTTTTAAAGTTCACATCTTGTCTTTATTCTGAGATTGCTGGGATATAACATACACACATAGATGTAACCATTAACCAAAACTTCATTATTTTTTGTTGTGAGTGTTACAAGGTTTAAATATTTCTCCTGTTTATTCTTATAATTGAGATAATATCCTCATGGACAATATTGGAGTAGTCATCCAGTGCTGGTATGAGGCAATTTTGGGAAGGCTTACAAGGGTCTCTGGCAGAACACACGCTTCAGGATGTATACAGGAAATGATGGAGACTGACAGAACTCACAGAGTTCTTGCAAAGGGCTGCTGAACTTGAATTTCAAGCGTTGTTAAAAAAAAACCGAAACAAAATAAAAGAAAACCAACCAAACAAATAAAAACACTACAGAGAAAGGTCAAATGCAAACTAAACAAAACCAACCCCAACTTCTTCAGTGTTTTTTTTTATTTTTGCAGGATTCATATTAGCCTATATTTACATTACTGTAACTTTTCAGGAATAAACCACCACCTTCTATCAAGAATAAACTAAACCACTCACACAGGCTCATTTATTCCAGTTATTCCAGATTCCAGGCCAAATCAACTTTATCTGGTGGTCCAGTAACAGAGACTGATACAACATTATTAGTAATTTTAGATATTAATGTAAGTAAAATCATGAACTTAAATTTATCTTCTTAGGGTGTAGAAGACTAGTCCACGTCAATGTTTGTCATTTGGCTCATAACAAGGTTAATCTCTGTTCCCTTTGCAGAAATACCAAAGAATGAGCTAAGGAAAGTAAGTGTCCCCCAGAGCAGAGCAGGGGATTGTGGCCTCCAGGGAGGTTTCCTGAAATGGGGAGCTGCTGCAGAGGCACAGCCAGGGCCTGACAGGACAGCACCTGCTCCCACTCCCGTAAGAGGTGACTCTGGCGTGGCAGCTTTCGTGGAGGGAGGATGGGGAGGGTGCCTCTCTGAAGGTGGGATGTTGTTTTGTCTGACTGCTGAGGCTCAAAGCACACACAGCCCAGCAACTGGGCACTCCTCCCACCTGACCCTCAAGCCAGAACGGTGGGCACCTGTGGCAACTGTTAGAAGAAGTGGCTAGGCCACTATCCATCCTATTTGAGAAATCATGGAGTCCATTCATTGAGTTTAGAAGTACTCACTGATTGGAGTAGGGGAAATAAAACTCCCATTTTAAAAAGAGAAGTAAAGAACACCTAGGGAAGGATGTAGGCTAGTCAGCCTCACCCCAGGGCCTGTCAAAATCACGGAAACTAGCTAAGGCACATGGCAAGCTATTTGAGTGGTGACAGTCAGCAAGGCTTCATGAAGGGCAAATCATGCCTGACAGATTTGGTGGTCTTCTATGACAAGGTTACAGTAATACTGAATGAGGGAAGAAGGATTGACATCATCCACCTGGATTCGTGCAGTGCACTTGACACTGTCCCCTTGCCTCTAACCTGGGGAGATGTGGATCTGACAGAGGAACCCCTCAGTAGATAAAGAATTGCCTGGAAGGTTGCACTCAAAGAGTAGGGTCTGTATCTGAGTGTCCAAGTGGGGGTGAGTGACAAGAGGCACTCCTTAGGGATCAGCCCTGGGACTGGAGTTGTTTAGCACCTTTGTCATTGACATGGACAGCGGGGCTGACTGCATCCCCAGAGAGGTTGTGACACAGGCTGTGTGGTGTGTCTGGAAGGAAGGAATGTCATCCAGATGGACCATGATAGGCTTGAGAGCTGGGTCCATGTGAAGCTCTAGAAGTAATTAGAAGTTTTACATGCCTTTTCAACTCCAGGTAATACTCTTGTGTCATTTTTTACATTGATATTTCTGTTCTCTGGTCTGATAGGACTGAAATGAATAACCTATGGTATCTTTTGTTTTCATCAACTCGTCATCTTTCTCTGAAAAGAAAATAAGCCAAAATTACCTAAATTAATGTAAGGTGAAGGCCTTATATGAACTTCTGAAATGTTTAATATTCACCAATTATTATTAGGATTATTGATTTTATGCTAGTAAAAAGGCATAGCACTTTGATATAATCATGGGAAATTTGATGTATTCAGTATTAGAAAATTAAAAATAAAGTTCTTGTACATGAACTGTACTCTTATTGCATACTTCAATTAACTGAAGGGTAGTAATAGCGCTCAGAATAGTGCATTTGTTAACAAGCTACTAAATAAGTTATCAACTCATGGTCGTTCAGTGTATTGTCTCAATAAAACGTATTGTTACTTTGATTTGGTTAATTATAACAAATCAAATTTGCAATTCAAGTCTCTGGAGACATTAATATTTTTTAGGTACATAAGGATAGAGGTTCCTGTTGTATTTTCCTCAGAACCCTACAAAGAGCAGTTTATCAGAATTAACCTTAAGTTATATGATGAAATAGCTTGCACTCATTGTTTTTTCAAAAGCAATATGAGCAGGTAATGTTCTCTGTTATGCAACTGTAAAACAAAAAACAGGTCAGCATCTGCTCAACTGCTTTAATAATTACATTTGAGCACTTGTTTAAGTTTAAAACACATATCAGTGCAGCATACTAAATCAAATTATGCAAGTTCTGTTTTCACCCAAAGCAATGAGGTGACTCATTTATAGTCCTGCTGATGAAAAATGTGAAAATTCATCATAACCCACAAAGATTATAAAGTACAGTCTAGCAGACCACCTTTTAAGCACTACTTTTCTATTTCTATCCTCTACAGGGAAATAACTTAAACATTATTGAACACAATTCTGACAGCTCGCTTTTGGTGTCCCAGGGGAAAAAAACATTCTGCAACTGAAACTAATAGATATATTTTAGGCCTGTCATACTATATTTGGGGTGTGGCCTGTCAAGTAGGTGAAACCAACATCCTGATCAATGTTTACCTGCAGTCATCACACAGAATTTATCTCAGGTTTGCAGAGGGAGACTGCTGGTTTTAAGCACTGAGCACCTGGAGATAACAGCACACATATACATGCATATATATACATAATAACACACATATATATATATGATGCCACACAACATATAGTTAAGGCACTCTGGGACAGTGCAGGTTCTTATGCATACTTGAAAAATATTTAAAAGTCTATTTTCACATTACTGAGGTGAATATGTTCCAACATTATTGCAGAATTATAATAAAAGTCAGAGAACCAGCAAATGCTCTGCTTAAGATCCTGCTCAGCCTTTCTGTACAGGTGAACTCTGGAGAGATCCTCTCCACTGTGGTGGAAAGTGGACAAAATTTCCCTTCCTCACATGAAGCTGCCTGAGGAGTCTTTATCTAGTTCCCATCAGGAAGCACTCTGGCTGAACTTGCAACCTTGAAAAGCACAAATATAGCTGCTTTTTATTTCAAACTGAGTCACAGAAGAAGGAAAATGTGGTCATGTTTCACCGCAGTACTTTTCTAGGGATTCTAGCAATTGGCCCAGTTCATTTACCATATATTTGTTAAACCTTACTGATTAGCAAGTTGCTAAAATCCAAAAATGGTGGATTTAGGCTCCCCCTTTCAAGGGAACTTAATCCTGAAATTGGGCCACTTGAACCCTGTCTTCCTAGTCACAGTGGAACACCTTCAAAAGCACAATCTAAAACTAGTTTCAATAGGTACATTTCAGTCTTTCTCTTGGACAAGCCCAGCTAGTCAGATTCAGCTATTTTTTTTTTTTTTTCAGGAATGAAACTCTGAATAAGCATGAGTGAAGTAAAAATTCAGAATAAGGTGTTCCAGATAACTGTATAAAGAGAAATTTCTGTGGAGTATTATAGAGGAATAACAGAGAAAAAACTCTGAATAAAACTACTGTTTTTAGAACTGAAATTTCTTAAAGTTTTTTAAGATGCCCATGATGCAGATCCCCATTATAATTGCATAAACTAAACATTCCTGCATTCAGTCAGTCAACACCCAGTCAGTGATGTAAGGGACTATTGTTATCCTAAGTTGATAGACATGGAAATTGAAGCTCAGAGAGGATGAATGTTTTGTCCAAGCTTACATAGCCCAGTCAGAGAGGTTCAGATCTTGAGTTTGGCTTTTTACCATCTTCCAAATTTTCCTGATAAAGAAAAAAAATCACTGGCAAAATGTTAGACATCCTGAAGAGTGACTGTCAAATAATTTTTCCTAATGATTAATTTTTCTTTACTGTGAGGGGCATGGGTCAATCTCAGTTATGGTAATACTGGCATCCCTACATCTTCCAAAACAGTTCTTTTTTTCTTCCAGAACCTGACTGCTCCTTGCCAAACTGACTTTTTTCCACTCACTAATGAAACTCTATCAAATTTCCTCAGAAGTTTATATGTACATTTATTGTTGAAGAGCAGTAATCTTCAGAATGACAGAAATCACATTGTTTCAGTATGTGGAGAAAGGGAGACAGTCCTCTCACAGCCCTTGTCATTTTTGGTAGATGATAACACAAAGTATAATATGCTGAAAGAGAAGCTTGCACTATTGGCCTTTGTATCTCCTGCTGTCATTCTAAATTCCTCTGAGTCCATCACAGACACGATGTTTTGTATGGCTGACAATACAAGAATAGAAATATTCTGGATCTTGGTAGTTAGATATGAAGACTTTAATTTTGTTACATTAATAATTTCAGATAAAGTTCATAGTGATTAAAATATTACTTGTAGACTGCTCTTTTATAATGAAATTGGTGTCTATCCATTTCTTAATAGAAAAATATTAATCTCATTTGAAAAAAAATGTCATTACAATTGGCATTAAATAGCCCTTTTCAAAGCTGGAATCACTATGGTAGAAAGACATGACAAATACAATTGTTCCAGAAAACAGGAAAAATTGAGGTGCTTTAACATGTCCTTAGGATGCCTGGCATTGGTAATGCAGCTTTACCAGAATGAAAGGAAGAATAAAAAGGATACAAAAATCCACCATGCCATCTCAAACTGTGCTTTTCATAGACACAGTCTCAATTCTCCTTTTTTGAAGCATAATCAATTTCTTGTTAATTGCATGCAAATACAGTAAATACAGCTGCTAATGTGTTATTCTGTAGTTATTTGTTGCACCTGATTAGGGAGAGAAATGTAAAAGGTTAATTTCCTAATTGCATACTCCCCCTAGGTAAATTATGCGTTTTATTATACCCATTGACACTCTATAATGGGCACCTTTTTTTTGCAGGGTGATTTTCTATGAAACTGTGTATCTTTCTGTGTTTTATTTTTGGTAAGCAAGAAGATGGAAGGAAGGAAAAAAGAATATCCATCCTATCAAAATTTCTTAACTCTGTCTGGAGAGCTTGCTGACAGGATATTAAAGCATTCCAGAAATATCTTTTCTCCCTTTCTTTTCACAGCTCATTTTTAATTTCCATAAAACTGTAATAAATTGAAGAGGAAGAATGAGACTGAGCTAAAAGACAGTAATGCTGGATGTCTCTCCATAAAATTTTGAAAAGCAGCAACATCTGAGATGCATATTCAACAAAAATATCCTCTGGACACAAAAGCATGTCCTCCATGACAGAGCTGCCTGAACTCACCAATTATAAAATCTTTTAATTGCTAACCAGGTGCTGACTATGAAAGCTGTCTATCACACTCCTTGTGCTTTCTAAAACAGGGCCAGTGCATTAAGATCAGTTGTCCCCAAAAGATGAAAAGAGATTGTTTTGTTAGGTTACCTGCTATAACTTTCAATTGTTATCTCAAATGGTGAAACAGAAAAGCAGTACAGACACAGGTGATCCCTAATAGTTTAAGATGTCAGACTTTTTAGTCTAAAAACAGGTGGCTTGTATTTGATAAATTTGCAATTTATTAAAGATAATGAATTAAACAGTGGGGAAAACAAACCTAACAGGGGAAAAAGATGGGATAAAAATGATGAGGATCTTTTTGTATTGTTTCTCTTTGTATTTTCCCCTATCTCAGAATTAAAGTTGTTAAAACTAGAAGTATGTTAAAAGAGTAGAGAGAAAAAGGTCATTTATGCTTTCATATAAATTGAGTCAAATACAATCATAATAATATAACACTGCTTTATATATACATATATGAATGTATACTTATATTTTTTGTCAAAAAATAATTTCCAATTCAAAATTGTTTCAATAAAAATTTTCAACTATCTCTAATGAACATATTAGCATAAAGTAGATATATTTAATGATCTTATGATCCAAAGCTATGTTGTTCTAAAAACTTGCTAAAAAAATCCAGAGGATTGAAAGTAATATAAAATTTTAATCTGGCAGATTAGGCAGAGCAAAAAAGCAGGAAAAGAACTCTGAATTAGTGGAGATCATAGCCTTGTTTCATCTCCGCTGACAATAATCCATTTTTCATGTTTTCATGCAGCACTGGCACAGTAGCAGTTCTGTTCTCCTTCCCAGCCTCTAATATAAAGAGAATTTATGGTCCTTTGCTGCTATGTAACCTTTGTATCCCTTCAAACTTTACCACTGTAAGCTGTGTCTGGTGTAGGCTGTGTGTTTACTACATCTAGTCTTATGAAACTAAAGCAGGATAAACAAAGTGTTTAGTGTGTCTGAAATGTAGATACTACTAACAGGTACAGACAGCTCTACTGAAACTTAGTTGAGTTATACCAATAACATATTTGGCCCTTCCATACTTTCAGCATCAAGCTCAATCTCTGCTCTTTCTCTCCTTTCCCTTTTCATAAAGGAATTCTGAAGCTCTGATGTTTCATTTACTTTGTTTCTGCCATGTCAATTTACCATAACTTTACTACACGAACAAAACCATTTCTTCCCAACTTTTGATTTTTTCTCTTATGAAAATCAGCCAGTATCTTTCTCTCTGCCTTCGGGTGCATAATTTTCAGATTAGTCAGCCAGTGGAAAAAAGGTGATGATTCTGAGCTGATAATGACTGATGAAGGTAAAAGGACAGAAGGACAGATCTTTTTAAGCTATAGTAGAAAGAAACCAAAGAGATTTTTGTTGTTTTGTTTTTTTAATTAAACTAAGGTTACATGAAATGCAAGAGTCAAAGCCTAAATGGGGCTTAATAATAACAACTCTTAGGAGCATTTTTAAAGGGTTATGGAATGTTTCTACTCTATGACACTAATCAGTTGTCTAATTAATCCCAGTTGGGATGAGTAGTTTTCAATAAGTTTGGGTATGTTCCAGTCTTTCATTATGTGACAGTTCTCCTATGAGTTCAACATATTTTGGATCAAGCTAATACAGAAGCAAGCAGAGGTCACCTCCTTTAAGGTCTTGCCTTGATTGTCACTATACTGGTAAAATGGTAAATGGTTGGTAAAATGATCCAACAGTGTTTCCTATATATATACATATATATATATATGTATATATGTATATATATGTATATATGTGTGTATATCTATTTATGTATATATGTAGGTGTGTGTATGTATGTATGTGTGTATATATATACATATATATAAAAAAGACAGAAAGTTCCTGGACTGGGAACTGCATCAATAGCTAGGTAGATTTATAGAATTATTAGCTGAGTTAGTGAGACCAAAGTTTCAGGGAAAAACTGCTTGTTTTTTAACATTCAATTTTATTTGTTACATTTTGGCTAAGCTGTGAGAGTTTAATACCAAAATTGGCTGATAAAAGGTAAACCCAATGAAATGCATTCAAGGAAAACACTTTGATGATGATAGTCCCTGTGATTACGGGTTTATTGTTCCTTTGTTGTTTCAAGAATGAAATTTGATGTATTTTTGAAGCACAAAAGGCCAAAATGAAACATAAACTACTCAATTACTGAATGTCTAGTTCATTCTTTATAAATGAAACTGTTTTCCCCCTTGCCATGAAATTTCTTTGTATTTCACACCTTAAATCTTCCAGGAAGGCAGATACCACCATAATTTACTGTTCTTGTGCACACTTACCCACCAACTCCTTTGATCCCAGGAGTAAGCACGTTCATTCTAATGGAATTAGACAAAGCATGAATTTGGCCTGCATTATTTATTCATGCAGCGAATGCAGTGACTGTTCACCCATCAAATCAAACCCAGGATTCACATACCCTCCTTTCTCAGCGCAAAGATTGCTAAGCAGCTGGTGCAAGAGGGGTGACTGAGGGCCAAGAGCCTTTGATACTGCATGGTGTATATGTATATCCTGTGATTTGTATAAATTAGCTGGAAAACCCCAGAAAGCAATCAGCTACTGAAAATGCCACAGGAATGGGTATCATTACAGAGAAGAATCTGCCATCTTTCTCTAAATCTCTTGACGTTATTTTCAAATAAATAAAATGGATCTTATATAGAGCAAATGTGGATTGTATATATATATAAAATATGGAGGGCCTTTCTTCCCTTTCAAGTTGTTGAATACTAAATTGCTAAAATTGCAGCTGTGATCGTGTCATAAGACTTTCTAATTTACTGTCTTATTTCAAAGCTCTCAATTTTCTATTATCTTCTGCAAACTAATTCTAAAAATCTCCTTGAAAAATCCATCCAGCTCTCCTGTAAATATTTTTTCTGTCCAAAAATTTCAAGAAATGAAGTCTATAGTGTGTTTTGTTTCAGTAACATATGACACAATATCATTAAAACTTTACATGCCACTTGCTGAAGCTATGGATACCATACTTTGAAAACTTTTGTTAAAACCTGTTCTTGATGCTTGCAATATATAAACCAAAATCTATCTGGTTCATGGAAGTTTAAGCCATGATAGAGAATCTTAAGAGCTAAAGGCTAATTGCATTGTTCTATTAGCTATCACAGTATAAAATTTATTGTTTGTATTTACTATTAAAGGTGTTTTGAAAAACTTAATGTCTGTACCACCCTATTTTAAATGGCATTTAATTCTAATAAAGCCCATTTTATGCTGGTAGCAAACCATACCTTGTAATTTATTATTTGAAGCTAATCTACAATGATGCAAGAAAAAAATTAATCCAAATGAGAAATAGAGATCTTTTAATTTAGGTAAAGCCATGGGTCACAGCAAACTAAGATTCCAATGCTGTCTCTTAATTTAAGCATTTTTTTCATATCTAAAAATTGTTGAGTTTCTTTAAATAAGATTACATGTTTATTTGTGTTGGTTTTAATTGATATCGTCATCACTCAAAAGAATCTGAAATCAGCTTCATTCCAATGTTAATATCCTCTCTCATGAGTTTTAAATTGGCTGAGGATTTCAGATTTTGTCATCAAAATTCAAATCTTCTCACAGGATTATATTCAGCAAATATACATTAATGATGCATCACTTTATCTAAGCTGGTTTGAAAGTTACTGCACATCAGTCTTGCGTAAAACTTCAATTTATGTTCTCTGGGCCATCAACCACCATAATCATCTTGATGCTGTTAGAGTATAAGTGTAATCTGTTGAACAGTTTTAGAGTTTAAATTATTTAATTATAGTTATTTTCATTTAGGGGTTTCTGTTGTGAGTTGAACAGATGGACAAGAATTTTTTGGTTCCTTTGTGTTAACGCTTTTAGTGACTAAGGAGTGTTGCATTTCCTAGATAACTTTGATGACATAATCATATACCTGTAAAAACTCTAACGTGGTTTGCTGCAGCTTAAAAAGACAAAAAAAAACAAGGACAATTTTACAAAATCCTTTTAAGATTAGGAAAAAAAAAGAAAAAAGAAAAAAGGAAAGAAAGAACTACTTTTTCTTTCTGCAGACTTGATCAGAGTAGATGATAAAAGTGGCAAGTTTCAGGAGCAAAGGGATTTATATCAGAATTTAGCAAAAATTCTCAGAAATGTCCAGGATAATAAGGAAATTTAAGCTACAAGTAGTCGTATATGCATTTCCTTTACAAGAGAAATAATTTTTGCAGTAACATAGCACAGTATATTATGCTTATCAGCTGCCACGTGTGCCTGGGGAAAGAAATTTAAACCATATTGGAACTTAATGGAAAATGTGCTTAAATACTTGTAATATTGTAGAAAGAGCAACTCTTGGATAAGCCTGTTTTTCTTTTTTTTTTTTTAAATGAGTCATAGTCAGCTTTTGTTCAAGAAATGTTTTGGATAAGCCGTGGAAAATGTTGCTGGAAGTTTATTCAAGACCAGAATGACTTAAATGGCTGCATCCAACACAGTGATCCCTTAAAGCCTCTGCTGGTGAATGTTCACAGGACAGTGAGTCTCATGCATTTGCTTTGTGTTTTTCCCTAGTTACCAGAAAGTTTTGTATCTTTCATTAATGCACTGTTATCCAAATTTGTTTGGGTTTGAAACTCAGAGGGGCAATGAGGAATACATTTCTCTTTAATTCCAACAAGAAAACATTGCTCTTTGGGATTATGTGATGATGGTCAGGTAGTTATTGAAATTTCAGCAGTGTTCAGTAGTACTTTCAAGACTTTTTTTTTTTTTTTTAGTTTGTGTGGAGAAAGTTAGTTGTTTATCCCATGTGCAATATTTGGAAACAAAAATTAGTATCAATTGTACTGTTTGGTTAGTGTTTGATCTAGTTCAGATTTACCCCCGTTTCATTCTGGAAAGAAGATTTGTTGAGTCAGAAGATGCCTGAAGATATATGACACTCCAGTTCAATTTATTTTGAAAATGAGGTAGGAACATACATTCATTTAATAATAATCTAATTATACATTTGGCATGATTTGTAAAATGCAAGAACAAAAATGCATTTTAAATGAAGTTACTAAACTTTTAAAATCCTTGAAAAGCTTCAATGTTTATTTCAACTTATTCTTCAGATTCAGTTGTCTCTGAAGCACTCCACTTACTTTCAGTCTCCTTTTAACTAAAATGCTTCCTAAATATAGAACTGCTGGCAGAGATCTCATGGTAAAATGTCCAGTATGTCTTTAAATATCATGGAGATATTCTTTGTTCAGCCCTGCCAAGTGGCTGATTGCTGGCAGCTGAAAAGAGGGACAGATGGCCATCCAGAACTATCTGCACCCTATTGAGATGAATAAGTGACAATCTGCAAAACACCCAGAACTAATGTAAACTGGTTTAACCTCAGGAAACCCAAGAGCCTCTTAGGTTTCTTTGGTGATGTGCAGGCAGATTTTGTGCTTTTTGATGCAGTGTTCTTCGACAAAGGTCTCAGAGCTCCTCACACAAATGCAGCCCATTATGGCCCACACACAGACAGCAAGCTGCTGTGAAAAACTTGCAAGGTCAGTGCCACGCAAGTGATACTGAGCACCATGCAGAGTTTGAGAATGCACCCATTCAAGGCCATTCACCAAACACATTGTTTTAAGTTGGCACAGTACTGGTACCTTCTCAGTCCATATATGGAACCAAACCCTGAAAGTTATTGAGCTGTTGATCTAGACATCTTAGCAGAGGAGATGGAAGTGGAAGACCAAAGGTAACTGAAAGAAAAAACAGTAACATTAATGACTTTAGGTGTATCAAATTTGAACTCAGAATTATTTTTGAAAACACTTCTAACAATGTATTGTCACAATTCCAAGGACAAATAAAGGTTGTGTCAAGAATAGATTAATAAGAGACCTGAGGACAAGGATTTGAAATTTTGGCATAGAAGAAGCTTAACCTGATCTGGCAATCTGTGCTTGCAGTGCAAAAACCAACCATACCCTGGGCTGCATCAAAAATGCATGACCAGCATGTTGAAGAATGAGAATCTACTCATCAGCTCCATGCTTGTGAGACCTGGAGTTTGGTTTGATCAAGTGTATGTCCGTGTTAGTTGTTTTATTACTCTTAAGTCCTGTACCAGCCTGTACTCCTGAAAATGAGGCTTCTTTGCAGGTAAAGTAGGAGTATTAAATTCAGATTGATACTCTCTAAGCAATTCATACTTCAAGAAAATATTTATCAAGGACTCCTTTATGTGCTTCCAGTCTAATAGGATATTGATTTACCCTCACTGGCTTTGCTAGTAGTTTGAATTTTGTTTTAAGTGAAGTCACATCCTTTGCTTCATCTGGTTTCTTTGAAGCCCATCCCAGGGAATTACTGCATTCAGTGCCACATATGGGACATCACTATAAAGATCTGTCCCACTAGTCAGTAGATTTGGGCCTTCTATTGCATTTCTTTTGGGCGGTGGGCCTGTACAGAGTTTTCACAAGTTATTTGAAAATATCACTTGCACAATCAATTTGATCTTAACAATGGAAGAGGACATTCTGGCATATACAGAATATAAAAACTCATAAATCAATTTAATATGTACAATGGTACATTTTACAGAGTTGTAAGAATGGCTACAAAGTTCTTATTCCCATCACTGCAAAATTGGTATTTACTTAGTGGGCCCTTACAACTAGTTATTACTGGCTCTGCTATCTAGTAAAAAAAAAAAAATCCATTGTTTCATTCCCCAGTTTTATTAGAATTAGAGGTTCGACTGGGGATGCCTTCATACTTTCCCCTGCTCTTCTTCGGTCATTGTCAGAATCCTCCAACACCATAACATTAATTTCCTCTGATTGATCCTTCTGTTCCCTACTAGAACATTAATTTTTCCAATGTCCTTGCTGCCTACAAACAGCACATTGATTCAGGTCAAAAGGAGGTGCCTTTCAGACTCCCAAATCTCTGTATATCCTTTCACCTTATCTAGTACCATTTTTTTTTCTTCTGCACTAAAAAGGCATTCAATACAGCCTGAATTTCCCCTCAATCAGGGCTATGAGGCAGCATGATATTTTCCAAAAGTTGATCATTTCCTCCAGGATTACCCCCATGTGAACCAACACATAAATTCCAATTCATTAAGTCTGAAGCAGTAAATGGAACATGTGCAAAAATTCAACCCTCTGACCTCACTGCTTGACTTAAAGGCACCTGTAATTTTTCTGTGCATATGTATAAAATATATATAGATGTGTGTATATATATATATACCCTATATCACTTGCACTCAGCTCCAAATTCATCAGCAAAGGTGCATGTTCCCTCAGGACTGAGCATCAACACGGGAAAAAGGGATTCCACCACTTGGTACTCACACTCTGTTGATACTCTGATGTATCAACAAAGGTACCTTTTCCTCTGATATCAAGCAGCTACCTGCTAGAAAAAAAATTCTTATACAACTTTTCCTTGTGCACACCATTGGTTATTTCCCATGGAAGAAATTAAATATACTTACCAGCCAAGAAATTCACAGCTCTTTTGTCCTTGCTCATGTCTCCAGAACTTTGTACCTTTGAGTCACTTACCACCTGGACACTGGAGAGAATGAGGTGGGGCACCTGATAAACTGGTTGGTGTGCATTGGAATCCTGTCTGATCCTGTCCTCCATTGCTGGGGGCAGTAAGATGATCTGTGCAAGGCTTTATAGCTGTACAATCTGGGTCACCAAAACTGTTGTCCCAAAAGCAGGGTTCTTCCGTATGGTGTGCGAGAGCTCTGAGTCCCTGGTGGTCTTGGTCCAGCACATTCCAATATAAATTACCCTTAAGAGTATGTTTCTAAACATTGCAATGATCTAAGGTAATCCAAGGTGGAATTTTCATCCTAGCAGCCACGACAAAATTATTATCAAACCTTATACTTTATTATAGTTTCTGTTTGAATATTTCTGAAGAATTAATTATCAACAAAATAAAAACTTAATGTATTTTTTTTTTCTTCTGGCAACTTTTCACTGCTCCATTGCTCTGGCACCCTATTGTCATGACTTAAAGAGCAACTCATAATTGCTATGAAAATTTTTAAGTTCTTCTGACATCAATGCCACAGACAAACCCCACCATGAGTCATACCACTGAACAATTTATCTATTTATACATTGGTTTATCAATAAGGCATTAGTACAGAAAAATCTTAATACATGTGGGTTGCACCATGGAAAGTCGGGAATTTCAGTGAGTATAATTGAACATTTTATAAGTATGACCAAGTACTAGCCTAATTAATCATCATTGCAGAAAACCACTTGGAATAATAATCACTTAAAAGTTTTCTGAATATAATTCATCCTTGAACAAACTAGGTCACTTGTTGCTGGCTGACATTAACACAAATAAAGCCACAAGGAAAATACACCTGAAATACTATTTTTACTGTGGGGGGGGGGGGGTTGAGCACTGGAAAAGGTCCAGCTAGGTTGTGGAATTGAAATCCCTGGAGATATCCAACAGTGGACTGGCAGTCTTTGGCAGCATGCTGTAACTGACCCTGCTTTAGAGGCAGTCTGGAAAAGAAGAATTCAAGGTATCTCTTCCAACCTCAATCATTCTGTATTTAGTAACAAATAATGACCTTTTCATTGTTGTACAAGATAAAAGCTATCTGGCAAAAGAAATCATATTGGCTGTGAACTTTGACTACCAGGCTTACTCTTTTGAACTCCTTGTTCAAAGGGCAAAACCAAACCAATGGTGAATATATTACGCAGGATCCCTTCATTTTTTTGTGGGCACCTGAAATACATTAATATGTATAAATATCTCAGAAAGGATTCATGTTCCCTGAGCACTAAAAGCTAAGGATCTTCTGTAATTTGGGTCATTAAGATTCTCTAAAATCAGTGGGGAATTGCTTTTAAAGTGAAATTAATGTCAATATAGATGGAATCAGAAATAAATGTAAGTAAGTCTCCAGATGTGCAGATCTCTGCTTTCAGTGGAAAAAGACCATCATTAAATATATCATCTTTAAATTTTAATACTTTTAAGATGACAGAGGGTGTGTCTAAATTAACCTTCCAAAACTCCTGTATGTTGCTGGGGTTTTTTTGTCATTTGGTTTGGATTTTTACTGCTTTTTATGTTTTTAAAAATCAGAACACTTCTCTTCATATTCAGTTCAGAGTCCATATAAATATAATTTTTTATCAAATCCCTATGAGTGTGTTTTCTCCTTTAAGACTTCTGGTTGTCTTAAAAATTTTCTTAATATGATTATATAGTCTACTATTTTTAATGTGCAGAAAACCTGGGAGTATATTCAGCCTGAACTCTTTGAATGCATGAATAACAGAGATAATATTTTTATAATCCTTCAGTACTGAAAACCACCTTCAGAGTTGCTGGGAGAGTGAGTGTGATAGTGTTTACTATTAAGGACAGGACTGCTAATGCTGCTTAGAAAATGTTTTAGGTAAGAACAGTTAGAAAAAATATTTTTAGTTAAATAATTTTGATAAAGCAAGAATTACCCAAAATATACCTTCAGTTTGAGTTTATCCAAACATTAGTGTGAAAAACTAGAATAAAACTGTTAAAGTTGTAAGCTGTTACAGTGTGTCAAGTTAAATGGTTAGATTTTGACTAGTGATCAAATTACTTAAACATTGTTTTAAAATTTTCAAATTTAATTGACATGTTTTCTAATTAGAAAATGTTTGAATTGTAAGTAAAACTTCTGTGAGTTTGGTTTTTTTAAATTATTATTGGTACAAACATATATTTTGGACTTTAAGTAACTAGCAATGATTTAAACAGTAATTTACCTGAAATATAGTGTTTATGTAACCTCACCATCTACAACTTTACCATAATTGTCAGCAAACCGGAAATACGTATTATTTACATAGCTTTATCGTTCGGGATCTTTAAGGGTCTTCTGGCAAACGCTATGATGAGTTAATTGACGTTTTGCAAGAAAATGAATCATGTTAAGCTTTCATTTCATTTATAATGATAGCGTAAGAGATTACATTACTATTGCTTCCAAACAATGGATAAATGCCATGCCTAGCATTGTGTGCAAACCTCTTCAGAGTAATTAACAGGTGTGAATTGTTGTTTGCTGGGATAAGCCTCCCACTGTGCAGCACTTTTGCTGGCTGCAGGCTGCTTTCCTGCTGTATTACTGCTTCTAAACGAGTCAATCTCACTTTAATGTAAGATTTTACATATGTTAGTTCTTTGTACATTTGTCTATTTTTAAAGTAGTTGAGGTAATAACAGTGAATCTTTTCAAAAAGCCTGTATTTCTGCAAGCTTCTGTTTACTGTGCACATCTCCAACCTGTTTTGTCTCTCTCATTTCAGCAGGCTCTTAATCAGTTAAAAGCAACTATTTTAGCAATTTGTAGGAATATCACAGTGTCTCCTTAACTGCAAGACCAAAGCCTGTTCTGTGGTTTATGAAATCAAAATCTGTTGCGCTGTATTCTTAACCATGAGTTATATAAAAAAATTACAGAGATTACATGCAAGCCTACAGACTTCTGTATCTATGTGCTCTCAAACAGAATTTTTAATTTTGGCTTTGAAATTGTCATACTTTACAAATTCCAATTGGATTAATCCATATAGACATAAAGGAAGTTCTGAGTTGTAAAAGGTTTGATGTTATAGAAGCTCAAATAAAAAGGTCCTCAACATTTTTACAGCTTTGACATGAATTAATATTTCTTGATTTAAATCTCAGATTAAAACTTGTCCATAATGATTTTCTACTGTTTTTGTTCTAAATTTAGTTGAGAAAAAGCAGGTTTCACAAAGTAACAGACTAGTTACTTTTCCTCATGTTCCTCTTTCACATAAGAATTATGTCATAGAATTGTTTTAAATGGTTTTACATTTTTATAATTCCATAAAAAAAAAATTTAGTGTCATACTAGTTGAATCTGTTTTTTTTTCATTTAATACAACCAAGGTGTCAATTGATTCAATTTATTGTAAAAGTAACACCTTTACCATATTTTATATTTTTTTTCTTCCTTTTTAGTATAGGTCTAAACACTTCTAGAGGTGATAGTTCATGTTTTCAGCCAAAGAAACAGTTAGGTAGTCGGATCTCTTTTATATCATCAATAATTTCAACCTCAGAACTGCAAAGTTGGTCTAATTAGGAGAAGATGTGCACAAGCTTCTTTTAATGGGACCTTGGGACGAGCTTGATCAACTTTTCCTTGAAACTTTCTGATGCTGACTCATTGTGTTGATGATTTTTTCTGTCACTTTGGAAATTCCAGTTTGAAACTTACAAGTACAGATAAGTGATATTATTTGTTTTTGGTTGTTTTTTCCCTAAAGCTAATCTAAAGCCAGTAATTTATTGTGGCTGAAAGCCTGATGTTTTTGCTGATGTGTGGGCAGATCCCAGGGCATCTGTTTTCCACTACTATCTCTGGCATCCAGGAAATACTGTTTTCCTGTTTTTAAATTGTATATGTTTTTTCTGTGCTCTAGTGCAGTCAAAAGGCTTTTTTATTTCCTCTTTCTCCACAAAAGAGCAATTGTTATCTCTGAAATTCTCTGAAAAATGCTTCAACAACTTAAATGCATTGTCCCTTCTCATATTTTATTTTAGATGCTATTATTTGCCAAGCTATGAAAAACTAGAGCTGTTTTATACAAGAAAGAGCAAATCTAAATTACTACTACCCTCAAATGCCTTTTTCTGGGGAAAAAATATATTTATGACACATATTATATTTTTTTATTTCTATTGGAGTGCCAGGTACCTGTGGTCATCACACATTTTAGACAAACATTTGCTAGAAGACTGTAATCTCAACAAAGCACCGAAAACTACTTAAAAGAATAGTTAAAGTGTTAATCTAAATGAAACTAAGGATATCCAAGTAGGATGTTGAACTAAAAGAGGAATAATAAAAAGCCTTTGTATTCTTTCGTTAGATAAGTGCAATTTTATTGTTGAATTGTTTAATTATTTGATAGTATGGAAACTAATTTAAAAATGCGTCTATCTGTTTCTCTACCATCTCTATTCCAGAGTTCAGTTTAGTTACTAGCATTATTCTTTCGATTTTTTTCCTAACTGCATCTCACAGTAATTCATCTGTTCTTACCTGAATTCTGTGGTGAATTATTTCTTAAATTGTGTTTCAACATTAGAAGATTAACACAATGGCTCAACAATTTCACATTTGCACTGGTAGAGTTGTATTATGAAATGAGCTGCTTGTTCATTTACAGAGTTGAGATCTGTAGCAATCCACTAAGTTTGGAAAAGGGAATGAAACAAATCTCTCTGCAGAAGTTACCAAAACCTCTGTAGCTGTTGATATTGTTCTGAGTGTTGGCTCCTGGTGTGCAGCACAAAGTCACACACCAAGACAAGATGTTTCTATTTGTAATTCCAATTTGTGCAGTGGGGAATTTGATGGGAAAATATAAGAAGAAAATCTAAATCAATCTACTACATTCTTACATTCAAGACATCAATCAGTGCTGGAGGCAGAAGCTGGGGGGTTACTCAGGTCAGGATTTTTGCTTTTTCTGGCTTCTGTGGATTTTAATATGACTGTCAGGTATCACGGTGATGAGTTCATTAAAGAGAGAAGGAGAGGATGAATTATTATCCTATCTGCTAAAATCCCTTGACATTAGATGGAAATCTCTACTTTTCATCAAACAGCTTTACTAATATTATTGAACAGTGCAATATAAAATCCTTATTTATAACACCAGAAAGACCTAAATGTGTGAGTGAAGTTACATATGTACATCTCACCTTTTCAAATTGATCCTGGTTACTTGTTCTAAATAAGAATACCCAATGCAATGTAGTCATTGCTCCTATGTGATTTCTACATGTTAATAATAATTTTTAGAGAAAAAGGCCCTCCTTTATACCTGCTGAAACATCTTCATTATAAATTTGGAACATACCTTACACCTTTTGTCATCTTGTTATATAGAGAAAATACATTTTCATGCTTTTCTGTGTTTCTTTTTCAGTACATATACTCCATAATGAACTACCTGCACTTGCTTTAAGGTCAAATGTTTTGAGCTCCTGAAGAGCTTTTATACTGAAGGGATTTTATAACCTCTTGGAAAGTTCTGTATTTTGAAGAACATTGGACAAAGCTTTTGTAAATGTGTCTATATTCAACATAGAGATTCTATATTTAGATTTATTACTATCCTTCATTTATATTCATAACTGTTAATAGCTCTTCATATATTTTTCCGACAGTATACACATGCTGATAATTTATACAAGCTGGTTAGAAAAAAACAGGAAAGAAAGCTGTCAGAAGTATGTTCCTTCTCTTCTTTTTCACTTACCTTACTCTCTCAGCCATTTACTTCATCAGTTTATAAATGTGAATCTCACCTGCCAATTACTACAGAAGAGATTTATCAATATTTACTCATATACATTAAAATTATTTAGTCTACCTTGATCTATATATTGGTCGAGATCACCATGAGGAAATACTTAATGAAATTATTTCACTGCCTGAAATATTTTGGA
Organism: Cinnycerthia olivascens; assembly: GCA_035048155.1. Taxonomy (NCBI): domain Eukaryota; kingdom Metazoa; phylum Chordata; class Aves; order Passeriformes; family Certhiidae; genus Cinnycerthia; species Cinnycerthia olivascens. Next base: position 19,802,104 of record JAWWMU010000237.1, read on the forward strand.
ACAAGTCAGATGTAGACCTGTACACAAAGTCATACTGAATATTCAAAATTATTGAAGTAAACAATACTTAAATCATTAGGGTTTTTTTCCTATCTCATTTGTTCTCTCTCTCACTCCTTCTCATGGCAATTTCTTCTTGCTCACGTTAATTTCACAAAAGAAACACAGAACAGATACCTTTGTTTTAAACAGAAGAAATTACTTTGTATTTATTTGTGCATTGATAAACATTTTACTGATTTTGCAGATTTTGAAAGCAAATGTGTGCATTTGGAAATGGATCCTCTTTGTTAAGTGTGCAAAAAATAGATATGCATATTAAAATGCTGGCATTAAATAAAAATATCCTGCATTTCATTTTTATCATATTACATTATCAACATATGCTATTAAATTTTAAATCTTATTCTCAATTTTTATTCTCATTTTTTCATCATGTTTTAATCCTACTTCACTCTGGAAGATGAGATAAAAGTTGCTGCCAAGTACTGTCATAAAAAGTGAGAAGGGATCAAGTAATTTTATCTTTCATTAAGAGTATTTTCCCAATACTTAATAATGTCCTTTATATCCATCATAATACATAGCTACTAAGACTGGACACATCTATTGGCAAGTGACTAATAGCTGGCTTTAGAATACAATATTCATGGAGAGTGGAAATAGGCTAGCTGGAACATATCTCTGTAAAGACTGAAAATCCTTTCAAGAATCTCAATAAGTTACCAGCTTGTTGTCATATTTGTAAATAAACAGAATTATTTTTATAATAATTCAGCAGTGTGTGACATTTATTTAAGCTAGAGATCTGAAGAACAGCTTTAGGGCTGAGTAGTGACTATATAAATATAAACACTAAGACAAGCAGACAGATTTCCTCTCTATATCATAAGAGCACATGTTGTATCAATGCCAAACCAGCAAGTTTTATATACAAGAGAATATCTTTAAAAAAGGAAAAACAGAAAAGCAGCACTGACCTTACGAGCTCCTGGCATTCTCTCTTCTCTGATGAAGAGATGTTTCCTATCTGGACTACACAGAGAAAGGTTTTATGAGTAATTGCTTGGCACACTCATTCTTTAAAGTTGCCATATTGTGCTGGGGTAATCAAGTGTCCCATTTCAACTTAGCTGGATTTATTGGGACAAGCAGAATTATTGACTGTAGGAAGAAAAAGATAATATTTTCCAGTATTATGAATATAAATCAATTTAACTTTAGAGTGTGTTTTGAATGAAATTTTGGGATGGGAAAGTTTTTCCTTTTTATATTATGGCAGGGATGAGTTCTCCAGCAAATTTAATATTTCAGATATTGTGTTGTGTAACATGACTCCTGAATATTCTGAAAAAACTCTGATTTCAGTCCTGTTTCTGGATCAGTGTATTTTTTGGACACTGGCAGAGCCAAAATGAGCTTGAGCAAATTCCAAGGTGCTCAACCCATTTCTAATGTAAGACTGAGTTTAATGATTGTTATTTATTAAAATATCAATGTAAGTTTTCAGAAGCACAGTTGGCTTTTGTAACAACGTGCACCCATACCAGTGAAAAGTGGGTATTGTAGGTGCATATGTTTCACAGAAAGTGAGTGGTGATAAGAGTAAGGGGAAAGTTGTCTGTGTGCCAAGCCCTTCATGAGGAGAGCTCAGGGAACACTTCAGACAGCAGAAGCACTCAGCAAGTTGTTGAAACCCTGTCTGGAACATCCCATATGTGTCTGTTGTCTAGCTGTAGAATAGCTCCAGGCACATTCACCTCCCAGGCTGACTGCTACGAATACCTTGTCAAGGCATGTGGATACCTTTATAAATGATGCCACAAAATGCTACTCCTATGGGAGAACCCCAAGGGTAACAAAGCTTGAAAGCAAAATCAAAATGTAAAGGCAGCCCCAGCACTGGAAGATCAAAATCAACATTAATGGATTTGTAAAGATATGAACAGAATTATTTTCCTGGATGCTTACTGGTGTATGTCTAATGAATATCTCTTATACTCAGTAAAAGATGGAAAGAGTATGTGACAGGACAGGCCACCATACAGCTTTTTTATCAGGCAAGTATATTGTTTTATTGACAAGGACTTGATTTTCTGCACAGGGACAATTGATAGAAAGGCTGAAGATCTCTCCTCTATTCATATCTAGATATATTCTCTGATAAAAAAGCTATCAGACATGAAAAAATATGTTTATTTTTGACCCAGAGACATACACTAAGAAGTACTCTGTAGCCAATCTGCTCCCCATAAATCCCAGGATATCTCGGGTTTGGATGGCACAGAGTTTATTTTTGTCTGAGTAGCTGTTCTAGTGTTTTGTTTTTTGGACTTAGGATAAGCACTACTTAGCAGCGACCAAAATTCAAATGTGTAATCAGTATTATTTTCATACTAAGTCAAGGACTTTTCAGTATCTTTTCAGTGACTTTTCAGTGAGGAGCTGCACGAAAAGCTGGGAGGGAGCACAGCCAGGTGACATAAGCTGGCTAAAGAGATATTCCATACCACAGAATATCATGCCCAGTATACAGACTGTGGGGAGTTACCCAAAAAGGGAATAATTACTGCCAGGTAACGGGCTGTCAGTCAGGGGGTAATGAACAATTGTATTGTGCATCACTAGTTTCTCTTTGGTTCTGCTTACTCTCTCTCTCCTCAGTACTACAATTACTATTGTCATTATTGGTATGATCAGATTGCTGATATTTTTGTTATCATTATCGCCATTGTTATTATATTTTGTTTCAATTATGAAATTGCTCTTCTCTCAAACCATGAGCTTTATCCTTTCCCTCCAGTTCTCCTCCCTGCCAGGGCAAGGTGGAGCGGAGTGAATGAGCAACTGCCTGGTATTTGGTTGCTGTCTGGGGTTAAAGCACGACATAAGGAAAATCCTGAGAGGAATGACTGAGTTGTGACACCAGATAGAAAGATTTAACACATGAGCAACTTTCTGTTCATACCATCTGCTGAAAAGGACCCAACAACCTCAGAATCTGAAGTAGACTCCAAACTGTGGTTCGTGGAAACTGTTTTTCCATAGGACTCAGGGAGCTGAGCTAAGACCAGTGAAAACGGTGTCTACAAAAAATTAATTACAGAGCAACCTAAATACTTAGAGTAATAAAAAATGAACACAAGAAGGTTTCTAGTGCTTTATGATTTAGTTTTCTTTTTGTAGTGGGGGGAGGGAATTAAAACACTGATCAAAAATGTAGGATTGCTACTGCAAGGCGATGAAATTGCAGTTTTGCATTTACCATATCGAGGCAGCATCTAGTGACAAAAATGTTTTCAAGGCAAAATTATTATTTGCATTAAATCTTCATAATTTAGCATGGGTGACCAGAAAACCAAGTCTTTGCTTCCTGATAGAAAATAGAATTTTGAGGAGCCAACTGAACTGATGTTGTACCTCAAAATCTTGGAGATTTTATTTGCACTGTTTGAATTGTATTGCAGCCAAGGAGACCTGTGACATCTATCAATTGTAAGCATTTCCACTAAGTAGGAAAAAGTTAATATTAGTGTGCCTTGAACCTAAATATAAACATTCTAAAGTAGTTTTAACTAACAGCTATATACAGGTACTTAATAAATTGTCGTAACATAACCAGACACAATAGATAAATGTTTTAAGCGAGCATGTGAGCAGTGTAAGCGCCAGCAAATGTGAATCATCAAGGACCACACATCTGGTCATATAAGATTCTATATCCACAACTATGTTAGCATATAAATGTTTTGTAATGAGTGAACTTGGTAAATTTTGTTTTAAAATATGATGTCAATGTGATGCCTAAGTCGTCTACACTTCCTCCACAGTGGTATCTAATTCCCTGATGCATACATTACCTTGCAATAGGAATGTCATGAGACATTTTGTTCCCTGCTTCCTGTTGAATCAGTTATCCTTATTTTCACATTGGGTCATTAATGTGAACATAATTTAGAGTTGTGGCCTTTTGGCCTGGTCTTCCCATTTCTTTATGGCAAATGGATGTTTTCTTCCCTCTCAGTAACACGGTTAACTAAAATAATAGGTTTTACCAAAGGCATAGAAGTGCAGCAAAAATTGTAGTCTCTTATCTATCCTGCAGTATAATGATAAAAAGATGGAAAAAATTGTTAATTAGTAATGGTTCAGTCACAGGTCATCTGGGTCAGGATAGTGCTGCTGTCAGATTTCTTTAAGAAAGGTTACCTTTGAGTAAAGAAAGAGCTTTTGTTCCTGTACATGGTAAGGGTGGTGACTGTTTCTTGCATCTCTGTGTTAGCAGCTATGAATGATCACAAAGCATGAAGGCAAATAAATAGGAGAGGGGCTATTTTGTAAACACTAGGGATGTGGAACGCTCTCTCTCTAGAGCTGCAACTGTTTGAAAAATGTGTTTAATAAAGCCTCACACATTTTTAAACTGACTAGTATTTTAAGGCACAACTCAACAGCAAGGTCCAGATCACTGAGCTATATGTTCTGCTTCTTAACTGAGACATCAGCTGCTTTAGAAAAGTTGCTGGAAGGCTGTACAAAACAAGAAGTTACTATGTGTTTTGTCTGTTTGTCTTCCTCAAAATATGTGTATGCTTTTGTGTATCTCATTACCTGCTCCTGAACAGCATGGCCATCCTATCAATGGCATCATTTTACCACATGCTTCCCTGTGGCTACAGTTAATTGACACTTTAAGCCTAGACTCTGTGGTTTTAGTTTGTAAGTTTGCAATATGCAACAATCCAGTAATCAATGTTTCAGAAATGTTGCTTTCCAAGTACCCAATTGTTAAGGAAAAAAAAAAAAAAGAAAAAAAAAAAAGAAAAAAAAAGGAGGAAGAGTGCCAGACCATTTATTCTTTCTCCTGTGATTTTCCTTACATGGAAAGGCTTGACATTTTTCTGCTATTTGCTCTCTGCTCCCTAAACATGGGTTCTATTTCTCCCCATACCACTTAACACCTTTTTTGTTTCTTCAGGTAGATGTCTCACACATCTGCAATCCATTGTCATTATTTTCTCCGTTGTTTGCCAACTCTTGTCACTTGTGTGCCTTCCGTGTGAAAACACACCTTTCTTTCTTTGCCCACTTTTTGGTCACATGATCACAGTTATGCAAAATGCTAATAGATTCTGTGTGGCAGTGTTGTAAAATACCTTTATAGATTTATTTGCAATCTATATTTATCTTTGTCTTCAAGACTCAGTAATACCAGTATCACCCTACCTAATGCACATCAAATTGATAGGTGTCACAAGTCAGCTTTGGATGCATTCCTGAGGCCTTTTCACTTCAAAAGGTAAGATACCTAATATCTGCTAAGAGATGTATTTTGAAAACATGTCTCTTGTGCTCCCTTTTTCCAATATGACTTTTTTTTTTTTTAAGTACTAAATGATACTACATATTTAGGTAGTTATCCTAGGATTCCACTGGCCTAACTATAGCTTAGATTAGATGTCTTATTTTTAGATGAATATTCCCTTATGCTTCATCCATAGTCAAGAGAAAGAGAGGCACAACAAGAAGTGATTCATCTCCTCCTAAAATAGATGTTTCAAGTAGGTGGGCTTCATCACAAGTAACTAGCACTTCAGCTGCAAAAAATTAAATCTAAATTTGATTAAAAAAAAGACATAGCTATCCATAAAAGGGAATTTGTAAGATTTCTACCCTTTCCCATGCAAACCATAAAAGCTATAAAATTAGACTTTGGTTATATCATTCTCTATCATTCAATGTATACTAATGCTCAATTTTCGTTTTTGCATTGAATAAATTAACTGCTGTGCTATTGCAAGAAGCAGATGAATGATGGTGCTTGATAGGGCCTATAAAATTGATCCATAATTAACCCTTAAAGAAGGTACAGAAAACTTACTAGGTAAAAATTGAATAACTATTAAGCTGATTCAAATTTCACACTAATGCAGAGATTGAAAATTCTGATTTATTTGTTGTCTTGCCAGAGCCACTGTTGTTACAGCTGCTGGTACTTTTGATAATCTGAAATATTTAGAAAAAGTCTCACAGTGCATCTTTTAACTCCATTGAAAAGAACCAGCAACATGAACACAATGCACACAGAGCTGACAAATGAAGATTCAGCCTTGTCTTTTTGTTCAGGGCAAAAAGCATATGGTGGAATGAATGTGGTGGTTTGAAGTGCATAAACCCTGTTTTATTTGAATTAAGCATCTAAAGTGGCAAATACCAAATTACTAATGACCTACTTGATAGTCACATGAATATTCATTCAATTTAGAAAACAACAAGGGTAGTGTCCATTGTTGAGAAATTATTGTATTGTGTAGCAGAAGTGGACAAATCAAGTAGTTTAGTTTCATATTAAACTGTGCACCTACGGTACTGCTGATTCCAGTCCAGGCTCCTGCTTTATTGAGGCTGCAGAAAATTCGGAACACTGTATATGAGAAGCACTTGGAAGGCACTGGAAGAGTATAACAGGGTCAGTGTGCAGCTAGAGGGGTCTGAATTAAACTGCAGAGATCAGCTATCTCTCCCTGCCACCCACTTACCTTATAGATGTGGAGAGCACCTTCCTTAAAGCTCAGGAATTTAATGCAGAGTTTCTAGGCTCCTATTCGAGTAGGGAGATACTCCATGAAAAAGGATGGCATGGAGGGATTGAGAAGAGGTTGACCTACAAGGCAAAAAAGTGAAGGAATGGACAAATTCACATTACAAAAGGAGATAACTAGGTATGTGTCAAGTTTTTAAGCTGATTTTTGCACTCAGATCTCATGAAAGATGTATGAGAAGCAAAAATTATAAAAAGCTATTTTTTTCTGACCAAAGCATGATCCATATGGTAGCTCTTTCTTTGTCTTTTCTACCACGGCTTCAGATGATCGAGGACTTTCATCTTATTTTAAAAATTTGACATCTGGACAGTTCAATCATAAAAAAAAAAATTAGTTATTAGTAAGTAAGAATATTTACTTCCTTATTTCACTTTCTCATGTAAAAAATATAGAAAGAGAAAAAAACTTTATGAAAATATTATATACAGTTACCATGGCAACAAAAGTTGCTCAAACCACAAGAGTCTTTGTTAGAATATTTAAAATAAATAATTTTTAACTCTGGCCAAGGGTCTTTACATATCAATTTTAATACAGAGAGATTATTCTCTCTCCAGTACTACAAGAGTAATAAACTGACGTTTACTACTAGTGTATACTGAAAAACTGAGCATAAAAGCAAAACATAAATTTAAAGGAAAAAAAAAAAAAGGAAGAAAACAAGCTGCCTTGTCACAACCTCACGTAAAATGTTGACTATCTTACTTATCAAATGGTTCTAAAATATCCCAGCAACCTTCTATAAAAATAAGAACTGGCATGGTACTAGATGGGTGTTGGAAATCTAGGACTCATTCAGTCCCCAAACCACTGACATATATTCCATTCCTGAATCATTCTTTCTAAAATCCATACTGTGCCATGACACAGCACTTCAAAAGTATATTTTAGTAAGCCTGACATTTCATTTGTTTTTACCAAAACTTTTTCCAACTCTTTGCCAAATCCTGTACTTCAGTATTTCTCTCATAACAAATTTCTTTCCTATCAGGCTGAGCAACTCTAACGTCACACAGATATTTTCAGTCCAGGAAAATTTGATGTTTCTACAATTTATCTCAGCCACTGCAGTTTGGGACACAGAGAAGAAGATTCTGGTTTTGGTTTAATTCTTACAACAAATATTCACAATATAAATTAATTTCAGATATTGCACTGAATGCTAATATTAGGAACATTCATAAAATGACAGATATCACAGATGAGGATTTGCTTACATGACAGCTTGCGCATTTGAGGAAAAGATAAAGAAAGAGGGAAGGAAATACTGCCACACAACATCAAAGCAGAGGTAACATTGACCTTCATATTTAGACCGCCCATCTGTCAAATCTAGAGGTAAAAATATGAAATTAACTAGATGGTCTACTAAAGTTTCTTCTAAACTTTTTTTCTGTGATTGATCTACTTTAAAATTTTCTTTCTGATCTGTTCCTCTAACACCTCTCTGTAAGTGTTCTACATACCTTGTTTCTTATTCCCTTGGATGTTCCAAAGGAAAAAATACAGCATATTCAAACAAGAAGAAAAGTTACCACCCATTCAATTAAAAGTGTGTTTGAATGTAAGTTAGGCAACAGGCTTTGCCCTTCTCCAGCTGAGAACAGCTGAAAAGTTCATTATGAAATTGTCGTATTAATGATGTCCTTGTTCCATGTATATTTTAAAACCTAGAAAGACAAAACCTCTGACAACATAATTCCACCAGAAAACAGCTTAAAAGAATTTTTATCCTTCACCCACACCTCTAAGAGAATGAATCTTTCTTTACCAAAAGGCCTTGTTCTACCTAGTAATATTATCTTTGTCCCCAGGGTAGTCTCTGACTTTCAGAGCCTGACAGCTTCATCAAAGTTTTCAAATTGCATTTTTTTCTCCGTTTCAAAGCAGAAGATTTTTGCTAACCTCTAACTGGAACCAGGTCATCAGCACTTCTTAGCCACTGGAGCCTGGTGCTGATAAAGTTTTTATGCATTCACTTTCACATCAGTATTTTGTATTGTCCTCATTTCTAAACCATACTCATTACAATAGATGTAGGTGTTTGAGTCAGAATGATTGTGTAGGCTTGGGTAGGATAAAAATGAAAAGCATGCGGTTAAATCATGGTGTTTGGAGAATTCACTGTTGCATATAATGTGCTAGATGCAGACAGAAAAATGCTACAGCTGCTTTAAGGAGTATATGTAACAACTTCTGATTGCTTTGTGTCTGTGTGTGTATGGAAATCACACCAGTATGACTAAGCCTTTCAGTGAATTTTAGCTGCTTATGTTCCACTGCACAGACACAATATTTAAAGATGTAATTGAAATAAAACTGCACTTTTTCAAAGTCACAGAAATTAGACATCCTTGGACATGGTGGCTGTTTTTTCTTGCCCAGTTTAACTGAAAGTGATCTGGTGTAATTAAAGAAAATGGGTTTTTTTCACGACTAAAAATCATGCAGAACACCTGTAATAGAATTTAACTTGAGTCAGACCAGGACCCATAGTCCAGAACTTGGCTTTTCTTGGACCTTAGGACTAGTGGGGCAAAATGGGGCAGGAGCAGAAACACCAGGTCAGACCACCATCCATACTGTTCACAGCTCCTGCCAAAATACATGGCAGGTGATTTGTGCTAAACAAAATGCACATCATCAGAAAGGCTCAAAACAAATTATTACAGTACAAATCAGACAGTCTTTCATTCATAAAGAGTGTAGATATTCATGTCTTTTTTTTTTTTTTTTTCAAGCCGTTTTCTTTGCAAGTGTAGAAATCTATTGTTTTCTGTCACATCTGCAGGGTAAGTTAGGAAACACTCTGAATGCACATTTTATATGAACTTTTTCCATCCTGGGCATCATTCTAACATGCACGTGAAAAATAATGAAAAGTCAATACACATAGCTGCAATAAAAAGCACGTATGCTCAAAATAGGGGGCAAATATTTGAAAATAAATCTTCTTGGTATTTGTAAAAATTTTCTTCTCCTATCAATCATTATCTATTAATTAATTCTTGTAATTCCTTTCTTCAGTGCCTTCTTTGCTATCACATTAAAACTCTCATTCTCACCACCAAAGCTCTACAGAAGGTGACCTTATGTCTCAGATCTCAGTATATCCCTATTCATTTTTGTTTGTGCTGCTGTAGTTACTGATGCCAATATTCTTATTCCTATTTTCAGGCTTTCTGCCATGCTTTTCCATGTATAGAAGACAATTCATAAAATTCAGACTTTCCACAGAGACTCAGTCTATGTCAAAGAGAACTTTTCTACATGTAGAGATTTTATAAGAAAAATATGAGTATTATTAAATTTCAACTCCAATTTGACAAACGTCTCAGTATGCTGAGATTTTATTTATTTTTATCTCTTATGAAGAAATCTTTTTGTGTGAAACCTGGTAATATATACTTGAGAGGACATATGAACTAATTGGAAGTTAAATTTTCATAGCTGAAAAGAGAGAAGCCCATTACAATTTTTTCATCAGCAATGCTTCAGTGAGGACTGAAACATAGTTTAGGACTCCAGTGCCCCTTACACATGGATGTGATGCAGTGGGGTGTTATTTTTGTCTCTGGATCTACAGGTTGGTCCTGATTTTATAACTGATCTTGGTTTAGTAGCGTGGCTATAGGTAAAAATCACATGCTATGGAGTATTCCTATGCTAAATCCAGATTAAGAGACTAATCTGCATATGTAATTTCTGTTGTGAATAAAAGAGAAAAATTCTTCTGAGCTGAAATTCAAACTAAATAAGTTTCCGGAGGGTTCTTTCTTTTTTGCTGCAGAGGGAACTTATCAGCAGGCTAAAACAGACTCACTAAGTAAGGAGTTTAATACTAAAACCTTTTGATTTTCCATCAGAATTGCTATTTCAATTAAGAAAGTTATCAGCTAACATATTTTCTTATTTCTTTTAAACCAGATCCCACTGAATATACAGAAATTCCATTCTGATAACAGTGTGTCAAAAAGGCTTTACATTGGTAGCTCTTGTGGGTGGTAGCTTGTATAAAATTAGTGCAACTGTCACTCATAAACATTCCAAGATTATAGGGGAGTAGAAAAGTCAGGATGAAATTGGGTTAGGATTCAAGAGGAAGTATCAATTATGTATGTCATCAGTACCTTTTTATAAGCTGAATAAAGTTAAGCAGTTCAGTTTTGTTTATTTGTGCGCTGTTTAGCTGGTCACAAATCAGAAATGGTAGAACAAGAACCACCTTTCTCTTCTGTAGAGACAACAACCTGTATTTCTCCATATTTGGTATTGGAAAATGTCCATCATAATATAAAACAACAATAGATCGCAAAACAAATCCTAAGTCGCTTTAGTTACTAATTCTTCATCCTTTCCAGAAGTTCTCAAGTACCAATCTGTTGTCTGAATCACCAGGTAGCTTTTTCCTTTGTAGCACTAACTCAATAACTTGAAAACATTCAGTGATCTGTAGCAGAGCTTATACTATTCAGCTACAAACACAAATTATCTCATTAGTAATGATGAAACCAAGAATAAACTGAAGTTTTGGGTGAATTCTGCAGCCAGTCCTTCACAGTACAGCAATTTGGTTGATTTCAGTTATTATTTGTGCATTAGACTCAGTTTGTACCTGGCCAGGTTAGCATCAGACTAGAAAGCCTGGACTATCAGAGCAGACTCAGGAGAGAGAGGACAGTGCAGCTCGCAGGTTCCCGCTTCTAGACATCCAGTAGAAAGTGGAGGGCACAGGCATAGAAAGATGTGAGGATTATGTCTGCATGATGAGAGGATCTGTTTCTGGAATCAGACGCGAAAACATCTGGACCACGAGGTACAAACCCTCTGCAAAACTGAGTTTCTTATAGTCTTTCTGGTAAGTCCCAGAAGTTATTCCCTGCAAAAAGATCCCTCAACCTTAACCCTAAGTCCTAATGACAAATTTGGGTGCCCCTTGGCCACACTGGATGCCCAACAACCATTCCAAGTGCCCCATGGCAGCACCCTCTATCCCATGACCATGTTGGGTGCCCATCACCACAGCCACCCCAAGGATACACTTCTGTATAGGCAAGCACTGTGGGCTGGGGGAAAAAAAAAACAACTTTCCACACAAATTTTCTGGTTGAAATCATATTTTGATTTCTTCATCCTTTATACGTTGCACTATTTCAGGGTTGCCAAGGAAAAACATGCCACAAGAGGATTGTAGTATATCCTTAATATCCCAAGGGCAATTACACATGGTATTTTTCATGTTTTTCTCACAGATGGCATCTATTGCTGTGGTGTTTTTAAAAATTCCCTGAGGTGAAAATGGATGACAGCATCATTCTTTCAAACTGTCAGAAGGACAAAATTCAACACATTTATAAGAAGTGGATGAGAACTTTCTTATTTGTTGTGCTGTTGAAATTTAGTTTATCTGATTTCTACCATACAGCCATTGCTGGGACCAGCCCATGACATTATCTGCATTGTCCTCCTGTGCCCAAAGGTAAACCCAATTACGAGTTTTGATTTAGGGAGCTTTTTACAGGACATTTGATTCTAGTTTCCCAGTCCCCATGATATTAATAATTCATATTCAGATTAATCTGAAATACCTCTGTAGTTCTAATACTCCCGTGTTAAGATTCTGGCAATTTTTAAAGTCAGAACTATGTATTTCAAGATTGCTAGCCTGCTACAATCATGAGTGTTGGTAAGATATTAGACTAGGCTAGGTGGAAAGATAGATTCACTGAATTCAGGTTGGGTTTATGTCACAAAAATTTTACATGTCTGCAGTACGAGCATTTCATATTAATTATAAATTATTTATAAATTATAAATAATTCATCTTACATATGTATTACTTTATTTACTTTTCTTAATTTTCTCTTTCCTTTATGCATTTCATTGAACAAAGATCTGATCGGCCAATTTGCTTTTATTTGTTTTGTGATTACTGTTACTGTTGATACTAAAAGACTTGGTTATGACTGACATTGAGTCCTCCCTATTCCTTGTTGAACCTTATCCATGAGTTATGCCCTAGCTGACAGACAATAAACAGTTTGGGAATGGACTATTGTTCTCAACCAGTTTGTACATAGCCTTACACAAGAGGCCTGGAATTGATTGTCATAATTAGTATTACTGTGATGGGAATATTTAGCATATTCAGCATTTGCCAAGCTATAGGAAAAGTCAGTTTGGAGGGATTTTTTGTTTGTTTTTGCTGATGTTTTTGTTAGCTGGTTTAAGTAGTTTGTTTTTTTTGTTTTTTGGATTGCTGACTACACAAGCCAAACAAAAAAAGAGAGAGGGGGCTGGGGGGAAATGAGGGGGGTTTCAGGTAAAACAATAAAACCTGACATTCAAGTGCTTAGACTGAGCAAGATGTGCTCCATGTACAGTCACTGGAAACAGGTTTATTCAAAAGATGATTCATCCTACTTCTGTGAACAGCTATATAAAGATGAAAAATATTTAGAAGTAAGTCTCTCACTTTTCAGTTGCTTCAGGGCTAGAAATAAAAAGAAGTGCTCCTAGAGATAGATTAGATATCTGAATATTATTATTTATTTGGCCAAAGTTAAATGCAGTAAATCCCATTTTAAATACCTGCTTTAAAGAGTGTGGACATAATATAAATTTCTAAATAAAATACTGTTTAAGTTGAAAATCGTCTTTATTTTTTGCCCAAACTGATTTGATAAAAAAAAAAACCCAAAAACAAACCCTGAATTCATGTTTTATGTGGATCACAGGAAAATTTTATCCAACTCTAGTGCTTATTATAATTGCTGTCTTATTGCAGGTGTTCATTTTGTTATAGCTGATTGATTGATTCTTTCAAAACAGGATTCTATTTGCTCATATATCATTATCCTCATGACATTTACATAAGAGAGCCCAAGTATTTATATACATGTGGCAGACTAGTGAAGAAACAAAGATGGTATTTGGAACGAACAATGTGTATGTCTGTTATAGTCTTGAATTTTCAAGACAATTTTAACCACTACTGCTCAGAAGTGTGTGAGCTATATGCCTCTGAAAATTTGGGCTCTTATAAATGTCTTCAAAAACATTTGGAGAAAAGTACTGCTGGTGGCAGGAGTCCATCTGTGGCTATTTTGAACTATCAAAAAACTAAATTCTTATTTAAAAGCCCATTTCCACCTATAACAGTAATTGGGCCAGGGGGATTTATTCACAGATTGTTAAGGTGACAATACTTTCAAAATAAGGGCAATCCAAGCTCCAACAACAATACCCAACAGACCAGATACAGTTTGCCCTAGATCCCTAATCTCTCAAATACAAAATCTCCTGCAAGGTTGCTGATGCAGGGATGCCCAGGAAAAAAGGAAGCAGGTGAAATCAGCTTTCAGTTATAAGCCCTATTATCTGCACCCACAAGAATGATGGAAAGGGTGGGCATCACTGCTTTTTCAGTAGCATCTACCTCTGCCTCCAAAATATCACTGCAATGTCTGGAAGCAAAGCACAAAGGGATCAGCAGCTACACAAATGATGCTACACAGACGATCACATGGTAATTTACACAATTTTCTCTGTACTTAGTAGCTTTTGTAACTAATAGCAGCTCCAAAACTTGGTGTTCAGCTTGGACAATCATCCAGGCCAGACACAACAACTCTGAGGCCAACTTAGTGCTTTTGGCATTGAAATACAGCATAGGAATCAGATGGTTTTCTTCAAAAGTATTCAACAAATTGCCTGAGCATTTCAAAGTTTCCTCTTCTGTCAGAAAATACTACAGCGATAGAGATAGAGAAAAATTGACAGTACCTAAGACAAACCTTTAGGATCTGGAAAAAGGAATTTTCCCTTGAGAATGTGCTTTCACACCTCACATTACTTTTTGAAGGAGAAAAAAAAAAAGCAACAATTAAATTACAGTGTTCTAGACTAATCTCATGGAGGCACGAGCATAGTTTCTGAGCTTTGGGCTCATCTCTTTAGAAAATTATGTCCATTTTAGTATTTAGGTGATTAGGACTACCATGAGAGGTGAATAAGCACTAAAGAACATAACATCTTAAGAAAATTAACTTGTGGCAGCTTCCTTCTCATTATCTTTTTCATTCTGTGTTGTCAGAGCACAAGACAAACTGCATGGATACATTTGATCACAATCTCTGCTCCTTGAGATCACTGGCGGCTGGATGGCAATGGACATGGGTGACAATGGGGACTTTACCAAGCAGGCATAAAGAAAGAGCAAACAAAGGTCTTGAGAAAATTCTGCATTGAATTATTCATATCTCCTGGACAGTTGTATTACAAGATCAAAACCCAATCATCAGTACATTTATGGTATTTCATGTTTTCTTGAAGGGTTTGGGATATACACTTAACAGTGGCACTATCAATACAATCCTGGGAAAGGCATTAACATTGGAGCCAACTTAAGTGGCTTCCTTAAAAGCAGCTCACTAAAGGAGGATCTCTCAAATGGCCTGAATAACACTGCCAGCACAATTGCTCTCAGCAATACCAGGGGTCATGATGCAAATGTAAACATTTGTGTGCTTTCTATTCTTGAAGATGGCTAAAACACTCTTTTTCTAAAGGGATCAAAAAGCATCACAATACATGAAGCATCTAGTTTACAAGATAGAAATTATCATCATGATAAGGAATAAAGAAGCTGGTAAAGCAGTATGATAGCAATAATTGTATATACATAATATATATATAAATGTATATGCAGTATAACAAAGGTATTAAGAGAACTGTTACTGATCACAATCCTGAATAACATGGCTATGAATTTTGTGAGCCAGTCCGATGTTATTTCAACTCTGTCATTGCTCAGGTACCTGCTAGAACACAATAGAACTGGCATATTATTCTCACCAGGTCTCAAAAAACAAAACAACTCATGAATCTCAAAAGCAAATTTGAACATATTGATGATTTTTCTCTTTTTCTTGCCAAGGATTTCTCCTTCTAATCCCTTTAGCTGCACAGCCAGATTCCAGAACACACAATCCAGCTTGGTTCCAAAGTAAAGGTCTGTTTTCAAGGAGGTGTATTCCATAGTCTTTAGAAACTAGTTAAGGAACTGTTCACTCTTATTATATGCAATTTTCACTAAGTAGCAAACTGAAAGCAGATTTCAACTTTTTCTGAATAGAGGCCAACCTCTTATCTTGGTTACTTTGGTGTGATACTGAAGACAAATAGAGTTAGGCTAAAGTTTACTTAAATTGGTATTTCCAAGACAGGAATTTGATCCTAATATCTTCTCTGCAGGAATTGCTTAAGCAGGGAGAATTCATAATATGAATGAAAATTTCTACACAAAGGAGTTGATCATGTAAATAAGAGATTTCAGATACTGTCCTCAAACTGTAATCACCTGGTCTCTCAGAAAGAAATGCTCTCTACTGATGACCTTCTAAATTTAGAAGGCTTTTTTATCTTTTAATAATCTCCAATGCTTTAATGAGTAAAGTATAACAAATGACATTTTGGTTGCCATAGTGACATAACTTTTCTTATATGTTCCCAGGCTGACTGCCTTTTTCTTTTCTTGTGCTTTGTTTTTTAGCAGGATAAAGGCTACAGCTATAATAAATTCAACTTCATTATTCTCTATTACAAATAAATGAAAGAAAAAGGATATATGCTCTAATAATAGAATATGTTCATACTTAATTACTGGGTGCCATTATTTTGAAGGTGTAACATTGCTGACAAACATAGTGGCTCACTGCTCCACAGAGTAATTAATAGTGTTGTTTATTGTACTATAAGTTTTTCTCTTTTGTCAGACACAATTTGTTAAGTAAATTAGATACTGAAATTCATGTGGGTTTAAAAGATAGTGAATAATAAAATATTAGCAAGGATTTAATGATACTGAAATAGCTGGAGAGAAAAGTAGTAATCTGATGCAAACAGTTTCCATGGTAATGACTTAAATCTTTCAATACTGAAGGAAAAAATATCATCATTTAAAACTTGCATGCTTGTGTATACATTTTTAAAACACGCATGCATCAGGCATGCATCAGCACTCCATTTCAGACAAAATTTTTCATCTTAAGATTTACTGCAATCCAAAACATCAGTGGACAGACATTTCAGTCACAGAATATTGGTCACCTCTGCAAGAGCCAACGCGTATTTGCCCTTCTGCAGAAATGAGATTGTTTTACTAAAATCTTTTAAATTTAAGACAAAAAAAATCCACTATAGAAATTAATTCTGTCTTTATTAGGCTTAATTACATGTCATCATCTACCTATAAAGAGGTAAATGTCTTCTTCAGAGTTTTGATGGGCTAAATTTATTAGCTCATCAAACTATGGCTATGAGTCGTGAAATTCTTCTGCAACCCAGAAATTTGCTTCCCTTGTAGCACTTCTCAAACAGATAAAGAGAAAAGAGAAAGATTATAGACTTCAGCTTCCCAAATGAGGTCTTAAAATGTCTCTTTTAATTAATAAAAAGCAGCACCTGCCTTTGTTGCTATTTTTGAGAATGAGTACAGACTTTACAAAATTTCTTTCCCATTTATGGTCAATTAATTTAAAAGTTTGCAAACAAAAATATAAATTTAGAAATGGTTCTTTCAATTTGCAAGGACTGTAAACATAGTGTTTACACCTTTCTTGTTTACACCTTTTCTATCCCAGGTAAAGCTTTGATTTTCATGTCAAAAGAATTTGGTTTCAGTGTTTGGGTAAAAGGAAGTACAGTATTTTGCTTTAGAAGATATTTATTATAAATTCTTATGGCCAGGAATATTCTGGCTGAAATTTTCTTTATGAGGGCTACATGAAGAAAGATGTTTTTCTTTTGACTAGAGGCAGAAAATTCCACCTAATGACTTAAAAAAATGTATAACATATTCTCCTGGATTTTTACAACTCCCGGTGTTCCTCACACAAAGGGTGTGACAACACTTTATTCCCTGACTTCATGGTTTATCTTTGAAGAGCAAAGCCTTTGAGACTATTAAGTTTCTTTAGGGAATATCTAATTATTCAGTCAAATAAGTGGTAATGATCATTATAATTATCTATGTCCATACAAATAAGAGGAAGTACTTAAAATCCTTAATTATCTATTTTGTCACAAATTAATTTGTGATCTTTTCTATTTATATATATATATATGTAAATATATATATACAGAAACCTCACAATGGACTAGGAACAGCAGAAATGAGAAATTTTATTTTGTGTTTTTAGATTTAGATTAGAACTACATATGCATTATGAGCTGTCCTGAAATCAAAAGAATGTGAGGTTTTATAGACAAGATATCAAGGAAAACCAAATTTTTGTAATTTGATATTTTCAAATACTCTTTAAATGCTAGAAACATGTAGAGTGAATGTGATTTTGAGCAAATCAATTGTTTGTTCATTTTAGTTAATGATAGTGGTATTTGTTAGAAATACAACTACAAATATAGAAATGTAGATTGGAAGTGGGAGGGGTTCTAACTAATCTCCAGATCAAAAACAGAGTTAAATTTATATTGAAATTATACTTCAGGTTATTGAAAGTAAAGAACAGGAGTCAGAAAGAATTAGACTGAGCTTAGTCATTCTGTAATTAAATTTATCCTTGATACAATTTACATTACAATCCTCTTCAGTGTAAATTACCTGATGCTTATATTACAGAAGTGTTATTTTCATATGAAGAATCAATTTTGAAAAAATTAATTATTTCGGTTATGTTTAACAGCATTAAAACATCTTTACAAAACAGATGCTTTATAAAACTGATGAAATTAATAAAAAAAGTTTCTTTTGCATACAATAATTTGTAGAAAGGGACTTCAGCGTGCAGAGGTCAAAAAATTAGAGAGACAAAAGGATATTTGGGAACCCTCCTTCTCTATCCTCTGTAATGTTCAGTCCTACTCCTTTTCAAGCCCTACCTAAATGAAAAAAAGCTGCAAAACAGAAAGGGAGTGAAAACAGAGATCTGCTGATTCTCTAGGATGGCTTCCACCTCTTGTTTGCAAGTATTTACTGCAAATGTTATATTGGCACAGTACTGAAGGAGTCTACTGCAGAACAGAGTCTTTCATGTAAAGTCTTTCATATAAAGCAGTCTCATCCACACAGAATTCAGTCTTATAACCAGAAATAACAAAAAATAATTAAAATTTGTGCAGAAATAATGAAAATAATAAAAATTTGCAGATAAATCGTCTGATAATTGCCAAGGTCCAAAAGATCATGGCTGTTTTGATGCCTATTTGACTTGTGAAATGCATGAAAGCATCACTGAAGCACATGTGCTTTTTTAAAAAAATCCCTTTTTTTATACTTAGGATTTAGAATGGAACTAGAGACTTTGCTGGGGAATTAGCTGATTTCTGCCAGGAAATTCACAAGAGAAGCTTTTAACATCTAGATTATTAAAACCAAACAGATTATTTTCTTCTTTTACACATTCTTGTATTTCTGTACATCTGTACCACACACATACTTTTTGCAACAATGGAATGTCTGCCGGTGAGAGCTCATCCAGTGTCAGGTGCTGCATTGCACATCCTCAGCTGGGAGCAATGGGAGCAAACGTTCGTGTGCTGCCTTTAGTCAATCACTGTAACCCACTGATCTGTGTTATTATAGGCTGAATATTTCTCCCTGATGGTTCTTCAAGGGAGTTTAGTGTAATAAAACCTACCAGAAGAAGGTAACCCCATCTTGGTCCATCCATACAGAAAAAAAGCTGTCTCTTGAGGACAAGTTCTAAGTTTGCCTGCATGAAATGACATGCTCTTTTAGCAGAATAAGCATTGGGAAAGGAAAGGAAATGGAGCTGAAAGTTTTGATAAACAAATAGAGATATAAACTTCCTGATGATATAAGTAGATAAGTTGTCCCAAGTTTAAATAACAAAGAAACAAAGACTTTAGATGCTTAAATAATAGGTCTCATGTCTGATATTGATTTATCAACCAGACCCTGCTGCTGTTTGAAAAAGAAATGAGCTGCTCTTCCCTCATTCAAGCACTATATCAACTTCTACATGCAGGTGTGCTTAGGTCTAGGAGGAACCATTAGATTACTTAGTTTCACCATAAATGATCAGTTAGTGTATGTAGTCCAATTTATTAAGCTTAATATTTTTAATCAAGCTAGAGTTACTCCAGACAAAATTTGAAGCAAATATCTGGAACACCTGTGCCATTATAACCTATAATTGATTGGTGTTAAGTTAAAGAACAAACATGCTTACCACCAGAAAAGACACACCACCAGGTTATTTCTTTCATTTACTACAATGTGGATTAAATTTCTTATGACTCAGAGGCTTGCACTTTTGTATTTTGAGGGAAAATTATCAGAAAAAAGCCTGAGGTGTTCTCAAGAGATGATATCTAAATGATCATAAGTGTGCTATGTATTTTACAGAAAGGCTGGAAAGTGAAAGCAAAACCAGCATTAGAAATTTATCTGTCTAATCAAGAAGGAAGTTCCTGTCTGACTCTAAATTAAATGCACAATACAATCCTGAGCATATAAGCAAGGTAAATAAATCAGACACTTTAGAGAAATTTTCATAAGATATCTAAAAGCTCATCTACCATGACATTATATTTCCTTCTCTGACTTGCTGAGTAAAGAACCTGCTAATGCTTCACACCACGATATAATAATATAAATACAACTTCATTTATTTCATCCTAATTGCTATCCCATATCTCATAGTCATCACTCATGGCTCTCCAAGGAAAATCACTAATACACTACATATTTTCTCTGCTCATTCATGTTTAGCTAACAAAAAAATAAAGAAAAAAAGAGAACTTTAAACAGCAAAACTTTGTAGAGCGTTACTTTCCTTCTTTACTTTCATTCTACCTTTACAGTAAACCAAGACATAACCTAGAAAAAAAAACAAACAAAAAAACCCTACAAAAGTCCCAGAAATAAACACCTTATTTGGTACTCTGACTTAAAACTACAGAAATGCCGTTGCATTCCTTTACTCTGGTTGGACTGGGTTTTGATAAATATGACATTACACCCTTCACATACACTACTCACATACAAAAACATGTCTATAGTGACTATACATAGATCCATTGTGACCTGGACCTGTATTGCATGTATCTTACATGTGTATAGGTTATAAAATGGAAATGGCTAAAATAATTTTTTTTTTTCAGTGTTCCAAACTTGGAGGTCAATTTTTTTGACCCAAAAAGCTGTTAATTTATGGGATTTAGATATTTATCTTCCTTAAAGCTTATAAAACTGGCCAGAGACCAATTAAAATGCACTGAAAGACAGACTTAAATCTTGGATTTCTATGCTTTTGCAATTTACTGGCTTTTTAAACAATTTTTCGTCTCCTCTGTATAATTTTTCTGGTTTTCCCATTATCTTCATAGCCTAAAAGAAACAGCAAATAAAAAGTGCCTAGTGTGAGTAGAGATTTGTCAATATAATAACTTTTCCATGACTAATCATTGTTTTAATAACATTTTAGTGATTGTCCTTTCTATTACTATAATTATTTCTCCATTGTACTTAATGTACTGGTTTAACAAAACTGAGATATCCCTAGGATGAATTTAACATTCTCACATGTACATATTGTTCTAATGATAAATTATGGTTCCTTTTGCTTCAGCAGTAGTTCATTATGTTGATTCATTCATCAGGAAAGGAAAGTTGTCAATGGATTCTTTGGTGACAAGCAGTGGTTAAATCACCTTTGATTTGATACATTTGTTTTAAATATTTATTCCTGTTAAATAATGCATTTCAGGCCAATTATTCAAGCTACTCTTAATGAATAATGCTATGACTGTAATATTCCTGTTTTGATAAATAAATTGTCTGAAAATAAGCCTTTTTTAGCCCCCATTTCTTATATACCTGTATGTAATCAATAAATTGATGCAGAGTTGTTAATCAAAAGCCATTAAACACTTTGCTGAATGCACATTAAGCGACGTAGCATTAAGCACTTCAGATGTGCTTGGTTACTTGGGTTATGCATCTCCATTTTGGATTCTTGGAACAAGTGAATATTGACTGATAATATCAAGTATTACATTTCAGAGATAAATTCTCAGGTGAAAGTAGTCATCAAAAACTCAAAGCTTATAGTTTGATTGTATATATTTTTCTAGACCTTATCCAAACACTTCTCAGTAATAAATTATTATAAAATGAAACCAAATATTACTCAGTGTAGTAGTTTTCCACAGAAGTATTCACTCAGCAGTTCTTTCCCTTCATTACAATTCAGGATTTTTACCTCAAATGTCAAATTAAAACTGATTAGGTATAAAGTGTATATTTATCTCAAACTTTTCCATATTTATTATTTCTATCAAACTGAAGATCTGAACTATTCTATGTTGGAACTCAGGTTCTTTTATGAGCATAGTATTTCAAATATTTTTCTCCACCTCATTATAAAGTGAACTATAATCTTACGTTCTTCATACAGTGTTAATACATGTACATACACACAAAGTGCATGTTCATATACCATGTATTCTGTGTTTGAACTACGTGAAGATGTTATAAATCCAGATTAATTTGCTTCAAAGTAATTGTTTTCTCTTTCCCGGTTCAGGATGTTTCAAATAACATTAGGCAGGACCTTTCCAGCTACTGTAAAAATTAACCCTGTCCTGGCTGAAACTAGGACAGCTATGTACTTACCTTTAAGTTGCCTGAAGTTCTGTAAATTAGAGGAGCACAAAGGGACATTATGACTAACTTGCAGATTGCACAGTTCAGTAAGTCAAAAAGTTCTCCATGGCAACTCAAGAACAGAAAATTAAAAAGGTTTGAGTATGAGATGGTAGTGCTGCAAAATAGGCATACTGTTGATTAAAGTTGAATGTGAAACTTTCTGATGGCATCATGCAACAGAGGAAGCCACATTTTTTAATCTTGGAAAGATTGCTAGGGGCTAAATCAAATAACTTAAAAGTTTTTATCTGCTGTTGTCATACTACTACAGCTTTCCCATGACTCAGTCTTGCCTTGATGGTGCTGGAGGGCAGATGTTGAAGTAAAACAGGTGTGGGTGGGAGATATTAACTTAGAAGAAGAATAATTTACAATTTCATTGCTTCTTTTTCAGCCTTTACATGTTTAGTTCCTTGAAATATGAGTAAAGGTGATAAGAGATTAAAGTGATGCATTGGAGAATCTAAACTCTGGACAAAAAAATACTCTTGTAATTCTTTCCTACTATATGGATATATTTAACTAGGAGGGAGGAATGGAGGGAGGAAGGGAGGAAGGGAGGAAGGGAGGAAGGGAGGAAGGGAGGAAGGGAGGAAGGAAGGAAGGATATAGTAATCTAATTTATATCATCAATAAGGAGATGAAACAAGAAGAAAAACAAAAATTCAAGTATAAACAGATGGTGGTAAGGACAGGCAAAGTCAGTGGTTAAAAACATGTTTTTCTGGAATATAGTGACATATGTATACGTTCTCATTAAAGATGACTTGAGAATCAGATTATGGTTTTCAATGCTACTGGTGAGACAATCATTGCTGAAAGAGTGGATAAGTAACTTCTGTTCCCAGCTCTGCCTTTCATCAGGAAAAATTACTATGCTGTTTCTTTCCCTGCTAAAATCTGGATCAATTAGAATTAGATGATAAAGACTTTATTTCATATTTAAAATAATGAATAGATACTGTGCAAGGTTTAGGCTGAAATAAAGACCCATATTTTAAATGCAAAAGTCATATTTTTTTAGTCTGTTGTTGTGCCGTGTAGATAGTAAGTCCTCTTAGTTTCAGCCAGTGAACATAATAGCAGAATGCTTGTTTTAAAATATAGATCAATCTTATAAATTCAATTTTTCTAGAACTAAGTTAAACTGATTTGACTCTCATCCTTCAGGAATCACCTTAATCGAATTTGCATGGTCCAAGTAAAACATTTTTTCAAACAACTTAATCCTCCTTGTCCAAATGAATAATCCAAAAACCCAAGGGTAGTGTGCATTGCCAAAGATTCATTTTTTCTAACGCTGCTATCTTCTTGGTTAATCAAGATAAGCAAATCCCCAAAATATTTTATTTAACTATCTTCTCTCAAATAATTTAGAGATACAAAAGACACAGTAGTAAGAAAAAATCTTAACTGATTTTCTAACAGAAATATTAGCTGAAGTCCTGTGTCAAAGAATATTCTTGCCTTTCACAGGAATGAAGATTTTTGTGTAATGAAATATCATTGAAGTATATGCAATGTTTAAATCACATGTATCTCAAACAGTGGTTGCTTTTAGCATGCACACTTAATTCAGTCTAGTTTGCAGATCTGCCACTTCTGTTTTCTGTTCTTTAAGGCTGCCAGCAGTAGAGACTAAAAGCTAACATAATCTAGCAAAGTATTTTGTGTCATAAACATTGCTCTTACATTCTGAAGTGGCCTTGGTCCGAATTACCTAACCTTGTTGTCCATATTTTCCCTTAACCTTAATGAGACTAGTAATATCTGGGTAAATTCATGACAGAATGAATTAAGTAAAGTTACAATTAGTACACAATTGTCTTATTGTCAACAGGAACACCTGGGCTGGAGGAAATCTTGCTCCCATGCTTCCTGAGTCTTCACTGCCTGCAGAGGATCCCTGGTTATCTGCAGAGTACACCATGGACCTCCACACCACACCAGATCATGGATCCCATACGTATCCCTCAGCTATCTTCAACTGAACAGGCACATCTATATGGTACAATACACATTTAAACAGGAAGAGCTTTCTCTAACTCCATCCAAAAAGTCTTCATAAGCAAAATTACTCCTGGCTACACTATTGATTCCAGGGTGAGTTTGCTTGAGGGACTCCAAACTGTGGTAGGCCAAGTAACACAAAGGTCTCTTCTGCCAGCTGAAATTTCTGTTATGATTTACTATTTCTGAACCCTCTGCAACTCCGAAGAGCGACAAAATGGTGTATCAGAACCTTAAATATGGGTTTGGTAATGTGTCACATTGGCTCAAAGATCACAGATGAATTCAGTGCAAGCTGTCTTTAATTGATAAGAAAGGGAGAGAAGTATG
This sequence comes from Cinnycerthia olivascens, assembly GCA_035048155.1. Lineage (NCBI taxonomy): Eukaryota > Metazoa > Chordata > Aves > Passeriformes > Certhiidae > Cinnycerthia > Cinnycerthia olivascens. The sequence continues at coordinate 19,826,743 of JAWWMU010000237.1, forward strand.
GCTTTGATAAGAGGGTGGTGTCAACTAAAATATCTCCTCCTAGTGCACCTCTCTTTTCTCTTAAGGAATTTCAGATACTTAATCAGTGGAAAACATCAATTGTTTAAATTGTTTGTTCCATTAATGCTTTTGCTCCCCATGCCTGTCTGTCAGATCTTTCCATACATAACAAGAATAACAATATTGCATATTTAATGCAGAGGATAAGTTGATGGGAATAAAACTCCCTCTCAGAGGGGTTTATTTCACCAAATCCCTGTAGACAATTAATCTTCCAGTTCTCTGAAGCCCTTCAGAACAATAATCAAAGAAAAGGAAGCACAGACAGGATATTGGGAGTGAGGATCATTTTTTGTTTGTCTTGTCTTGTTTTCCTTTTATAGTGAGAGATTACTGAGCCAGAAAAAGCTATTAGGACCCAAACAGGGAGGTTTCATACCTCCTACTTATTTGGTGGGGCCATGACTGTGTCTCATTCATATTCTAGTGGATTGGCCTTTTGTGGCCTTCTGAAAAGCCATAAAGGCAATGACAGCAAGAATGACTGCATTGCAAGTGCACCCTTTCTCATTTCCATCTCTCCTCTCCTCTGAAACTGACATTATTAGAAAGTCAAATGCAATGGCTGCAGGGGTTCCTGCTTTTATTTTTTTTCCCCCTTTTTTTCTCCTTTTAGATTTTACTTCTTTATTTTATGCCACAATCCAGGCTCACTAAATTCCTGTTCACAGTCCAACAACTCTCCAGTGGGCACGCATACATCGGTGAAGTCTCTCTTGTTCTCTGTTTTTTGTTTGAATTTACTTATTCAAATCTCAGCTGCTTTTGTTAGATGGCATTTAAGATTGCGAGATATACTTCCTTAGTGATTTAATTCACCAAAAAAAAAAAGCTCTAAGCTTAAAAAAATCAGTTAAAGAAAAAAGTGAAAAAAAACCCTCCATCACTATTCATACATTAAATTAACTTTGATGACGACTTTAAAAATGTATTTACACACTAATGCCTTCATTAAAAGTGAAGCTTAATAGAATTATATACTTACCAAAGGACATCGCTTGACTTAGGAAGATTATTTAACACTAATTATAACATACTCGAGTGTAATGAGAATAAGTGGACAAAATGTGCAAGAGAGATTTAACACAACAGAAACATATGATTACATGAACGGTTTTCAGTTGAAAATTTTGAGACAAATCTTATTTTGAACATGTGCATGAAATATTAACCTAGCTCTTTAGGCACAAGATGAATGCCTCCGAACTTATTTTCAGTGATAGCTGTCACAGTAGAAATAGGGGAAGAGGGGTAGTGGATGGGCTAGTTAGTGACCTTTGCTGACTGACTGGACATCTTTTGTAAGAAAACAGCTAAAAATATCTAAAGCTTTATGTGAGGGAAGTTGCTAAAAGAATGATGTAGACAATTGACATGCAAATGAACAAAAAAAAGAATCTCTGCACTAGAATGGTGAATGAATGAAGAGCACTGTTGGAAAGATTGTGTTTCATGGTAAGCATTTAAACAGCATACAAGGAGCAAATAAATGGAATGCCATGGCATTTACAAAGCGTTGGTCTTTCTGTGCTGCATGGACATTAAGTAGCCTACAGCAGTTTCACTGTCAGCAGGATTTGTCCCTGAGTCCTTGACCAAAATTTGTCTTTGTTTCTCTTGCTGGGTTGCATGCTGATTTTCCCCGATCTGTTTGTTTGCCAACATCTATCACAGAGCTAAATTTATTTCAGTGATGACTGTAGATACAGAGTTGTAGGACAAAATGTTATACCAAAGTTATGAATGAAAAATATTGTTATTATTATTGTTATTATGTCATAAACACAGAATTTGGAATTTCAGCTAGCATTACTTAAGTTCTTAGAACCAGTGCTTGAGATTCAGTGTTCTTATTCTGCTTCCTAAGGTTACCCTCTTAGTAAGTAGTTAAAGCTTTTCTATTTCTAGATGTATGGCCAACTTTTCATTGTGCAACAGTGCTGATTTCTCTCCTCATTAGAAGGTAGAACATAAAAAAAAAAAAAGGGAATTTTCAATCCAAGGTAATAGAACCACATTGGACCAATGCTAATTGTATAAAGTTGTTTACATAACATAACATAACATAATGGATAATACAGCACCACTGAGCAAAATCTCACTTTGTGAGAGAAATTCCTGACACAAAAAATATTGACCTGCATCAGGTACACACTTATGCTAAGTGTTATTAGAAAATATGGGATGCAATTGGTTTCTTTCTTCATGAATCTACTGTGATGGTTTTTAACCATGATCTTTTATAAATATCACCAGGCTTTCCCTTCCCAACTCAGAAAGGTGCTTACCAGCAGATAGTCAAGAGTTCTCATCAGTTTCCATGAGATCTGGTGAAACAGACTTTTAATTCCTCTGCACATGTTTAGCTCCTTCTTCCATCAAAAGCCTAAAGAGAACAAGATTGTGTCTCTGTACTTGATTTTCATGGTACAGCAGAGCTGACTTGTGTATCTTTGGAGATTTGTAGATTGTTGCAGTAAATAGTACGACTACTCCCTAGAGACATTGCAAGCCACAACATCTACAGCGTCACTGTACCTCTTCTCCCAGGTTCAAAAAGAGGATGCTCCTGTTTCTAGAGACTCATTATATGGTGCACTTTTTGTCTGCAGTTGGTAGCTCCCTGCACACATTTAATCCCTCTGCCTAGCGTACAAGTGTTAGAAAGAGCCCGCCTTTGTCCTCAGCACCTCTCTTTATAAACCACCCACAGCCAAAAGAAATAAAATACATGTGATACTGCAGCCCAGGGTGTCTGACAGCTCTTGGCCCTTTGGACACAGGGGGAGCTGCTGGTGGGTGATGCTGTAGCACCCAAGCCCCAGCAGGGCTGGGTGAGCGGCTCCCTGAGGAAAGGAAGCATCCAAAGCCTGCGGTAGCAGCAGCAAAATCCCAGCGCTGCTGTTACCGTGGAGACAGGGAGAGAGAGAGGGAGCGGGGGAGAATGCAAATGTGTGTGTGTGTATGTGTGGGGGTGGATCAAAGAAGGAAAATTGGGAGGAACTACAGGAACAAGTGTTTTCTGGCCTATTTTACATCTAGACTTACCAGTTTGTTCTTCTTTACCAAGTCTTGCTGCAATTCCCCATCCTTCAAGTGGGCAATGGCAACCATCCCAACAGTAGCTCTGTACAAAAGGTCATCTTTTTACTATTTTTATCATATTTAGCCCTTTCTAAACAGATCATCATAAGGAGTTTTTAGTGCCATCTTGCAGAGGTACTAGAAAAAACGTGATTCAAAAGACAGTGGATTGTAGCTTAATTAGACATTACTGCTTTCCAAAAGTAACTCATGCTGTATTATTGTTTCATATTATATAACAAATATTTCCAAACAATTCCTCAGTAACTGTATGAACCCTCAGTAAAACTAAGGACTCTGCAAAGGTCATTGTTACTGAAGGAGGCTGAGTAGAAATTCCTCTCTGCACTGTCCTTTCACAGTTCATTTCTGTTCTTTATGTGCTCTATTCTGTCCCTGTGATGCCTTTGCCATTATGTTAAATGGATGATCTTTGTATTCAGACCTTAGAAAAGGTTAATGGTTATTACTGCTATATGGTCCAGGAGGTAGAGTTCAGAATGATAATTCAGATTCATGCCCATGCCTATTTATGTAGACGTTTGTCTGACTAACAGTTGAGTCTCAGCTGCCTCCTTCTATCAGCCCAGCTCAGCCCTGATTTTTCCCTGTTCATACGCAGGGTACAACACCACAAGGTTTTTGTACCTGCTAAACCTTCCACGTGATGGGCTCCATTGCTCTTGGTGGAAAGCAGCCACCTCCAAGGCTGGACATTCTATCAGAAATATTTTCCATTTTTTGGTTGTTTAATATGTCAGATTAAATCAAGATTAGCATGAAAATATCCAAAGGAATAAAACCACATCATTCCCACCCAATGGCTGGCATATTGTTTTCCAAATAATCTAACTTTGAAGGAGCTTAGATACATTTTATATTAGAGAAACACATGGGAGACAGGTATACTTGCTGACTTAGGGTGGCACAACTGGTACTATCCAGTTATAGTTGCTCATGGATTTATTTAACAAAAATCCAGTTTGCAGTTGCCAACACTTTTGCTGATTTTAATATTTTGGGCTGAGAGTTTCCCTTTAACTTTCTGTTATCAAGACCTCATCTGGAATCTCATTTGAAATAATATAATCTGGTGCTTTATGAGCATTATTTTTTCCAGGTTAAAAACTCTTCCATCTTTCCCACTTTGAACTTGTAGTGTCTTGCTGCAGGATTGAGAAGGAAGTTTCACTTTGGGGCTGAAGGTTTTGTAGCTTTTTTATTGTAGTTTCGGCTGGGATTTTGATTTTTTTTTTTTTTTTTGTTTTTTTTGTTTTGTCTCAGTTAGGGAGGTCTTATTTTTAGAAAAATTACAAAAAACCCCTAGAAAATATTTCTTAGTAAAGCATAAATTTTTCAGAAAAAGTAGTTCTGAAAACACACATCAAACGAGTTTTAGGAACTATATTTGTTAACCAAGAGGGAAAGGAAAATGAAGGGGAGGGAGAAACAAAAAAATCTTAGTGAATGAAATTCAGTAAGCTAAAATATTTCCCTCAGATGAGAACCCTGATCAACATCTTGAAATGGATTCTCCGGTGCAGTCTGGTTGTATTGTCCAGGGATATTTAAATAATGCATTTTTCTTGTATGATCACTTGGTTTAAGATTGGAATAATTTTCATTTCTACTGGGTACAGGTGGCCACAGTAATTTAAGAACCTTTCCTTGTTAGCACAGATCGATGGATCTCTTTCATCTACCACTAGATGTCATGCACTGATATCTGTCCCCACAGTATAGGCCAGGACTACAGGCACAGATAGAAATGTAGGAAAATTCTTCCCTTTAAGCCTTTTCAACTTTTCGTTGTAATTTAAAATATGAGAAACGTGACTACTCCTGATCAATTGATTGTTTATTTTAGCAGACTTTTTGGTCATGTTTTCTGTGTTTCTGATATTTAAAAATTGTTTGCCCAAATGTAAATTGACTATCTGAATTTTTATTATATAATGTTTACAAAATGTTCATTGGTGGTTTTCATGCTTCTGTAAGCCAGATGTAAATATTATGACAAATTTGGAAGTGAGTAGAGAGGATCTTAGAGATCAGTTGGACCATTAAATCTTTTCTTTCCTTAAGCACTGAACAATAACACAATAGCACTCTAATTTACCTCTAGCATAATTTATCCTGTGTCCCACCCACCCACATTTTATTTTAGGCTGCCTGTTTTGGTAAGATATCTCAGACATACAGTACCAGAACTGATAAATATTTCCTTCAAAGCATCTTTACCCTAGCAGAAAATGGTTTATTATGGTTTATTCAATGCCTTTTTATTTTCCTAGAAGTTCCTTTTTATTGGGAAATAAAGTTTGTTTTCAGTTTCAAGCCAACTTTTTGGCAGGAAAAGGTATTTCAATTTTGCTTTTACTGAACAAATAAAACCCAACTATTTTCAAAGAACAATTTCTACAAGAAAAGAAAATAATTCACTAGAAATATGTGTGAAGAAATAAGGGTTTGCTGGTGGCTCTGCAAAAGCCTTTTGAGATAAATTTTACTATGCCATTTTTTAATGAGGTAAAGTGATTTGAATGCCTTGGTGGTAGAAGGATAAATTGACCCCTAGCATCCAGATTCCCAGTCTTTTATCTGATTATTCCAGGTTAAACAGGCAGCAATATAATCTGAAGGCCCCAGCTCTCTCTCAGTTTGCCACTGCCTGACAATTCCTCCTCCCAAAGATATGTACAACACCCGATTTAAAAACAGACTAGATGTGTGGAGAACCAGAGAAAACCATGGAAACAAGATGAGGTTAGTGGCATAAGTCCATGCACTATATATATATTGAATGTTGCAGTTACTTCACTAAGCAACAGCTTAGTGTATGGTATAAAAATAAACGTAGAACATTTTAAAATTTTAGATTAAAACAAAATGACATAAAAAAGCACAAAATCTTACTGGCAGTAACTACTACATTGATAAAAATCTCTGCTGCTGACAGAGTGGGACTTGATGCTCTTTGTTAGATTCTCAAGTGGCTCTAAAGGTCATGAAAGCCTCTCTATATAACCTGATTATAGTATAATAGAAAAAGGTAACTGACTCAATCCCCCAGTTACTGCTTGCTTTTATTGAATTTCTGTACTCATTTCTGCTTAATTAGAAACAAAATCAAATTTATTTCAATGCCACATTGTCACTGTTGTTATTTTCAAACCACATTAAAAAACAAGATGAATATTTGCAGATAATATTTATATTTTGCAAGAAAAATTGTCTGCCTGGTTTTTATCATCTGAGAAAATTCACCAATTGGGTTTGATGTCCCAATCCACTCCTGGTGAGTAATGGTGAAAATTAAATGATGTACACTTAAACTGAACAGAGGTACGCTGTGAGTTAGAGCAGACTGTGATTTTAAATGCTATATTACCATCTCTCACTATCAAGGAACAAATTTTTTGCTGGTAAAAATGAAGCACTTCATGGCACTGAGTTGAGCCGTATGTGTCAGAACTAGTAGGAGAGCTGCTGAAAGGTCAAATATGCCAAGTATAGGAAAGTTTGTCAGAACCTGAAAGAAATTCTTCAGCTGAAAAAACATCTGTTGGAGAATGTAGATGCCTTAAAATCAAATATTTAACAAACCACATTTCAAAATTACCAAGGTCCTGACAGAAAGTCAGGAAGATTCTGAATACATCTTGCCTGCCAAAAACCTGTCAATACCTGACTGCAATGCACTCATCCTTTTCTTTGGGAATTACTTTGGCCAGGATGGATGGGGCTGAAGAGCTTTTTGGAGCCAAGCTTTAGATTAAAAACCCTGTGCCAAAAGACTGCCTTTCTGTCAAACTTCTGCCCTCAAGAGGGTTGCAGCCCCTGGCTTCTCCTGCTGAAGCCTACAGGTTCAGCAATCTCTCCATTCAGGCTTTTCACTGCTTTGAGGTTCTGAGCTGGGGCCATGCTGGGCTCTGCTCTGCCACGCCTTGCTACCCCGAAAATGCAGCAGGGAAGATGCTGTTTGCATGCAAGGGCACAAGCTGGTGAGCACCTGACTGGTTTGGCACAGGATGTGCTGCCAAAACACGGCTGCCTTTGCTGTGCTGCATGGAGCCTGTGCGCTCACAATGCTCTGACAACACACCTTGGTCTGTCAGAGACGCTGGAGTGATTCACTCCTTGATGAGCTTGGATAAGACAACACAGCTGCGACACATTATATGATATTTAACTTGTCACTGTTGCCTTAAATATGCTTAACCAGGCACTTTGTACAGAAAAGAAAGTCTTCCTGAGCAAGATAATTGAGGATCCTATAGCTGTGTTCTTTTGAAACCTTTGAAGAGGTTTATACAAACTGAGTGATATTTAATAGATTGCTTGAAGCTGCTCTCTGTAATTTAACATTCATCATCTCTGCACTTACCACAGTAGCTTCATTGCATATGTAGAATAAAATAAGCCAGTTTCTAAAAAGAGAGAAAATATTTAGGTCTTGGCCTCTGACTACCTTGAAACTCTTTGATATGCACCACCTCCTATCTCTGATCACTTTTCCATCAGACTCTGTGAGGTCCTAAACATCTCCCCAAACAAGAACATTCTCATAGGCAGAAGAACATCTGGTGTAGAGAGCAAGTAATAATATAACATAAGATGACAGGGAAGTCTTTCGGTTATGTTTCTGCAACAAATGTATTTCAGGAAAGTTAATATTTATAGCTACACTCTTGTTGATAATGGTAAAAGGAAATAAAATGCTGTAGGCTAAGCTTTATGTTTATGCAAAAGAGCAAGGCATGCCAGTCGGTTCTCAGCATGCTATGGAGAAACAGAACTGGAGCATCTTAGGCATAATAATATCCTGGCAAAGCCACAGTTATCTCCTATTAGCATTTTTAAATTTTATTAATCCAAAAATAGTCTGTATATATTGAATTATGAGCATTATGAATGCTGAAAATTAGTTTTGATCCTAATCATTTTAGGTAGAAACAAGGAACACCATCCCTCTTTCCTTTATTCAAATGAAACTGTTTATAAAACCACTCTTTAAAAATTACTCTCCATCATTAGATGTTGTGTGATATCAAGGAAAGTATTAAAAAGTTGTGAAGTAGAGTGCTTAAGCCACTGCCACTTTTCAGTGAGAAGTATTTGGACAGCAAGCAAAAGCAAAAATGTCATGCTTTGAAAAATAATGGTTTCTATTTTATGTTAAAGCATTCCATCCATCTCCTCAAGTGCTAAATACTATTGTGGAGAAAAGATGTATTTACTCATTAGTTTATCCAGACATCTCACATTGTTCTGAACTTTGTGAAAATGTACAGTTTCATTTCGTTATGCCTTGGTGAAGATATTTGCTAAGAGTTAATAGAATCATGTAATGCAGGTGAAGTAAGCACAGATAATTATGGGAATAGATATTCCAGTAAGCACTGCAGCCCCACTTAACAGGTGCCAGAGTTAAGGAAACTGCATGCAAAGGCTTCCTTACTGATTAAATGACATAATCTATAGACATAAATAGTGTAATGGCCTCTGAACTGGGGGAAGAAGTACTATCAACAAACATAAAAGGCTTGTATGATGTTTTAAGAAGTCACAAAGAAGCAGAGTGGATTCCTATATCTCAAAATTACACATGGATTTGTACCTAATTACTTGTCTTATTCTGTGGGAAATAGCAGGGGTGCTAAATTATCCATGCCTTGTATGATTCAAGTATGAGCCCTGACATCTACTTTCTTCCTATCACTCCCTGGGTATGTTGTTTTTTCTTTTTACCTTTCTAAATTTCTCCCTTAAAGGGATTGACAGCTTTGAACTATCTTCCCAAAGATCTGAAGAATCCAAAGAACAGCGGTTTCTCTAATAAATAATGTCACAGATCCCTATTGGTTTAAAGCGCTGCAGAGAGCAACCACAGAGGACTGGGGCAACTAAAATCAAAGCCACCTTGATAGCAACGTTGTTAGGAAGCTGTTTTTAACTGCATGAGAGCATATGGTCTTTAAAAAACACATGAAGAGACAAAAAGTTAATAGCTCTATCCACTTCTCTACCTTCCCTTCCTCCTTAAAATTGCAGCACTGCATACTATAGCAGGATACTTCAACCTAAATTTTCAGATGTTATTGCTTTCCTTTGCATTCAGCTTACATGGGGTGAAGTCACCTCTGATCTCTGTGCTTCACAGTCTGGCTGTGCTACCAGCACAACATCTTAAGATAGTGATTAACCTACGTGCTCTCTAGAATGCAAGAGAATTCAAAAATTTCCCTCTCATGCTGAGTTCTGACTCTACCAATCTCTTTCTGATAGGAAATATTAGAGGAAATATTTTCTAGATGGAGTGAAAGCACCAAAATCTTCTTGAACTCTGTTTACTCTGTTAGGAAACATCTCATGTGTAACCCTTATATTATTTTGGCTATTTGAGTATAACCTTTAAAAGAAAGAGGCCAGATTATAAGCAAAAATTTTCATCATAGCTCCATAGAAAATATAAATTTCTACTACTGAGGGTATAACCTAAAAATAGTCTTCTGTGATGACAGTACACTGCTTAGAAATAAAATTTGCACATTATTTTCAAGGATAAAAAACCCCATCACCGGTATCATGGTCTGTATACATGCATACATATATATATATTTATATATATGTTCTTTACTCCTGTTGTGATGTGCTAGCTAAATGACAAGAACTAAGAATTCGGCTGTATGTCCCTAAAAGGCCTTCTGTCTGTGACTTTTCCTCACAGCTGCTTTATCTGAGATTATTCTCTATGCTTGAGTAATTCCCATTGGCACAGTTGCAGGCAAAGCACTACTGTCTGCCAAGCTTCTGAACTAATCATTGGTGAGTGTAGTACCCCATGAGTGAGAACCTGGAGGCTGAATTTACATGAATCCATTTTTACTTTTCATAGCTCTGGCACTGAGCAAAGTGTACTACAGCTTGATCTGTTGCATCAGTTTTGCTTTTTAAAAAACAGAGAAATTAAAACATTTCTTGTTTTCGTTTCTTTCCTATAGTATGTGAACATTTTGGGGTTTTTCATTTTGCAATTTAGTTGTTTCAATTGTTATTTTTCACCATTTTGCATGAAGTCTTCTATTTCATGGGAGCATTTCTGTCTGTCAATAGCTGTCCAAAAATGAATACCCCTTAAATGAGTTCTGAAGTTTTCTCTCACTGCTACAGACAAAGAGAGCAACAGAAGGAAATGTTGCAGGTGAGCACTGAGTGCTCCAGTAAAAGACATGGAGTCTGGGTAAACCCAGATGCACCTTTCCCCACTTGACACAGTGACTCGCCTGCAAAAAGTTAAGGCAGAAGTTTAATTTGTTCAAACCTTAGGTTTAAGAAACTGTTTATCTTCCAAAAAGAATAAGCACATTAGAATGGCTGATAACCTGGGCTGGAAGAAGGGAGAGTTTAGGGCATCTGCCAGGGATGATTTGAAACACAGGCTGTGACTATTAGCTGAGTCAGGAAGAAGTGGGGTGAGGCAAAGGATAGCTTTAAATTCAATTGAGTGTTATAATCACCAATCTATTCTGAAGTAAATCTTATTACCAGCTCAATTCTAAAAAGCATTCCCATGAAGACTTTGGTTACTTTTCTGAACCTATTCTTTTCCTAGAAAAATATTCTAAAGACAAATTTCCAGTAAGGTCTAGCTAGGAATATTTTTGCATTAGTCACTCAGTCTTAGACAGATACCCGAGTAGTTTAGGGAAAAAAAAAAAAAAAAACACACAAAAAGCCCCACCTTTCATTCTTTTCATATATGGAAAATAAATTGAATCTTGTAGCAGTATTAAGGACCAGTGCTGAGGCATCTAGTATTTTATACTTTTAATATGTAATTGGAATAAGAGGACTTGATGTGCGTAGTAAGGCTATATAGTATCCAGAATATACTGGAAACTATTAATTGCTGTCAGATTAAGCCATATAGATTTTACCTATCCGGCTTCTCAGCACCTCTGATTCTGTGACTTTTCTGTATTTAATTTTGCTCCAGACCAGTCCAGCATCTTGCAGAAAACAAGCTCTATGTTTTTTTGTGCTCCCTAGCACATTCTCCATAAAGTGAGATTTTAAATTGTTGATTTATTCTAGTTGACTTTGCTGGAACACCTTCCAGTTTTTCCAATGTCACTTATGTAAAGAATGGACAACAATTTTTATAAGAATTACAATCATCTCTCTTATTAAAAATGGTTCATGTCCATACATTATATTTCCTGTAAGTATCAATGATGTTTTTGACTATCCCAGCCTTCATTGTTGAAAATAACACTGTATATGAAAAAGGTTTCAAATTTCCCTCCTTATGTATTCCCAACCATTCCTCTTTATTCTGTCTGCTGGACATCCTTAGCAACTCTGTTGAATATTAGCAGTACCTGTTGGAAAGATTTGATATACTTCTATCAAGTTTGTGACTGGGAGATTGTCATGTTGCATGGACTTCCTAATTACTTTCAAAGATGATTGACTACTTTGAACTTGTTCTCCAATAATCTATGTCTAGAAATTTCCACTTTCTAAAACATGTAAAATGGCATGTCAGATGTTATGACATGTGAAGAATATAACAAACTTATCTGCCAAGGGTTTTTACTGAAATTGATATTGCATCTGTAGTTCAAAGTCCCAAATTTTACAAGTATGAACCTGCACTGTAATTTTTTAAATGTTTTGATGTATTTACTGTAATAAAATTGCTATATATAAGTAAAATGTCACATTATTAAGATCAATATTTGTATTATTAGTCAGAAACAACCTTTTGAAGCATGAAGATTTTTCCTAAGCTGTTATTCTTGTTTGTAGCACTGATGCCGAATTTTAACATGACCTATTTAAAAAGCAAATCCTTCTACCATGGTAAGTATATAGACAGACATACTGTGTTCCTACTGCAAATGGGAAGACTGCAAAATGTCATTGTAAGAAGACTGGTAGAAACATGAGACAGAAATTGGATAAAACTATTGTTTGAAATCAGACAATAAGGCAGCAAATGAACCACAAGTAACACGCAGGGTATTTCAATGGCACGTTCTCACATTTAAGTACTTCTTGCTTTTGATCTCCTTTGCCAGGTTTAGTTTATATTTTGTAGGAAGAAGTCTTACCTTTGTTCCATTAGCACTTCGTGCTTTCTTAATTGATTTTAGTGCTCTTTGACTTTTTCAGAATTTATTTTCAGTGAAAAGAACATTTGACCTTGAGGTCATTTTTTCTAATTCTAGCTTTTCCTGGTAAAGTTAGCAAAACACTCAGAAGAGGAAAACTGTTATTATAACATATTAAGCACTCTATTATTAGACAAAACTTTTACCTAATAGGTAAAAATTACCTAATTATCTACTTATCTAATATAAATTATTATTAAGCAATTTAAGTATCTAAATTTAATTATCTAGTAGGGTTTCAGTTGTTTATAAACCAGTGGATTCTTTTCAGTGGTAAGAAATAGGAAACAAGGGCTATCATGGCAGTCCTGATATTGTTGTCAGCAGCTGAGCACGCATTACACACTTGAGTACAACTCTTGCTCTTTCGTGTTGAGCTTCTGGTGTGGATAGCAGGCACAATCTCAGTGTGGTCACACAAAAATTTCCCTTTTGAAGAGACACTGTAAAGGATGTAGCTTAAACCTTTGAGGTCTTAATAATTTTTACAAGAATGAAATTTGCTGGAATTTTTTGTGTATGGATGGAGTTTTGTGTTTTAAAAAAAACAAAAAGTAATGCCGAAGTGTTGTCAATTTTGCCTCACATTGAAGAAAATCCATCAAAGCTTTGGCCATCAAAATAAGGAAATTATTAATAAGAAAAAAAATGTAATTAGTGTTGTAGATAGATACTCCAAAATCAGTGTCATGAGATTGAAACGTAATCATCTGAAATCAATGAAAAACAAAATCCTTACCATTTAGTGCCACCCAGAGAAACACCCTTTTGTAAAATATTAATATTTAATATTTTAAATATTATATTTTTAGTGAGGATGGATTTTAAGATCTTAATTCTTCATTCATAGAGGTTTACATAGGTGCTAAATTAAGCAAGATCTACATGTCTTTTCATGCCTCTGTAAATCAAAGGAAATAAGGCTGCTAATGTAACTCAGATGATCTGAGAATAAATCCACTGCTGATTATAAGAACTCAGACACTAATATGATTAACACTGCTCATAAGCTGTTAAATACAGAAATTAATTTACAATTAATGAGTTGCCAGCTCACTCCCACAACAGTGATTGCTTCTCTTCCTTCAATTTCAGACCCTGTCATGAAACTCTCTCGGCTACCTATACAACCTAAGCTTTAACTTTAGATTTCTCATAAGTTCCAGTGACATTTGTTCTGTTATTGCCATTCCTACCTTCTCCTATTTACATTCATGTACTATTACCACCAGTAGACAAAGCAAACAGCAGTCAGGGCTATCTGTTAGGCTGACTGTGAGAGGCATTATTACGGTTGCTTAGCAGCCAAGAAGACAAGATAATACATAACTTTCATACAGGGAATGAAAGAGAAAGCAAATTTAGGCAGTTGGAATATTAATAACCAGTAAAGGCCCAAGAATGAAAAGTCTGAATCATGAATTATCCTGAGAGATCAGCATCAAAAGTTTGTTTCAGCTTAAAAAAATCTGTATATCCCATATGGTTTTTTTTTTCCTGCAAATATAGTTAAATTTCACAAAGGGCTTTAGCATCACGACACCATGCTTTTAAGGTCTGTCCTTCCCTGGCCTCCTAGGCTCCTTAACTTATTTGCAGATGGGTAAATTGGATATCTTTACCACGTAAATTGATAGAATGCTTTCTAAAAATGAAATTTAGGAGCCACATGGATTAAAAGTTACATATTGGTGAAGAATCAACATGACTCTTGTCACAAAAATCCAGTGAAATTCATTGAACAAGCTGATAAGCATACTGGCAAGAGACATTTATCTGGTGTAGTCTGCTTTGATTGTCAAATAACATTTTGCAAAGTCTTTCATCAAAGCCTCTTAAAGAAATTAGGCTGTCAGAATAAAAAGAAACATTTTCACATGGATAAAAATTCTGTAACATATAGGAAATACGGTGAGAGTAGTCAGCTTTTAAAGCTCAGGAACAACTCACATATGGCTCTACATTGGTATCTCTGTTACTTCAAAAATTAATCAGAAAAGGAGATGAAATGAGGGAGGAGGTCAAGTAATGGTAGTAAATAAATTAGTAAAGGAAAGAAATATGAGCGTCTGTAGCAACATAGGACTTCATAGTACTGAGTAACTTCATAACAAAAGAGCAGACAAAATTAAATATTAATAAATATTAAGCAATGTATATAGAGCAAACCATACTCTTAGTTTACTTGCATATAAGTGGGATCCAAACAAATTGTTACTATTTATGATTGTGGTATGGATTTATAATCATGTATTCCAGAAAGTATAAAGCTATGTGAATAATTATTGAGAAAGTAAATGGAAGGCCATGAACTATTTCAAAAGAAACAGAAATCAAAAGCAGAAGCCTTCATATGCCATAGTTAAATCCATGGTATGCCTGAATCTGGAATATCTGTTCAGTTCTACCCTTTCTATCTTAAAGGAATATGCTAAAATGGAAAAAGATACAGAAAAGTCTGGAAGTGATGTTCAAAGATATGGTATGGCTTTTGTATGACTAAAAAAATAGAGAATTTATAGTTTTCCATCTGGAAGAGAAGGATGAGCAGGGAATATGATGAAGGTCTGTAAAGTTGGAGGCGGCATGGAAAAAATAAATAGGGGTAATCTAAAGAAAAAAAGAAAAAATGATCATTCATAGAAGGTTCAAAATGAATGAATGAATGGAAATACTCTGAAACAATAGGTTTTTAATCTGTGCAATAGTTTAACAGTAATATTTTGAGTGCTGAAACTCTTCAAAAGTTTTTTTTTAAAAAGTCTGGAAGAAAAACATGCACATCAAGAGCTATTTAATACAAGACAAAGTTAAATTCAGGAAGTCTCTGAACCTCAAACTGCTGAAGAGCTGGCTAGTGTTGCCAGAAAAGGAGGTGGTAATGCCCACTTTTCTAATGCATGGAGGCTATCCTAGGCACCCACGGGCAGCCACAGCTGAAGACAGAGTGGGTGATCCCTGCATAAGGCAGAAGAATTATTTTCCTGCCCAAGGAAATATATAAGTGTGAATTCATCCTTCCATAATGCAGAGTGAGTTACTTTTGGGAGCATTCAGAAACAGATTTTTAGGTGCTCAAGGAACTTTGAGGAAAAGGAGAGAAAAAGAGGAAAGAGTTTACTAAGAGGAAAAGGGGATGTTGGAATATTGGAATATGGGTATTTGTCAGGGCCACATAGCAGCTAAACTGAGAACTGACCAATATCTCAGGCTTAGGGGCCTAAATCTTTTTATGGGCATAGCTCAGAATATTTAATTCACATATTATTTCAAGACATTAAATGCCTTGAATACTGAAGGTATCCATATAAAATCAAATATTTTAATCCACTTAAATTCAATTTAAGATCTAGCATAGTAGAATGTGCCTCTTCCCCCTTCCTCCTCTGCCACCTACCCCCAATCTGGTAATGTAAGAATTTCCAAAGCAGTTCAAGCATTAGGGAAAAAAAGTATTTTTAATTTTAGTTGTTGAAATCCTTACTATGTTTATGCATTCTTTTATGGTAAATATGAAGCAAAATATATAGTAGCATAACCCTGAACAGATTCATTGCTCCTTAATGCTTTACTAAATGTTCACCATAAATCATAGCGGCAGACTATGCATGTCAAATCCATTTATATAGTGGCTGAGTAGATTTAAAGTCCAAAGATATTATGTTGATAGCATCACTTTGCTGATTGTAAACAAATATAAAGAAATGTCGGATGCATTATGAGCCTTTTCTTATTTTCTAAGTCTCATGAAAAACAAACCAAACAACCAAACAAACAAAAACAGCATAAGAAACAAAAACCACCAAAAACAAAACCAAAAACCCCTGAGTTCTAATTAGACTGAACTTCAATCAGTATGTTACCAAAATTATCTCTCCATTTTTTTTTTTACCTTAATAATTTACGATCAGTTTGATCTGTCAGTCCACATCCATTCCCCCATCCTCATTTCTGGTATTCTTTTTTGTGATTTAACATGAAAAAATATAGGAATACACAGAAATTTTAAATTACAGAGCTTTTTACTTCACAAAACACACATATTAACTTCCAAAAAATCTGAATTTTTTTGAACTGCTACAGCTCTCAAGACACACTTTAGACCTTAAGGATTCACCCATCTTGAGAAAGACTTTATTAGGTAGATAATACCATGAACACTATTAGAAGCAGATGAAGGAGCCTGGAATTTAGAGGTTTAAGAGAGTTTTCTTCACTACAATTCAAAGTTAAAATTTGTATTGATTTTAATGTGAGATGATGGTGCTCCAAACCTTTGACAAAAAAAACAAATTATTGTCTGGTTTTACTGGTGACAGTTCTGACAAAGAAGCTATACTATATACAGAACTGAAATTCTGTTCTCATTCTTCACATTTAGAGGCAATTTGAACATAAAATGAAGTAATCAGGGAGCAGGGCATTTGTGTATCTGATATGAAACTGCTGGAAAGGCATATTGTACAAGTGTTGCTCTTAAATCTGTTTCTTAGATAAATTAAAAAAAAAAAAAGTAATATGGGGAAATATTATGGGCTTATATGGGGAAATATACCATCATAATTAGATTGGTATCATTATACCAGTGTAATTCTCTGTTATGATTATTTTTAATTTCATTCATTTGCATTTTTAACTACACTAATACTGCATTAGTTATATACTAAAGTGGTTAAGGGTTAGATTAAGAACCATTTCATGCATGGGGACCCCTAAACTTCTTTTTGATTTCTTTCACCTCAGAAAGCTGGTGTTGAAACTCTGAGGTTCTACCAGGTGAAAAGACAAATGTGACAAAGTTGGACTCTGAAGAACAGAGAGCTCTTATTTTTCTGCAATATGCAACGTGTGGAACAGAGGTCTTGCTGACATGAGTGATTTGGGGCTGATCCTTGCACTCTGACCCTGCAGTCCTAGCCTTACTTTGTTGAGTTTAGGGCATGAATAACGGTTTGGAGGAGAGGTAAAGGGCACTAAGCTAGTCTCCCTGTAGAGAGCCTTGTCCTCCTTTTTGTTCCAGAACAATCAGCCAGGTCAGCAAAAATCACAGATGATCAATCTAAAATTCTTGATTCCAGAGGGAAACAGAGGGGAAAAATTGCTTAGATATCAAAACTGGCCAGCCAGGGCAACATATTTGTATGTGAACAATTTCCTACTTCTCTTTACAAGTAGTTTAATCTGACCTGCTTGTCTTTCTTCTGGAGCAGAATGGAAAAGAGAAAATGCCTGGAAACAGTGTTAATAAGGAAGCATCACAACAGTATCACTTCACTCCTGCAAAGACCAGAATTATTATGCCTGCACCCACATCCCAGCCTTTTCCTGAGCCAAGCACTACAGAAGTAAGAAGGACAGTGAGACAGGATCAGTGCACTGCCTCTGAAAATGGGGAGTAAATTCAGGCACACACTCAATCTCAACTCTGGTCTGAAAAAACACACCAGAAATATACAGGTATTGTATGCCAAATCACTCAAATTTTGGACAACATAAAGGGATTTATCCAGATAAAAGCTGCACAATTTTTTGGTTTCCATTTTGCAGCACAGCAGTTTCAGATGAATTCTGATTGAGCTCTTGCTCTAATTAAAACCTGAAATTCAAGTTATCAGTACAAGAAAGGAACTACCAGACACAGAAACAAAAAAAACTCCAACCCTACTTATTTAAATAATTTTACCTGCTGAACTATTTTCTGCCATGAGTATTATCAGGAGTGTCTTCCACGCTTCCTAATAGGAAAGATCTTAAGAATCTCTTGGTGACCATGTAAAACACTAACTTGGGAAAAGAAAACCTCTGCCACTAGTATCCATATGTCTCTTTTGGCACTGATGTCATCAGACCTCAATGTGCTTTAATATCATCACAGATGCACCTTATTATTAGTTTTAATTGAACAAATGCTGTATCATGGCTCAGTAATTTGGTCCTCCGGAGCAATTACTAAAAAACCTTTGGGGCACTGGTGCCAAAATGTGACATTTTTATTGGTTGTCCTCTGCCAGCTTCAGCAATATGCCTGCTGTTCCTTCATTACACATCTAGGTTGTGTTTACCTTCTTTATTCTCCTTTTCTGCTCCCTTGCCCTAGGGGATACAAAGCCTTATCCAACATTGCTCTCTGACAATCCCTCTTTTGTCTAAGACTTAGAACTTTCAAGAAAGAAAAAAAGAAAGGAAAACACAAAAGAAGAAAGAAAAAAGAGGAGAGGAGACTCGAGGAGAGGAGACTCGAGGAGAGGAGAGGAGAGGAGAGGAGAGGAGAGGAGAGGAGAGGAG
>JAWWMU010000237.1:19845443-19872629 GCA_035048155.1 Cinnycerthia olivascens
GAGACTCGAGGCGAGGAGAGGAGAGGAGAGGAGAGTAGAGTAGAGGAGAGTCGAGGAGACTCGAGGAGAGGAGAGGAGAGGAGAGGAGAGGAGAAATTTCATAGCAAAGTTTAAGGTGCTTCTATGACTTCTGAAATACCATTTTTTTCTGACTGATGATATTCTGATGCAATGCAAAAATTTGGCAATTCTACTGTCACATGGGTCTGTCTGGGAGAAAAACACTGCTACAAAAATATGCATTCAAGAGTAACAATTTACTTATCAGTTCATTTATTCATTTTTAAGAGCTAAAAATTTTAGAGCTATTTGCATTTCAGAGACACTGAAAGTTCTAATCAAATCAAGTCTTTGATTTTAAAAATTGGCGTCAATCAGCTCAAAAAGGTATCTGTAGGTCGGAAAATGAAATATTATAGGTTTTTATTTACTTGTTTTGTTTTGTTTGGTTGTTGTTTTTTTCTTTCCCTGAAAGTAATGTATTCAGTAATAATATAGAAAATTTTATATTACAACTGTCACCTGATGGAACATGGGTGGAAGAGAGGGAAATCCCTTCCAGCAACTATGAAAAATGCTTCTGTACATTTGTTCAAGACATTTCTGGTAGCAAATTCAGCTTTACAAATTCCCAAAAATCTCACTCCCAACTGTTCAATCCTATCCCAGTATCACTTTATTGCCTCTTCATCTTATAACAGTTTTAAGAGCATTAATATAAACGGGATGATTCAAATCATGATCAGAATTAAATAAATAAACCCTTCTGGAGGCTTCTTTTAAACCTGGATCATTTTGTGAATCTGCTTTTCAACACGGACCTGCAAACAGTTATGCTGACACAAGTGTACAGGCTGCAAATTCTGCTGGAGAACTGGAAATAATCAACCAAGCATGAGAACTTCAGTTCCCAAAGCACTTTTTAAGAACAGGCAATTAAATTTCATGTGCCAAGACTCCCAGAAAATAAGTTGGCCTCCCACTGGCAGACCTATCAATGTCCAAAGTTCCACTTTCCTACCTAACTAAATAATACCTCTGAAAAGAAGTGCCACAAAATGTTTGCTAAAGGGTTTTACATCAGTATGGAAAACTGAGTTCTCTTTTCTGCCCTGAATTTAAGTGTAGCTTACAGTTATACTCTCTGTACTAAATAAAGTCTAAAATAAGTTCTTGTCACAATGCTTTCCCTTGCAAAGAATGTATCAAGAAAGAAAAATCCATATTTATATTTGTTTAAATATCCCAAAGTTCAGAACAAATATTACTCTCAGTTTTATAGTAGGTCCATATTACCATTGTGACCTCCAAACTTCAATCTCACAGAAAGTGCAAATGTGATCTCACCATTTGCATGTTCTGATGGGCACTAACTACACTGAATCTAAAATTTGGATTATTGTAGGGATGTTTGTTTCTATTTCCTGTAGTGTCTTTTTTCTGCTTTATTTTTACATTGGCCTCATTTTTTTTTCTCTGTTGTTTCCAATTAAGCTTCTGCTATGTCTTATGAGCTTCATTTAATTAAATTAATTAAGGAATTTATTTATATAACAAAAGATAACCAATCCTCTAAGCTTGCTCTCCCAAATGCCCACAGCTCTAATAGAAAGAAAATTAAAGACACCTGTTTTATAGTTAAGTACCTGCAGCACAGTCACATTGTGAATAAAAGTATCAGAAATATTACACAGATATTTTGGGCTTTTTCAACACTTTTTTGTCCCCTCACTGCTTAGAATATGACTTTAGCAATGATAGTGTAATAAGGTCACCTTCTCTAACATGAAATGTCTAATCCACAAAAGGTGGAGGAACTGTTTTTCACCTTCTAGATTCATAATATGTGAGTGAGAATTTCTGTTAGAATTACCTAGGATTCCTACAGGAAGAGAAATCCCGTAATAGTAAGGATGTAGAAATAATTTCATTTTCTTATATAATTAGGATATTGTTTAAGTTACAGTGATGTAAAGTCTTTTCTTATTTTCTAAGTCTCATGAAAAACAAACCAAACAACCAAACAAACAAAAACAACATAAAACCAAAAAACCACCAAAACCAGGACCCTGTGTGTCCTGTTCAGTGAAAGATTCTCAGTTGTAGCACTATAGTAGTATCCAAGAGTTGGCAAACATTAATTCTATGCCAAAACTGGAGACCTTTCATTTCACTGTACTTTGAAATTCTATTTCTTTACAGTCAGGATGTACTCAACTGGTTTGGAGACAAAAAAACACTTCCTAAATATGTCTTTCCTCGTAACAGACATACTACAGGCAGATTTGGATTAATCATTTCCATCATCACTGCAAAAAGTTATTAAGTGTTTGCCAGACAAGCAAGATTTAATTCCTCCAGCTGGATGTTGCCAACCCCTTTACAGCACATTGCTCTTGTCACAGTGGCTGGGCATAGTTTTAAAATACATTTACTTCAGCCTCGGGCTAGTGTGGGGCCTTTTTGCTTTGCTTTTCTTTCACCCTCTTTCTCCCAATAGTGAAAGGAAGTTGTTGATAAAGAAGACTCTGATAAGCCATGTAAAGCCAGGATGGTTCAAGAGTACTGATAATAATTTATTCATCTTTCCAATTTATTTGTGGGAAATGAAGTTGGGGTTTTTGGGAGGGAAGGTGGATGGTGGGGCAGCGCAGCAACAGGTCATAGCCTGCACTTAGATCATTGCAGTGACATGCACTGGGCCATTAAAATACCTGTGCAAATCAAACCTGGATTCCCAAGCTACCCTCTCCCCAAAGCCCCTTCCAACTAAACCACTACCTGCATCATGATGTCATTATGGACATATGTAGGAACATATAATGTCATTATAGAATTATAGAACATCATGGGTTGGGAGGAACCCATAAGGATCCAAGTCCAACTCTGACAGTGGGTGTAACTTTAAGACATTGCGTTAAAAATATTTCGATGGAAAGGAAAGACAAGGCAGTTTAAAGCGAAATTTCTGACAACTGAATAACAGGAAGGCTATCTCAAAAATTATGCAAGATAATAGTTTCTGATATCTGTACCATATCAATTCTAACAGTTCTGAAACTCATGAAAATTTTCTCATGAAAATCAGTAGCACAATTTTGAGAGTAAGGGAATAAATAAGGATTTTGGAATATTACATTGCCGTGCAATTAAAAGCAGAGGTAAATTGGTCAGAAACTCAATTAAGCCTAGAGAACATGATAAGCAGCTGGAAGCATTCTCTCGCTTCAGAGACTGGCTAAAGACTGCTCTATTCATTCTTCTTTTTCTTATCAAGTTCATCTGTACTTGTTTGTTTGCATTAAATATAATTTTAATCACAAATCATGGTCCAATTCAGCTCTTCACTGTGCATTCAGCCATACACCCTGGGCAGTGTCTTCATGAGATATTAAAAATTAAGTAGGGTTGAACTAGGTCACCCCCTAGGTGTAATGAAACCCCAAATGAGAAAGAGTCTGAATTATTTCTTCAGCCTACATGTCTGCCTGGAAAATGGCACTTTCCTTCAGTAGAATATTTGGACATAAATTATGTAATAAAAACAAATACACAGAGAATAAAGCTTAAAAAAATCAATTTTTTTTTTTTAATAACAACTCCAAGGAACATGTACCTCAAGTTACCTGGGAGTACCCTATTTGGCTCAGATGTAAGACTGGCTGTACATATTTATTTCCGTTAACAGACTATTTTTCTATGTTTTTCATAAGTGAGTAAGTGATTTCTTTAACAACCCTATTAAAAAGCAGATGGAGCATGCATACTTTGTCCCTGAGATAGTAGCTGTATACTCATTTCAAGAGTCTATTTCCTATTTCTCCTCTTTGTAATGCAACAAAACTTCAGTCCGCAAGTAACCACAGGCCTCTAAGCATGGGTTTAATAGTGCAAAGGTGAGAATATATCTACAGTGACAAATAAAACAGAGCCAGGCATTATTTCCCTAAGTCCAAGTGGCACAGGCTGTATCTATCCATGACAGAAGTTATCCCTGTGTCTGCTGTGGCTTTAAGTTATTGTTAGTCCTATTTTACTCTTTGAGTCCTGTAGGTGTAGGGATCTAAGGGCACTGTCACTGTGCATTAACATGTTTTTTAATAGCATGAGCCTAAGGGGAAGTGCTGCTTGCAACTGGTTGTGGTGTGATGGTTTGTAATTTTAGCTTGAGGGTAACTTTCCAATAATATTGAATAAAATATAAGTAAATTAATAACAAAGTGGGCAAAACTTGCAGTAGTCCTCTTCATACTGCCTGTTCAGAATGCTTTGTCCTCTCAGCCATACAAAGATACTGCCTTGAAGAGCTCCATTCCACACACAGCAAAGCTAAATAGAGAAGGCACTAATAAATAGTAAATAGACACTAATAAATACTAAATAGCTTTCTAGGACTGTGCCCTAGTCTCTCTTATGTCTTACATGTATATAAAATATGTCTATATCCTGACCTCATGCTAGACATGTACAAAAATTACAGCAATTATTTGAAATTACATTTTTTCCCCATGAAGACCCTTTAAAATATGACTGTTCTGAAGAATTTCCAGAACAACACAGGTGATTTTGCATAAAGTGTCACATGTTTTTTCTAAACATCTGCATTCAAATTACCAAATATTTTAATGAAGATATTGCTAATATAGCTGCACATTTGGCCTCATGGCTACAAGCCCTTCTTCATCAAACATCTATTTAAAATAAATTCAAACCAATAGCTCTTACTGACTTTAACAAATAATTTTCATGGAAATAGTTGCTCAAGTGAATAACAGTTACTGGATTTGGATAATAATTACCACACTTCTAAAAAATAATGTGCCTTCAAGTACATCATAGAGCAATGTCTGAATATAAAATGGAGACAGAATGCAAACAATTAAAATATTTTATATAAATTAGCCAAAATTGCACTTTGTGTCTTAGCTATAATATTTTACAAGTATAAGGACGTGAATAATATTGGAATTTCTTCTCTGGATTTACAAATGTTTTTCCTAACAAGTCTTTTCCACTTTGTTAGCAATTTATTTACATTTGTATTCAATGTCTGTCATTCTCATCTGGTTTATAACCTGAAGGTGAGAGCCTTTGTTGCAGAATGCAGGGATGCAGAGCTGTAGCACTCAAAGGCAATTCAGGGCTCCCTTAACTGGCAGTAGAGAATCAATAGATGCCACAGGATCACAATAGTGGGTATGATGGCATCTCCTTGAAGAAGGCATTATGGACAGTTGTCAGATAAAAGAAGGTGCAATTAAGAAGATCTGCATGCTGATGATCCTAAAGTCCCTTGGATTGATAAAAACTTTGGCTGTACTATGCAAAATTGTGGGCAACCTCCGAATCAGAAACTGAATCAAAGCTAGGTGGGAACCAGTAAAGCTTCAGAATGGGACTGCTTGAAGAAGGTTAGAGCCAATCAATGCAATTTTCATAGCAAAGAACATTTTGGCTAAAGCCAGGAGTCTGAGCCTGTTGTATCCTCTCACCAGAAAAAACTGTGGAATGGATGTTTTTATACCTGTCAGATCCTCTACGTACAACAGCTACTGTAAACACATGTTGACCTGCCAAATTAAAAATGATCCCTGTAAGTGTCTTTTGAGAAGTGTATCTGGCACCCTCTGATGATGCTTCAACAGCCATCACGAAGCAGTCACAGCACACCGGCACAAACAATGCTGACTGAACCTCTGCAACAGCTACGAAAGGAAGAGACACAGAGGTAATTCCAACCTCTAGTCCTCAGGCTGTTAATATAATAGTTACAGAACAAATGCAAGATGTTATTTTAAAAAAACTCAAGTTTGGAAACTGCTGTTTTATCTCTCTGGGATTAAAGCATCAAAAATAATAACACTCACGTTCCTCATAAGATTGTTATAAAACAGAACTCTGCTTCCAAAGACTACAAAAACAATAACACTTTAAGTACTGTAACATCATTTTAACAGATGTCCTGATGTCTTGTGTACATCTATCTGCCTATAACAGAGAAATCAATATGCAGATTTTTTCAGAATGATCTGAAATTTTATTACAGTTATGCCCAAATTTATGTTCCTCTATTTTCTACATGTGCAAAAATGGTGTTCTAGGACAATGCAAAAATTAGACACAAATAAATGGATTCACCAGCTCTCTCAAAGACTTATTTTCTTCAACATGATATATATTCCACTGTCACTACTTGCCTCAGGAGTCAAAGAAAAAAAACTTGGTGGCGAATACCAGGAAGGAAACCTAACAGCTCTGGAAAGGGTAAAATCTGATAGTAAACAGTCCCAAGATGCCCATTTGTGGTTATGCAACATGACTTTTGTATTACAAACATTCTTAGAGTCAATATTTTTACCAGCTACAGCATCCATTGCTACTTGGACTTGATATCCAGGACGGGTCATGCTGCCCTGACAAGACTTTGCACTTGCAGCCAAGGTCTGCTCCCTGCTGCAGCACAGCTCTGCTTCATCTGCACATTCCAAAGACTTTCAAATCTTACTTAAGCTACCAGTCTTTTAAACTCCTTAAAAGCCAAGGGTGTAAGTGTTGCAGGATCTGAACCTTCGAGCATTTGAGCTTGAAAGTGAAAATGAATGGAACATCAACAAACTTAAAAGCACAGTAAATCAGTCAGGGTATCCCAGAAGCCCAAGACTGCTAGCACAAAGATATTGTCTACTGAGGAGGAATCCAGGCTTCATTCATATCACAGGAAGGCTACAGTAAATTAGGAATTAATGTTCTGAAGTTAATTAATTTAATTGATTTCAAGCTGAGTAAGGGAGTTAAGGCTGGTATTTAAACAGGGAGAGAGTATTTAAATTTAGCTGTCATTAGCAGGCACGTGTTGCATTCACCAAGTATCAGGATTTTTGCTCCCATAGAGGCCACTTGAAGTCTTTTACCCTTCTGTTTCCTTCAGCAGAATGAGGAATAGGCTCATTATTTTCAGACAGGGTCACAAACAATTAACATAAGGTGTGTAATTTTAGTAAATAGAAGAGCTTATTTGATTGTTCTCCATGGAAGCTTATGGCATTGGTTTGTGTCAGGGCCCTGAACCACATTTTACGACACAGCTCACTGTTTTCAAAACAGATCCCAGTCCCAAAAAGAACTTTCTGACATATAACTGTCTTCTTTAGGAAATTCATTGCTTACTGGCAGCTATGCAGCTAGGATTAAACTAAACAAGAAAAGCAAAATATTTTAAATGTATAAAACACAAAAAGAAATGAAAAGTCAGAAGAAAAGTCCTGTGAAATACAGGTGCTATTTCATATACTTTCACTGAAACTATCTTAACGATTGAAAGTGATTCTGTGCTTTTCATCTTAGACATAAAATACTAGATAACCACATTGATCTTCTAATACAGTAATCAAACTCAAGGGCTTTTTTTTCTCAATATCACTCTGAGCTTTCTTCTATTGTCTTTAAACGAAAATGTCATATGACAGAATCTATATCTAAAAAGCTTTCTTGATATTCATTAACAATAAACAAAAAGAGAAATTAAATAAAATTGGAGCTCTAAAGAAACATGCTACTGTAGGAACTGTTAAAAATCAATGCAGGGCAGTGACTAGGACATCTCTCTTTCCAAAACCGAGTTAATATTCATGCATTAGTTTGCTTCACATCCTTTATTACATAAATTATGATCAAAATTATAGTAAAGACATATGCAATATTATTGATACTAATAATACAGAACTTACATTTTATTGAAGAGAAGTTTAGGACTAACAGTTTATATCATTAGATTCTAGTGTTAATAAGTTACAGATTTTCTTTGAAAACTGTACAATTACAAAATAAGTAAGTGGAATCATTGAAATAACAATGGGCAGATGAGATGAAGACCATAACTCATTTATCAACATCACTGCTCTGTTGCTATAAGAGCAAATTAGTACTGTGTCTTTTTTTAAAATAAAGTTTAATTTTTCCCATTTAATATGCATTTCTGTTTGCTAGGGCTTCTATGCTCATGGGGTGCACTTTAATGGGATATCTTAAATTAATGAATTGTAATAGCAATTGTAAATTGATATCCATAAAATAACTGTAATTTTATGTACCTTATTTTGAAAACAACTTGCAAGCATTTGTATCAAGCTAACAAATTATTTTTATGCCTAAACAATAGTGATTCTAATATATTATTCCACGTGCAGCCTTCTGAAGTTCTGTGTTAGAAAAAATATTGATTCACAGTTTATGCCTAACACAGATTTGCTAAGGCAGATTATACCAAATAAACCATTCAACACCTAAACACAGTCTTGGACACTGAAGTTAAAATGGGAGATGAGAATTCTCATGGAATTACAGGAGGGGAGAGAGCGTGACTGAAAACTCATCAGGACAACAGTTTTATCAAATTTGGTCCCTGGACACCACAATGACAATATTTGCCTCTAGCAGGAAATTCTTCAACAGGAATGACAAAGGCACTTCATTCTCTGATTTAGTTCTGTTTGAGGTTTTTTTTTGCATCCATATAGATTGTATGTAGGCCAGTAAAGCCTTACACTGAAAAGTTTTATCATAGATATAAATCAAAATATATGTCTTTCCCCATTCTTGATTAAAGAGGAACTTTGCAGCTTTCATGGTATTAATAAAGCACAGTTTTGGTTTTACATTAATTAGTGAAATCCTCAGTGATGTTCTGCAATTATGGATTTGTCTACAAATATATTTGTGCCTAATGGGCTGTAAAGAATTACAATGACCCTCTCAGAACAATGGGATCTTGATTTTTGCCCTCTGTCTTGAGTGCCTGGTGAAAGGTAATGAACTGGTCACATTACCAGCATCCAAAAGGAAATAGACTGGAAACACCTTTTTAAAGGCACATTACAAAATGTTTAAAGAGTCTTCTCAGTCCAGTTGCTTCCAAATGAAATAAATAGGCGTGGAAGACAATACCTGGTTTCCCTCTTCCACTTCCTGTTCCACAATCACTTTCAGCTCTCAGAAATCCATATATTTATTTCAATAACATGTATTTGGTTTCGTTTCTGTTCTTCCTTCCAGCATGGAACACAAGTCAGGACTAAGCCTCCTCCCTCACCCTGCGGCATGACAGGGACACTCAGCAGCATTCGTGCGCAGGATGGGGAGGCACTCCTGGAATGCAACTCCCCACCGGGTCTGCCTCCAGTCTCCCTAACAGCAACTCCTCACCTTCTCTACTTGAATGTTTAGTTAGTCTTCCTTATTCTCCTGCCATTACTGATGCAAATGATAAATTTCCCTAGAGCTAGTCCATTTACTATCTTTTGCACAGGTAGGTTTAGTGCTTTTGAGTGGGAATAGATTTATACATTAACCTGTACTATCAATTTACCCAATTTTATTCTGAATAAACTTTATTTTTATCACTGAAGTTCAGGGTGGTTAGTCACCATTTCATCATTATTTCTGTACACAAGCTTCTCTTAATGATGGGGAAGAAATTAAATTCTTTAATTATTTTATACATTTTAATTCCTCACTTTGTATTTTACCATTATTTTTTTATTAGGAGGCTGAATAATTGGTTTTAAAAATACTTTTTAGTCTACTTGCATTTTCCTGGATACTTTCTAGGGAATTTCACTTTTTTCTATAGGAAACATGAGTGAAGAATTAATTTGTCTTATTTGGAATTCGATTGTTTTTCCTTCTTGATGTTCTGTGATTTCCCCTTTTAGAGATCTCTCAGCTATCTCCAATAACATAGATAAAGATCATATAGGACTAGCCCTTAGCTGAAAATCCAGAAAGTGCCCTGAAAAAAATAAACCTGCAGTTTCTTTAAGAAAATATAAAAGAATTCTAACAGATATCTCCTTAGTTTTAATGCAATGAGCATAACTCCTATTTGGACTTGCTTTTACAAAACATGAGTGATCAGCATTTCAAGATGCTCTAAACCCTTCAAGTATGTAAAGCTTCAGCAGGGAAAAAAAAATGAAAGAAACCTAAAAACCAATGTGAAGGTTTGTGCTTCTCCTTATCCTGCTGTCACTGTTTTCTTAAGATTCTTTTGACAGTCTTGCTTTACTTATCATTGCTCCTGTCAATGTTTCATTTGCATCCTCCTGCTCATATTTCTCTTTACTACATTTACTATTGTAAGTCAGATAGAGGGACAGCACAATGGCCCTTTGCAGTATGTGTTTTCATGTATTCCATCATTATGAAACTCATTTCAGCTGGACCTTTAAATAACTCCTAAGCTGCAAGAAAGAAGCAGTACATCCATCACACAGTGAATACAAAGCATTTAATGCAGATCTCAAATCGATCCTTTTGTTCAAATGCTAATTTTTATTTATTTCTCTTCCCCAGGAGGCTGAGCAAGTAAAAATTATATTCATGCCAATGTGGATTTATAACACAGGAGGGAGATGAAATAAGAAGGCTGAGCATACTGTATTAGCTATTATTCATAAACTATTTCTACTTGTCAGACGTTTGCTATGAGGCTGAGAATGCAGTACTTCACCTCTCTCTCAGTTTGACCGTAGCTGAGAAGTTGCTTCAAGTTCACCATCACTACAACTCAGAATGAATTCCATGACTAAAGAGACTAATTCCTGTTTCCTGGCACTCTCTGTGCCTTCCTCCTAAACAAAGCTTACTTAATATTCTAAAGGCAGAAACCCAGACAATGTCCTCATAAACATAGAAATTTTCAAAGGAAAACAAAATTACTCCCTTCTGGGATTTTGTTCTTTATAGTCTTTTTTTGACTTTGTTGCTATTGAGTATAAAGCAAAATGGAGCCGAGGGAGACTTCAATCTCAGTTTAGATTTCTCTGTTCCTTTCTTAAGTGAAGCCTTTTCATATTACCAAATTGATTTAATGTCAATATGCTGCCTAAAGTTCAAATTGGGAGAGTGATGTCATTTTTCAAAACTTTCTAGGTATACTTCATCTTTTCAAATAACAGACTTTCTCCACAACACTCTTTCTTATCTTCTACCAAGCCCTCTATCCCCATAAAACCTCACCAAAAAAATTTGGCTCATTATAGTTTTCAGCTTTTGCCCACGAATAGACCTACACATGGTCCTATGTGTTATTTTTTGCAGACATAATTGTTTTAAAATATCAAGGCATCATAGCTTTTGGCATTCTCGTATGCTTTTTTCTTTCTGCTAGTCATTCTACATATTTAAGCATCTAAAATATATAGATGAAATTTACATATGAAACAGTCTGAAGAAGGAAAAGAATTTTAATTTGGTTTTAGAGTAATGGTAAATAAAATATGAGGTTTTATTGACCATTTGATAATTTTCAATCTGTGAATGTGTAACTACATAACATTTTGAGTTAAAAATTAGGAAAGATGTGTTCCTATGTTTTCATTACTCCTCCATGGGGGTTATTGGCATTTCCGGTAAATATACATACCAGCTGAATCTTAAAAATGACTATCTAATAGCATGCAGAGATTCTCTGATTTTTTAAAAAGAAAAACCTTATCAGATGCTACAATTAAAAAGAGATATCAGGAAATTTGCCAATGGTAAGAATCCGTTATGTTAATTGTGTGCTCAAAATGTTATAAGATTTCTTTTGTGAGTGGCAGCTGAGTATCAGCTAAGCGGGCTCCAAAATGTAAATCTGTGGTTCAATTTTGACCCATCCATCTTCCACTTTCAGGATTTCCACAGAGTATAAGTGATCTGAAGGCAGCATCTGATTTGGGGAAAAGTGTATGCCAGGAGTGTGTATTATTAACAATCCAAATCCAAAATATAGTTATTTATATATTGCTGTTTGTTACTGTATTTTTGGACATGTGCTTTGGAATACCTCCCTTCAGCTTAGGGATCAAAAATACAGAGACTAATCTCTTTACCTCCTCCACCAATTTGATCTAATATTTGCAAGAGAATATTCTACAAACCAATCCAAGACTCCTAATACATTTGAGAGACAAAAATAAGTGCAATCTGTTTGATGTTTATAGATATATATCCAGCAAGCCAGAAAAACCTGCTGGGGATTACAGGTGAATATCACTGGGACATTGAAGGAGATCCTCCCAGCTTTTTATGGAAACTAGCCTGTCTGGGAAGGACGGTGGATAAAGTTGAGGATTAGGAGGCAAAACATACTTCTCACAAAATTGGCAGTCATGCTTCTGAAAGTGTCAGATTGAATTCCTCTTGTCACCCAAAAATCTGTTGGCAACTGACAATCAGAAGTAGATTCAGGCATCATGGTTTGCCACTTAACATTACTGTCCAACTCCTGTAAGCCAGGATTTCATCATGAAGATAACATCTCCACTGAAAATTTCTCAACAGTCTCTTGCTGCAGTTCTATTTGCTTCCTTTCATTTTTTCTCTTTGTGTCAGGAGACTCAGGGATAAAACTTTAAGCACATATCTTTAGCAAAAAACCTGGCAACCCAGAAATCTGCCGGGGGTACTTTATTTGATGCCAGGTCTCAAAAGCCTCTGGGGATGTATGTCCTGGGCATTGCTGTGTTTGTAACAAACCCGTCTAAGGGGTCAGTGTGCATCAGTTCTATTACTTCATATCTTAATTTAGCTTTTTTCCCCTTCTTACTCCTGAATGTGTAGAGATTTAGATCTCACAGTAGGGTCTCTAATACATATTCCCTTGAGACAGAGTGCTGGGAGAATAGCTGAGGTTTTGTGAGTTAGGGTTTCATTTAACTTTCTAATGTTCACCATGGCTAATTGTTATTGCCACTATTGTATCTAGTAGTGGTTTGCTAGAGGCAAACACCTAAAGCAGTTGCTTTATTGGTTTTGTTGGGGGCTTTTGTTTTGATTTGGTTTTGGCTTTTTTTAATGCCCTCCTTCTTTTTCTCTTCTATTTCCTTTGAGGGATAAATGAAGGAGACTGGTCTCTGCACTTTCTAAAATATTGTTCTTCCACAATTCATCAGAAAGAAGTACAAGTGCTTTGCATAGATATGGTTTAAATTACATGAAGGACCTTTATTTCCAGACCGTATTCCATGCAAAACCAAATCCATTCTGACTTTGTACTGGGAAAATTAATTCCCTTGAGATGGAACAAGGACTCTACCTTTTACAAAGAGGTAAAGCCGAGCTTTCTCAACTCGGCTGGAGAGCTGGGGCTTGGGATGCTCTGGGAAATAGGCTCAGTGAACCTCATACAATAGCTTCTGGCTGAACATTTTAGAAAAACAAACAAATCAACAAACTCCACAATAGCACTTGTTTCAAGCCTTTGTAAGTTCTCAAAGTTTTTCTTGCTTTATGAATTGCTTACCTCACCACTATGAAGGTGGCTTGTTCCATCTATTCTGCAAAATTATCCTTTCCCTGAGGAGCTAGAAACCTCCCTGAAAGAATCTCAAGCTGTGCATTTCTTAGCACTGCATGAAGATTGAAAGCGTGTCTCTATGATTGGCCCTATCACAGTAAGACAGGAACTATTAAGTGCTAGAAGGGATGAAATGCATGTATATATATCATGATTTTGACACCTTTTATAATTTGCCCTTCCTAGATAAGAAAATTCTGTATTTTCACACCCCCAAAAAAAGAAAAAAACCAAAACAAACAAAAAGCCTCTCAAAACTCCAAACAAATAACCCACAAAACAAAACAAAACAAAACAAAACAAAAAAAAACCATCAAAGGCCTATGGAAAGAAGCAGTTTTCACTCTTTTTAAGCCTGCATTTGTTTTCTTTCACTTTAGACTCAGACTACAACAATGTGGGGTCAATCGACTCTAAGTCTTCACTATTCTTAACAATAATGATTACTTATCTTCCACATTCTAGAATCCACTTCTTCTCTTGGACATAGACAATTTGGTTTGTTCCTTTTTATTTCCTTTTAAAAAAAAAAAATAAAAGCTGAGTCATCCCTATAAACAGAGATAAATTAATGAGGAGAAAGGTGGTAGATTTTCATCAAATGATTGAGTTTTGCCTCTGTGTTTCATGATTCATTAACACTCCTGCTTCCTAGACTGCTTGTAACACTTCAGCTAGTGAAAGCATCAGCTGACAAGAGGGTAGCTGTTGTAATTTTGCAAGGAAATAATATTTTTTAAGATCAGATTTTTTTTTAATACACAGCCATTTTTTGTTAACAAATATTTCCTATTTGATGATCCACTTCTGAAAACTACTTTAAATCTTTATACTTTCAGGCCTGTACTTCTAGGAAGCATGGGATTCTACTATCTTTTGGGACAGTAACATCAAGAGGGGTACCAGGGACTAGAAGATTTTTAAGAGCTGCTTGAGCATGAACCAGTTCAAAATAGGAGCCTTTTTACTTGGAGACAGACAACATTCATCTTTCTGCTTCTGAGTGTTTGACCAGGTGCTTTATAAGGCTTGTGATGCTCCTGCTCCTCCAACTCAGAAAAACAGTCTCAGAGCTTCAAGAATTCCTTTCCCTCAGAAATTCATTCAGATTTTTAGGCTCTCCTGACCTGGGTTCCCAGAATTGTTACTTTATTTTGTTTTTAATTTTTCTCGATATCCTAAAAGTATTCTGAAGGTTTGTGCACCCCAGAAGGTTTGTGGAGCTCACTATAATGCAGCAGAAAATTAGAAGTGATACCATCTGTGATGGGGCTTATTTCATAATGAAAAAATTGAACACAAAAAATATAGTTGCTTTCCCCTGCAACACTATATCAGCTGTGTTTGTAAAATAGCTGCCTATTGGTATTAGAGACGGTGGAGAGGAGAAATAGGAGAAAAATCCAAATAACTGTATTCATCTACTCACACAATATGGATACCCAGTGCTCATTTAAATCCACACTCACCTTATCATGTAAGGAAAGGATAAAAAAAAAAATAAAATCAGCATGACTTCTCTCAAGTTAACTCAAATGTTTATGCTGAGTTTTCCTCTATTCCCGAACTGGTAATTTCAATCACCAGAGATGAGTCACTCATTTGAGAGGAGGGTTGCAATCAAGGGATGAAGTGAACTGAAGAGCTAAAGGTAAATGTGTGCATCTAAACAACAGCTCTGCTGAATACAGTTGGAATGAGACATTTTGAAAAGAATCAGGGTTAATGGATGACCTTGTAAAAGCACTGGAAATATGGGACCCCATAATCTAGCAGTGGTTGTACAACACCTAAATAGGTTATGCTCATCCAAGTAATATTTTTAGCTTGTTTTTCCTCTTATTCCAAATGTGCTTTTATGTATTTTTAGTCAAGCTTTCTGTCTCTTCATGCTGAAAAATTGCTGATGTTTTCACTCTGCAGAAATTGAGGACATTTCTGCTCTCTATGCCATATGAATCAGCAAATCTTCCTCTTAAGAGAAATTGAACACTTTCAGAACAAAGGAGGAATAAATAGTGATCTTTCAATTATTTTTTTCTTCTGCTTTTGACTTAGCAAAGAAGAGGAGAAATTAGTCCAAAAATTATAACTTCTTTCCAGAAATTTCCAAAATTTTCCTTCTAAAGCTTATTCTCCCTCAATTGTTTGCACTTTTGGATTCTGTCCTATTACTATTTTTGAGATGATTATTTATATAGGAGATCAGTACAGAAAACTAAATCTCAGCTTTTGGAGGCAAAAAACATGCGTTTCAGATCCAAAGTTTTTTTGTTAGAAAAGATTTAGAGTTTATTTTGAGCATATTTTTTCACATGCTTTCAGCATGATTTTTTTCAGCTCACTTTTCTTCACAGCACACACTTTGGTATTCTGCCTAGTTTGGTTTAACGTGTTATACATATAAAACTTCCTTTTCCTTTCTTGCTGTTACTTAAAGCTATATAAAATGAAAGCAATTAATATTTTCTTAATTTTAGTACAATTTTTTGCTAGTTTTAGTTGCTTTGTTAAGCCAATAACTACTAAAATATTTTTTTATTCATAGTTTTTTTACATATATATGTCACTATTTATTTGCCTGTAATTACATAAAGCACATCAATGTACAATCTGCAAGTGAACAAGATACTAAGAAGAGCAGAGAACAATAACTACAATAAAAACATCCTGGTTTTGTCTTGCCTTCCTCAATATTTGGGAAAATATCTTAATAGGTTTCTTTTCTGGAGAACTGATGATAAGTATTTTTTTCAAATCATGCTGCTTTACTGTGTTTCTAACTGGTCACCCAAAACATGAGTCAATAAAATGTCATTATTTCATTTGAAAGGAAGGAATCCTGAGATTTCAATAGTATTCAAACACAATTAAATAAAAATCTTGGAAAAGACTAAATCCCAAACTTGTAGAAAACTGCTTTTCACTTTAGTGGAAAGTGGCACTTTGACTTTAAAACTTCAGTGACTTACAGAAGGGAAGGTGGCAGCTGGGGACTGCGCAAGGAGTAAGACTACAAGAACACACTTTCATCCTGAAATTTACAAAGCTTTAACTCAAAATTCACATCTCCACTGTGAATTCTCTGTTCTTTTGACCCATCTTGTGCTTGTCAAAGCAGGAAGAAGTTAGGAAGTAGAATATATTTATATTTTCAAATACATATACTACAAATTGATGCTCACCATCATAACACATTCTGCAGAAGAAGAGTTTTTGTTCCTTTGTTCTTTGGTTGGTTTTTTTAAAGGTGGTGTGGTGATATGCAGCCACTCTATGACAGCCTCTGAGAGGAGGCCAGTAATTTTTTCAAGAGGCATCAAAGAATTTTCTTTAGCCCTAGGTGAGAACACATCTCAAGAACTGAGATTTTGGGGATTGATGGCCTAATTTAGGAAAGTCACACAGAAAATAGGAAAGAACAGACCTAAAAAAGCTATGTATACATGCTCTTGGGTACCACTTTTATTTTTTTGTCCACCTCTGCTTCCAATTCACAGAAAGAAATACTGTACAGTCCCTATAGTTTCCAATGTTGGAAGGTCAAGCTCAGTAATTTGCTGAATACCCCTAGTACCTCCTAGAGTTTTAGTGTAGCTGTCCTGGGGTGGCATTTATATCAGAGCTACATCATTTTAAGGATCAACAAAAGAACCGGGGCTTGTATGGTTTCCTAACAGGCGAATGAAAACTACTTCTCACTTGGAAAGTGAGATGCTAAATAGTCTGTGATCCTCCCTGGCAGTGGGTTGTGTTTCCTTCTATGCTCCTTGAGCACAAGCCAGCACACAGCACTAATGATGCCTGAAAGCAACTAAGAGAACAGCCAGATAGAATCCTCACCAATAGCTCATCAGTCTCCTAATTCTTCTAATTTCTCCCTATTAGGTTCTCTCTTCATCTACACCATTAAAACTCGAAATTCAATTGACAGTGGAACCATTACACTGCTGCTCTATGTGGTAACTGAATGGAGAATAAGGCCTTTTGCAGCAACAAACTAAAGTGTGCCTCCAAGTCATTGACTAAAGCATTGTCTCCTTTTTAGGTAACAACGATACAAACTGCAGCTAAGGAAGTACAAATGCAAATATAGACTTATGCTTATAAAACACTACAAGAAAAAATAGACACAAAAAGGTGGCAGCAACAGGAAAGTGAATATTTGAAATTGTTTTATGCTTCTTTGACATACCTATTTTTCCCTTCTGTCAAAACACCATGGGAGAGACGATATCAGGACGATATTTGCTGGAATTGAAGAAAAAGTGGATCTTTGAAAGGATTTCAATAACAACTATAGAAACTGCATTTGAGAAATCACTAAATACTTTCCAGACAAAGGGGAATAAGCAGTGAGGAGAGAGTGGGCAGAGGACAAGCAGCAGATAGGAGGCAGAATTCACAGGTGGTATGCTCAATGTACTCTTATATTTACTACTTTAGTACAACTAATACATGTTTTCAAGAATTTGTGTTAGGGACTCATGAGCTCAAGGTGTTCATACCATTAGTCTCACTCAGAACCATTCACAGAATCACAGAATATCTTGAATTGGAAGGGGTGCACAAGAATCACCAAGGCCATGGTCTGGCCTGCACCAGATAACCCCAAGAGTCAACCCATGTACCTGAGAGTATTATCCCAACAATTCTTAAACTCTGGCAGGCTTGGTGCTGTGATCACTTCCATGGGGAACTTGTTGCAGTGTGCAGAGCTTTGTAGTTGTGAGTATTTGGCATAATTTATTTTCTAAAGGAAAATATTTGTAATATTTTAAATAAAGCAGTCTCTGATTCAACTTAGTACTCAGCATTTAGTTTTACTAAACTTTTGCATTGGTTTGCTAGCTTGTTTTTAGATTGTGTTATTTAACCTACCTTCTTCTTTTCAGTTTAAACATTTTAGAGACTTATGCTTTCACCCCCCCAGTATTTCTACCGTAGAAGAAGGTTTCAGCTCCTAAGCTTGCTCTCGTTTAACAACCATCTTTGAGAAGCACAAAAACTTCACACAAAACCTCTTTCACTGGAAGTCATCCTGCACACAACATTATCTTGCTCCTGAAAAGGGTCACACATGGTGTTCTATCACATTATTATCACAGAACATTTTGAGTTGGAGGAGACACACAAGGATTATCAGCCCCTAAGTGAGTGCCCCATCCAGGGATCAAAACCACAACCTTGCCATTATTAACACCATTCTCTAACCAGTTGAGCTAATCTCAGTGACATATTTTCTCTTTGACCTTTTTCTACTATTCATTAGAATTTAGAGCCTCTCTGTTTTTATCATTTGGTGCTTACATAACCAGGTAATCTTCTTTTAAATGTCATGTCAGAAAATATGCTAACCAGTGACAATCCCAAAGTCAATAAATTGCTACCATTATTTTTTTATGTGCGTGCCAATTATTCACCAAATGGCTACTTTTTTGAGAGTATTAGAATGAGGTAATCCTGGGTAAAGAATTTTGTGGTTAGATTTATAACTTTCTAAAAAACATATAAATGCACAAAATTTAATTATTATTGATTGCATACCATTGCTATAGCTGGTTTTCCACAGTTCATATATCTGAGACATATTCTGCAACTTAATTTTTTAATAATGCTATTTCTGTCTGGTTCCTTGGTTTTGTTTCACTAGATACTCTAGTTATTTTAAAACTTACATTTTCTTAGGCTTAAGTTCTTCATTATTATCTTTTTCTCAAAAAGGATACATTATCTGATATGCCAGCTTCAGCTGACATCATCTACCTTCTAAAATAATAACAAAATTTTAAAACATTACTTAAACACATAGTTTGGGTAATATAGTAAAAAATTATTTGTCCGGTACTTATTCAGTTCTCTTTTTATATGTTCTATTTCTTCTTTCTCCTCATTTCCTTCTAAGAAACACACCATCTTTGTACAAAGGCAGAACATTACTTTTTAGGGCTTCATGAAGAGACAAAAATCTTGTTTCCACATCCTCCATGGTTTCCCACACTTCTAGGATGTTCAGCCTCTATAGCTGAGTACTCTTCTTCCTGAGCTGAATTTCATAGGATGCTTTCACCCCAACGACATTTACACAACATTTACAATGTAAGTGCATCTCTACAAAACAGTTGTGCAGTCGCTCACTAGAGTCAATGCCAACCTAATACAGTCAGTGTAATCTGAAAAAACAACTCACCCAGTCCTCAGGAAGACACTAAAACTTGATGTGATTAACATCCCTCCAAGCTATATGACTGTTCTACTTTTCTCATCTTTTGTAACATTTCAAATTTGCTAAGGGATTATCTTCATAAATAGGAACAATTACTAACTTGTTAAGTGAATACACTGTAATATGGTTCAATTCTCCATCCAAAATGTTCCATCAGCTTGGAAAAATTTAATTGCCACTTTAAGTTCAAGACAATAAATTCTATAAACCCTTACGGCTGATGCAGACTTTCAGTCATAATCTAGATTTAAATTAGGAATTCTCCAGATAAATGGTTTCAAAATGATGAAAAACATTTCTACAAGCCTTCTCCCTCCTTATTACCTATATGAAGCCAATATCCTAGAAAAGGAAAATCTTTCTGGCAGTGCAGTGTTTTCCAAACTTCTGTACCATTTTGATAACTGGCTGGCTCTTTCTCCTCGGCCATCAAAAGTACTAGCTTTCATCACACAAATATTAAAAAATCAGAATAACATAGTTCATTTTTTTCAGAAGGTCTCTTAATTTTATGATGTGATATAATTCTTATTATTCCATTAATATCTTTGTTTTTGTTTTAACAATTTAAACCTTATCAGAGACCGATACACTTAATTCAGGAAGCTTTCTTTGTGTCTGGCTCGAAACTCTCCTGCTTTTGTGCATTTTTCCTACATAAAAGCCTGCAGCTTTGGCTTTTACTGAAACTGTTTTCCATATAAATGACATGAGGAGGAATGCACATGTGTGCCCAAATCAACAGGTAAAACTGAATTTTTCAGGACCTACGGATGAAAACAGAAAATAAGAGACAGTTTACTGCCGGGTTATATTGTAAAGTTATATACAAATACCTTTTCAGATCCAGACTGAAGCTGTCTCAAGAGTCTTATTGACTGGGCTCCATTCTTACAGCCAAAGTTTGCTGCCACGGTTGTGACAGCTTATTGCTAAAGCACAGACTAGTAGATATATGTCTTCTTTCTTACCAGATTCCAGCTTGCAGCACAGGCAAAGGCCAGATTCATGAAATTGATATTATTCTCTTCTCAAAAACTGGTAAGTGATGAGCTAGTTCAATTTGTTACTTCTATGGAGATTTATGTAAAAGAAACATAAATGGGCTATTTTAAAAGTTTGAGAATATCCCAGGAAAAATAAGGGAGAACACAGCTAGTAATTTAGGCTATCTTCAGTTGGACTTGAGAAAAATAAAATATATTCGTTGGAACTGTACAGCTATGGGATACAGAAGGAGTTTCTATAATTCTTTCTCTTTTTCTCTTTCAATGTTCAAAAGACTGCAGCCATTAAAGATTGCAATTTCTCTGCTTCCTTGCAAACAGAACTTGGGGGCAAGGTTTCCATTTCATCTGTAGACCATAAAATCTCCCAACTATCTCTTCCTTTCCTAGTATAAAACTTCCAACATAAAAGTAGAGTTATTTTAGACTTTAAACTATGACTTTAAAAAAGTCATAAAACCAAATCATACTTTCTAGTAAACTGCTGTAAGAATTCCTTGGAAACTGCAGAGGAAGAAAAGCCAGAAACTGTTTTGATTTTAGGAGGTTTATTTTTAATCAACCATTTTGCTGTTCATCACTGGTCTGAAATTCTCCTGAATCTAGAGCACTGTAAATTTAAAACATTGAACACTAGAGAATCTTTAAATGCTCATAAACACAGTAGTTGCAATGCTTTATAAGAAAACTCCACTCTTAAAAGTATAGTTCTCCTTTCTATATGCCAATAAGCAGATGCTGGGATATCTCTTCTGCAGCAATAATAACTTTGCATGGTATTAAACTATTTGCATGTTCAGCAAAGGAAAAAAAAAACCAAAAACTTTGGCTGATCATTTTTTCACCTTGCAATTCCTATGCAGCAGATTTTTGAGTGCTGCATTACTGATGCCAGTTTTGAGAACTTAAAAAATGGTAGGGGTGCAAATTCATTATGAAATGGAATGTAATCAGGAAATAGGAACTCAAAGGCATTTCTATTGTTGTACAGGTATGATGGGCACAGGTTAGCCCTATCAGAATTCTGATGTTGCTAGGATAGCCCAGAGAAGCCCACACATCCCAGGCATAGGTCCACAGAATATTCTGAGTTGGAAAGGACCCACGAGGATCACTGAGTCCTACTCTAAAGTAAATAGCCTGCATGGGGATCGAAGCCATAACATTGATATCATTAGCACCATGACCAACTGAGTTAATTGCAGGGTAGATTTAGGCCTTCTGTGCAAAATCTGAAATTGCAGAATCACATCTTAACTATTGCTTGAAACTTTTACAATAACATAAAAGGTAAATTATCCAGAATTTAAAAAAAAATTGCATTCTGATCAGATTTCATAAATTAAGTTATGCTACATCAGCACTTAGAAAGAATAGACATGCTTGAGGAAAAAACTTGAAAAAAAATCAGTTCTCAGCACGACACAGATTTTTTTTTCTTTGTCTTTAGGCAAGACATAAAGAATTTTGAAAGGTAAAGGTAGATTCTAGTAGCTTTTGAGGACTTCTCACTCCCTCCCACATTACTCTCCAGTTTCTCTGAAGTGGAGCACAAAAAGCTATGTTAGGCATGCACTTCTCCCTGCATTATGCAAGACCTCTTAAAACAAAATCAAAAGGCAATTGGATACTGAATAGAGACACATTTAGAACTAGCTGAGTAAAAACTGAGCAATGGCCACTTTGGAAAACAAAACCTACCTGACATTCCTCCCCAGACAATTGCCTTCTAAACCTAACATCTTTCAAAGATATTTGAAAATGACTCTTGATATTTGAAGCACACAGCATAGGCTGAGACAAAAGAAGAGAGAAGAAAATCAAGTCCTGATTTCCAGTCCTCATTCCTAGACTTGATTCTGTATTTCACATCTATGTAAATTTTTTTTATGCAAAACTTCACCGAGTAGTTATTAAGAGCAAAAACTTCCCCATTTCTAGATAAATGTGTCAACCACAGGAGTACAAGAACTTTATTTTGTGTATTGTTTGCCCAACGCTGACACCACTTCAGCAAGAGAGGAGACATTTGCATGTTTTTAATAACAGCCTGCCATGGTTGAGCAGGGGTTGATGGAATGGTACTTTGGTTTGATTAGCACAACACTAAGTCTCGAGTGGCAAACTTCCACTAGGAGTGGAAGAATAACAGCAAGTTAACAGACTAACCTAGGAAACATCTGTAAGATTAAGAGAACTGACCACAAGGAATGTCCTATTAATATGCCTCATGTCATACTTGAATATAATATTCAGAAATCAAACAAACAAAAAATCCAACAAAGAGAGCACAGACTATTTACTACAAGAGTATACTTCCTTTAGTTCCTCATTGTAATTTGGCCCCACACAGGGTTATCAGTTGAATTAAGTTTTAACACTGAAAGCCAAGAAGAATGATTTAAAGCCTATGCATTTAATTGCTGAGAAAAATCAACTAAATGCTGAAGATAATTTCTAAATGAGAGAGGAATAAGAAATGCCAGTGCTAAACATATTGTCTTCATGACAGCATCTAATTGCTGACCCTATAATCCTATTGTGCCAAATGACAGCGGATCTTACTGATGGACTTCCTGACTCTGGAGAGCAGAAATTCAATTAAAACCTTGGATCAGACTGCACTCAGATCAGTGTGCTTACTGGTCTTGATGGGCTTCATCCTGGAAGATGCTGAGTGCTGTTATGAAGCGTGAATTTTGTGCATCTTCCAGCAGAGAGTTGAGCATCATTCCATAGTCCCCCAGGACCCAACTGAATGGAGGTTCCTATCCAGGTCTTAGAAAATAGCTTTGGGACTAATTACAGTGTATTGTCTCCTTCCTCAGTATTTAGAATTGATGTCATCTGTCCATAAACAGATCAGATCAGTTTCAAACCAAGACTCTGACAAAAACAAGCTCTAAGTGATTTCTTTTGACTTGTTCCTGAAAATTTTTGTGTATGAGACCTGCATGCCATTTGTCTTATATGCAGTGTGATGTCAATTCATCTAGGGGTTAAATCAGCCTCTGTTCACCTGCTTATATCTCCTGCTTCTCAAATAGTACAATGCACTGTACAATAGCACATCACTGCGTTAATATATATGAATTCATTAAAAACAAAAATATACCATCTACAGTGCCAGTAAGTCAAATCATTAATGTTAAATGCACCTAAACCTTAATTTTGTCAATAAAAATTAGGGATTCGAACATTCTTAGTCTAAAAATCATTAAAGGCATTAATTGGTGTGATACAATGTCAGACACAGTTTAGAGTACCAGGAAGAAAACATGAAAAAAGAAAAATGAATGCTGATATTGGGATTGTCTGCTTTTGCTTACTGCAGAATGTGTTCCTGTAAATAGACAGAAAAACAATAATATATGTAAGTGACCTGAGATTATACTAATTATATATTAGGCATACATTGGATTATGCAAATTCTCTTTTCTCTTGGCTTTTTTTCAGGAAAAAATTTGATATCTAATGCAATACAGTTCAGTGATTTATTTACACACTTCAATTCCCTTTTGCATCTTTCCTTGATCTCAAATAGGATACTGAACTGAAATTTTGCAAATATTTCAAAACTAAACATTTATCAATTCACATCTTATCAATCTAATTTTTTTATTTGTATGCTGTTAAGATTCTTCATTTGGCTTCACTTTTTTTCAATTATTAATTATCATTCAAATGAAAAACTATTTCCAAGATATGTGAAACTCTAGTTGAAATATGAAGTCTTTACCTGCTTCAGAACTCTGTCAGAGTGTTTTCTAAATGGAAAATTTATCAAAACATGTTCCTGGTTTTGATGAATATGTGTGTTCCATGAAAAAGGTAATCAAAATATTGCGCAGCTCCACTGTGAAGCTTTATTAATGTTTGATCAGCACTTTGAGAGCTTAGCTATAGAAGTGCAAATCGCTCTGAATATGATAACTACAATCTCATAGCAAAACAAGGAGACAGGAAAAGTTGAAAAAAAGCAGGAAGGTGGCAGTAAAGATGAGGAACTTAGAATAACTTCAGGAGTCTTGAAGAAGGTTTGTTCACAGGGTAGAATTTTGGCCTATCAGGTTCAACAAGAGAGAAAGAAAATACGATCATATCTACTATAAATACAAAATTTGCATTTTAATTGTACTTCTACAAATAACTCTGGTGGAGACCTGCAATGCAATTTAAAAAGATCAACCAGGTGCTAGTAAAGACATTGCTCCCAATATCAAATAAACAGATGTCTCAAAAACCAATTAATGGCATATGTAGGTTTTACGTTTTTGAAATATTTGTTCTCACTTAACTAGAACATATCTAGAAATTTCATACAGACCAGTCATTTCTTACTCCGCAGAAATTTGTTGTGCTGGGTACTTGAGCTGAGTAAAGGTTTCCTCATATCACAGGCATCAAACTAAGGCAGTAGAGGCAGAAAGCAGGGTATCAAAACTATGATGTTCTCCCTCACACAATAGGGTCACAGATGTCGCTGTGGGACATGCAAGGACACACACGGACACACTTTCTCTTGAGAAGGCTAAAAATATTTATTAAAATATCTGACTCCATATTCATAGTATTTCTAGACAGACCAGGGATTGGAGAAGAAGGCTTACACCTCTCCCATCCCGTTGGTCAAGACAACTGTCCATCAGTTGTTTTCCACACCAAGAGAAAGTATGTAAACAACCTCGTCTTATCAAAACAGACTTCTGATAAAGACACCATGTGCGTGAGGAAGAACTAGGAACTATGAAAAACAGCAAGTTAGAAAGTGCCCTCAGGAAAACCTGAAAAATCAGGGCGACACACAGAGACACTGCACTTAAAAATGATAAAGGTTGGGCTGAAATTGCTGCTTTGCAGGTGTGCAAAACACTGTCAGCACGAAAAATCAAGCACAGGTCCCTTTTGTTCATAGGTGTGAACTGGTGATAAGAGCTACCAGCATTTCCAGAGCAGCAGCCCAGTTCTCCAAGTACCAAAGGCAGTTGATCTTTCATATTTGCCACCAGTGAGAAAAGGCTCACGATATGGTCCTAGCTATAAGTATTTGCCATCTCCATGCCAACTCTAACCCACAGCAGAGAGACACTGCCTTCAAAGAACCCCAGCTCCTCTAAGGATTAAAATGTGCAGTGCCTAAGCAAAGAGCAGGCAGCAACCTCAGCAATATCAGACATGCAGCCTTTTCAGGAACACAGTGTCATGTAGCAGACTGTGATGACTGTGGCAGCAGCCATGCAAGCAGTGTTTTGCAGTATAATACACCACAGAAAACTGGCTGGGTTTATATGGATTGTCAGGGAGACACTGCAGACTGACTTAACTTTCTGCTTGTCCAAATATTTTGAAGATTTTTAATGACCAGAGTGGTTCTTTTCCATCTACTATCTGTGTTTTTATCCAGCACTTTTTTATGCATACAGCAAACCTCCTCTCCCTGAGCTCTGGTGTTCCACTAAATAACAACACATTTAAAGTTAAATTGGAAACTCATCTCCTGAAAATAACTAGATTAAAGAATTCCCAGTTCAGTTCATTTTTTCTTCATTTTCTAGTTTGCCAAAAAAGAACCACAGCAGACAAAATGCTGGAGCATTTACTAGCTGACTTTCCAGTAAGAATGACACATTTTGTCCAGAAATGGCAAATGCC
Source organism: Cinnycerthia olivascens (assembly GCA_035048155.1). Classification (NCBI taxonomy): domain Eukaryota; kingdom Metazoa; phylum Chordata; class Aves; order Passeriformes; family Certhiidae; genus Cinnycerthia; species Cinnycerthia olivascens. Next base: position 19,871,668 of record JAWWMU010000237.1, read on the forward strand.
CCAGTTTATACTGTAGCTGCCAACCCTCTTTAATATTCAGAGTCTAATGTCTCCACAGTTATCAAAGGCAGACACTTGTTTCTGCTCACTCAGGCGAAGAAATATTCCAGCTAAAAGTACAGCCTCCTTCCCCTGAGTTTTTAAAAATTCTTCCAAATAAATACGTTATTTAAAAAATAAATAAAAAAAACTTAAAAGCTTTTCTCTCTTCTATCAGACAATGTGAGATTAACTGGCTGTTTCATCTTTCTGACACGACCAAGACAATGCAAAGCCACCATCTAACATTCATTTCTTTTTGTGAAAAATAAAAATCTCCTCCTGATCAAACACCTGACACTTTGACTAGTGAGGGAAGAAAAAAGTGAATATATATGTCCACAGAAATGAACAAAATAAATTTATTGTTATCCCCATGCACCAAAAGGAATAAAATTGCCAAATTTTATTTAAATAATATGAAGGTCAAATTTGTAAAAAGATCCTGATCAAAAGAAAAAAAATAAAAGAAAGTCTAAAAATCTGACCTCTTTGGAACATCTTATGTGATTCCTTAACTTCAGTTTCTACAGTGTAAGAGGCAACGATTGTTGTTGACCTCAGTGTTTCAGCACATATTTATCCAGAGAATTATGCAGTAGCTCTCTTGACAAGATCTTCATGTAATAAGAATTTCTCAGTTGGTTCCCACTGCCTTTAGTTTTGTGCTAGCACTGCATCATTGCTTTTGATTGGACAGAAGTGTGAATTTGAAAAATGCAAGTATTCCAGCACAACCTTTGTATATCTATTTAAAAATGGGTAAAACTAAATTATTTAAAACCTGAATATAAAACATTGCTTTTGTTTCAGAGACAGCTGAGGTAAAATAATGTGTTTTTGTTAATTCATGAAGTATTTGGTAAGAAGGAATAACAAAAAAGACTTTTGAGATTCCACTAAGACAGTCAATAGGATAGATG
>JAWWMU010000237.1:19872729-19883197 GCA_035048155.1 Cinnycerthia olivascens
ATTCATGAAGTATTTGGTAAGAAGGAATAACAAAAAAGACTTTTGAGATTCCACTAAGACAGTCAATAGGATAGATGCTAAATTCTACCCTGAAAACATTCTAAAATGTTCAGCTCTAATGTTTTTACTGAATTGGAGTACAGTACCTTACTGCATCAAACCTGAGTTCTCTGGAACTCAAGGGGGTTCAGGGCTCCAAGGATCCCTAAGGTCCAGTATGTTAATTAAAACTTGATACATCCATATCTTGATTTTGCTGTTCTTTTAGTACCTGAAGTTTGAAGAAAAACTAATCCTTAAGAATGATCAGGCTTCAATATCTACAATTAATTCTTTTGTCCTCTACTCACATTTTCCCATGGGTTAATGGCTAGGATTGAACCAGGCCTCATATATATAGAAGTGCCATTCCTTTTCAAGACACTAGATTCTAGCCTCAATAAAAAGAGAATAAATGAAGATTTAGCTTATAAATATGGTTCTTGTAATCTCTCTCTTTGAGGAGTAATTTTTTTTTTCATTTAAAAAAACCCAGCAATCAAGTAGTCAAGAAGAGAGCCCCAAGGACTTTTAAATAGACTTCATATTTCAATTCAAGCTAGAAGTTCCCATATTTAAGAGAAACAGGTTTCTTGGGAAGTTTCTTCTAATTAAGAGAGGAATTACTGAATCCTTTGGGTGTTTTTCAGAGGTGTTCATGTAAAAAGTCGGGGTTTTTGCAAAACTGCAGAAAACCAGAGACTGATTGGACCTATTTTAACCCAAGCTGCAAAATAGCTGTAGCTGCCAGGCATTTCCCCTGTCCTTTGATACTTGGAAATTTGAAATCAACACCTTGTTGAATAGGAATGCATTTATGCTTAAAAAGCACACAATAATCATATTTCTCTCCATTTGGTAGTGAAACTGCAGGAATACATTCTGCCAGACAAATCCAATCCAAGCAGAGGAACGTAAAACTGAGCAGAGTTATATAGTGCACCACACAGCCATCACAAAAGCCATCAGACTTTCCTGTGTGGCACATGAGCTGCATTAGCAAATGTTGATAACTCTATTTCTTCTGTTTGATTTGAAAGATGGCTTTTGCTTTCCAAAAAGTTGATTCTCTTCACATCCTTTGCATTCAGCAAGAAAAAATGGGTCTGATTCTGACACCAGCTACGTGCAAATAAGGTAAGAAGGCAAGTTAAGCAATGCAAGCATGTATGTTAAGCAATTTTCTTCAGGTTTGCACAGCTTTAAGTAATGGAAGTCCCTGTAAGTTAAGTTTGATCTCCTGTGTCTACACAGATATTTTGCACAAGTAAATTTTCTGGTTGCAAACACTTGAAATGTTCTTGTTAAAAAATTGCATGAAGGAGAGTTTGGATAAGGAAACTATTAAACTTTCACAGCTCAGTTAAAGACTAGACCTTTCTAAGGAAGACTTTTTAAAGGAATACTGTGCATTTTGTTCTGACTAACATCATGGCTCTAGTTCTGTAGTACCTGGAAAAAGTAACTTCTGAGCCTGAAATAACAAACGCAGAATCCACCTCTTCTATAACATTAAAACACCTCAGTGATACCCATTTCAGCTCCTTTCTTCCTAGTTTTTAAAAATAAAAAAAAATATATATTATTATTTTAAAAAAAAGAAAAAAAATAAGGAAGAATGGATTTAGAGTTATCTCAATGCATCAATAATGCATTCATTATTGAATTGAATTTCAACTAACTGTTTAAGATAGCTTCACGGAACTGGCAACCTTTGAGAATGGAGGGAAAGTAAATATTGTGCCTGATTTTAGGGACTGTTCTTGTTTTCATGCCATAAATTTCTATTGTTCAGTAAAAATTTCCAAATAATTCTGTTGCCATTAAATTTATAAATAGTTGGGGCTGGGCCTTGTGGAGCAGTTTTAGAGTCTCATTCTGTTATACATTGGTACATACGATCCTGAAGAAATCCTAAGCATTCAAGTTTAAATTTGCTCTCAAGTGAAATAAAGACTGGTGTAAGGTGAAAAACAGTAATTCCTTCAATTGGGTCAAAGCAGATTTCAGGAAAAAAAAACCAAAACAAACCAACCAACCAACCAACCAAAAAAACACCACTACCCCCCAAAAAAACCCAGAGCAAAATCAAAGAGAAACTCATGATAACCAAAAGCTTAACCAAAGCTATAAATTTTATTCATGTATAACACTGGAGCTAAATTTATTACCTTTTGAGAAGAGACAAATAACTTTGGGGGACAATTCGGATGCTTGCAACATTAAAATTCTTTCACTAATGATCTTTAAAACATAAGAAAAAATCCTCTATAAAAATTATTAAGTCTAAAAAAGCTTCCTTTGCTTTTAGACCCTCATTTCACTACTAAGTTGAAAAGCAAAGAAAAATAATTACAACAGTCAAGGTAAAAAACACCAAGATTGCTACTTCTGCTTCCAAAATATACTTTAATGGTCTTTTTCCTCTGCTCCTCAAACCCCTTTGACTGAAGGATTGTAAGCTTTTATTATTGTTTCCTCTCCTGTTTGTTTTTGAAATCCTTGAGGAGATGCATGACGTAGGGGTTGTGTTTTGTTCCTACAACACTATAAACAGCAACTCAAGTAGCTCAACTCCTTTTTTTTTTTTTAAAAGGATCCAGTTGGTAGAGTAGAACAAAAATTGTGAAGAATTTTTGCTTTATCTCAGGCTATTAATTCAATGAACCCATGGATTAAATCATTAGCATTACATCCTACATTTCCTTGATTTTTCTTGCGGTGTTGCTGTCAAATGCCAACAATGTCCAGACTTTAAGGTTCTGAGTGAATAATCTTATGTAAATTGACTTATTATTCCACAAGAAGAGTTCTGCTTTCTACAGCTGAAATGTTCAATTTTTTTCTAAAGGGTGAAAATTGCAGAACTTCATTAATTCTTTCTTTGCAATTCTTGTTAGAAAAGAAAACCTTAAGAATTCTTGCTATTTTTCTGAGAGTTTTGTAACTTTCTTCAACCTCAGTTCATGACAAACATCTGTTTGCCTTGGTACACTGCAGTACTTTTCACCCTGAAAACGTTGAACTCCTTTTGCAAATTTACGATTGAGCTTTTGTCATTACAGTGGTGGCTCAGCTATAATACTGAGCTGACTGGAATAAAAAGTTATAAAAATGATTTACTACAAAATACTTCTGTTGCAGGCAATGTCATCACTTTTCCTTTCTTTTCACCTAAATTTACTAGACTAATTCAAAGCTTGCCTCAGTTTTAAGTCTTCTGAGCTAGTGATAAAACAATACGTGAATCTGGAAATAGTAACAGGATAAAGTGAAAAAGCTAACAACAGCAAAGAAAACTTTTTTTCCCAATGAGAGAATAACAAATTAAAAAAAAAAAAAAAAAAACAACAAAAAACCCTAAGCAAAATGTTCTATTTTTAAAACAGATTCCAGTTTTAAGTAACATATTGTTGATATGACCCTAAAAAGTAACCTATGCCAAAAATAACCTATACTTATGTCAGCCAAGCCAGATTATTTAATAAAACTTCACAGCTGTTCATACTGCAGACAAAATCCCACAGATATTTACAGTAGTTACAGACACCTACACTTCCTGAATATTCTACCACCTCCATGAGGAGAAGGTATGAATAATAATGAAAAGGATGACTTCACATTTTCCTGCCATCTTGGTTATTTCCATTTGATAATTTAATCTAGATCCTGAAGAATAAATTTTATGGCATTTATGTTTAGTGAAGAGTAGAAGTAGTTGCATCTTAGCCTCTAGTATTAAATATCCACCTTACAAAGACCCCACTTTGCCTTACTACTATTACTAAAGCCTCTGCCACTGTCTGATGGAATGACATTGGCAAGAAATTTGTCTTTGCCGCATCATTTCTCCCTTTAAAATAAATAGGAATAATTCTCTACAGAGAACAAATATCTCCTTAAAGGAAATGTTTTATTTTTTCCAGCTCCATAGAAGGAATCCTGCTTTACTGTCCAGGTGATATTAATGCCTTCCTTAGCACAGTACAGACATTTATTAATTCTCAGCATTAAAATTCCTTAATTGACATTCCAGGCAGATGCAGACTAATTCTGGGCCTGTTTCCACAGCACCTCTTCTTGAGGTAGTTCTTATGGAGCTTTCCAAAGGCTTTAGCATTGTTTGTGTCAGAGGTATTTACCTATACACCACAGATCTGCATTCAGTTGTGAAAGCAAGCTTCTTGAATTTGAATTAAATTTTGGATAAAATACCTATTCTACGTGTAGTGGTAAACTACTCATGTGCAGGCCTTTGATAAAAGGGTACAAAGAGCAGACTTGCTGCCCAGCCTAGGATTGGACTAAGCTTGACAGTACCTGCTTATTTGTTTTGCATAACTCTGCAAAATCAGTTTTGGGACCCTCGAGCCAGCAGATAATTAAATAAATTTAATCTGCTGTTTCTGTGGGTTTTTCTGGTCACCTTTGGTCACCTGCGTGACTTGATTCACACAGTACAATTAAATTTTTTATGATTCATGAGCTCTTGAAAAGAGAAATCCAAGTTTCAATGTAATCGTTTGCTCTTTTGTACCAATTGTTTGGGAAATTATATCTCTTATCCAAGAGTTCTGCTTGTTATAATAATAACATAAACAATATATGCTGAGTGTATCACTTTGAATATCATTTATATCCTTAAAACTTACAGCAACAGCTGACTCTTGAAATCTGGAAGTCCAAATTCTTTCAGAGAAAGAGCAGAACATGGGTTTCTTGGCCTCTGCATAAATATTCCACCCACACAGCTTCTGCTTTCTTCCATAAGAGAAAGAAGGCAATCTTAATATAAAAGTTCATTAGTGGAATTAGCAATTGATTTGCAAATCAAAATTAAATGCTATAATCCAGAGAAAGACAAAGTTTTATGAAACAAGGCTCTTTTTAGTATTTCCTTATTTTAGTGACTAGTATTTTGTGATCCTTTTGCTTAGATATGCAGCACATGTGGCTTCATTATTAGAGTGTGTACTGAAAAGTGATATAGGATTCAATGTTTTGAAACACTTCCATTGACTTAATTTTTGAGATATCAGAAATTATTATTGTCTTCAGAATTATCATATATTTCATGTCATTCTCATGAAACATCATGCTTGAACATCAAAATGTACAATGTACTGCCTATATAAGCCATAAAAATGTGAACATTTATGGACTGACTATACAGGATTTAGATCAGATTCCAGCAAAATATTAATAACGAATTACAGTTGCTATCAAAGGCACCATGAAAGGGTTTTAATTTTCAATAATATAAATGAAGCATGTTATGCAACACATAATGGCCCTTTACAATGGTTTTTATGTGGTCCCAGCACACACAGTCCTTATTTTCCAGCGAATCATCTGTCTCAAAGTGAAATTCATGTATGTGTAGACAGGCAGCATAAGGCCTGTGAACTACTTATTTTAATTTAGTTACAAACCTAAAATTAAATATAATTGGAATGCAAACATTGCATTGGTCTTGTGTTGTTTCAAAGAACAATGGTAAGTCTCACACGTTTAACTCTTTAGTAAAAAGTACAGAAAGATTTTTCAGATAATTTCACTTCTATTTGTCCACAATTTCTGTCTTATTATCTGCTACATTTAAGGATCAACTGAAGAAGAAATCATGAGCTGTTGAAGACAGCAATTCAGAAGACAGAAATAAGTTTTTGTTTAATACCCTGCCAATGCTGCCATTGTGAACACTAGCAATCAGGAATCATCCGTGCCAGGGTCTGCAATGGATTCAGTCCAGGGCTCCACATCCAAAATCAGTCTGTCATTGACTCTTTGTTAATATATAAATCATTTACTGAAGCATAGCCAGTCAAAACAGAATACCATTTGTGTGCACGTGAAGGTCTGGCTATTCCTGCCAAGAGTGACTCATATTTAAGGGGCACAAAGAAAAGGAAGGCTCAAAATGCGTAATTAAGGTCTGACCTTTTTTGTTGCTTGGAACTTGTATCCACATTTTTACCTGTGCAAAATACTGCTTGATTGTTCAGAAAGTAAAACAGTTATTCACATTGGGGTAGAAATAGCACAAATTGTTAAGGGATCCTCAAATTTACAGATTATACCCTGCATGTATAAAAACCCAAAAGCAACACCTTAAATAAAATTATTAGGATATGTGGGTGAGGTAAAAGATGAATGACTTTTCATTATATTTTCTGTATATCATTGCAGAAAAAAATAGGTTTTATAAATTGACTCATATACTCATTGTTTTACCAAGATGCTGTGCTAACAGAAATAGGAGTGAGCAGAACAGAACTGCATTCTGTGATCATCACTTACACACTGGCAAATGCAACCCTTAGCTGTTTATTACATAAAGTACTGTAATGGGAAAAATACTTCTCAGGATCAGAGATGTATTTCTTATAGCAGCTGTATATGCATAATAAAGACATGGCCTCTCTCTGTCTGGAGGTTTATTGGCACCTTAGATGCAGATAGTTGCAAACAATATTCATGTATGTTTGAAAATCATTAACATGGCAGCAGCACTGAGAATATTCTGGATGCTGAAGGTGATTGTAAGATTTCTGTGAATATTCCAATAACATTAAAAAGTCACAAAGTAAAAGTGTACACTTTTCAACTATTACCCTGCATGCTAAAAAAAAAACGGGAATTCTGGTGCTGGCAGTGCTCCACTGCATCCTCAATGGCATTTCATTAGGGCATAGCAGCACAGATGACAGACCAGAGATGCAGCAGAGAGCAGTCAGTAAAAGCATCACTGTATTTCAAGATGCCATCAGTAAAGGCCCTCAGGATGATTCTGTCTGGATTATGCTTTAGGTTAAGCCAGAGAAAATCTAGTTTGGATTTGAAAAGTTCAAAATCAAATATAAGACCTTATATCCCTCCCTACATTTCACTGACATTAAGTCTTCCCTGCCTTATCAAGTAACAATATAGTGGCTGTTCAGGAAACCTGAAATATGAATGGGACTTGCTGGTCTTGTCAACACTATATTGACTCATACTGGTGTTTCTTAGTCTGTTCCAAGAACTAAAGAGGCAGAGCAGTTTTGCAATTTGGTGCCCACAATATTTATAATATACAGGCCTTGTTTATCTTGAATCAAACCGTCTTTAAAGTCAAAATTGGGAAGTTTTCCACAAATATTATTCTTCATTTTTGGAAGAACAATTCATAAGATCAATATTCTTTATCCACCTAAACTCGAGAAAATATTTTATCACACTTCAGTAAAGTTCATGACATGAACATGGAACAACACTGACAGGAATCTAAGAAAATTAATAAAGTATTAGTCAAAACTAGGAGTACTTTGCTTCAGATTTGGTAGTACAAGGAGGATAACCAGTGGGAACCAGTAGAAACCAGGAAGAAGCAGTAATACAATTGAAGCAGTAATTGAATTAAACTGACTTTGAAATTTTATAATGTCAAATCAAAGGATAGAATCTATTAATTCACAGTCTTAATTTTGAGAATAAAAATATTAACAAACACAAAAGAGAAGATGAATTTGCAAAGATGCCCCAAGAAAGGCGGGCAACTGCTAATTTACTCCAGATTAAAGCTCTGGTTCTGTGCTCTGTCATTAGAATTATGACTCCCTCACTTTTTTGAGTGGAATGACTTAATTAAGATGGAATGATCTAATGAAAACCAAGATATGGTTTACTTTGAGATTTGTTATAAAGAAACACTTCTTGAAAACATATAATGATTTTTCCGACAAATATCCTCAAATAACCAAAAAGAATTCAATTTAGTTTTACAAGATTGACTATATCAAGTCAATTCAAGCATTTTTTTGAATATATTTTTAAATGTTTATAATTTAATAGACTTAATATGAGATCAGGTTAGTGAAAAACTAAATGTGTTAATTTTCTATAATTTATCCATATCTGATTACATACAACAATATTCATATTCATACCATTTCCACGGTTTTAAGGTAGAAAATAATGCAATGTATTTCATGAACCCTAAAAAACTGAGACAACCTGTATTGGATTATAAAACATTGGATCTTAACACAGCACAGAACTTTCAAAGAATTACAGAATTGTAGAATTGTTTGAGTTGGAAGGGACTTTAAAGGTCATTCAGTTCCAATTCACTTGCCATGGGCAGGGACATCTTTCACTAGACCAGGTTGCTCAGAGCTCCATCCAATCTGGCCCTGAACACTTCCAGGGATTTACATTTTATATTAAACAGTTCTTTATGCAAATAACTCACACTATCCAATCTTCATCAAATTTTAATCTCTGAATAAAACAAAATGTTCCTGAAAAAATACCTTTTTTTTTCTTTGTTCCCTAAAAAGAAGTCATTCAATTCATACATTTAATACTGAAAAGGACTGGTTTACTTTGTTCAGTATCACTATCTTAAATACTAATTTAATAAGAAAGTATCTGCCAAATCCTGTTTTTAAAAAAGTAGCCTTCTATGAATGCATTTTATGCTCAAGCATATCATTAAATCTATCTTATGTACAGCCAGGTTGATTTAGTTATATTATATGGTTTAGTTATATATATAAAGCTATATTAAAAGACATTTTTGGGTATCATGAAATAACTTTTGGACAGATGAAAAATGTTTGAGAATGTTTGCTAAGCAGCCATGTGAGTCAAGTCACAGTTATATGCACTGTGCTTTGTTCTGTTGTACTATGTGTGAACTGGACATTTAGGTTGGTGAAAACATTCCTTTTCCTTCCTCCTTGCAATTCAAAGGTGGTATTGCTAAAGTCAGAAAAAATATTAACAGTTCTGTATGGTGATTCGCTGTCAATTTTCAAACATTTGACAACAACTCATCTTTTTAATGCAGTTTCATTTCTGACTTGAAACCACATTAACAGACAAAGGGTTATTTCATTTTCATAATTGGCAATAAGCAGGTATTGAAAATATTTTGCTGTTTCCATGACTTGAAGGAGGAGTGCTTGTAGACAAAATACTTTTAAGATAAGAAACAATTTAAAAAAAAAACATCCCAAAACTACACAACCCCTTCCCCAAGCAAACCATTAATAGTTTTCTTCACTAAAAGATGCATTTATGTTATATTGGAAATTCATAGAATTGATGGATCACTGACTGGTACCAAGATGCTAGAAAAATGGAAATCGAGAGATCTAAGTGGATGATGTCTGATTAAATCTGAATAATTTTTTGTTGTTTTATATTGGACATCACATCTTCTATATTTCTAAATTGTCTAATATTTAACAGTTAATATTTTTGAAGAATCCTAGTCTTACAATCTAAACCAGAATATCTTTAAGATAATCGCATTTTCAGCCTTTAGCAAACAACTCATAAAACTTCTTTAACCTTTTCAAAGTTCTTTGACTAATTGTGGTTATCCAGGACTGTGTCAGTGGCAAGATCTGATTGCAATACTACTCAAAATTTTAAGAACACTTTTGAAGTTTTTTTTCTTTCCCCAAATTCCTCACCAAGGCAATAAGAAACTCGTGGCTTTTTCCAACTCCACCAGAAGTTCCAAGGATGCACTCTGAACTCTCACGGACAGCTGAGAACAGGTCAGTGCTGCAATATAGCCCAGCAGAAACTCCTCAGCATCAATAAAGATTTCCAGGTGATTCTAGTAAGCCACTGAGGTCATACCAGAATGAACTGATTTATGTTATTGTTTGTAAAGTATTCCCTGGTTTATTTATGTATTTTTTTACTAAAAACATTATTATCTCCATTTGAAGGAAGTGACAGTTACTTTATTTTTTGATGAACATAATTGTAAACATTTTTTCTCAGTTCTGTTCCTTTTTATATATACATATTGAAATATAAAATTCTAAATTTGAGCATAATATTTTTAACAACTGAGTGTAGATTTAACTCTTTCAAAGCTCTGAGAGTAACATTGTTTTAGTGCTGTGTTTCTTCAAGTTTAACTAGACAATAAAGCAGAACTTACCTCTTGCAGAGTTATGTTATATTCTCAGCAGTAACGATACTGCTCTGCAAAGATGTCATCAGTGGGTTCAGTCTTCACTTTATTCACACAGTAAATGAATTAAATGAGAAATGCATCTTAAATAAAGGGGAGGTTATCAGCCTCTTTGCACCAGAGAGAGGGTAGCTGGTGTTCAATCATGACCTATGATGAGTGCAATTTGACACACATGGGATAGTCCTCTTCTTGTCCTTTCCACTCTGCCTCCTGGTCTGTTGCCTTTTCTCTGTACGTTAATTCTTTTCCTGAGGGGAAAACAACCAAAGAATAAAAAGGACCTTAACAGACCATGCAACAGCCATTTCCAGGAAAAAAGCAGTGAGCCTAAATTTGGTCTGTTTAGCAGTTCAGAGCTTCTATCTAGGGTTTATTAGCATACCATAAGATCATTCCTCCTTGTTTTGTTTGAACTTTGACCTCATTTTCTACATTGAACAGTTACAA
>JAWWMU010000237.1:19894835-19944913 GCA_035048155.1 Cinnycerthia olivascens
CTCATCTTGTGTAGATATATATCATAAATGGGGAAAAGAGAAGCTGTCATGACAATTCAATGCCTTCAAAATTTAATGTTTGTCCTCTCTGAAGAAACTCCTGATTGCTTGACTTCCTGTGAGATGCTTATGGGGGCTGCAGCATCAGTAATACAGACTGCTACACTCTGGGCTTCAGACCCATGGCGATTATTGTTGGCTAAAATGAGACCTGAAGTTCTTCTCTGCAAAATATTCCAAAAGGGATCACTGTTGGCTAAGATAAACATGGAGACACTCTTTACAAAAGACTGTGCTAACATGACTTGACAAATGTCTTGAGGTTTCAGATGCTAAGAGTTCAAAAATACTGAAAAGAATTATTACTGAAGCAAGAAATTTTAATTGTTTGTGTCATTGACAGGTTTTTGTGACATCTGAGTCACTCAGGAGTATTGATTTTGCAGAAAAAAAATCTGGTAAGAGGAATATAAAATAATATTCCTGCTGAGGAAGTATAAAATAGGCTTGATATGAAGACGCATTATGTTATTTCTTAAGAAGTGCACAGTTTCCGAAACACAAATTTCTGGTAGAATATGTGTACATAACAAAATAAAATAAATAAATATTTTAAAAAATTAAACTTCTCTGGTTTTGAAGAATAAATATTCTGCAAGATAATATTACAGTAGTCAGCTTTAAAGATCTTTAATTGTTTCCAATGTTTTAAAAAAAGAGATAAAAAAAAAAAAGACCATGTGTAATGTCTAGTCCTCTTGCAGCAGTCAATCCCAAAAGATATCATTAAGACCAAAATTCAGACCTTAAGAAAATATTAAAAATTGAAGGTTTATATAGTTGGTCATACAAATTTTAAAAAGATTGGAAGGGGTGTGTGTGTGTGAAAGTGTGAGACCAATTTTCAAGGGAATATATAGAAGTTAAGTGTTTAATTCTCCCTAAAATCTGAGCTCCAGGTTTATATATATTTTATACAGATAGACATTAAAACTATGAAAACCCTTACAAAATTGGAAACTAAACACTCTGCAAATTAAATGACATTTTGGCATAGTGTACTATGCATAGATAATCTACAGCATTAAGATCATTTCAAGCATGTGTGAAAAAAGAATTAAGCTGAATCAGTTACCACATCTCAAACACCAGGAAAACCAAGTAGGATGAAATGGTTTCTATTATTTTTTCTCCTACTTCTTATTTTCTCTATTCACAATTACTAATTTGAAATGATCTTGAGGATAGCTTCATCTATTTTTACATTTATATCTAAGATTTACAAAGATTCATAGGAAAAAATTCCTATGAAGAGGTAGAAAAAACGGACCTAAGCTTTTTGCTCAACCGACCATATTTGTGAACAGAAAACAGCTCACATTTAAACTTTGAAGTGTAAATATGTACTCATAATTACAGTTTTAATAATTTATTGACATTTAGATCTGAAACATGAAACCCATTGATATATGATAAAAAGGGAGGGCAGGAGGGAGGAGACAGGCTGGAAGGTCTGGGGATTGTAGCTGGATGATTACTTTGACTGTGGGGAAGGGGAATACTAATGTGCAGAAAACTTTTGTCTCCTAGAACACCTAGTTAACAAGTCATTCGAACATCATTTCTGCAGAACAGGTACATTACCTACATTACCTACAGTTTTCTTGCAGTGAAATTACCATCCGTGACTTGGAATCCAATAGGCTGAAGCTCTTCACCATGACTGACAAATCTAGTATAAACATAGAAATATTGTCTTACTCCCCTTCCCAAAATTATTTTTTTTCAAAGAAACAAGTGACATGATTAGAATTGTTTAGCTGTTCTCTAAGGTCACAAAAAGGAAGTAAATTCATACAAACACTGCTCAATATATGTGTGTGTCTTGGGTCTGTTTACCAGGATTTGTGACCTCCATCTTGCACTTTTAGCCACTGTGAATACACAAAAACCCACCCATTGACCCAGTTAAATGGTTAGTCTATATAAGGATCACCCATGACATTTTCAAGAGGACTGAAGAAGAGGTGTTCAGCTCTTATGACCATAAACTTCAGAACCAGATTCAATATCTTACAGTGATCTGCTAACTTCACTCTTTCAGTTGCTTCACAACAGTCAAAAATATTATGTGTTTTCATGAAAACTGCACTCTGTAGGCAAGTCTTTTAGGTCTGCCTTCAGTACAAGTATTTCATTTGCATATACTCATTTCAAATTGCATGAGATAATCACATACTTATGACCCTGAAAAAGACAAATAAAAGAATGTAAAAGTTCAGGAAGGATCACCTCCAGTTATAGAGATTACCCCTTTGAACACTTGAAAATGAATTGTAGCTATGTTTTAAATCATCCTGTCATCTCTCTGGTATTAATACAGGTTTAGCTACTCAGAGTGTCTTTTTTATTAATGCTTTTAAATTCCCCTTTGATTTGAGGAGCAACACAAATATTTCCTCATTATTCGCTGTTCTTTCCATTCCTAAGATGTCAGAAATTTTATTCTTGTCTTAAGTACCTTTGAAGACAGATTCTCTCGAACGTCAGAAATGAAGGAAGCCTAAAAGAGCAAAAAAGCATAGACAAACAAAGGAAATTTTCCTTTTTACTACCTATTTGATAAGTGTTTACTACAACCTCTGTTTCAGTTTTTTTGCCCTACCATGTGTGCATGACTCCCCCAGTTACAAACAACATCATGGTCTTTTGGCTCACCCCTCCTGTGTTACGTGCGGCTAGTGCTATCATTCAAACACAAAAAGGAACAACCTTGTGCCAGCCAGGGAAAGCGTGCTTGCTGCTCTTGAGCAAAGACCGAGAGCACAGCCTTGAAATTATAGAACAGCTGAGACTGAGAAAGAAGGAAGCAGCACACTGAAGCCTTGGCTTTACACATCTGAGTAGTCTAAATGACTTGTGAGGTTTTGGTGGATTGGGTGACATTTATTGCTTCCACAATCAGAAGGTTTAGATCTACTGCCACAATGCATATTGCAAAGTCAATGAGGCTCACCCAATAATTCCTGCGTGAGGCATGAAACATCAAGCCTGGAGTGAAGAATGTAAGTTTACATCCTTTTACTGCAACAGTTAGAAAATAGAGACCTCACTTCCAATCTAAACTCAGTGTTAACACTTCAGTCTCCAGAGGTTCCATTTCTTGATACGTTAGAAAGATAAAAAGATACGAATTATTAGGCAATTCTTTCTATCACTTTGACTTTATTTTAGATGAACAGAAAAGTGTTTCTTAGCTCTTTTTAGAATTCAAAACTTTCTGTGACTGTTCATGTGCACACCAAAACTCCTGTGTTTTCATCGCAGATAGAGAAGGTCATGACAGAATCATAGAAGTCTGCAGAAATTAATATATTAGTAAGAGTCTGGAAGGTTTTTTAGAAGCATTGAACCAATTAATGAGGACCATAAAATCTCAAGCTGTGTTTTCCTTGACCATGAGAAATTGTAACATGATCTGGCAAGTTTTATGAAAAATGAATCTGCACATCATCCAAATACAAATATAAACCAATATGCATACTTGTAGAATGATAAAATTGGCTTACAGAAATGACCATGAAATTAAGGAGGGGTTTTAAAAGAAAATTCCTTCTTTAACTAAAAATGAATGCTTCCAAATACCTCTCTGTTATATTTGTGCAGCACCACTCATTACTGCCCAATTTTGATACAGCAGTAGATTGCTATGACGTTATCCTGCTCAACTCAAATCTTATCTAAGCAGTTTTGCTTTTCTGTTTTCTTGCAAAGTAGTTTTTTTTTTATTATGTCACATAAACTGGAGAAATTGTTTATATTTTAAGCATTGGAGAAGAAAAAACCTCTTCAATTACACTTTTGCAGACGTCCTAGGTGGATTTATGTTGTCTTTTGCTTTGCTCCCCACTTTTACCTTTTCAGTAACGTTTCATTTGGAAAAAGCTTCTCTCCTTTTTATATGTGCTATTGCAACAGAATGCGCCATCAAAACTAACAGTGTGAGGCTTGCTTTTGGGATTTACATGAAAAAAACCTGTATCATACTCATTTTGAGGATTCATTTCTATTTATCAAAGCATTTGTTATTTTAATAAACAGCTTAGTATTTTAAGCACCAGTCAGTTTCTTACATATTCATAAAAAACTAAAGACAGCTCAAAAATGCTAGCAGCAGCACCAAGAGAAAAATTTAATTTTCCAACAAGCTGAAGATTTTGCGTTGTTAAATTTTGTGATGAAGACAGAGTAGGAGGAGATCTAAGAGAGGTGAGCAAAGTGTGAGGGGAGAGGGGGAGGACATGGGGAAAGCATATGGGAAGGGCTTTTCTCTCTTTTAACATGTTTCTTGTCTTTTCCTATCACCATAGTTCTTGACAAAGTAAAACCTGCTGTTGTTACTGTTGGGGGAAGAACAGTGGGCTAGATAAACCATCAGTTGCACCTAATAGAGCATTTATCAGGTTCTCACTTTTTCCTCACTAGAAATCCAAAAAAAAGGGAAAATTTTCTGGCAAACATGGTAAAAGAGTGAGAAATGTACACACCTAAACACACATTTTTTACTTAGACAAATATCAATGTCTCAAAGACAGAGAGCAAATCACAAGGAAAAAAAGTTAAATTATCAATCACAGACAATGATTTATTCAAATGCCGACCTATTGCCATTACCAGATTTTAACCACATGAGCTATGTTTCCATGACTGCCTGTAGTCATCTCTGATCCCCAACACAGGACTAGAATGCCTGAGAAAATAGACTAAGTAAAATAAGAAGGAAGTTGATAGCAAATCCTAAACTGGAATTACCACAATTCAGGACATCAGTCCTTAAGAGAACATTCTCTAACAAGCAGTTACATAAAAAGTAGATTTTATTTGAACCTTCTCCAGTTTTCACTATTATTCCCAGCTAGAGCACAAGAATTGGATAACGTATATCAATAGTAGTTATGGCAGCAAAATACACAAATATAAAATTCTTATACTTACTTTATCTAAACATACTGATATACATTAGTCCTCCCAAGGAGGAGTTTTGGAGGAAGGCCTGTGAGTCTGTTTAGAGTCCCTTGCTTAGAAAACATTGCTCACGCTCCTTTACAAACTCCTTTCTATTTGATAAAAAAAAAAAATTAGTTATTCCAACTAATAAAAAATCCATATGATTTTGTACCAGGGACATGTCTTTCTTATTATGACTTTACAAACTTCTGTATCACTTTCAAACTTCGTCACCTATGATTTGGTTTGCCCCTTCCAAGCCATGGATGTTAAATAGCACATAGGCAAAGAGCAGTTTCTTTGTTCTCTCTCTGAAAATACAGCAACTCAGTTTGTGGTATATTTTTCAGACCTATTACCTTGCTCTTTAATTTGCATTACATCGATTTTGTGGTATTTTTCTTTCTGAATTAAAAACTGTCCCTCTAAATTACACTGTACTAGTATGACTGTGAAAATTCTTTACTCTTCAAAAGTTTCTCAAAGATCTGTCATTTAGGAGGAACTTTCCTTCCTTTTATCCATTTTCTGTGAAGTAGTTCTACTGCATTAAGTGCTGCAATTTTCCTTTTTTCTTGGTTTGTTATCCATTTCCTTCCATTTCTACACTTAACAATATAAAGTTTAAAATATGAGTGTTTTCAACATTTTTCTTTTGTATAATAAAATGGTCTTAACGTGACTCCCAGAAACCTTTTGCATTTTGCCTTCAGGTATTTTTTTCTCTATAGATCACAGGTCCTTTTCATAATGAAATCATACCTAATGAAAAGCTTTTCCTGCACCTTGAGCAGCTTTTTTTGACTGATGAAAATTTACAATTTTTAGAAATTCTAGCAATATTTAACTATTAACTATTCTAAATATTCTAGCAAGCCTCTCAGATTAAAGTCCCCTATGATAACAAAGGTGTGTAATTTTCTATATTTTTCCTAAAATTACAAATATGTCCTGATGGTCATCATGTTTCAGCCTCATACAGAAAGACACCTCTTGCATAAAATATCTCCTGATTCTTTTCATCCACTAACACAGCCCATCACCACAGTGATATCATTCTAGTCATATGAATCACACCATCAAGCTTCACAAATGTCAGATTTCCCACATGTGTGCTCATAGATGAGTAATTTCTCAGGCTTTTTATTACAGTCACCCCAATAATTCCACTGATGAATTAATGGTTCCAGTTCATATGTTATCTGTATCAAAATTCTGAAGAAAATCTTTCATCTTTCACTTTTACATTGTGTTTCAATGTCTTCTCTCTCCACAAAGCACATCAATATGAAACCACAGCTGGTAAAAAGAAAGTCCTGACCCCAGTAATGCTGTGCCAATCATTTTCAATGCAGTTTAAGCAACGTTTTGCAGTCTTCCCCTGTGATAATGGACTTCTCACTGGGCTTGTCCAGTACACTAAGCCCAGACTGCCCTTTCTCTCTGAACCCATGAGTGATTTCAAGATTCTCAGTTATATTAATTGTGTTTGGTTCCTGTTGGCTTTTTTCTTGCTAGGATGCCTACACAGTGCAATATCAAAAGTGCAAAAAGCATCAGAAACCATGCTAATGAGATGTAAGCAGACTCTTAAAACCATGTCTTCTTCCATTCATTTTCTCCAGAATTACCTTTGCTTGCTTCCATATTTTTTTCAAAGCTTAAAGTCTGACCTTTACACACCATGGCCTATACACTCATTTTCACTACTCACATCAGCCTATTTGCAGTCTATTTTTACCTTTCTAAATTGATCCAACCAAAAAGACACAAGCATTCTACCCTGTAAAGTCTGTACAATCAGAGTGACAGTTTTCAACCAAAACAGAAGAGAATTCAATCAACCAATTATATCATCCTTAGCATGGATATTCATTTGATAAACTGTTCACTGCGACAGTAAGGGGGAACAGCGATCATTTTTATGTACCTTGCCAAGCTGTCTTAAGAACTTAACCATAAAGCCTCAAATAATGATACAGTATGTCCTTTTTATCCATCCATTTATATTTGGTGTAATAATTATTAATGTACTTCTATAATAATTAAGTCAAATACAAATTTGCCAGTATTAAATGTATAACTAACAATTTTCCATAGGATGATGATGGAAACTCCGCTGGTTGCCTAGTTGCTCCATGCTGAATTCAATCAGCTCTTTTAGCTAAGTAATATCACACAGGATTTGCTCATGCTTAAGGCATAGAGAATACTCCTGATGCAATATCACTGTTTAAAATATCAAATGTATTTTGTAATAAGATAGTTCTAACACTCTGTGCCTGCAGGGATACTTGAAAGCAATGGCTTGACATCATGACCTACTGGCAAAAGTGGGATCAAGATTATAAAGTCATCAACCTTTTTTTCCTTTTACCAGAATTTTTCAATCAATGTCTGATCTTAATAAGAAATGCTGCCTCTTAAAAATTATTTACCAATTTAAGGAAACAGTTTCTGGAGGAAAAAGTAAAAAAAGCCTTCAAAACTGTAAAGAAAGAAAGTTTACTGAATAGCTATTAGGGTATAGACAACATGTACCTTGGAGTCTGACACTGCAATAATACAGATCAGTAAAGGAAATGGTCCTCAGGATCATGGGATGCTTCTAACCATCATTGTCAGAGAAGATATGTACATCTCCTTATGCCTGTAGAAAGAAACTTGGATCTGCAATAACCCATATTAATGAATCATAGAACATAGAATATAATTCATTGCTCTTCTTAGTGACAAGCATGGCACCAAACTTTAACTAGTCAGGCCTTGATCCAACAAGATCCTTTCAAATTTTGATTAAACACACCCAATGTTTAACTGGTATTATCTCTGACTACATTTTTTTAATGTTGGAGGACATGATTGTGTTAACTTAATTGGATTTCTGTGGCTAAAAAGAAATTTCATATAATGGTGAGAAATATTTACTTTTCATATTGGTCTGACAAATGCTCATGTTTGGAGATGATAAAAGGTGCAATAGAACAAGCTCTTCCAATCAGTAAGTGGCATTCAGGTTGTGTGACAAGTTGTCAGAGATCACACAGTTCTTCATAATATAAAAATAGAAAATTGTCTGTCTTCATCAGCCTAATAGGTAATCCCTACTATCCCCCTCTTAATGGAATTGCACTTCTTCTGCCAAGACAAGGGGATTTTAAACACCCTGGAGAAGAAGCCAGGGGAGCTTATTCTAAGTACCCATCACCAATACAAAACCACACTGTCTTCACACTATCTTCTCTCTCCCCCAAACAAAATCACAAACGAATAGCCACCAAATTCCCAATCCTTCTAGACAGCTAGATTGCAGTAACTGAAGTTCACATCCAATCAATGTAAATGTTATTAGGTTGTGTGTTCCATTTTGCCTGTTCTAGCTGACTGGATTGTTGAGTTAGTGCACAGAAAAGCAATGTACTTTGGTTTGCTTTCAAGGACTATGGATTACCAAGTGACAGAGTCATTAAAACAATTCTTAAGGAGAAAAAAATACAACTGACACTAACATTAATCTTGAAAAAAACTCCATCAAATTAAGTTGGCCAGAGGTGCTGACTACATGTATTTTTAAAAATCATCATGAATAGTTCTTGGACTATTTAAAAATCACCCAGATAGGAAAGAGGGCAAGAAATAAAAATATATGTGCAAATGATGGAATGCAGAAGAACACATACTGTATTTGGCAGGAGGTAAATCCACTATGAAATTGTAATGCTATCCAGGGTTATCTTTATACCAGAGTCCAGCAATGCATGCAAATGCAGGTTCAATGTGCCATTTCAGATTTCAAATCTATCATTTGTCCATCAGTTTTGTTTGATCTTATGAAATTCTATAGTTTCCCTATTGGCCTTTCTGATGAGATTACCACAGTCCTTTGTTTAAGACCATCACTACTAATAGCATGTGCAATGCCCAAAAAATAGAGAGATAGTCCTTACATCAACCCCAATGGGATCCTGACAGTACAACCATCACAACAAAATAGAAACCACTGCTATTTAAAATTAAAATGAGACTTGTAGACAATTGCTAAAAAGAATATTTTTAAATGGTACCTTTGCCTTCTAGTAACTTAATATCCAAGATCACATTGGGGATAATCCAAGATCTGAAGACAATTTTCTTTTGAATAAAAAGATAAGGACAAAATATAGCATATGACCAGATAGTAAAAATGTCTCTGGAAACAAATTATCTACCAATAATCCAATTACCTGTTGCTTGCAGAACTTCAGTCTGTTAATTATCTCCATTCATTCTGAGTAACTTCTTCATTACTGAGATTCATTACAGGTCCATTCAGGTCTCTAAAACTATTTAACACCTTTTGTGTCCAAAAAACTACAGCATCATCAAGCTTTCAACCCTCAAATGTAGGGTTTTGTCCTTGGATGAATTTATGTATTTCCTATTACCATCAAATAAGCTAGATCACAATAACTGATCCAACAGGGTTTTACTGTTTAAAAGACTCCTCGTGAATTTTTATGATTTCTAATATCATCTGGAGATTAGAGAGAGTTTGATCCCTGTCTACCCAAATATCTGGAAAAAAACCCCAAATCTAATATCCACATACAATCATACCTTTTTGATTTCATTACATTGGCACCTCAATATGGTTCAGTGCACATCCAGGACAGTTAAGTTTACACATAAGATCATTTTTTGAGAATGTATATCCATGTAACTATATAAAGATTCAGATTTGAGTGGAGATATTCTAACAGACTCTCAATATAAGAACTGCACTCAAAAGACTACAATCACCATTAGAACATAAACACAATGTAAAATTTAACCCTTGAATGCCCAGAGGAGCAGGAGTTGCAATCTTTATTGCAGCACAACAATTAGGAGCAACAATCAGGCATAAAATAAAAAAAAATAAAAAAAAATAATTCCCACAAAATAGCAAACTGAGAAGCTTTTTCGGAAATATTAAGGTTTGAGAGATGCCCAGATCTATCCTGCCAAAAACACAGAAAACACAACTGAATCTAGAAGTAGATGCTATCTATACTTGGGATTCACAAGAACTGAAACAAATTTAATCATTTTGACTTTAATGAGAGAAGTGAAAACAAATGGCCTTCATTACTTTAATATTTGACACAGTCATTAGATATGAGGAAAATGAGGATATTTATTTAGTAAAATGGCAAGTCAATGGGTGATGGGAAGCTGAATATGAGCCAGCAGTGCCCTGGCAGCCAGGAGTGTCAGCTGTGTCTGGGGTGGCATCAGGCCCAGCATCACCAGCCAGGCAAGGGAGGGGATTGTCCCAGTTTACTTCTTCAGCCTGGAGAAGAGGACACTGAGAGGAAACCTCACAGCAGCCTACAGCTTCCTCACTAGTGAGGTGACCAGTGACGTGACCCAAGGGAATGGCCTGAAGCTGTGTCAGGGGAGGTTTAGGTTGGATATTAGAAAAAGTTTCTTCACCCAGAGGCTGTTTGGGCACTGGAACAGGTTCCTCAGGGATGTGGCCACAGCATCAAATATGACAGAGTTCAAGAAGTGTTTGGACATCACTCTCAGGCACATGCTGTGACTCTTGGGGTGTCCTGTGCAGGGCCAGGAGTTGAACGTTTATGATCCCTCTGGATCCTTCCAACTCAGAATACTCTATATAATAGAATTATATTATAGATATTATATATCATTTTGTTATCAAAACATGTATTAATCCTTTCCCTGTGTTTGTGAAGCAACATACTCTTCAAGGTGGCTCTAGATTTTACATATTCTGAATTATGTGTGAAAACATGTCACTCATGGTTGCATATTAATTCAAAATGGTTCATCTTAAACAGCTAAGCATTGAAAAGAGCCCATGATCACCCAATTGCTGGCATGGTTTTCTGAGAAGTCTAATGTCACAATCAAATTTGTCTCAGTACAAAAAGACAGATCAGAAATCCATTTGTTCATCACACAGAATTATTCTAACTGTGGGGAAGAAAGTTGCATGGAAAGGTAGGTGCTGTCTTCTTCTTCTGTATATTGTAAAGACACCCTTCTTTTGAGAAGGCAGACTCAGTAAAAATCCCTGAAATACCTTAGGTCCTCACTAAAGCCAAAAAATACATTATTCAGAAAGCAGTCATGAAAATATCTTTGTATGTTTTAATAAGAAATCTCTTCACACACTCTATCATATACACATGTGGAATTGAGTAGGCAATATAACCTGATCTGCAGTTGGATACTGACAATAGTGATACTGTTATTTTCTAACAAATAACTTAGAAAACAATAATGCAGGCAAAACAAGTTTCTCCAGTACTAAAATTCTCTTACATCTCAGCTTTTAAAAGCACTTGCCCTATTATTCCAATATTTGAAATAAAGCAAGCTAAATTGCCATACTCTGAATCCTACTAACACCTATCACAGTGTGTTGTAGGTTAAATGAAGCCAAAATTACTAAGACAAGTTTTGCTTTTAGAAATGCACAGCAGAAAAGGGAAATTTCTCTTTTTTTTACCAGTTTGTCTGCTTTATCTTAGCTGATACCAGACAAGTGGCTCTGCAATACCCTCTGTGTATTTCAGTGTGAACTTTCGCTTACAGCCTCATTCACAATCCTTGTTTTAATAGATTGACATATTGTTTTGCACAGGTTAATAGATGGGAAAACTCACAAAATTTTTTAGTATATTTCAGGAGCCCAGAAGAAAAACATTTCTTTAGGAATTTTAACTTAATTAACCAAAAGACATTTTAGAAGGTTTCTGGCTATGCATTCAGTACAACATTGCTTGATTTTTCCAAGATCACAATTGAAGGTTTTAGAATCCTACCTTAAATTTTTCAAACATTCATTCTGATAGAAATATTATTTTGCCCCTATTTTAATGTGAATTTAACTATTAAGAAAAGTATTTAACTGTCTAGAGATCAATGCCTTTTTTCAACATGCAATAAGAATGATATAAGTAGCAGCAGTTGAAGCGTATCTTCCTTAATACTCCTCATAAATATTACTGTTGTCTGTAAGAGGACATTTTTTACTTCCCCCACTTCCAGGAGAATAAGAAAATTTGTTCAGACATCATGGAAACAGAATTTAGCCACCGAATCTTTAAAATCAATGAGTGTGAAACACAAGACACCCAGTATGAGCAGCAGACTGCAAATTACCTTTGTAGATTTAAAACTCATGAAAAAGAAACCCAACCATAATTATTCAAGAAATAAGCAAAAAGAACAGCAGATCCCTTCTTCCCTAGAGAGTATTCTGCCTACAAATTAAGGATATTTGGTCTGTAAGCTTTGGAACATATTGAAAAACCTCACATGACTCCCATAGATGTTTTTATATTTTAGAATACTCTCCCTTAGTATACAAAGCTACAGGTTACCTCTGACAACTTCCAGAAGAAAACATCCAACCCAATATGGACCTGGTCTTTCCTGCAATATTGTCACATAAAAAGCTGGAGAGTTAAAAAAGAATTTAAGGGCACCAGAGATGCATTCACGCTGCGTTGACAACCACAAAGATGCCTTTCCAGGACTCTCTTATTGCAGTAAGTTAGGAGGCAGAGCTTACATTTTTCACTTACACTACGGTTTGACAGATATGATAATAGATCCTATTCCAGTGTTTATGAAAAACCTGCAACATGCCAAGGGTGTCTTACAGCTTTGGTTGCATAACAGGCAGATATGAGCTGTTAGTGTGAGCTATACAGAGTACCTTCATGGCGTTAGATAGCTTACTTTAAAAATTGAAGTATTTATATGTAAGAAATATTTCTTTAAGATTGAGGATGGAAAAATGTTTACTGGAACAAACACATTATATTGATATGAGAACAAGCTTCTAAACTTAGCTCCTTGAAAAGGATGTAATTTCCAATAGCTGATCAAATCAAATCTATTTCAAGATATATTAGTCAGCCTTCTTGGAAGTCTGTAATTACTGAATCATTAGTTGAGTTGTCATATGCAAAATCTGATGCTAAATAGTTTATATTTCTTACTTTATTTTTTTTTTTTGTTCTAAGTCATGCTAAGGAACACAAAATGAAATGAAACAGTGTGTGTGAAATAAAAGACTCACTAGAGTTTCAGCTCATTATTTTCAGTGCCAAGAGACANNNAAACACAGAGGGTGTCATTTCCAAATGGACATGTGTATATCTATTTAGGAAGAAGGACATGAATTCACATGGTGGCAGTGTCAGCCAATAAAACACAGGAAGAAAACCCCATTAACTGTTCCAATTCTACCACAGTCCCAAATTCTTTAAGCCATTTACTTCAACCTGCGCAACTGATAGCTGCAGAACAGAGATTTGATGTTAAAGTCGCTGCAGGTTAAAAGGTGGTAATTAGCCTGAGGGGAACATAAAAAAAGAGGGCAATGCAAGGTGTGTAAAGAGAGTTATTGTCAAAAAAGGGCCAATGTGAATTTGCTTAAAGTGTATAACCTCAGAGAATGTCAGTCTGAACTTTCTTCATTTGTGCGGTTGCCTTTGATAAATCCAGTGAGGAAACCTGACAGCCTCACGCCAAGTTACTGGACTGAAGCTGTCCACTGAAGACAGCATAAATGGAAAGAGAAAGCAAAGTAAAAAATCCAAATAAGAATGAAGAATTTCTCAACTATATGTTAAAAAGCATCTCTGGGAATCAATAAAAAGTTGAATGATTAGTGTTATATCCCTGCCAGAGTGCATTATTATCCTTGTCAATTTACTGCTAACAAAACAACACCAAAGGCATGCAAACATCTAGTAATAAATATTACAAAAGATTTAAGGACTCTGCCACTAAATTTAACTTCAAATTTAGGAGCAAATGGTATTGTCTGGGCATTTTATAAACTGCTAGGCCCTTATCAGTGAAAATCATTCCTATGTGTTCCTTAACCTTGTGTGTATCAGCAGCCTCCAGCTGTGATCAGTTTCAAAGGTCTGTTGCCCTTCAAGTTACACATTTGAGCACGCAAAGAAAGGCTCCAGGCTCACAAGTTCTGTAGTTCACACCTGAATCTAGAACAGCCACATCTACTTATCTGTTAGCAAATGCTCTCTCCTGATTTTTCCCAAGGAATGTTTGACCTTGCTGGCATAGAACAAACCTCACTCACAGAACGTGCTAAGAGCTGTTCCCAGTTGTCACTTTGCATAGCAGAAACACCATTTTGGGCACAACAAGACAGTTTAAGAATGTAGGCAAGAAAACCATGCCATTCAACTCAGAGCCAGCAAATGCTTTCTGGGCTAAGTTCGAGAGGCATCTTCACATCTGGAGCCTAATGATTAAGATTATCTTCTAGGGGACAAATTTTAGCTGCATTAGGCTAACAGAATTTTCACCTTTTTGTTTAACAATTGTTATAATTACTGTTATAATAAGCAATGTAAGAGAACATCATCCCCAACTACAACTGGAAAGAGTATCTTGTATGTAGGTATAAACGTTTCCTAATTGTACACCACAAGCAGAGTAGCATTTTCTTACAAATTCCTGAGCTCTGAGGCACAAGGAGAAGGGGCAGTTGAACAGAATCATACAGTTATAACCATCTTGCTTAAAGTTGGGGTTTAGTGCTAGTTTATACAGAGCCATTCAAATTCTTCATGCACTGTGCTGCCTTTGGATTCCAAAAAATCCTTAAGAGAGAGTAGGCCTTAGTATTTTTTTACTGAGAGTCTACTCCAAAGTATTGCAAATGCATTAAATCTCTGCTAAATACTGGATTTTCTTTGAATTTGATTGTGTAAGAATTCACTTATTCAAATTCACTCACCTTGCAGCCAGCATAATTTTTCTGTTAAAAAAAAATCTATATATTTAACAGGGGAAAAATGAATAACACACTTTGAGGTTTTCATTAATGTTAGTCTAATCTTGGAAAGTGGTAGAAATGTATTAATTTTAGATTTATAAAAGGCACACACTGGACACAATGATGTAATTTACTTAAGTGGAAAACAAACAGAATAAAGATCACTCTAAGCCTTGTTCTCTCATTATGTTACCTCTGGTGCTAGAATAAAATGGAAATTATACATAAGATTTACGACATATATTGAATGTAAGGATTAACAAGGTCTTCCTTAGACCAACTAGAAAGGCTGATTCCAGTGCCAGTGATTCTAAACTTACCAATTTTTCATACTTTCTTGGGATTAACTCAAAGATTCCTTTTGTTATCATTCAGGAAAGAAGCAAACAAATTACGCATCTGTGAACTTGGACTGGCATAAGCAAAACATGTGTAAGAGCCAGAACATACCTTGTTTTCTACTTGTAATTCAAGACTACAAGCCCTCAAACTTTGCAGTCTATGGAATATCATTCTGCATTATCTGTATCTCTGCACTACCTGTCTCTAGAGATGCTTATAAATGTGATATATGAGCTCATAAGGTGGCTGCTTCAGATCCTGTGCAGTTTCGAATCAGTGTAAATGTTGTATAAAGCAGACAGCAAGAATTTGGCAGTCACTTGCATGTGAATAATTTTTAAAATGAGGGTCAGAGGTGTAAAGAAGAAAAAAAAGTTATTAGATCATAGTTTCCAACTTAGTGAGTTCTCTGTCCCTGTAACCTTCAGTCTTCAGATTGCTGAACTGCATGAAGAACAACGTTCCTATATGGGAAAATAAAATCTTTTAATTCAAATACAATATATGCAGGATTTTTCAGTGTAACTAAATTTAACACAACAGGGCATGTTGGCAAACACAGGGTACCAGCTGTCAGCACCCAGAGCTGACATGGTTATTCTTTGTTCAGTAAATTATCTAGGTTGGCTCATTGGTGTATTGCAGCCTAATTAGAGTAGAAGTTATATGATCACTTCTTTCACTGAACCTCTGGCTCTATGGGTCAAATCTTTGTTTCAGAAGCAAAATTCTCTAATTTGTATAAATTTTGAGCTCCAGGTTACAGAGACAAGAACTGGGACTAATTTTGTTGTTCTTGTTCATAATTGTAGTGACAGATTTTTTTTGGTTTTACACTAAGACTACCACTTCATTTTAGGTCAACAAAGTTATATGTAGTAGAAGAGAAAATTACACCTTAGACTTCCTTCTAGAGATCCAAATGCTCTAAAAAACTTAGATCCCAGGAAAGGAGAGATTTTATAACTGCTTTTTTGAATGTAGAATCTATGTAGCTCTTGACACAGCAATTACGGAGAAGACAGACTCAAACATTTCTTTGAGCTTGTTCACAACTGGAATAGCATGTAACAGGCTCTTGAAATTTGACAGGGATTGGAAAGTTTTGACTCAATAGGATTAAATGAGGTTTTGTGTTATCAAAAGCCAACCCAACCCACACAGACCATTTTCCTCTTCCTACTGAGAAGCAATGGAAATTTCATGAGACACTCCTGCTAACAAAGCAAGACAATAGTGAATATTATTTTGGAATAAAGAACAAGTTCTCATAAACATCAATTATGAGAAGTATATTTCATATACTCTGTATGAAGAATCCCATTGTACATGTTTGCCATGTGGAACTATTAAACTGAAAGACACAGATTTTTCTTAGATACTTTGGGCTTTAAGTAACCACTTTTTACCTTCAGATTTCTGTCAGTTTGTATGGATTTTGAAACAGTACAGACTGTGTTATTTGGTCTGAAAAGTGCTGGGAAGAAAAATGAATGTGAATATACCGGGAAACAACTTTTAAGAAAAGTATTTACAAGACCCTTTCTAAAAGTATTATGAAAATTTTGAATGTTTAACAGAAAGGTCATTGCTTGCATCTAGTTTTGCACTTGCAAAGAAATGCTACTGAGGCACCTTGGAAACTTGTGTTTGTCCTTAATGAACTAAGAAAAAGCTTTACTACAGACACTCGCACTGAACTTCTCTCTAATGTGGCACTGCACCCCACATCAAGTAGTTATCTCTTCAATTTATAATATAAAAGTCCATTTATAGCACAGAATAATAGGCATATTTCATTTCCAATTAAGATTACTCATCTGTTCACACCCACAAAGATTTCTACTGTGCCTTTAATTTATCATTGCTTACTTTAATGCACCCAGTTTAATCACACTAGCATCGAGAATCAGATCATTATAACCAGAGCTGTACTGAACTAATTTAATCTTCTTGGGGGTGAAAGAAGAGAGCATGAGAGAGCATTTTAGATTTAAAGTACTTGGACTTTTCTTTTTGTAACATTACTTACCATCTTATTTCATTTCAAAATTGCTTAAAATGATGAGGCTGGCATGCCAGTTTGGCTCTGCTGGCTCCAAAAATGTGTCATCTCTCCATCCAGAACCCTACAAAAGGAGGCAAATATAGCAGAGTTGATTTGATGTAGAGATCATAATCAACAACAATAACAAAAAAGAATGTAAAGACAGGAATAAAGTTTATAAAAATTCCTTGGAATGTTCATATTTTCTTTGGCACTTTTGCATATTTCAAAATCACCACAGAATTTTTTCAATGTCTGTGCATTTCTGTGCAAGAGAAATCCAGATCCCAGCAATGTGGAAGATTGGGACCGAGGTGTTCTGACAAAGCTGCCTCGGGAGTATAGGAAAGTTACTTTAGAAACTTGCTCAGGCTGAGATCAAAATGATTCATTGAAATAGTAGAGAGCTACACATAAGAATTACTACTGCTTGTGATACACAGGAGGGGTGAAGGACACAAGTCCTGACATTGCCAATACTGGAAGGGTTTAGGGCAGCAGTGAATCACAGTAACAGCTGAAGGATCCCCTCTCACAATTTTGTGCTACAAAGGCATTTCCAGGACTTTAATGTCATGATTGAAAGACATAATTTTTGAAGTGAACACAATTTAGGGTTAAAACTTTGCTGCTTGCTCATTTAACTCCAAATCTTTTACTCAAGGAAAGAGAGGACTTAAACTTATTTTCTTGGTAAGAATTATTTTGCACTGTGTAGTGGAGATTTATTCACTAGAGCAGTTAGTCAGCATGAACTTCAATCACTAGAGAAGAAAGAAAGGTTATTTTCCAAGGTGAAAGTTTTAGGCTATGAATACCCCCTTGGCCTAGGAGATGCACTGTTGATTGTAATTAAAACACCTTAACTGCCTACAGTGTTCCAAGTAAGTCCCAGGCAAGGAGCATAGAACAAGGAAATGTGACTATGATGACACTTGATTCTGTGTCCACTTTGAACAGCAGTCAGCATAAACAAACACAGCCTTCAGGATCCAACCTGTGTAAAAACAACCACTGAAGAAACAGAACAATTCTAAACTGGGATGGGATGGTATGC
The DNA here is from genome assembly GCA_035048155.1 of Cinnycerthia olivascens. Lineage (NCBI taxonomy): Eukaryota > Metazoa > Chordata > Aves > Passeriformes > Certhiidae > Cinnycerthia > Cinnycerthia olivascens. The sequence continues at coordinate 19,913,103 of JAWWMU010000237.1, forward strand.
TGATCTCCATCGGTTGTGAAGCTGTGAAACCTTAATACCAGGTTTACTTATAGGCATCACTGCCAAAAAAGTCCTAGCAAAAGACATATTATGAAGGGGCCACATGCATCAGCAACATGTCTCAAATAAAATTTCAGAAAGTGTTTCAAGTCAACAACAAAATGCAACATTAGAAGAGGAGTTGAATACAAAAAATTCCCCAGACAACTAAGGTATGCCACAAAATGTAGAAATGTCTACTCTTAAATACTTGCAAAGGCCAGAGATAAAGCAATATGCACAGCACTGCAGCCCATGTCAGGAAATAAGGAACAAATATACATAAGCAGTTTTCATTAGAAGAAATTGTATTTTCCTCACAGGCTTTGTGGCATTAGTTGTTTGCTGTATATCAGCTTGCTGCTCCATGGGCAATGAAGCTTTTCCTGTCAAACCCAGTCAGCTTTCATCACTTATGGTAATGAACAACAGAGTTTTATCATTTGTCTCTTCTTAATTTCAAATGGTACTGTACAGGAAGTGATAGACTTCTTTCTGTAAGGCACCTGTAATTTTCATTCCTTCTTGAAATACTTTTTCTTGTTCATGTGAAGCAGATGAAACTCATCTTAATTCTTTTTCTTGCAGGTGCTTGACAAATAGCATTCTCTTTATGGGTAAAAGATTGTAGGAATAGGGACACACATCTGTCACTCCTACAAATAATTATCACTAGCAATATACAAAACACCCCTATAAATCCTCTGATTATTTCTGAATAGATTTTGAAAGATTCCAAGGAACCACACACCAGATATATAAGTGAATGCACTTTCAAATATTTTCTAAAATATACATCTCCCTTCTTAGCAAATGCCTATTAGGAGAGATTTTTTTTCCTTTCCTACAAAGAAGGTAGAGCCATTATGGTCTTTTCTATGTTAAATACATTGCAAGGGTTGAATGGTACCTTCCTGCACTCCAAACTCATCTTTATTCTAACAAAAGAGTTGACACTTAAAGTTTCCAGAGATATTGTGGAAAGGCAAATCCTATCCAAATACCACAGGAAAGGACTTTGGAAGATAGAGAAAAGAATTAGAAAATAAGAAAAATTTAAGTAATTAAATTCAAGACAAATCAGCATTCTGCAATAAACTGATCCTTCTACATTAATTCTGCTTGAGGTTGGAGCACACTGGTGAGCACAAGGGAGATATGGCTACCAGGTAAGGGGTCAGTTCAGTGCTGAATAGTGCTACAAACAAAGAGAACTTGATTCTGCAGAATTGTCAATCTGGCCTTTTCACAGAACACAAAATTAATTGAATAACAAGACCAAAGCATTTCATTGCCTCAATTACTCCATCTTTCCCTGATAAAATATAATATAACATGTAATTATGCTTACACATGTAAGAAGATCCTGTAAAAAGTAAAATCTATTAATCAGTTAATCAGGCCACACTTCAATAGAACCTTTAATGCTGTGCATCCAGGGGTGCTTCATCAAAAGACAAATTGGAAACTCAATTAATTATGAATTATTTTAATAAATTACTAGTAAGCCTGAATTTAAAGGAGATATACATATACCAATGCATCAAATTATCATGAGTATGGGAACTCCAAAGATATCATGAGCTGCAACTGGAAACTTCAAACTAGAGGAGGCTAAGGATTGGTATAATCTGAATCTAGAAAAAATCTGAAAGCTACTGACATTTGAAGATCCCAATAGAAAGTCAAAGAAGAGGAAGGAAGTATAATGTATTAACCATGTAAATTTCCTAGTGATTATCAGCATGCCCAGATACTTTCAAAGTTCCAAAATTTACCATAAGAGAAAAAAAAAAAAAAAAAAAGGGGGTTTAATGGCTATGAAAAAGAAAAGCTTACCACAGGATTGAAGCTAAGTAGGTCACTTCATACATACTCTGATATGAACACAGACTGAAATCAAGTGCATGAGTGAACATCAAAAAACCCCTACATCTTCCTTTCCAGCTATGTAATAACTGTGCCATACTGCCATACCCAAAATGTGGTGAACTATTGAAATAATTGCCCTACCACATTCCTGTGCAGGACTAACTCAGAGATTTGAATGGTGCCTATAGACTAAATAACAATACGTTTTTATGTAAGCATGCTGTGTCGTCTTCAATGTAATTTAAAGACATTTGGTTTAGGTTTTCTATTGTTTGAATAGTTATTGTTTACTAGAAGTCTTGTTCATTTTACATGAGAAAAAAAAATGTAAACTGCAGCCTTCATAATTCCCTGAAGCACTCAGGAAAGCTATGCAGTCAAGGCAATAAAATGTTGTACAGTATCATTATTTATGTGAGAAAGAAAGTAATTTCTCTATCTGTGGTACTTGGGTATCATCAACTTTGTGTCTTTTAGTTCTATTGGCATTCTCAGCACCACACAGTCTTACTCCTGTCAGCCTTGGTTTTAGTCCTCAGTGTCTCCTCACCCTTTCCACTTATAAATGGCTCTGACACCTTCCCATTGCTCTACTTTGTCTGATAAGGTGGTGAAAGCTGCCCCAGGCATGTGACCAGGCTTTCAGAACACAGGAAAGGATACTCAGGAGATGTAACACCATCTTTAATGGGAAAAAAAAAAAAAAAAAGTAGAATGGAGAAAAGGAAGGTGAGCAAAATCTGGGACAACTTAATATTTAGCTGGATGTCACAGAGGCATAGAACCCTCTGTGACTATTTCTCATATAAAAGATTTTCAAAGGGAAAATTCTAACAGCAGTTTATATTGAAATATCAGTCTGTCATCTTCTACGTAGACTGTAGATTCAAGTGAAAAATCATATACTGTCCCAGAATTGTTCCATTGGTTTTGGAAAATATTTTGCAATTTTTTTCCTGACTAGGTAGATTTATAACATGATATACTACTGTGCTCAACTTAAAAGTTTCAAACAATTACCAAAGTAAGTGTTTTATCACTGTTAGTCTGCTAGCCCTAGGTGGCATATGAAACACATTTCCCTTTTCTACTTTCAGTCATGTAATACCTTTTGTTTTTTACTAAGTACCTTACCAAAGGTACTTAAATTACAGTTTCCTCATTTCTTAGATTTTTATCACCAAAATTGCCCATACAAAGTGGAAAGGATGAGTGACTTATGATCAAAAATCAGAAACAAATAGCAGGCTTTGTCAAAACAAACAGCAGCTGGCATACTGGTACGAGCCAATTGTTCCACTGTTGGAACAATTCAAGGACTCAGGGTTAGGAGTAGAAAATGAAAACTGCTAGAGGGTGTAGAAAGAAAACAGACTTGGGGATATCAGAAGGCAAGTTACATTAGGAATTTATTATACTCAGCTGGAAAAGGCTAAAGAAGAACCTAAGTCCTGAAGATTTCCACAGCTTCATTTACAGGGCCATTAAAAGTTTAATTTACCTCAGGCAATGGTTTTTTAAATTGCAAATTAGAACAAATTAGAACTGATGTTGTAAATTTGTCCCATTGCTTTGCACGCATCAAGAGTGGTATTAAATCTCCTGGGTCCTTTGCATGACACAAATAACACCATTTTCATAGAGTATTTTTCAGAAACTTACATGTACTTCTGATTTGCACATGATGACATGAAAGGTATGAGGATGCAGAATACAAAATGTAAACACGAACCTGGATTTCATGTAAGTATCAGTCTAGTCCTAAAATCTGAAGTAAGAGTGGCTATCCACTCGAGGCATTCAAACCTAGAGATAAAACTTAGAATATTAGAATTAATAGCATACACATTATTTCAAAACTTTATTTATATGCTTCTCTGTCAAAAAAAAGTCCTAGCAAAGGCCTTTTATAAAATATTCAACAGTATGGCTTAAAATCAACAGCTAGTCAAGTTTGGTCTTTCAAAGACCATTTCTGTGAGTTTCAACACTTGATAAACTGTGGTGAACAAAGCATCCCTAGTGGAACGTCTTAAAACATTCTGATATCTCACCAATCTACTGTGAATTCTCTAATTTACTGTTCCTAGTCTGGTCCAGTTCATAAATGACATAATCAGCAGCGGCTGAACTGCTGTTCTAGTAAGTCACTTGTGCTTGCAGCAAACTTTGTACCAGGCTTGACATAATTCTGTGACATTTAGTAGTTTTATCATTTATCATTAGTATTCATTTATTTGTAGCAATATTTATTCTACCTTAAACATGCACCATGAAGTTTAAGTCAAAGACAGTTATAGGAACATAGTTCCTAGTTTTATATACAGTACAATACACAAACAGGTGCCTTTTCCACCACTACCTTGATCTTGAAAGCCTGTGGTCATTTGTTGTCCACAGTGAAGGAGAAGCACTCCTTCAGCCTTTTACCTCCCCGTCACTGCAGTCCCACACACTAGATATGATTTCAAGGTTTAGTGTGCTACCAATCACTTACTGGCACTGAGCTGCAGCAGGGAATTTCTCAGGAGTGACCCTAGGAGTTGTCACTACTCAAGGGAGATCCTGATGCGCAGCCTGCTGATGTGCAAGAGAGCTCAACGGGCCCTGGGCTGGACACTGTCTATAAAGTAGGATGATTTATCTGTATTTGCATATCAGCAAGACATCTGGGCCACTGATCCACCCCTAAGCCCAGAGTAAGCTGGATGCAGCAATCACCACCCCACTGGCGGTTATGGCTTAGGCAGGACAGTGGAAGTCAAGGAAGGCTCACCATTACTGTCCTTCTTCCCAAAGCTGTTCCAAGGATGAATGGGGTAATCACAGTTTCAATGCCCAACTGAGACTCAGAAAATGAGGGATGATGAATGTGTGGACCTATATCTGAGGAACAAGGAATCTCAAGAGAGTAGGAAACTCTGAACTTTTTATTGTAATCAATATTTCTTATGAAATAGTTTGACAGCTACTTGAGAAACGGCTGGAATTTGTCTGCTGTTGAGACCAATACACCCACAGTCCAGGGAGAAAAGCAATACAGAAACACAGATTCACCAAGGTCACACTGCCATGCTTTAGCCCCAGCTGGCATCCGAGCCCCACACAGGTGTTTGCCTGTTCCCACTCCCTTCCAGTGCAATGAAGAACTGCAAGAGTAAATGGGAGAAAATTTTAGATAAAAACTGTTTAATAGGTATAGGCAAGCAAAGCCAAACAAGGAATTCACTCCCCACTTCCCATGGGCAAGCAGGTTTTCAGCCATTCCCAGGAAAGGAACATGGAACAGTTCCTGGGGAAGACAAAGGCAGAGTACTATTGCTCTCTGTTGATCCAAGTCCATAGATTCATGTCACAAAATTTTTCACAGTATATAAAAAATTAGATTATTTTGCTTGTTTTTGACATGGTTTATGTTTTCATCTTGTACTACAATTGTTAATATCATAAATACATTTCCTTCACACCAAAAATAATAAACTAAAAAAAAAATAAAAAAATAAAAAGCCATTTGAGAATTAGAAGGTGTTAAAAACATCAGAAATTATATACAGTGTAAATAATACTTCCAAATACAGGAACTAACAAGCAGCTAATTTCTTCAACGCATTTCTACTAAATCCAGTAATTTGAAGAATCCCTTTGACACCCATTAAAATCAGTATGCATTGGCAAAACTAGCACAATGAGAGAATGTTTAAGTGGTTTAAGACCATACATGCTTTTTATTTCACTACAGAATTTACCAATACAGAATTAAACAGAATAATTTTATGCATTATGAATATTTACCTAAGCAAACTGGAAAGTTGCTTTTTCTACCATTTACCTTAACTGTAGCACAGTTTGGAAAAATTGTCATATGTTCTTATCTCTGCAGAAAATGAGAAATCAAAGTTGAAAAACACCATAAAAACAATCAAGTTTTGTTTCTTATTTCACTACCACAGGATTAAGCTATGGTACTCATTGACAAGAGGAAGCTTATATTCTGTCAAGAATATAAGACAATGCTGAACGTTTTTTAAAAAGTCAATATTACCCTGAACTGTAAGTATCAACTTTTAAAATTTTGGAAAGAAAATTAAACTTCAGAATAATCTCTGATTTAGGATGCATCCAAAATGCTAAAAAAAAAGACAAGAATGGATGTGGAAGACTTACAGATTTGTCTGAAACATTAGCTATTGGACAATATTGTAATTTTTTTGACATTAGACATGCACACACACAAGTAGAGCTTGGGTCTGGCTCAGCACGGGAAAAAAATCCTTGGTTTCTTTATACCTAAAATGAGAAATGCTTTTTACATTTACTTTATATAGAAGTTGAGGAGAATGTGAGACTATATACAGGCAAAATAGGAATAGAATGACTAGTACTCTTATATAAAATATATTTTTAAAAATTTTCTGTAGTTCTGTTTTTCTTATATTTTGTGAGATACAGAGGCTTGTGATAAATGTGGAAATTATAATTAGATATATTTAAAATAATAGACACTTAAAACATCTTTTGGAAGGGAAAAAGCTATAGAAAAATTAGAGATGCCAGATTATTAAAGTACAATAAATGGATCCAGACTTGACTCTTCTTAATTAATTTCTTTCCGACTGGGTGCAATCTACTTGGATTCTCTTCAGGGTTGTCACAGCATTGCTTACAAATAAGAACCTATGCTACCTCCTGAGGGGCAGTACACCTTGTTATTAAACTTTCAGCTTAACTGTGTATAATAAATAATGGTCACTGATAGATGATCTCTGGTTGCCCATCCAGCCTGAAAGCATGTGGATTTCAGAGTTCTGAAATGTCTGTTTAACTCTTTAACTTCTGAAGCCAGAAACTGAAGAACACTATTTACTTTAGAAAACTCTCTGCCCTGAATAATGTCTTCCACATCAGTGCTCCTATGTAAAGCACAAAGATTTCTAATTTGAATTCATTGCATTAAAAATGTTATTTAACATCAGGTAATATATAAAATAAATTAATAAACCACAGCTTATGTAAAAATAAAAAAATATGATTACTAGACAGAGAAGCACAAGTGCAAAATTGAAAGCAAAACTTTAGATATTTTTCTCAGATCCCTTGTATTTCTGTAAGTTTTTAAGCAGAACAGTTTAAAATTCTTGACTTATATTAAGGTGTTAAAGACATCAAATAATTCACTAATGCTATGTTTCTGGGGAAAAAAAATGAATAGATAGCAATGAATAGAAAATCATGCTTGAAGTCATCTACTGTGCACTCATCAAAAGATCATTGCTCTAGAAAAATAATCAGAAAAATATTGTTAAAGCCTTTTTTTTTTTTTGTGCTACCAAGACACTACTTATGAGCAAAGTAAATACAAATTAATAGAACACTTTCAGGTACTTTCTTACTCAGAAACAACAGATATCTTAAAGTGTACTGTAGCTGTATCATTGTTATCATTTCCTTCATGTGCTTCAAGAACTTTATTTCCCTTCATTCAGCAGTGGAAATTGTTCATCTTGCCTGTCCAGAAATTCAATGAGTTTAGTGCTTAGCCCTAAAAAGTGCTGGGAACTGCAAAGATTAATACAAAAGGAAATTATAAGTGTACTCTAGCAGTTATAGATGAAATATAGAAATGTATTTCTGTGATTTTACCTTGTCCATGACACTTTCAAAACAGACACTTTTTCCTCATGGCAAAAATTAATACTTGCAAGGAACAGTATCTGTAACTCTATGAAAATAATAATTATTTTTTATTATACCCCCACTTTATCAGCATGGAAAAAAGATTTTCCTCAGAAGGGCATAGCTAGTATAGAATCAATGAACTATAAAGCTGGGTTTGTGTTTATGTAGTTTATCACTGAATGAGAGAACACAGGTTCAAAGCCTACTTTTTATTTAGCAGGTATAAAGTTCTTGTCAATCAACAAGAAACTATTAGAAATTACTCAACTTTTAAGAAATATATCAGTTTGTAAGACTAAAATAATTTTAATATTCACTAAACAGGAAATGCAATTATTCGATTTTTTCAAATTACTATAACCACAGAAGTTTTTTATGGGAAATAATTCAATCCATACAAGACTCTCTTACCATTTCAGGGCAAATCATAATTAATCCTTTGGCTAACTGATATTTTTTATAATTTTCAGCTAACTGGTCATTTCAACATATATTCTGCTCCGATATAACCAAAATAAGGAAATTTTTACAAGTGATCTTAATAGAGTAGTAAAAATGAAAGGACAAAGAAATCTGGAATGTACTTTAACTATCTATGGCAAAAAAGTCAGATAAATGTGAGAAAGGATCTCTCCAAGCATGGCTATTAGATATCTCATTTTTCAGAAGTTTAATCTTATATTGCAGGCTTCCCAGACAAGAAAAATAAATAAGAAAAACAACAACAACAAAAAAAAACCAAACAAAAACAAAAAAAAACCCAAAAAAAAAAAAACCCAAACTAGCAATAACGAAAATTTGTGAAAACTAGAACTTTTAAAAATCTGTATAAAAAAAAAAAAAAGTTGAGTTTAACTCCCATCTAGGCAAATCTATATTAGTACAATTCTGATTACCTAATGCCATTTAATTCAGTGAACTTTACATAATTTTTTCACTGATCTAAAATGTATTTAACTTACATAAGTGACTCTGAAATACATTTTGCTCCTGACTATACTGGTATAAATTAAGATCAACTTCAGAGAATTCAACACCAAGACCAGCTTTAGAGAAGTCAGCATCAAATTTATGAAGCTGTTATTAAGAGCAAATTCTTTTGCATTAGTTGCCATCATTCACCATTTAATGTTTGGCTGTCATTTACATGCAGAGCTGAGATGCTATGAAGATGTTCATCACCTTCTTTTTATTATTATATATTTAATTACCTGTGCTGAGAGTTCCAAATAGATAACATGGTTGAATTAAATTTCTTTATAATGAGATGGATATGTTTAAGTCCACAAAATGTTTAATATTATCTGTAACTTATTGTCAAAATTCATGACATGTATAAGTTCAATCATTTTGTTTTCCAGGTTATACATAGCTTTCAGAGTCTTTATGAATCCTGAATAAATATTTACTGCTCTTTGAGGCTGCAACCAATCTCGTACAAACATTTAGAGAAAAAAAATTAAAAAGAAAATCAGCATATTTACAGGGAAAATTCTGTGAAGATCAATGCTGTCCTTATGCTCTAAACTATAAGGATGGAAAATTGAAGGTCTCTGAGTGGTCATTTCCCTTTGGCTCCTCTTTTGAGTGGTGACTTCCTTGGTTCTCATTCATAAATAATTTAAATTGAATCTAAGTCACCTATATAACAAGAGAAACGCTCATTCCAACCTCTTTATGGGCTAAATTCACTCCTAGTCACTTTATCTCTATTTATTCTAGTGCTTAAATTGTCCTTCAGCTTAAGCAGTTTTCTTCATCTCCGATGTTTATGCTGGGAGACATTCAGAGTGAACAATCCTCTCCCCCCTCATCTTTACTTGGTTGAACATCACATTATGCTAGTCTGTAAAACAGGTTCTCTCTTCTCTTGAAAATTTTATTTGCTTTTGTTTTTACCTGCTCTTCTTTGAATTTAGCAGCCATGGACATTTGCTCTGGGTGCATTCTTACTAGTGATTCGTGCAGTGGTATCAATATTTATCTGCTGGTTCTGAAACTATTTTGCTTATTAGAGTCTGAAACTATATTTGATTTTTGGAAGCAGCTTGCTCTTGATAGATTTTAGTTTTCTCTAACTGCATTCCCCCATGCTGGAACATACATTGGGGAATAATCTAATCTGACTATGATTAAAAAGTAATAGGTCTGAAACCGTATTAGCATGTGTTTAAACTTGGGTAGTATATGAATTTGTTAAACACATTCTTTTTAGAAGAACAATAATGTACCTAAAATAAGGTGTTTGTTATCACTGAGACAAAATTTACTCAACAAACTTGGCACAGCACGTATTGTCCAGACACAGACAAAATTTTGAGCCAACTTGTTTTGTGATTTTTGGACAAATATTTTATGATATTGCTCTTTTCCATATGGTTTCAGCACTACTTTTAGCTACGGTACATTGGATCAAAGTATTGCAATATTTTTTAGTAATGAACTGTTAAACTTAAAGGAAGCTTGAGAGATCATGGTGACTTACATTGTCTCAAATATCGCTCAAAAATGTAGAACATTTTTGTCACTCTATTTAAATCTATTTAAAACTGTGTTAGTACTCTACTCTGTGTGATCTCATTAGGGCTCTCTGGCTAACCTGGCAGAGCAAAACACTTGGTGCTGAGGACTCAGAATCCACAGTGATTACAAACGGGGTTAACTTTGGACTGGAAACATGACAGGATGACTTGCACGCTGGAGTGCTGCAATGGGTGGCTATAAATAGGGTTTAGTGTTTATGGATAAGAATCAGGGGAAAGTCCAGCAAGGCAGATTTCCCACTGAGAGTCTGTTATAGACTGCCCAACCAGGATGAAAAGACAGATTAAATCCTCTAGGCAATTGCGAAAAAATCTCACCGATTACTAGTCCTTGTTCTCATGGAGGTCTTCAACTTTTGAAATGCCTGCTAAAAGTACAAGACAGCCAAGAGAAAGCAGTCTAGGAGGTTCTGGGAGTGTGTGGTAACTTCTTGACAACTGTTGAGTGAACCAATTTGGGAAGGTGTCCCGCTAGACCTGTTGTGAACTGGGAAGGAATGCTGGGTGGTGAGGCAGTTGGAGGCCATCTTGGACACAGTGATCATCAAATGATAGACTTTTTCCAGACAACAGACCTTGTCCTGTTTATGAGACTGGCTGAGAGAGTCCTCTGGGAAGCAATCTTGAAGGACAAAGGAGTCCAGGAAGGCTGGACATGCTTCAAGAAGGATATTTTAAAGGTACAGGCACAGGTTGTCCACATGTTCCAAAAGATGAGCCAGTGGACAAGAAGACCAACTTGTCTTAACAAAAAACTTTGTCGAGAACCCAGGGGCAAAAAAAAGGTATATAACAGTTAGATGAAGGAGCAAGAAACTCAGGAAGAGCAAAAGGTTTTGGTGGGCCAAAGCCCAGCTAGAATTTAATCTGGCTGCTGCTATAAAGGAAAACAATTTGTTTTTTTTACAAACACATCAGCAGCTAAAGGAAATCTAGAAAGGATTTCCATCCTTAATTGGATGAAGGGAAAAATCTAGTGACAAAGGATGAGGAAAAAGTTGAGGTACTTAATGCCTTCTTTGCCTCAGTTTTTAATGGCAAAACCAATTGTCTTCAGGTTCCCAGCACCCTGAGCTGACAACAGGGAACAGAATGAAACCCCCATAATCCAGGAGAAAATGGTCAGCAACCATTTAGACACATACAAATCTACAGGGCCAGATGGAACTCACCCAAAAGTATAGAAGGATCTGTGGGAACAGCTCAGCAAGCCACTTTCAATCATTTGCCAGGAGTCCGGGCTCACCAGAGAGGTCCCAATTGACTGGAAGTCAGTAAATGTGATGCCCATTTACAGGAGATGTTGGAAGGAGGAGCCAGGGAACTACGAGCCTATCAGTCTGATGTTGGTGCCAGGGAAGGCCATGGAGCAGATCATCCTGAGTGCCATCACCTGGCATATGCAGAACAGCCAGAAAATCAGGCACAGCCAGTGCAGGTTTGTGAAAGACTGCTTGAGCAGCCTCATCTTCATCTTATGAGAGGGTAAATCATTTAGTGGTTGAGGGATTGGCTGTGGATCCTGTCTACCTGGGCTTTTGACACCATTTCCTGGAGGAAATGGACTCAGAGTTGTGCCAGGGGTAGGCTAGATTAGGTATTATAAAAAAAAAATGCTTCACTGAAGGGTGTTGAGAGCAGAACAGGCTGCCCAGAGAAGTGGTTGAATTCCTGGAAAGGGGCTTAAAAGACACATAGATCTGGCACTTAGGGACACGGTTTAGTAGTGAGCACGACACTGCTAGGTTAATGGCTGGACTTGATGATCTTAGAGGTCTTTTCTAAAACTAACAATTCTATCATTCTATGACCTCAACGTGCTGTATAGGAAAAAATGCATTTTCTTCTCCACAGCGCAAGCCCCAGCAAAGCTTTGTTAATCAATAGTGGTTGACTTCAATAACTGTTAGTAAAAGTATCTACTGTGTGTACTGCAGAAACACTTGTATGACCTTCTCTGAATTGATTAAATATGCCACTGACTCAAGCAGATCAGGATCCATACCATTTTGCCAAACAGTTGAAGAAGAAAATAGATCCTTCCTAGGGAGTCACAAAGAAGGCAAGCCAGGAGACAGGCTTTCCCTTACAAAGCATTTACTTAATTTAAATCTGGGGTGAAAGTAAGGTTAATTATCATTATGCCAGCATTTTGTTTATGTGTGCCTACACAAACAGATTGTGATGTTTAATTGTACTGTACCTAATTTATTAAAAGCTTATATAATAGAAGAACATGGAAGGTTTTTTTCTTTTCAGAAAATGGTTCGTATCTCAAGACAGACTGTGATATACAAATTCATATATACATATATGTGTGTATATTTTTAATATTTAGGTGTAATATACACTTTTGGTAAACACACACATATGTATTGACAGTTGAGGAATTTACCCTAATCTTTTTACCTTATTTCATCTTGAACTAAGAACACGTCCAGTCTAAGTCACTGATTTACAGTTCTTTTCACCTCCCAAATCTGTCTGTAAAATTGCCTTGCAGGTAGACATGGTCTTTCCACAACAACTTATGGACATATTTTAGCTTCTATGTATTACTACCTCTAAAACAGTACATACATTTGAGGACATTCTTTTGAGGGAGAAAAGATTTACGAAATTGGACAGATGCATCAACCACAGCAAAACATAACTGAGTAGTGAAATGGCAGATTGCTACAGCCTCCTAGTTTTAACACCTATTAAGAACAATCTCTGATGAATGCCAGAAAATACAATGCAAAATACTAGGCAGCCTCCTGTCACATGAAGCTTGAGTACAAGGACACTGTTTATTAGTGGGATCAAGCAGTTAAAGGCAAAGTGTTTTTGATAGTGTTTGTTAAACCAAAGCACTTTAAGCCACTGTGTTCATACAGAATGTGTTTGCAGACACCAATTATAGCACAAATTATCACTGCTGGTATCCCTGTGATAACCGACTGAAAGATGCCAGCTATAAAAGGAATTCCAGCACTTTTTCCAATGCTTCATTCCCTCACAGATAGACAAGGGAAATTATGGTAAAACCTTAGAGCCCAGTTAACAGACTCTTACTTGAAGCACAGGAAGCAGAATAAGGGTTCATTCAAAATGTAGCTTTCTGTAGGATATCATCAGCCACTGCCACCTGGGTCCTTCTGTGATACACTGTGCCACTGCCTCTATCATCACAGTGAAGGCTGTACATATAAAAATGAGTCAGCTAATTAATCACATATCTTATTAAAACATTAACGTGAAAGAAAAGTTCTGGTGCCACTTCTCAAAAGAATTAGGCTGTGCCCATTTTATTCTACTTTTTCCCGTCAATTATGAAGCAGTCATTATATAAAGGTTTGGAATTAACTAACACACCCTACTACTCATTTATCTCAGTGTGATGCACTTACTTTGGAAATGGTTGATTACAATCTGAAACTATAAAAGAAATTATTGTGCTTTATTTTAAACACACATTTTACCTTTTAATGTCTCTAGGCACCTGTTCCATAATAATTTTTCGCCTCCTTGTGTATGAATTTCCTTACGCAATTTACAAGTCTGTTTGGTATAATACACCCTATTAATCTAAGATAAGTGCAGATAATATCAAATTTACTGAAATAATGAAGTTGTGAGAGAAAAAAAAAGGATAGAGGATTTTTAGTGATCAAAGATGCTGAAGATTAAAAGTCCATTCCCTTCACAGTAGGATGTCTGGATTCACCCAAAGGAGCTTTTGGGCTTTACAGGAACCATTCATAATTAAAAGACAACCTATAGCTTACAGAGGAGGCTGCAAAGCTGAACTACCTGTTTGATCTAATCTTTACCATTTACCTGCAGTATAGGTACAAAGTTACCAATTCTGATCTCATTGTGATCGCTAACCTCCATTGACTCACCTCAGCTTCAGCGAGAATGTTGACCGCTGCTCGACTGAAGGAAGTCTGCCCATCCATCCTGTTGATCCATCTTGTGCTCTACTGAGATGTGCTTGGTCCTTCCTAACTTTCAGCCAGGGCTGGAGGACAGTCACCCCACAAAGGTGATTTCAGAAGCTTTGGGCAGTCACAGCAGTAGTCTGAGGCTGCAGTTTATGTTTCTTGGCATTTTCTACTCCTTCACAATAAGTGAAATGAAGTGAAAGAAGATAATATTTCCCTGCCACAGACATTATTTAGATGCTGTGATATGTCTGGTTCTATAATGATTACCACCAGAAGGACAGATAATTTGACACCAAGAAACAGGCAATGGAATTATTTTTGTTACAGGGTGGACTCAGTACTCTGGAGAATGGTGTCTAGTACAGAAGGACTTCAGAACTCCAACATGAGTGCTTTAAAAGCAGATAAAGGAACAAATGCATAATGTATTTTAATAGGCACTTAGATGTTAAATAGTGGCAGTATATTATTCTGAGACATAGCTTTGAATTTATAAATTATTTGGATTTATATATTTAAATATATTTTTAAAGCTTTTTGATCCTATTTTTTATAATTAAAGCAATGTAGTCTAAATGCACATAATAGAAAGTGGCAGAACATGCCAACACACCTTTGGGAGCATGATAGTGTGCTACTTCTTGCAGCTTTGTTTAGTCTCAGAAAATTAATGCTAACATTGATAAGCAACACTCATAAATTCAGGTCAGATAGTGCTGCTTTGTTTCAGAGAAAAATATAATTTCAAAGACTTATTCTGTTATGCTCAGAAACTTGAATAACACCCAGGGCTCTCAAACAATGGCCATCAGGGTTTCATCAATGGATCATCAAATTAAGCTTTATTTTAATGCTAATTTACATTTGTACACGAAGTTGTGTTAAAAAATGAGTATGGTTTCATTTGAGACTTTGGTATCTGTAAATAACAAATGGATTTGTTTCTTGAAAGAAGGATTGGTGACTTCTAAAAAAAAATATTTATCATCCTTTAGAACTCACAGGGAGAAAATGTATAAATCTCTTATTTATTTTCAGGTCTATAAGGAGCAGAGCGTGTTTCAAGATAAATTTTGAATCACAAATGGATCTGACTGGGTAAACTCCAGAGACTTCTAACAAGACACAGAGCATCTCACTCCTATGACACTGGTTTGAATTAGCCCAGGTGAACATAGAAGGAGCCTTTTTCATCTAATGTCTGTTCAGCAGCCTACACAAAATGAGTTTCTGGGGTTTAATGCATGCATCTCCTTGGGGTCACACAGCTGCTTTTTAGAAACCAACATTAATCAGTAGTCAGCCTGAATTATGAATATGCACAGATAAACTAGAAGTAGTATGCAAAATAATCCACGTGGGAAAGGAACTACTCTAACTAAACATGCACAGCAGTAAACTCCAAAGGATCTGCTGCAATTCAGGAGAAGAATCTTGACATCAGCACTGGTATTTCCTTGAAATCATCAACTCAAAGCATGAAGCTCAAAAGCAATCAGGAAGCCAAACAGATGTTCAAAGTCACTAGGAAATATACAGAGAGAACAGGAAGCACTATCATTCCAATGATGTTCCACACCTGGAATATAATTTTCTTTTTTCATTGCCTCATCTTAAAAATATTGTGGATCTGGAAGAGTTTTTAAGAACATTCTTAGAAAATACAAGAGAGCAATGATAACCTGAAGCTTGGCACTGATTGAAAATAGAGAAAAATTAGTTAGACAATTCCTCAGTCTGAAGGGGGGTCAATGAACAGGATATAGGAAAAAAAAATGATATCATGGGTAGCATGAAGAGAGAGAATTGTCATGTTTATTCATTTTTTTTACATAAGAGAAAAACTAGAAGTTATTAAATGAAATCACTAGGAAGCAGGTAAAAAATAAATAGAGGCACTTTTCCACACTATATGTAGTTAAATTATGGAACACCTTTGCCACAGGATGTTACAAAACCAAAGCGTGTTTAGAAAGTGGCTGGAGAGGTCCATGGCAGTAAGAGCCATCAAGGATAATTAACACAATGCAGTTGCAACCTCTTGTACTGGAATGCCCAAGCTACTGATTACAAGTTACTTAGGATATAAGCATGGGGAAGTTTATTTCTATGCTGCCATTTCACTTTTCTGGTTTCCAGCAAGATATTTCTCCCAAGAATCTACCATTAGCTCTGCCAAGAGAGACTTCTACGTTGAGTGATGTGGCTGTTTTACAACAGTCTAAAAAGTACTACTTGCCTATTATTTTTGTAAATATATTAAAAGGAAAGAACCAACTGTTCATGGCGGCAAATGTGCTTAAAAAGTTTCCAGCATTTGTTATATATGAGTATAGGAAAATTAGTCCTCAAGGACAAAATTCCTCTTAGAGGGTTTGTTTTTGTTGGTTGTGATGTGGGGCTACTAAATGCAGCTTTTTTCATCATTAATTCTAAGGTGTTATGACAGTTGAATCTCTAAATATGCAAAGAGAAAAATACATGGTGAACTTACCATAACAATAACATTGATTTCAGGGGAAAATCTTTTTAATACTTCAGGAAAAAACAAAAATTATCTTCAGCATCTTGTACTTCATAGGAAAAATATTTGTTTCAAGTTTAACTCCATAAATGCTGATATTTTATAAACTCCTAAAGAATGAAAGTACTCATTTCAGATTGTCTCCTGTAGTATCCACTATTTTGTAATTTAGAGATGGATATGAGGTTCTATTCATATTGAAATTATCCCGTTCTTTATATAAATTGGAATTGTGTATTATAACATTTTTTTTACCCTGCATATTCAAAATCAGAATTGCTGCCTATATTTGTTATAGAGGAAGTTGCCATTTTTTGTCTCTGTGAAACCAGCTATGTACATAAATATTATATATTCCTTCTGTACTTACTTTCTCTGGATTTTGTAGTTTCTCAGTATTAAAAACAATAACAATTATTTTTATTTCTTTGTGTGCTCTTGTACATAAGTCTATCATATATAAAACGTAACCATCTAGAATTTTCTTCTTTTAAACCAATAGGTTGTGTTTTCAAAGAATTTTCAAGCATCTGGCATAAAAATGTCTGCATTTTGCTTCAATAGAAAGGACATTGCAATAAAAGTTGCATATGGGTCAAGACAATGGCTGGAGGAATAGGACCAGTTCTAGTCAATCAATTCTCCAGCATCCTTCTGCACGAGGGCTACAAACATTCATAAACATATCTTACAATTTTTCTCAAAATCTTAAAAAGTATAGAATAACAGCTCCCATTGAATTCTCATATCCATAGGAATATTTAACTATCTATACATTTAATTTAGGAATGTTTAACCTCTTATAGCCAAAATTTTCAAAGGAAAAGAAGGAAAAAATATAGCAGTTTCACATGTTGGCACTATTAGAACAATGCATCAGTAGAATGTGCCATTATTGCAGTAATCAAATTTGAATGTCTGGATCATTATCGCACATAATGGATGGAAATTTTTTAAGTGTTATTTCTTTCTATTTGATTTAAAGTACTGTTATGCATCATGAAAAAGGATTTTTGAACCTGAAATCTGAACTCATCAGTCACTGGGAACTGGTTATCCAGGCTATTGAAATAATTTTTTTAAGCACATGTCTGGTTAAATTGAAAGCTAAAATGGGGATTTTAAATCTTCTGGCTGTCAAGAAACAAGGGAGCTTAACCATATTTGTGAAAGCTCACGAAAAATAGAGGATCAGAACCAAACTGAGGGCTCTTCCCATAACAATGAAAAGCCACTGACAACTGATAAAACCACTTTAAGGCTTTCACATTGGGCAATTCAGTTATAGCTCAAGGGGGGGGAATAGAAACTTTATGCTGACCCTAAACAATAACCCCAACCCTTAATGAACAAACAGCAACACAATAGAGAATAGTTAAAAAGCACTATTCCTTCTAAAATATGGAGATAGCTTCAGTTATCTTCCCAAACAGCTACTGAGATTAAATTGCTTCAGAAAATGATAAGGTATACTTAAATTTTGTGCAATCTTCAAGGAAGAATATCCAATCAGGTTGACTACAGTGTGAAAGTTTACTTCTACAGAAATGCCCTTTAAAGCTCCAGTCACCAGAGGCTGCAGCTCTTATAAAAGAGAATGCAGGTGTTAATGATGTGAAGATGACAGGTAATATTAACCACCTGATAATAAATACCGAAACTATGAAGATTGTACAAGAAAAGACCCAAAAAACAGCACAAGTCTGTATGGAACAGTTTTTTACTAGGCAATATTCTATAATCATTCCCTTTTGTGACCATGTTATCTCTCTCCAGCAAATCCATCTATATTTGAAAACAAATGCTATTCTGTATTTACTTGTCTTCAATTAAATTGTATTTTCACTTGTGATAGGATAAACTTTTCTGGGTCTTCTATTATGATCATATTTATCTAGAAAATTAACAATAATTCATAAAAATAATGCAGCTTTGTTTCCATCTTTTCCTTCAGCTTTTGTAAGACAGAAAATCTCACCTCAAATTTTAACAAATTATGAAGATAATGAAATGAAATAAATAAGAAAAATCAGTGTTCCACTCAATATATCCCTCCTGCTGAAGTGCAGGGACTCTCAATAGAGAGGGACATATAGTGATAGGACAAGGGAGAATGGCTTTAAACCGAAAGATTACTTGCTGGATTTAGATTAGAAGTGTCCAAGGCTGGGTTGGATGGGGCTCTGAGCAAGCTGGTTTGGTGGAAAGTGTCCCTGACCATGATAGGGGCATTGGAACTGGATGACCTTTAAGGTCCCTTCCAACCCAAACCATTCTCTGATTCTATGATGACTGTACAGCTCTGGTTTTGAGACCTGCTTCTGAAAATGAACAATGTAGTGCAACATCTGCATGTGTGACTACTATGGAACTGCATCAGTATGCAAGTCTTTCTATATTTCCATATTTTTTTGCCTTTAGTTAATTAAGTTCTCCCTAGAATGTCTGACTATAGCAAGATAATCTCTACTTTGCAAAGATTAACCCCATTAATACCAATTAACATATAACAAAGAAGGCTTTTAATGTTTTACAGCGGCGGGCTATGGAGGATGGTTCTGAGGAGGATTAGAGGGGATCACTTGTATCTGTAGTTTATGACATCTCATTAAATAGTTTATAATAACCGTCAAACATTATATAGTGATGAAGTTGTAAATGTTTAAGCAGTGGGATTCATTACTGCAGTGAAGAAGAGGAATTTCTCTCATAGAGTTTAATACATGGGAAAAGAGGAAAATGACACGTCCTACAGAAAGCAAAGGTGCAAAGACGGTGTCAGCAACATCACAGGTTTTCAGAATGAAATCTAGGTTTGTTTCCTTGTTTATAAGGAAAAAACCCAACAACCCACAAAAAAAACACCCCCAAATAAACAGCCTGCACCCACTTCAAAGCACTCCAAATTCAATGGAGAAATTATCTCTTTCCAGATTATGGATAATGACTACACTGGCTCAGTTTCTTCTTTATATTTTATCCTAAAAAAAATCTCAGACCAATGTCAGTGAATTAAATATATTCTTCAGAATTAGAACTTCAAGCATTTTGTATTTTTTCATTGTAAAGATCAAACATATTTTTAAATAAAAACAATTACATTCTTCCTAAATTTTTACTTCATTAAAAATAGGATTCTTCTGTGCTACAGATATGTACAACAATAGTAAGGAAGGACCCCTGTCCTGAGGCCTTTACAAGGGATATACAAAAAGCAGATATTAAACTGAAACCTTATTATCCTATGTTTACTGAATGGATTTATGAACAGGAACATTTAATATATTGTTTCCTCAAACTCTACTGTAACTGTTTCTCTCTCCACTTGCCCATCAGTATGCTCAGACTCACATTGGAAAATAATGTTATTGAACATACTAACATCAGAATTTATTTTATAAACAACAACCGAATCAGTAGTTTGTGGTTTTTTTTTGGTTTTTTTCCCTTTCAGACACAGAAGTTAAAAATATGTCAATGGATGAATGCATACTGAAATCCTTGGGAAGTATACGTGATATTTTTAGTGCAGACAGAAACTGTAAAAGAAATTTTTTTCCTCTGTACAAGACAGTAACTTTATAGGGCATGAGAAAAAGAGAATCTTGTATATTTGATAAGAGTTAATTAATCTCCAGTCTAATGCTCTGTTCTGTTCTGCTTTGCCACCCTCTTCTACTGATATTTTATTCTTCTTCCAAAGATCTGAGAATATATTGAGCATGGAAGCTGTCACTCTGGCAGGTTCATGTGAGGAGATGCTACTGTCAGACCATGCCACATTCACAGTTATTGCATTTCAGTAACAACATTAATTTAGCAGAGATACCTATATAAATGCAGCGACCTATATAAAGTCTGCTTTGCTGAACTGACACTACTGCTGCTGTGTACTGCCTCAGAGCCCTCCTGCTCTCCCACTTCCTTCCTGCTTGTTGCTAGGTAACCACAAGGATTTCATAAGCCAGCCCAAAGCAGCTTTTTGGATTTGGGCATGAACTTCAGTCATTTGTTAACCAGCAAATACAGAAATCAGAATTTGCCATCAGACTCTGCTGGTAAAATTACATCTCGAGGTTGTGTGTACGTGCCATTGCTGCCACCAAGGAAGTCTTTTTGTCGGAACAGAGCCACGTTGCCTTTTTCGTACATTCCACAGGGATATCAACTGTAACCATCTGCTAAAAAATTGCGTTATCTCCTATCTGACCATGATGTACCTTCTCAGAATATCAAGAGGCCATTATGAACAGTGCACTATTCAATAACTGATATGTCAAAAAGGCTTTAAAACTTCAGATGAAGCAACATAACATAAATAAGTACATATGTTTGTGTATACATCTTCCTACTATCATGTTAGCATATCTCAGATTATTATGGAAATACAGAAATTATACATGTGTGTGTAGTTTTTCACTTCTAGCAGGATTCAGAAGCACCTTTGAGAAAAGGAAAAAAAGACACACATGTGTACATGAACCTTCCACAACAAGTCTGGTTACAGCATGTTTTTGCCTTCATGGTATAGTCACATAGAGTTATAATGGTAATGTCTGAGTTTATTTATCTCTCTATAACTGCAGAAAGGGATTTTTTTACAGCAATTCAATTATTCAGTTGGACTAGGTAGACTTGTATCATGTTCATTATCTTCTTCTTACCACAGAAGCAGTCCCTGCAAAACTAATTTCTGACTTTCCCTCTACAGCACTTCCCATCGAACTTTCTATTTGACAGCATTTGAAAGCCTGGAGAATCTTGTGTCTGCCCCAGTCTTCCATGATCTACTTTAGGCATTTCCTTCAAAAGATAAATTTTCTAATACTATTAGTACAAGACCAAGGTTACACCCTTGCTCTTTCACAGAGAAACATTAGAAAATCATATGACAGTGCAAATTAGACAGTTTCCTTCAAATCATAGACTTTCTAGGAAATGATAATATAACACTGTTCACTCAATCACCTGGCTTTTGCTGCATCCCATCACTTTAACATCACATCTCTTCATAAGAAATTCCTTTGACTCCATTAGACCTTTTTTCTCTGTTCCCTGAGAAGACCAGCAGTGACAGAATTCTTCCAAGCCACAAACTAGCACTCAAAATGTGACACAATAATCAGAAACTGGGGGGGGGGGGGCGGGGGAAAAAGTCCTCTGCATCGTTTGTATCATGTAAATTGTAATGATGCCAAACAATAAGGAAGTGCTCTGCATGTCCTGTGCTCGGGATGATGTGCTTGCTTCCTAGCTGTAGAAATCACTGTAAGGAGCTAAAATAATCTTCATGCAGAACTAACAGCAAATATTTTCAACCCCCAGAAATCTGATCACACATGATTTAGCTTAAAAACTTACTTTTCAATATATTACATTTCAAATATGCCATAGCATGTATGATTTTATTGACTCTACTATCTTTAAGTCCTCAGTGTCTTTGAATTAACATCAAGAACAGAATTCTCTGTTTACCTAAGAAAACAACCAACCAAGTACAACTCCCCCACACACACACTATATTTTCTCCCATCTTTGAATATAATTTGAATTGCCTCTCTGTTTCAGAAATGACCCTGAGTAGTAAATATTGTTCTAGGAATAACATGAACTATGCACTGTCTAAATGATTTCAATTGTCAAGGGGGTTGTGATGCAGAGTTCTCTCACTCTGGAGGTATATAATTGCAGCTGGATAGGCATTCATAATAGACAAGAATGCCTATCCAGTTTTTGATGATGTTCCATAATCTGCCTTATTATTTCATAGAAATAGAAGAACAGAACGAAAGTTAAAATAAAAATGTAGAGTGGGGAGAGTGGCTAGTAATTCACTTGGAATCATACACGGGATATTTGGATTAGATACTGAAGTGCAGCTCCTGCGAGGTCAGTAGACATACTCAAATCTGATTTTCTGAGAATCTGCACACAGAAATCTGTATCACCATCCAAATATCAAACAGAGAGGAATAGCATAACATTTAGCAAGCCCTTGTGCCATTGTTTCATTGTGAGCAGACTTGGTCCCCCTTTAGTATTGCCTGTCTCAGCACAGACGAACCGCCAAGCATCAAACACAGCCCCAGTGATCCCCAGGGGAAGGTTTTGCACAAATGACAATGTGAAGAGTGATGCAAATATGGAAAGGATTATTCATGTATGTAACAATCTGCTCTCATGTTTGGGACTTACACCAGCACAGGTGTTTCTAACACTAGAGCAGAAACCACAGATATCTGTCAAGAGGATATGAGAAGCATTGTGCCAACATGGTAATTTCATCATAACTTGAGTTTTCGTTTAAAATTTTCTTTCAAACAAAGAAAATCTGATCTAAACAATATGCCATTGATTTTTGTTTCCAGAAAATCCATGAATGTGAATGATTGTACACCTCAAGTTTGGGTACTTCCAAAATATATGATCAAAAAGACACTAAATATGACATATTGATCAGCTGAAAAAAAGCCTGCATCTCTTTGGGTACAAATCCCATGTTACCCCACCCCATCATTTTACCTTTAAAACATTACACATGTATGTTACTTCCCTCAGCAAATTTCTGGAAAGAAAATATTAATCATATTTAAATCATTCACCGTGTGCTATGCATGAACATTGCTATGTTCATGTACTTGGATGTATTCAGGAGGTGAAATTCAAGATTAAATACTGGAACATATTTAAGGGGTAAATTGCACATAAATTACTGAAAAAAGTAACACTTTTAAATGACTGTGTAGTTCTTAGAGAACAGAATTAACCTTGAAGAATAAGTTAATTAAATCAAAAGAGAGTAGCATTTTATTTGCATGGTAAAGAATTGGAAAACCTATAAGTGGTCTATTATAATCAACAAAACACTTCCAGCAAGTTTCAGTAAAACATTGATAGTACTTGTCATGGCTAAGAGTCAAGTTTGCAAAATGCTACATACTCAAGTATATTTTCTGAAAATGAATTTATGTTGAGAGAAAATATTTTGCATTTCACATTCAAGTTTAAGCTCAAATAATATGTTCCTTTAAACTGAAGGCATTCACTAATGGAATTGTGCAGAAGAAAATGATTTTCTTCTTTTTTTCAAATAGTATTTGATTTAAGAACTCTTGATGGAAAAAGCTTGAAAACTGATCCCTGGATTGTTCAAAGATGAATATTTATTTGTAGCGCAGTGAAAGTGACTTTAAGTAGTAGCAGAATTTACCATTGAAAGCAAATATCCTGGGAGACAATTTCATATGCCTTTGTTTACTTTTTTCTGGTGTTTGCTTCACTGAAAAACTGCAAGAACTGCTTTCCATTGACAACAAAGAAATTAAACCAAAACAAATTAAAAACAAATAAAAAGAAGCATACCATTAAAAATGCGTAAACTTTGAAAGAGTCAACATGGGATGAATTTTGCATGGGATTTAACATTTTCCTTTATGATATATGAAAGGGTTAGCACATCCTTCAGCATGATTCAGCTCTCATCAGGCCATTAAGATATATAAATATTACATCTATTTTACTGCTTCTCTAATGATATTTGAAAGTACTTGCTTTCTCCCAAGAGTATGCTTTCAAAAAAAACAAATAAATAAGCCCAAGCTTTTTTTTTTTATTTTATTTTTTTTATTTATACTTAAAATTTTGAGCTCACTTACTGATAAAGGACTACAGATTTGCCCCAAAAACTTTATAGGTTTATTAAAAAGAAAAATGTTTTTCAGTGCACCTGCTGCATGTGAGAGAAAATAATGTTGATATGACTCTTTTTGGTTTCATTGAAGACATTTATGAAAGCAGTTCCTCACACACATACATACCCACATTCAGCCTCCTCCCAAAGAAGATCAATCATCAACCTCAAATGAAATAAATATGTATTATAAGAAATTAAATCTATATGAGTGCTCTTTAAAGCAGTGCTCTTCCTTAAAAGACTCTAATATTAATAATTTTGCTCACAAACTGACAGCTGAAAAATAAATTGCTTTGAAAAAAAGTAAGTCCAGTATTGTGGGAGGCAAATTTACATTGGCAATGAAAATCAACCTATCATTTATCTTCTTTACAAAGTCAAACTTCCTAATAATCTTATGTTAAGTCAAAAAGTAATGTTTTCAGATGCACTCTTCCAGTTTTAATCAGTTATGTAAAAGATACCTCACTCCTCTGGAGGTTGTTGGCTTCCATGTGCCTTTTATTCATCTCCAAGTTTTGTTTACTTGCTTCCCGGAAGAAGTGGGACACCTGACATGATTTCATGTTGTTGGATGTCTTCACCTTCTGCAGAATTCTATCTACCGTCTCCCATACTACAACTTCATATGGCAGAAAATGGAGTTAACTATTTGCATACCTTTAAAAATTTTTGCTTGAGTCCATTTTTTCCCTAGTTCCTCTTCAAAGTCAGATTAACAACCTGTCCCTGTTAACTACCTGAGTGCAGCGGTCCTAGCAGGTTTATTCAATTTGATTTTTTTTTCAATTTGGCTGCTGTTTCCTGTTCTATTTCCTTGTTACTTCCCAATATTATGCTGTTTCTCTATGTAATATATCATACTCTTATTTGTTCTCACATACATATGGAAGCTGTGCTCGGCAGTCAGCTTTCTAATTTGGGCAGCTCTAATCACAAACACTTCAAGCTATTTTAGCCTCAGGAAACTAAAGATGCACAAAGACATGAATAAATATACAAGATACATACATATATGTATCTATTCTTGTATATATATATTCTTATATATATATATATATTCTGGTATGTATATATAGTAAAAACTGGTATTTGAGAGTGGGATGCATGGGAAAAAAACAAACCAACAAACACTCAAACACTAGTAACTTAAGGAACCAGAATCTTTGTTACAGATCAAAAGTGTATGCTCTGTGGAACCACTCTCTCTTCCCTATTTGCTAATTTTATAATTAACAAATCAAACTATTAGAGAACAAACGAGCCTATTTTCTGCAAAGCATGGCAATTTTCAAAGTTTAGCTCTGCAAAGTCCACACTTCAATAAAATAAGTTTTATGCCGTTAAAGAATAATTTTTCTAAACCCTTTGTAGGTAACCTTCCTGTAGACTACACAGCACCTGTGGAATTTCAGAACAGCCCTCATCACAGACCTGGTCTGGCACTACTTTCCTTCAAATTTCAGTTGCAAACTACTTGCAGCACAGGGAGGAAAAGTAAATTGAAAATTCAGAAAGATGAAGGAGAGCCAGTTCCAATATACAAGGCATGCATCTTGCTACCTGGGGTTGAAAGTCACCCTGGTTTTATTGCTAGAAATTATTGTACAGCCATTGTAAAAGAGAAGGTATAACACTCTAATGTATTCAAATAAAGGTACAGATTTAATTTACAGAATTTCAATGAGAAGTGAAAGTGACTCTTCAACACAATTCAGGAACAGTACAATTCAATTCTTTTTGGTCACAAACATTCTCTGACAGGCGAATTAAGCTCTTTCTTCCACATTGCAGTGGAATTGATTCATTGGCAAACAGGTGCAATTTAATCATTCCTAGCCTACATGGCTTACAGCACAAAAGAGGGTTAATAATCGTAGAAGCTTGAACACATTTTAAATACAGTTTATTCAGAAGTGAGATTTCCAGTCTCTTGGGTATTGCCTCACAATTCCTGTTTGTATCCCCAAATAATTACTGCCCAAAATATACTCAAAACTAGCTCAGTCTATTTCTTTATCTACTCTTTCTGACAGTCATTGCATCGAGGGATGCAACATAATTGTGTTATTTCAGGCAATAAAACGGTCATCCCCCATAGACAAATAATCAAGCACTTTAAAATGTGGTCATGGTTGCCTGAGCAGCCAGATTCTGATTTCAAAAGGCCTAGCTACACAACCCTGAGTACGTTGTGCTTTTTAAGGGAAAAACCTTTCACAAAATAAATAATACCCGGGGGCATGGGGGGAAGGTATAGAGCATTTATTGTTTTTGCAAACATCATCTGCTCTCTGGATATAACAGAAATTCCTTAGACTTCAGTGTTTTGCTTCTCATACATACACACAAAGAGGTTTGGGATACTTTCGGGTAGGTTTATTATTTTTGTTTTGTCTGTTTTGGTGCTGTGGACATTTTGTTAATTTAGTATGACGCTGTGAAAGCTATGCAAAGTAGTTAATAAATCATCCAGACGAGAAAGTCATTGGAGAAGACCGGAAAACAGATGATAGTTACAACAAGAGCATGCTCTTGATAGCATAAAACTTATTTATACAGCCTTCACAGCCAGTCCTGAGGCACTGAATTCAAATGAAATTGACTGATATAACAAGTATCAGTTACCAAGTTAGAATGTGCAATTTCATCTACCAAGTATTTGAGGTTCTTTGGTTAAGACTAGACTTAGTCTTCGTGAAGAGTTTAAGCTAGAGCCAACTGTAGCAGTTAACAGATGATGACATTTTGATTTGGACTCTTTCAAATAAATATTAATTTAAATAAATATATTCAATATTATATCAGGCAGCACAATTCTATTGAATGTTTTAGAACATAAGACCCATAAGATGAAGGAAGAGGGGGTAGATTTCATCCTTCTCCTTTACTGATTTCCTTTGGACCATCAAATATGATTTCCTGCAGGCCTTTTCTTTGTGGAGAGATATATTTTCCAGATTTCTAAGATATGCACCCCAGTCCATTCCAGACCTGCTGTTCTTGTCTTTTCCTAAGCCACAGGATCTGGCCTCTCAGCATTCCCCCCAGCATCATTTACACCTCAAGATATGCAGAGCTTCATTTGAAGGCAAAACCAATGTGACCCAGCATCACAGGAGTGGGCAACCAGCAAGGAAAGGGGAAAAAAAGCAGGACCTCAGACATACATTGAACAACTTTGGTATTGTTACAGATCATGAGCCTCAAACTGTGACTCTATTAAAGCACAAATTCACTGTCCAGCACCAAGCAGTAAAGCAGCATGCAGTGATTACATCAGACTGGTGTTTGATGAGCTCACCTATCCCAGTAGCCTAGGGCCTGCAGCCCTGACAGCTCTCTCATGTGCATCAGACCAGCTGCACAACTTGCCCTCAAACCCTTCCACAACCTATTCTCTCTGGCTTCCTCCAAGATAAGGCTTTCTCCTCATATTTTATAGCTGTAATGAAGTCCCCTTTTCTCACAGGTCAGTAACCACAGTCAACTGGCAACTGCTGAGTCTTCTTCATGGGCAGCTTTTCATTAAGAAGATTTTTTAATTAAAAATTTAAAAAACTACATCTGAATGCTCTTAAGTCAGCAAAATCCACAGAAAACCATAACTACAATGAAAATAAGTCCTCTCAGATATTTTGTAATATCACATGAAATTTTTCATGTATCTCAAACATGAAGCACTGCAAAGGAACTCCTATTCTTACCTACATTTGTCATGGACATTTCTATCTTAACTCACATAGACAATGAGAACAAAACCATACTTGCTTATACATTCTTTTTCTGGACAATCATTCATGATGGCAAAAAAAATATTTTTTAACCATACAACTCATTTTGCCTAAATTAAGAACCGAAACACTCATGCAAATACTTTGTTAGTGATTTTTCATCTGTTTCAAAATTATTTTTCTTCAATGACAATGTCCAGAAACTTCTATACTTTGCCTTGGGAAAATTATTTTAGGGTCAGGAAAACTTGTGGCACCTTGGAAAAGATCATTATGCCCCAGGTTTTTCTCTGCTACAGAATAAAACTTCCTTTTCCCCTGCTCCCAGAAATGAACAATATTAGAAGACAATAAGTCAAATTCTCCCTCATATCCATGCCAGATTGTTATCATATGCTGGTCTGAGAGAAAAAATAATTTTACTGTTGTCATGCATAAGTTTGCCTCATTATATCTTCTTGATATTAGAACACTTTGCTGGTAGTAGCAATGAAACAAGGTTAATCATCAGGTAAAGAAAGCTGTGCTGGTTATGCAAGATTTACTCAATGACTACTGCTGATAATAGTTTATTATTAAATTAAGATTTAAAAAATATTTTAAATACAATTTACTTTCATAATCACTCATACTCTTCAGTGTTTATATTGCTGTTTTATACTTAGCCATTCTACTTTGGGAAAATAACCTCAGAGTTTCTTTTTAGCTTTGCTCTGAGCCCACACTGAGCCCAAAGACCTTGAAAAATTATTTAATAAACAAAAGTCAGAAGCTTTTAAATATCTTATATATATATATATAAGATATACTTAAATATATAATATATACTAAAATAATTTGCTTTCTAAACAGGTAAAAGGAAACAGAACTGGTGCTAGAATTATCTACAAATCAATATCCCTCCCCTCTCTCCCTGTGCCTTTCACTCAACTCACTGCTAGCTGCAAGCCCTGTGGCTTCTCTGAGTTCCGAGCAAATTCTGTTTTCCATCACAGAAGGCCACAGCCCAGCGCGACATCCCTGCAGGGTCTCAGCAGTTCCTCTCCTCCCATCCACGAGCTGCAAACACCCCCCCCCTAAACTTTCCCAAATATGTCCTGGGGAAAAGCCCCGGCAGAGGAACTCCCCACGCCCCAGGTGCTCACCGCACTCACTTCACTCAGGAGGAAACAATTCCGACTTTATTGCGACTTCCCTCTAACAGCTGAGGAGGAGGGAAGCTGTGAACAAGTATTTGTAAACTGCCTGAAAGGCTCTCCTGGAAAGATTTAGTGACGAAATGAACGACAGCGATTCCTCCTTACCCCTATCGGCATGAATACCCACTCTGTTTACAAGACAGGGTTAAGTTCCAGTTTAATGTGTTGTTTCATTCCCATAAAGGCTTACTGCCCTTTAGTTGAATCAATTTTCTTGATGTGGGAACACTTAACAGTCCATATTTAAGATAAGATTGAAACAGATAAGCCTGAATGTGCTCTTTAAGGGCACGAAATACCCATAACAATCTGCAAAAGCTTACTTATTCAAGAGAAGCCTTTTTCTGTGAGGAATAAAGATATTTCTTACAACTTTTCCCAGATGAAGTACATACTCCCATCTCTGCTCTTCTGATTGTTTCATGCAGGTGTGCCTGTACCTTTCCTGCATCCCTTCACTTTCTTCCTAGAGGACGGAACTCTGATTGCTTTGCCCCTGCCCGTAAAGCTCTTTGAGAAAGCTACAAGAGAAACAAAGGTGCTCCATTATTTGCTCGCATCTCACTCCCTATGAATGTACTGTCGATGCCTTTGGCAGTGCTGTCACAGGTGCATGACAGGCACAAACGATGCCATATCCTTTAGGTACCATAAAATCCTGTATTAGTTTTACCTGGAGACAGTGACTCATTTACCCTGCTATTTGAAATTCACAAAGAGGAGCATTTAATGCTCGAGAAACACAAAAGAAAAGAAAAATAGTCCGACCTCAACAAAGAGAGCAACAGCAGAAATGAACCAACATTAACACTGCTTTTCAGGTCTGTGTTTCCCAACACATTTTGCAAATGGGGAAATTGCTACAAAAAGTGAAATGAAGAATTTTTACATATTGATTATAAAGACCAATGGCAAAACTAGAATTATTACAGAAAGAGATATTCACTTTCTCCCACTTTCAGATACATAAACTTGAGTACTTTCCCACATAAGGAACCATGGTGTCCTGTAAAAGAGCAGATCCTCCAGACTCACTGCACTGTATGCACGGGGTCAGCTCCTATGTCAGGGATAGGGGGACTCTGTCCACTCCAGAACTTTTACCTTTGGTGAAAGCCTTTGTCTCATTTTCCTCCTCTGCCACAGATGCCAATGGGCAGCTTAACCACACAAAGTGCACTACATCTCCTCTGCATCTGCATTGCTTTCCAAAGCAGACGTGATGAAAAGTATCAAAAGAGTAGATTCATGTGTGTACATGTATGTGTGTGTGTGTGTCTAAAATTGAGGAATGAATGCATTTATATTTGTTTCTAATCTTTTGTGTCTTGACCAATCTATTTGTTGTAGATTTTTTTCTTTTCACTTTACTCAAACACTGTCCCTGTCTATGGAACTAGGTGATCTATAGGTCTAGATGATGTTTAAGTTCCCTTCCAACCCAAGCCATTCTGTGATTCTATGATTATCTGGATGCACATATGTTCTGGAAGCAAAATCACCAACTTCTTTCTTCTTGCCATTCCTTGGAAACACCCTGAGAAATGAAATGGAATAAAAAGAATTAATCATGTCAATTAGGATTGCAGAGAAACAAGATTATTAGAAGTTTCCATAGGGGATTGAGAGAGAGCAGTTTGTATCTAAACAACAGACATATAGTGATGACACTTTTAATTTTGCATAACTTACCCTGCAAAGACAGGCTGTCAGCTCTCAAATACTTTGCAGCTGCACTAAGATAGAGCACTTGATGGAAACTTAAATAAAGATATAGAAATTTAACCCAAGGCCAAACTCAGAAGCAAGCGGTATCAATACTTATAACCCCATGATGAATATCCTGTGGCCTATTTGCAATGTGTCTGGTATGTGTCTGATAGAGTTTATATCTTAGAGTAAATGCCCAGACAGAGAACTGCATTTGTCACAGTAGACTGCTTGGAAGAGATGAACACTTCTCATATGCTTCTGGTATACCCTTAAAATCAAAGCTGCAACACTGTCACAGCAAAGCAATGTGAAAGATTTGGTTCTCAGCCCATCAATTCTCCTAGGACCTAATTAACATTTTAAAAGAACAAAATAATTTCCCCTACTGAACCAACATAGCAACACATGTCAGATCACAACTTTAAAATTAAACAAAAGCAACAGACCACTACCAGTGGAATAGATGTGATGAATTTGCACAACGGTAAAATTTTGGCTTCATTCCTAGCAATGTGCTTCCATAGCTGTGCTATCAGTACTTAAAAGGTTTTTAAAAAAAGACCTATAATTATCTGTCATCAGCACATGGAGAATCCATTTAGAAGTAGGCTGATCCAATTCTTCAGTGGTATCAACTAAATGACAGTCTTGTGGCACCTCCACCAACGTGCATGAAATACGGTCAAGTAATCTAAACTTCCAATAGATTTCTGAAATTTTAAATAAAAAGCAGCTAAAAAAAAATTTCAAAACCAACTAAAAGCCAGGTTTTTTCACTTGGGTGGTAAAACACAATTTAGAGGAGACAGATTATAATTCTTCTCTTCAGAAATAACATCTTCTTGTGTTAAGATATACACAAGAGATTAATAACCTCACTCCAGTC
>JAWWMU010000237.1:19945013-19957319 GCA_035048155.1 Cinnycerthia olivascens
ATTATAATTCTTCTCTTCAGAAATAACATCTTCTTGTGTTAAGATATACACAAGAGATTAATAACCTCACTCCAGTCAGGCGGTTCTGCTGACATCCTGCAGCCAAACCACAATTGCCACAGAAACCGGAAAATTTGAATTTACCATGTTGTGCTGCTAAGCCTCAAAACAAGTGCTGGGCAGTCATATTGTTCTGCACTTCCATTTCCTATTGACATTTTGAATTAGTGTGGAGGAGAAATTCCTAATGACTGTAGAGACTGACTCCAGTTAGAGACAGAGAGTAATAAAACCAAAAATTGCCATGAGGGTACTGAATAAGACCAGATACTACCAGGAAGTTTGGGAAGAAACACAGCATCCTACAACCCTGCATCATGGACAAAATACATAATTAAAAAGACTCAGTTTTTTAATTAAAAAGGTATGTTGAGTGAAAACTGAAGTTACAGAAAACTGTTGAAACTGTAAAGAGAGACAAAGGAAAGGGCTTCTAATCTGAAACATAATAAAAACCATTTGATATTAATTTGATTAGTGAAAGAAAACAGCATATTAGTAACCTAAAGAATCATGAAAAAACTATAAGGAAGACTTATTTGGCCTTCCTACCTTTTGTGCCAGCAAATTAGAATGAAATTAAAAAAACAGTAGGGACACATAAATCTTTCATGAAAATAATAAGGATATCTTGTGCCTTCTGAAATTTCATCATAGAGACAATTTTTCTATTTTATAATTTCCTTCTATTACTTTGTAAAGGCAAGGAAAAACAACTTAGAATGAAAATCATGTTACAAAATTACCATGTGTTTCACTAAGCATTTTCCCTTTTTATTTCTTCCAAAATTCTAATACTAGTTTCATTAGACAGCCTAAAATGTTATCCCCACTTGAGGAGATAAAGAGGAAAAAAATGTAAGCCTCCTCTTAGCTCCTAATGAAAAATATTGTATTACTGAAAATAACGTTAAAGGATAAAAATTGAAAGTCCTACTATATGAATTATTTCACTACTGCTGTCTTTGTCCATTCTATGCATTCTAGTGCTTCTTTCAGGTTGACTTTTATAAATCAAATTTTAACATGAGCAGAAGTTTATGTTAAAATGATACGTATGTGTAGAAATTGCCAATTAAGTTCTCCCAGAATGCAAATTTCTACTTTGTCTTTTGGGAAATTATTTTCTACTTGCAGTGTATGAACAGTTTATTTTTTATAACTCTGACTTAAATTTCTTGTTACAGTAATCTTTAAGTGTCCTAGTAGGATATCATAACCTAAATAGTTCCCTGTAACTTTCTTGACCCACCCACACAAGTCCAAGGAATGCTGTTTTTATTACTTTTAAAGGAATCCTTAAGAATTTCAAATATGATGTATTTAAAATGAATTAATCAATGGGTTTAGCCATGATCCAGCTATACCAGGGAACACAGTACACAAAATGAGGAGGAAATAATAACTTCACACTCTCCAATTTCCTTCATCTTTTCAATATATTTTTTCTCCTCCTATCATGTTTATTTTCTCAGGACACTTTCTTCACCATTACCACCACATTCTATTTTATTCTTCATTGCTTGGTTCAGCCTTTTATTCTTTTATTGTTGTGTTAGGTAGACAAAAGCTTTTTTGCAATACAGAATTGATTGCTTCCCCACAGGAGTGTCAGAAATCAGCAGGGAGTTGAAAACACAAACATCCAGAGCCAGTGTTTCTCCAGATAGAAACAGGAGGGGACAATATTTCCAACAATAATTACTCATGTCCGTCTCGACTCCTGACATAGAAAGTAGAATTTATTTAAAAAATAAAAATAGGCGAACAGAACAATCTCTGTCAAGGAAGTTTTAGCAAAAGCCATGGAAGTTGTCAATTCCTCTGTTTTATTCAGTTTGTTAAGGTCATGATTACTTTGTTTAAGTATTTGATTTCTACAAATCTTAGAGCATCGCTATTTACTTTTTTTTAATGTAGTTTTTTAGAATTTGTAATCCTTTAATAGTCTTAATACTCAAAGGTATTGATAAGTTTTTCATGTGTTTATAATTTGATCAAATTCTTGATTTTGATCTTTCTTCATCACAAAGAAGCATATATTCCAACAGGGGGAAAAAAAGAGAAAAAAAGACTCGTTCAATGTGGAAGATAATTAATGCATGGCATGTGATCAACAACCTTAATAAATAAAAAATATATAAAATATTAAAAACATATAAATCATCTATGGAATTACTTTGTGTTATCAAATAGGAATGAGTTATTTAGGAATTAGTGAACTTAAACCCCAAGTAGTGCAGAGGCTCTGCTTAGGAGCACAACACTGACCTGTCTGTCTCACTGGCCATTGGAATTCACTGCCAGCACAGGCTGTCTGGGTGGGTCCCTCAGGAAGGCAGTTTCAGAAAACAATGACTGAACAGCTCAACAGAAATGGCAAGCCCAGGAGGGCAAGGAAGAGGAAAACCTGCTTGACATCACGTGGGTACTGACAAAACCAGATCTTGGCTTTCCACCTCCTTTTTTAGACAACTAACTGTGCTTTTGAAGAATTAAATGAGCAAATGGAATCAAATTGAATTACATCTTATGGAATTAAATTAGTTATAGGGGTTGGATTAATTCTTTGGTCCACTAACTCCAGTTCTGTTTTACTAGATTCTCCCTTGGCTCATTTATTTTCCCTTATTTTCTTTTTTTTATACATTTCTTCCTTTATTCCTTTAATCTCACCTGCAGAATCACTTTTTAAATAATACACATATACAGATTCATCTGTATGCAGAGCATTCCAAGATAGTTTCTCTTTTTCAATTTTTCTTCCTTTTTTTTCTTTTTTTTTATAATTTAGTTGCATGTAACTGAGCTACTGTGAAAGGAACCAGAAGTACTTTTTTCAAGTCAATAGACTTCCAAATGTTTTATTAAAATAAAATACAACTGCAGTTTATATTTTAAATTTGATGAAAGTATAATCCATGCAAAAACTTCTCCAGACTAAGATATTAATAGGTATTATAGATATAGCTATAATAGCAAGGGATCAAAGGAACTAAAAGGAACTAAGGAATCTCTCTCTGCTCCAGCCATTTGAAGCAGATTGAAGAAAGCCCCAGAGAGCACCAGACATGCACCTCCAATAAGTGGAGTTTGGATGATATAAGAGATTTTCGTTTCATACTCTGTGTGAGAACTTGTTGCGGAACTGAAAGCCCAGATTTTACATGTACTGTAAAATCTAAGAAAAGAGAAAAGCATGGATAAAGCAGGTAGAATCCTTGCAGAAGTTGCATCATGCACAAAAAAGTAACTAATTTTTCAGTTCGCAAATTATGCTGTTAGAAAACGTGTAAAGATTATCTGGGATATATAATTCTCACTTCTTGCTTTAAAAATTACAACGTACTGTTCCTGTCAAGACCAATAATACTCTAATTTATTCTGGCTTATTGGGATTTTTTTTCTGCTAAGAATTTCTATCTTAAAAAAAATATTTTCTTTTCAAAGTTCTCCAAAATTATAAATTATTTTTATCTTTCTTATTTTACAAAAGACCATTAAATCATCTGATGATGTAATCAATTCAGTGTCTCCCCTTCATTCTAAAATTTTGTACCTCACTGGAGTCACACTAAATGAAAGATTTGTGTCTTATGAAAGTCAGTCAAAATTCACTGATTTGGCCCTTTGGAGAGCATTCTGATTACCATACAATCTGGACGTATGTTATAAACATAAAAGCAAGGAGTAAAACCAAGACAAATTAAACTAAGTATTTCCTTTCACATTTCTCACCTAACAAAATCATGGTTTATTCTTATTGAAATAAATAGCATATAACTATTAAAGTACAGATCTTGTTTGTCTTAATAAAATTAATCCTGAAAAAACTATCCTAGAGTCAATCTAACCAACTTTCATATTTTTTCAAAGCATAATTTTGCCATTTGTGTGAAACTTACACTGTAAATTATTATTTGTGTAAAACTTACACTTTTTTATTCTTCAAGTTTTCCATCGTTTAGTGTGCATAAAGTCTTACAACCTACTTGTGATTAAATGTGGTAAACAAATAAAAAGAAATTTTGCTCATTTCTAATCACAAATTGTGTGTCTGGACCTGAGCTATTAGCTGTTAAGTTAATTACTTCTGCATCTATGCTCTTAAGTGAGGAGCAGTTGATGAAGCTGCTCCCAATCTGAATTTCTTCTGCCCTGCTGTGCTCTTCCAGCCACAGACTAGACACAAACACAGTGTTTTCATGGGACACCACCATAAATGAGGTTGCAGGGCCAACGGGAATTGCAGATTTCCCTGATAGGTTTCCCAGAATTTCCCCAAATCCATCCCCTGCCGATGAATCTCTGCTATGTCAGTAGTGGTGACTCCATGTGTTAGATTTTTATAATACTGATATATAATATCACCTCTGTAATAAAATATCCACCACCACCTTTGACTAACTGCAGATCAAATTTTAGAAATGAGATTTTTCTTGGTAACACCTGCACAAATGAGAAAAAGATAAATTAAATAGTTCTG
Organism: Cinnycerthia olivascens; assembly: GCA_035048155.1. Classification (NCBI taxonomy): domain Eukaryota; kingdom Metazoa; phylum Chordata; class Aves; order Passeriformes; family Certhiidae; genus Cinnycerthia; species Cinnycerthia olivascens. The sequence continues at coordinate 19,949,560 of JAWWMU010000237.1, forward strand.
CCAAGAAAAACCAAAACCCAGGCACTAAAGTCTGACTGCTTTTATTACATCTAGAAGATAAGGATAAATATTTCTTCATTTACTTCTTTTGGTATGAAATTGCAAGGTAGCTCCTAACATTTCTTAGACTTTCATTTCCTGGACTTAAAAAAAAAAAAACAACAGTGAGAATTTCAAATATTAAGTATTTAGCTCATGTAAAAATGGGATATAACCTTTAGAGAGGGGTGAAAAAGTTGAAGATATTTTCCATGCTCCTCACTGAAAAGACTACACTAATGGTCATACCTGACATATAAAAGCTTGTAGCAGCTGTTATGAAACATTTTCATAAGACTACGAAGCCGGTATAAAAAAGTACAATATTAATTTACCTGTAATTTCTCTAATTCTGTGATCGACCTGTATCAGTGGGCACAGGGAATCTTGAAATGATTAAATATAATTTTTAATGTGTTAGAATATTTTAGCAAAAAATACAATTATTCTATTACTTTTCATACATTTAGCCCTTTTTGAAGGAGAAATATAATGTCCATCTTCTATGATGAATTTAATGGAACTCACTTGGTTTGCTTTTCACATATTATTTCTGCATATGGCAAGATTCGCAAGACTTGATGAAAATTCCCAAAAGAAAATGCTTTTCAGTTTCTATTTGTACAGGACAGTAGATAAACATCTTCAAACTTCATCAAATGAACTGAAGAATAATTCATCATTTCTCATGAGCCCACTAGAAAACGATAGATCATAATCGCGAACACAATTGTTTTGCACAATTGTTTTACATCACACACAACGTGGTCATCTGCAAGAGAAATTTCATTAAAACTTTCTGTCAGTTATGCTCTGTCATACAAGAGATAGAAGCTTCTTTCTTAGCATGGCTGTCTCTGGAGCAGTAACGGGAGGCATTGGCATGTGATTTGAGCATCAAACCAAGAGAGCACAGCACTCCTTTCACTTTATTACAGGGTTCAGTTCATAATTCAAATTGTGATCTTCTCTAACTCTGGTATTTAATTCACCTGCAAAAGTACTGAGTGTTTCGTGGAAGCAGGAAGGAATCAGAAATAATACCTGTGGTTCCAAGAAGGATAGGGAACATGATAGGAAAGTCATAACTAATGTGATTGACAAGTAACACATATATACTTACCCAACCAACCGAACACACCCAAATGCTTTTCCTTCATGCTTATTATGAGCAAGCAGGAATATCTGATTTTTTGATTAGCCAATAAAACTGGATTAACACTCAATAGGAATAAATATATTGTTTAAAACAGTCACTGATAGTATTTTGTATTACTGCAAAAAGGAACAAAGATTATCACTGATCTAGTGTTGTTACCATATCCATTTTCTTATAGACCTCCTATTAACCTACTTTAGGGGTTAGTAAAATACTATATGTTTATGAAACCATGTTGACCATAACTGCTTTCACAAATTCTGGTAAGAGTAGCCATAATTTGTTAACACAAACCAATTAGTTACAGACCTAAATAGTCTAGATTGGGTTTCCTGAATGGAACTTTTTTCAATTTTCAGATTAGCATTGGCTGTGGACAGACTGTTACTAGCCAGATGGGGAAAGAACACATGCGAATATGTAACTGTAGTAGTAGCAGCTTTGTACAGAATCTATCACAATGTTTAAAAGAAATCACCAATGAAATACTCTATTGCACTTTGAAGAAATACGCAAACCTAGGAATCACAGCTGCAATACTTTACATTCAGGTCCATATTTGCCCTCCATTAAATTTCTCTTTGAGTAGATATTATTTTTCAGATAGCACATCAAAGGATAATGCCCTGCCAAATGTTTCTTAGAGATTGTTATAGAACTTTGGGTTTCATTCAGTATTATACTTATCAGACTCCTTGCAGGGTGTGATTCATTGTCACCTATCTCCACTGTGTCCTCTTTAAATCAGGCCTTTGTACTACAGCATTCACTTGCAACCCTGAGAACTGTGCACCCAACAGGAGATGTTTACCTCCTTAACCTATTGGAATTTCATCCTAAACTTACAGAATAGAAGTATATTTTTCAGTGGGGTCTTCATCTTGCATGCTGTTCCATACTGGAAAGATCCGTACAGATTTTGCTAAGAATATTATTGACCTGGCACAAGACCCCAGAAACCCTCAGTAAGGGTGGTTAAGAAAGAAAACAAGTGAAAAGAGGTTCAGAAATTATATATAAAATTCATTGTTCAGAAATTATATATAAAATTCATTTTTTTTCCTAATTTAAATCATCTTAAAATGCTTCTGTTCAGCTGCCAATGCATAAAAAAGTTTAATTTGGCAGAACTTCTGCTTGGAAGAACACAATGTCCTGAAGTGGGTTTTCTTATGGAAAGTCTTCCTTTTAGCTTTCAGCACGCACAGTATACACCAGTCTTACACCAATAAGCTAAATCCAGAGAACGTATATAAACAGAAAGGCAAAGGGTGTGCATTTCCCATTGGTAAATGAGTCTGAGTTTAGTGAAACCTGGGCACTCTACAGAGTTTAATTGTCATGCAAATTATAGTAACTTATAATGCTCTCTGATTTGTCTGACTTTATTCTTTCTATTTTTTAAACCCAAATCCTCAGATTTCTTCCTGTGATTTACTCCATGAATAGCATTTTGATTTGATTTTGCACATAGGGATACAGCTCTTATTACAGGTATTATTATGGCTAAACTGCTTTCATATTTGTGCCTAGAACTCCCAGAAAAACTGAACTGAAATCACGAACTTTGATATAAAGTTGAATTTTCTTATTGATAGTTATAAATAATAAAAAAAAAGAGAAAAGTTTTCAGTTTTGTCTAAAAAATTCACTGACGACTGAAGCTCCTTGCAAAACTCTTCTGGCATTGTGAAAAGTATCTTGTGATATAATGGAGATAACTGCAAACACCATTGGAGGGAATGATCTCAATCTTGCATTAGAAATCAAATACCCTTTTTTGCCAGTATGTTGTTTTCATAAACTAAAATAAAAACTGTGATATCCTTCAGTAATGATCCAAAATGGTTTAATTATTGTCTTTAGTGATTCTGTTTTGGACCATGAGAGCAGATTATCATAAGAATTTTAACAAACTTTTGATGTTTAAAGCCACACTAAGAATGAGCTATATCCAAGTACAGAAAAAAAACCAGTATTTTATTTATAATCTTAGTTTAGTGTTTGAACTACAAATTCTGGTTCTAGAATTGCTTAAAAGATCATGGGTTTTATAGGCTTTCACAAGTAAATTAATTTTTGGTTTGGTTTTTTTTTTTTACTTTTTTTTCCATTTTTTCACAGAATGGTGCTTTCGGTAAATACAGAGCAAATCATTACATGGAGAAAAAAAAGGTTTACTTGTTTTTCTCACTTTCAAAGTTACTGTTATTACTCCATTCTCTGTTGAATAATTTCAAAACGGGCATGAGAAAACAAAAGAAAAAAGAGAAAGTGACAAAATAGACCGAATCTCACCACTAGAATTCACCATAAAAATTCCCAAAGTGTAACAGAATTCTTACAAAATTTCCTAGATCAGTTCTTTTAGGGAATCAAGATCTTCTATGAAAAATATGGCAAATGGGACTCAGGGTAGGTTGGGCAGGGAAACGGCAACGAGGAAGGTAAATAACTGCAGCAAAAACAGGTTCTGAGGAATACACATAATTTTGTCTGCTTTAGATCACAATAGAATTTTTAATAAATAAATTTCTTTTTCTTTGTAAAGACACTTTTGAAACAGTAGATTTAGCCCAGTCATTTGTGTCATTTGTTTTATAAACCATCTTTTGTTGTCCCCCCACCCCACCCCTTAATGTCATAAATGTTTTAGATTTGAGTCTCTTGAACATTGTCTTTCGAGTTCATTCGGATCAATAACGGTTCATGCACTGAACTGTGTATTGAATTTATTGTGTTAACTGTTGTTGTGTGGTTGAAAGGAGATTTATAAGAGTTATAGTGATTTAAATGCTCATGCTCTATTGCTGGCATGGGCAAATGACTCTCTATGGGTGTGTCACCTGTAAGCTCATCATCCACATTAATGATCTCTACAGTCCGCGTTGGAGCATGATGGCTCTGCCGGTGATGCTGTTTCCTCATTTTGTAGAAAATTACTAGCATCACAGCAGCCATGAGAGTGATAGCCACAAAACAACCAATTATGATTTTGGTAGTCTTCATAACCTCATCTATTCCTGGGATCCCATTGTTTGCGTCCGTCACAGGAATGGTGAACGTTTTTTCTGTTGATCTTGTGCTCTGTGGAGTGAGTGAGGTTGTCATGTTAATGGTTTCCCAGTTGGTAACTGGTGTGGGCCCAACCTGCTCTGTGGTCTGTGCCTCATCCTGAGAAGGTTCCACAGTCTCTACCGTGACGGTTGAAAAGTACGTGTAACCAGGGTTATCCAGGGCGGTCACATTCAGCGTGGCAGAAGCCGTGGTATTCCCAACAGAGTTACTCACCATGCATGTGTACAAACCCGTGTCTTGCACAGTTACCTTTGTAAAATTTAGTGTGCCATCACTGAGCACAGCAATCCGAACTCTGTATGCCCCATGCGTCATTACAGATCCATTTGGAGTAATCCAAGATACGGAGGTCAGGGAGGTCGATGCCCGGCATTTCATCTCTGCAGCCATGCCTTCTGTGACGTTGAGGTCTGCTGGTGGCTCCACTATGACAGGAGCATAACATGTGAAATAATTCAGGTCCAGCTCACCAATGTACCTTCCTTTTAAACTGGGAGGCGTGTGGCAACGGGCACAGCATGCAGTATTGGAGGGTGCCTTGTCTTTAATCCACCAGCTGAGCCAAAGGATATCACAGTTGCAGTTCCAAGGATTGTGATGCAAGTGGATCCTTTCTAGGCGGAGTGGTGTGAACAGGTCATGAGGCAGTAGTGTTAGATTGTTGTGTGCCAGGTTGATCTCTACAAGTGACTGAAGGTTATCAAAAGCATTCCTTTCTATCACTTGAATCTGGGACTGTATCATCCACAATTTCTGAAGATGCATTAACCCTTGGAAAGAACCTGGACGGATGGCAGTCAGGTGATTCCCAGAAAGATCTAACTCATCCAGTTTTACAAGTGGAGTAAGGTTAGGAATCTCTCGAAGATTGCACATGGCAAGGTTCAAATACCTCAGGTTGGACAGACCTTCAAAGGCACCTTCTGAGATGTATGAAAGCCTTTTCAATTCCCCCAAATCCAACCTCCGGAGAGAAGGGATTCTGTTAAAAGCATAAGAAGGGATGCTCTCAATGGGGTTGTTTCTCAACCACAGTTCCTTCAGTTTTGACAGGTATACAAAAGCCCCATTTGGGATAGTGGTCAGACGATTGTCAAAGAGTTCTAAAGTGTTGAGATTGGCCAGACCATTGAAGGCCCCTATTTCAATCGTTCTGATGTGATTCCTGCTGAGCTGCAGGATTTCTAGGTGCCTCAGATGCTTGAAGCTATTAACTTTAATGATTTGGATCTGGTTCTCATGGAGATTGAGTAGCCGGGTGTTGGTGGAGATGCCGTCTGGCACGTCTCTAAGATTTTTCCGTACACAAATCACTTTACTGAACTGGTTGCTGCAGGAGCAGACAGAAGGGCAAGTTTGAGCCCTCACTAGACCAGCCACCACAAGAAGCTGAAGAGCCAACAGCACCACAAGCAGGGGGTCAAATAGGGCCCTGTTAAACCTAGGACCTATCATTATCTGCTGTGGATGTAAGGTCATCTTGTTCAACATTCATAATTTATTTGGTGTTGGTCCTTCTGGAATTTGAATCGTCTGAAAGAAAGGAAGGAAAGAGAGGGAGAACATTAAATTAATCTCACGTAATTGTGTTCTCTCAACAAAGGCTACTCAAGTCCTTTCAGTCAACTCTACCAATTTCTTAAAATTTACTAGTGAGAACAGGTACGGAATTTCTAACATTATATTTCTGTACAGATATGTATATCAGCTGCAACTGGCAATGAGATAAGAAATAAACCATACATTAATTTTCCTGCACATTCCAATGTACAACGTACATAGGTGCATGGCAGATAAGAAGTTCAACCACCATGGATACCTAAAAGAAATGTAACTCAGGGGTGAGTTGAAAGAAAGGACAAGCATCTCAAAAGGCAAAAGTTAGTAACATAGTAACCTATTAAGATAGGAATGATCAGAGAATTCAAAGTGTTAACCTTTTTTACACATTGCAAGACAAGACAACAGATAATATAAAAAGCGAGTGAAGACTCCTGTCTGATATGGGTAAAAATCTTTGTCTATGCAAACATAATTCCTGAATCAGAGTTTAACTAGAAGTAAGTCTCTAAAACTGAGCATCATGCAGATGACAGGGCAAGATCTGGCCTATAAGAATTAAAAAAAAAATAAAATCAAATAAAAGAAGCATGCTAAGCATCATCCAATTTAATGACATGTCCTCTTCAATTCTTTTGTTTGGCACCAGCAGCAGAGAAACGCTCATTACCAAATGTGTACTGAACACAGAAGTAAGAATAGCCCTGTAGCTGCAGGGTTGGCAGTTTCATTGGCATCTTGAAAAAACTTTCAAAAAATTTTTACTGAAAAGGGAAAAAAGACCTTTACACTACAAATGATCATTACCATTTTAAGAACTTCAGTACTGATTCATGTGTGGAAGTTTTTATAGTCCCCAGCCTTCAGTTCATTTTCAATCTGCTGCTCAGTTCAAGATTCCTCTGTTGCGAGATTAATGAAATTTCTTATAAATCAGCCAAAAGTGAAGTCTTAGAAATTACAGCAAGCTTAAAGCATATTTATAACCTAGAGCACCCAGATGGATAGTATATATATATTCAGTAAAATAAAATACTATAAGGCAATGGTTTTCTACTCCAGGCTCCAAATTTATTCATTTTGTGTAAAAAAAGAGACCTTTCTTAAAAAAAAAAAAAACAAAACCCAAAAAACCCCAAAGCAGGAAAATATACTAACTTTCATCTCACAGCAATTCATTTAAAGAAAGATCTTTTTTTTCTAATTATATATTCAGACAATGTGTTTTTGAGAATTCATTTCTGCATTTTTAAAGAACCTGTTATAAGGGTTCAGAGCTAGCAAGTGTTCTCATCTCATTTTTAATAATTTACTGCAGAGAAAGCCAATATAATGGCTAAAAAACTGTGAAGGGAGCTAGAAAGTCTGGGCTCTATCTGTATGTTTGATCTCTCTGTATGTGCTATTTATAAAGCATCATTCTTGTTATGAAAGATTCATGAAACTAATGTGTTTTGCAACCTTGAGCGAGTCACTCAACTTCTCTCTCTGCAGCTTACACTTCTGTTCCCCGGCCCTGGAGAGCCCTGTGGCTGTACTGTTAAATGTTACTGCTCCCACCCCTCCACCCCTTCCTTCTGCCAACAACTGTGCTCCTGAGCATCAGCTTCATGGGTTTAGGATAATGTACTAGACTAGATGAGGGGTGGGTGCTCTACACACCTTCCTTTGCACTGCAGGCTCACTAGGTCACTTATTGTCTTCAGAGGTGCTGAACACGATGTATGGAGAAACACTATATTTAGAAATTTAGAAGCACTAAAATTCAAGTTCGCCCGCAAAAGTCGAACTGTAGCAAAACTTGTCGCTAGCCTCCGGTGCCCGGTTCCCGGGAGCCGCGGCACATAAGGGGGGTTTCCACCCAGGCGAACGGGGGGTGCCGGCGGGCAGGACCTTCAGAGCTGCGAGCTCGGAAACATGACGT
>JAWWMU010000237.1:19964018-19994364 GCA_035048155.1 Cinnycerthia olivascens
TTTCTTATGGAAATATCTCAGTGAGCGATAATTAAACTGCACTATTTTTATAACTATGTTTTCTTAATTTTTTTTTTCATTTTTTTATCAAACTAAAATCACAGATCCATGTTAGGAAGACATCTGAGAACCAAAAAAATTTAGCATAAAAACAACTCTATTTAATCAAAAATTATATGCTGTTCTAAAACACTGGTCCAAAATAGTGCAGGTTTTAATCCTGTCATACTGGGGTAATTTTTTGAAATACTATAGTATTTTTTTTATTTTAGCAGTCATTTAATGACATCTATTTAAACAAAGTACAGTGATACTTTATTTCAAACAAGCTAGTTTTGGACTGGTAGAATATTATCAATTTGTATACATGGAAACATTAAATTGTAAATTAACATACTTTTCAAAAATGTACTAGAACATTTCAAACTGGTAGCTAAAAACCTGCACTATAAGTATATGTAGTATTAAAGTTTGTTTCTTTTCAAAAATAGAAAGGCAAAAACGTGCATGACTCATGGAATCTGAGGTCTTAACCCTGATTACTTCCAGAATTTTCTTGCTTCTCACAAATGATAAAAACATGTGGGAAATGTCAGGTCAGAGAACGACCAAAGAATGCATATATGAATGTAGCCAGTATAATGAAGAGAAACAAACAAAAAACCCCAAAAACAATTAGAATATACGTATCTACACTTAAGAAAGTTTCATCCTAACCATAGAAAATTGGAATCTAGTTTTTAAAGTCCAGAACAATTTCCTACATAACAATATTTGCACTTGACTACTGAATGTCCTAACGCTGAATATTCTTGTCACTCATACACATCTTCTTCTGAGCCTTGCTGAGCTCTTGACCTCAGCAGATAACACAGACAAGAAGACAAAAATATTTTAGTTTGATGAGCATATAATGCAGCAGCAGTTTGCTATACTTCTCTACAGTTTGGCAACAGTGATTCTCTGGTAAAATCCAAAGTAATTTTAAAAGATTTGAAGATTACTTTGATATTAGCAAATCAGAGAATTGTTCATGTCAGTAGCATTAGAAGATTGAGTTTGTACCATAACAACTGCAGTTTTTCCAAATGCACTTTGTATTATGTAAAACAGAGGAGACTGAGGGATGAAAGGAAACTATATTAAAGCAGCCATGGAAAACCTGCATCAATATTTTTTTGAGTATGATTTTAAATCATACTCAAAATCTGCCTAAATCTGCCATGATGATGTGTCAAGAAAGGTGTTTTCTTGTTTTCCTTTTTTAAGTGTTGAATTATTTGATGCTGAGTTGGAAAAGTGCTTGGTAGGTATTTCATAACCTTGATAACTATAGGCTATATTGTTAGTATGTATTATTTCAAAATACCTTCTGGGAAAAACATACCCAGCTAACAACACACTAAAACACCAGAGTCCTTTTTGCATCATTGCATTTGTAGTGGCTAACTGAGTCCAAATTACTCCCTCATTCTGTTAATAAACAAAGCAACAAAGAGAAAAAGAGACATGAGTTAAAAAGTTAGGGCTGCAAATAGCCTCGAGTCTGGCAATGATGGTTAAACTTCTTGTCCTTGTAACTATGGAAACCCCTTAAGGTAAGAGTGGAACACAGGCACTTTGTGGTCTGCAATTTACAAGCTGTTTATTTAATTATGAAGGAATATGAAACTGTTAGGGGCAATGCAATTATCCTACTGTGATAGTGTTTTGAGAGAAAAAATAGGTACAGAGAAATATAAGAAGTTAATTTTTTGGAAAATTACTTGTTTTAGGACTTCTATGAAACTGCAGCACATTGTTTTTTGCAGAAATCTGCGATTTTTTTTTTCTCCAAAGAGAATGAGGAGCCAAAATTAGTAATACGACATTTTTCCATAATATCCCTCAGTAGATTCATAGTAATTATGTCCATTCTAAGCTTCATGAGCAAAACCAATGTCAGGGTGTATTTCAATTAAACCCTAGGTGTTACCAAAGTGCAGTACAGCCAAAATAGCTAGCACATTATTACCATCTCTATCTCTGCTGGGCAATGAACAGGTCACAGGTGCTCTTGCACACAGTATTTGTCCACCTTTAAATATTACAAGTGGGAGAATGCTTCAATTCAATTTAAGAGGCAGCTAGTGAAATAAAATTAAGAGTGAAACTATGTGGTGACTCAGGGGGACTATAACAACTACTTACAAGCATTTTCCTGGATCTAAACAACAAACTTTGACCCGAGAGTTCTGTTATTGGGATTTGTAGGAATGCAGTGACCCCAGGGCCCTTTGAACATAACGGGAGTTTATGGTGTCAATCCATCATTCGTTGGATTTCCGTAATTAGATGTCAAACATAAACACACCCTCACAACGCTGATGGGAAAAAAACAGGTAATATTATTCTTGTTTACAGCTAAAGAAACTGAAGCAGTAATGGATTAAATAATTTGCCAAAATTTAGCATGCGTATACAAGATACTTTGCAAACATAAACTTCACACTCCACACTGGCCAGATGCAATACACCAAGTATCTGCTGTAAGTTGTTGACACTGTAGATGACAAATTTGAAGAAATACTTTTGGAGTTTGAAACTGCAATTTATAATGCTATTCCTACTAAAAACTCATTGGACATCTCTTCTACCCAGAGAACAAAGCACAGGCATCAGTCTGGATCACTTGAGACACAGTCCAATCCTTCCAGCAACGATAATGATAAAAGCTGAAAGAAAATTCCTTCCACAGGATTGTATAACTGGCAAAATGTGACATTCATTATAATTTGGAGCCATCCAACTAAGGAGATGTAGAGCCCTTGAAAAAGAACAGCTCACCTTCAAGGAACTAGCCTCAGTAGCTGAAGAAGGAAAGGGAAGACCAACTGGATGTAACTCCATTCAGCACCACTCTCCATGCCCAGCCACCCAGCCAAATTCTTACCCAATGAAGTGCTCATCTGTCCACACCATGGGAAGCTAGTGTCTCCAGGAAAATGCTACAGAAGGCAGTGCCAAAGGCTTTACTAAATTCTGGGAGGACAACACCCACAGCCCTTCCCGCATCCGCTAGGTGGGTCACCCTGTCACAGAAGGACACCAGCTTAGTGAAGCAAGGCTTGCCTTTCCTAAACCCATCCTGCCTGGGCCTGATCCCCTGGCTGTGCTGTACGTGCTGTGTGATGGCACTCAAGGCAATCTGCTCCGAGACCTTCACTGGAATGAGGTCAGACTGCTATAAACTCTACAAATCTCATTTTCATTAGCTATATTCTCTCAAGTGTCAATTCTTCTCTAACAAATATACATTTCTGACCTGGTAAAGGACTGGTGTTTTTTCATGTATTACAGGACTGTTGAAAGATAATGTTTCAAAAACAGTTTCACTCTAAAGTGACTGATTATTAAAGTTTTAATTTCTAGATTCCAATAATTAGTTCATTAACCCCCAAATATCTTTGTATAAAGCAGAATCATAGAGTCACACATGCACATATAAGATGACATTTAGATTTTACCTTAACAGGGAATAAGCATCCTTCCCTTTTAGCTAGCTTAGCTTAGGCACTGGAAGCAAAAAAATAGAGACAGAACTAGGTCCAGTTTTATAACAGTGCCAAACACTTTAACATGGCAAAATAATAATTATGTATTTTTATTTTAACCACTTTTAATTTTATTCAAAGGTTAAAATAGTTCTGGAGTAACTTAATATTGGAGCATTTTGTTTCTGTATGTACTGAAATATGACACTAGTAAAATCCTGTATCATCCATCTCAAAAGTGTTTTCTTGAGTATCCAAGACATAGTGCCTATCTTTTCAGAATATATCATCTGATCCAAGAATTGATAATATAGATCTGCCTAGCAAGTTATGATTAACAAAGAGGGCTTTGAATGCAGCATAATGAAAATCCAAGGCTTTAAAAGAATTTGTAAGAAAATGTGGCAAATTATATGAGTTATTCTCTTTCTGTCCAGACAACCTATAAATTCAATAATTATAAATTATAAAGATAGAATAGATGTTTTCCCTCTGGAACTTTATACTACAGGAAGTCTTATAGAGAAAAATATTAGACATGGTTTTAAAATTGATGAATACACCTTTATTTAATGGAATACCTTCTCTACGTAGGCTCCATATAACCTGCTTGTCAAAATCACTGGCTAGATTCAAAATGTTATTTCACCAGTGTAAAATTCATATCAGATCCAGGAAAGCTAGTTTATAATATTTTAGAGGATGATAATTTTCACTGCGGTGCTGTATATCTGGTTCAGGTTACCAACAGGCTCTAATGCCCAGTATCAGCAGTGCTGCCTGCTTGTTCAGCTGTTCAGACTCTTAAATGCTGATATGGTATTCTATGTTCATGGGCTCACCACACACTTGCATTTTTAACTAGTTCCATGAGAGAAAATCATAGATGAAAATTTACTCCTACAGAAACCAAAGGGAGTTTTGCATTTGGTTTCAGTGGAGTCAGGACTCCATGCTGTATATCAATAAGAATTTTCTATATAGTGCCAGTTGCAGATTATTGCTGATGTAAGCACTAGGTCTTTGATGACATTCTTTTAGGATAGTTTTCAGGGAGATGGAAATGTAATTTTCATTTAATTTAAACTGTCACAGAACATAAAAGGACAAAATAGTAACTGAGACAGCTAAAAAGAAGTTCCTATATATAAAGTTGGCTATAAAAAGCCAAGTAATATAATATTTTAAAATGTCAATATATTAATGCAGCTGATTTAGAGCAGCTGTCATACCTTATGGTAACAAATAGCTTCCAGAAAAGGACAACTCTATTGATAAAGACTCAAGTACTGAATTTAGGTTCATTCTGTATGTTGAAAGATACAGAGTTACTATAGGCAACACATGCTCTGTTCAATAGTTAAAGATAATAATAAAACATAACATAGCCAGTGAAGCTTTTATTCAAACTCATGCATTTCTACATGCATAACTGTACCTAATACACCTAAACATATTTCAACATTATTTTTGAAAAGCCACTTGTTTGATTTCTATCAAGAAAATACTTTCTGAATTTTCAAATTCTAACTGTTGCTCTAGCCTGAACACATAAAAAATACAGTTGAAGGACAAAATTGTTCATATGTCTAGTTCTCTTTAGCTTAAAATTATTTTCTGGATTCTTGTGTATCCTTCCTACTCCGGAAAGATGCATGAGGACAAGGACATGAAATACTGCCAAGGTGTTGTTAGCAGGCACCCATTTAGGCATTTATAGTGGACATGGATAATGCAGTCCTCCTGTGAAATATCTGAAGATTTATGACAAGATCAGGCACACTCTCACCAGATTATTCCACACCAGCTCAATGTGGCTGTGAGCTACTAAAAGCAATGATAAATATAAGTGGTAATTTGCATTTAAGTATAAATGGTACACGGCACGTATATCCCCAACACTGCGATGCCTTGCAGACCTTCATCACATAGTGGACTTTTCTGACTGGAAGATTGCACAATTAACTGTAGAGTGGATCTTGCTATCTGCCTATAGGCAAATACAGTTCTTTGCCTACTTCTAGATGTATCCACTTGTGCAAGAATGCCTAATGGTAGCTATTACCAAGTAATTGTCTGTCATTGTCTGCCTTTGATCTGCATGAATGGTTTTAAAGCTTGGGTTCAAGCATCTTCAGAAAAGCACCTTAATTTCTTTATTCATATTGCTGTTCATATATTCAGTACTTAAGAAAGCCCAGAAAGTGACAAAATGTAATCACAGCAACAAGAACCAGCAAAGACTTCAGGGAGTTCTGTCTCACATTCTTCACATAGAAGCACAGAGGTTTCCTTTACTAGACTTGATTTCAGAACTGGGATCTAAATCTCAGAAGGACTTCATGGAAGACAGGACAGCTGCTGTGTATCAGAGATAAGGAACATGCACAGATTTAAGAATTTCCTCTAACACTGCAGCCATAGATCTAAATCTAAGCTATGACTAGCTGGGAGGGGATGATGGAAAAAAATTATATAGGGAAAAGAAAGTGATATACATAACACTTTCCTGTGGCTGCTCTTTATATTTTTTTTTTTCATTTTCAGTAGAGTGAAGGCAACATTTTTCTCTGTAATTCTAGGAAATTATCTGAACTTAGTCCAATTTCCCAAATGGGATAAACTGGAGTTGTTTCATTCAAGTCAATGAAACCAGATATTTTTATTCCAGTTGAAGTTTGTGATTCTTGGTACCCTCTAAATTAGACTATCCATTCTTGAAAAATAAGCTTTCTTGGAAGACCTTTGAGCAGCCTTCCAATACTTTTATGGGGCATACAAGACAGCTGGAGAGGGGCTTTTTACAAAGGCACACAGTAATACTACATGGGAAAATGGCTTTAAAATGGCTTTTAAATGAAAGCAGATGTAGATCAGATATTAGGAAGCAATTCTTTACTGTGAGGCTTTGGCATAGGTTGCCCAGAAAAGCTGTGGATGCCCCACCCCGGAGTTGTCCATAGCCAGGCTGGATGGGGCTTGAGTAACCTGGTAGAAGTCTTTACCTGTGGCAGAGGGGGTTTGACTGGATGATTTTTAAGGTCCCATCCAACCCAAACCATTATATCATTTCATGGGTTTATGAATATCAAGAGTTTCAGACAGCCAACTACTACGAAAATGGAGCTTTTATAAAATATGTTTAGAATAGTAAAGACAAAAAGAACAGTTTTAACTATAATAAAGAATTCTGAGTGCTGAATGATGAAAGAACAGTAATCATACCTTAAGAGTGGGCCGAGTGTTAGTTTTCAAGAAATAAATTTTCCTTTTTCTGAATAATTAATTATTTCCTTTCTTTTTCTCTTTTTTCTTCCTTAGTGCAATAAATTATAGGGGTTGCAATCGAAATTACGAAATAAAAACAGTAGACATAATCCACATCAAGGAAGGAGCTGTTCTTATCTCCTCCTTTACAATTTTGTCTGATGTACATGGAATTTAAGAGATTTTACATTGACTAATAGGTGGCAATAGCTTAGAGTTATATACTGACTTTTATCTAAGTGTTCCCCTATGAGTTTTAAATCCATCACTGAAAAATAACATCCATCTGTCTGTCTATCTGTCTAGCTATCTATTACAGTTACTTTATTTCCCACTGAAACCCAAGTATTTCTGGAGAGATTCATAGCAAGGTTTTTGTAGTTTACCATGTTATATCCAGAAATACTGAAGGCTGCTGTCTTCAACTGACGTTAAAGGCAAACTTTAGAAATGTGGCTATATATCTATGCTCAAATTTGACATAAAGCAATTAGGGTAAACTTCCCTAATGCTTTGGAAAATACGTTTGGAAAAGTATCTGACTCCAAGTGGAGCGGATTTCTCATTCACCTCTATCATGTTAAAGAACTGTTGTTTCTGTCAGAACAGCACTAGAGCACTGCCATAGAATTAGACTGGGAAAACTCTGCTTTTACGAATTTGACAAAATAGCTTCTTGCAACTTTCTTTTTTGTTCATCGGGTGCAATGGATCCTTTTTAGGAGAGACAGAAGCTAGATACCCGATGGGAAGAGGCTGGTGCCCCACATCTTTCAGTCAACAGTAAGCTAAACACACTGACATTCTATCAGTATTTACAGAAGCATGTGCCAGACAGTGCCTTTTCCCTGGCATTTGTCCTGTGTGAGAAGGGTGTGAGAGATTACTTGGGAAGCAGCCATGAATTGTCTTACCTCTTCCTCAGAGAGTAACCATCATTTGGGGGGATCTATTAACATTCAGTATCTGCAGTCCAGACTGCCCTGAGCAACATTTCTTACTTAAAACAGCCAACAAATTAACATTCAATGGCAAATACTGGGTTTTAAAGTCCACCCTATAGGTAACCACAAGAGGAGAGCAAAGATATATTAAAATCTTTTCATAATACTTTACAGTTGTTTAAGGAGGGAACATTTTCTGCAGGTCCACAAAGCAACCCAGCAAGACTTCAGTATACTGATGTCAGCAAAACAGCTTAATAGTTTCTCCTCACTGTAAAAAAGTAGCATAGTAAGGCACCTTTCAATTTAATTAAGGATCTTCTAAGAACTGACAAAATTCATTTCTCCTTCTTAAAGAATACTAAATCCTTCTTTTAAAATTTAATTTACCTGCAGTCTGGTGTCCAAGTTGTCAACAATTTCTTTTTTTCCTTAAGTATATTACAAATTGCTAAGTTCAAAATCATATAGGAGCAAAAAGCAAAGATTTTTTTTTTTTTTTAATGGTTTGGGGTGCTTTTCTTATCACCAGGATCCCTCACATTTACACTAAATACAGTTTCATTTCTCAAAATGAAATTTAAGAAGCCATACTTATGAGTGAGAAATGCACTTACTAGACCATACTCAATTGCTCTTTGATGTTATTTTTTATCTCCCAATTTTTACTAAAAGGCAAAGAAAGAACATACTAGGAAATGAGAGGACTAATTTTACTACTCATTGCTGAACAATATGAACAGACAATGCAAAAACAGCAGACAGTATACCTGGAAGTTGGTACAGAGCTACTGCTGTCTTCATGAAATTCTGATATTTCAGACCGTTGATTCAAGGATTTTGAACTGGCTTCGCTTCACCTTCCTTGCAGACTGCAAGGAATTATAACTCATTCTATTTTTAATCCAGTGATCCTTGGCCATGCCACTGTGCCATAGTGGCACAATCATCAAAAACATGAATAAAATGCAAAGATCAATACTTCATACTACAACTAAAATGACCTGACTTTATTCACTCCTGAGGAAAAAGTCCTTTTTTTCTGAACACATGCTGAATTTTGCTATTTTTGGAATGTTCTCTCAATGGGAAGTTTCAATATCATTTCATTGCACAGTGATCACTTCATTCAACACCAAATTAGTTATGGATGCTGAGCCATTGCTTTATGTCGTGAAGGATGCCTGTAGAAAGTCCTGACTGTGCTGTAATAGTGGTTACTGTCAAAAGTAAAATTCACAGGCCAGAACCACAGCTCGTATAAATCAGTGCGGCTTCACTGGCACAGGCTCTGTCTCACTGCATCCATTTAAATAGTTTCTCAAACTCCTGATCCAACATTTTTATCCAAGTGCTTGTTCAGGTAACTGCAGGCCAAAGTACATCCACTTAAGAAAAGCAAACAAACAAAGGATACCATCTCTCTGTGTTTACTGTTTAATGAGCAACAATGAAGATTAGTTTTTAAATATTTATCTGGTAATTAGTTCATTATATTCTTAGGGAAATTATATTTAATGCAATATTTCTCAAAAATATTTCCAAATATTTCCACTTAATCAGCAGCAAGGTCATAAAGATCCTTTACAACAATTTATGTCTCTGTCCTTTACAATGACAATTGGATTTCTGTCAGAAGGAATAAACGAGGGGAGGCTCCAAGTAGATGTGGATGACAGTTATGAGGAATTCAATGTTTGATATGCATGAGAATATTTCCTCTGGAATGAAGACATTAAAAGGTTTAGATTATAAATACTCAAAATTTAAATTCTTTTCTCACTCCTCTTCTGATGAATAGCGACTTGCCAAAGCCATGCCAAAATTAACAAACAAATTCAGAATCAAAAGTCCCAAGTTCAAGCTTTCTTTTTCAGTGTAAACAATAATATAAATCTACCTTAGATATACTTTCATTAACTGCTACTAAACAATCAGCTATTTTGAACTGCAGAAATTAAACTAATCACTTTATCTCCCCTATTTGCTCAGTCACCTCACTCAAGGATTAGTCCTGTGCCATTGACCAATGAAGTGATCAAGAGGACTTCAGAAGAGAGGTTGGCATGTTTTTATGACATTGCTGTTTCCCACTTGTCCCTTCAGGCAAATGTCACACCTCTCAACAGTATCACATTCTTTTATGCAATATGCAGAAATATCACCTTTCTGTTTAAAATTACAGATTTATCTTAAACATGAATTAACAATTGGAGAAGGAAACAGTTTTCCATTATTTTGAACGTTTGATCTTAGTGAGGCCCCACAGCATTTCAGTTGAGTTAGAAAAAAAAAATGTATGTAACTATTGCAAATGTATTAGAAAAAAGTACCCATAATCTTTGATGCTGATTCCCTTCTTACTCATAAGTATGAGCTACTATTTTTCTTTTACTTAAAGCAGCTGGCTGCAAAATCTGGAAAATGTAAAAATGCTTTGTCAAGAGAATGAACTTCAAAAATTGTTCTGTAGTTTAAGACCTGTAGTTTATTGTCCAAAATGCATTTAAAAGTGTAATGTTGATATACATTACAGTGTCATTCAAAATGTTGGTATAGGAAAAAAATATTCATACTCACTTCATAGAGTAGAACTCTAGGTTTGCTGGAAATGAAAACATTTGTCCAAACAAGTCAGTCTTTCAGGGATTTTCCCCCCTATACTTCCTTGCCTAGATACACCGTCAGGTACCTGATGTATCTGAAAGATCAGTCTTCACAAGTTAAACTTAAACCTGTTATAGAAGAACAGAATCAAAACTTGACTCTTGTGAGCAGTGTATGGATTTTTTACCCTGCCCCTTGTTCATTCACAGTAATGCTGAGTGGTGCATGTGACATTTGCCATTAGTTGCAACTCTTAGTTGAAGAAACCTGTCCTGTGCCACAGCTAATGGGGAAATTCCCGTAGTACCTGTAGCAGAACTTTTGTGCTGCAATACTGAGGATTATAAATTTACACCCTGCTGTTAAAAAATGCTGTTGGGGTCATTATTCAGTCTGAGCTAAAGCTCATTTGATCTTGAAACTCAGCAGAGTAGCTTCCTGACTCAAGATCATAGAGTTAATAAAGGGTCAGATTAAAAAAAAAAAAAAAAAGAAATCACAGGAGGAGAAAAAAATCAAGAAGCTCATTTCAGCTAATTACTACCACCATATCTGGCTCATTAGTGTCACTGACTCATGTGGTGTGAAAAACCAACGGAAAATGTTGCACACCAGCAAACTAAACAGGAAAAATACTCTTTTGTATTTATAAATGAAATAGAATAATTGATTTATGGTCAATTAGTCCTCTGACCATCTAACACAACTTAAGTGGTAAATAGGTAATGCAAAAAACATAGGACTTTTGATAAAAAATTAATTAGAAATATCTTCTTAATAAGCTGCTTTCTTTTTTATTTTTTTAAAGTTTTTACCTCATCTCCTCCCCTTGTTCAAAACTACTGCCAACAGAACTTACTGGACAATAGCTTGTTATGCAATACCATGAAATGTACACAGTGTTTTTGATGATAATAAACTATTCAAAAGCCTGGAATTTTTTTTTTTTTTTGCAGAGCCTGGGGATAAAAATCTAAAGAATTTAATTTCTACAGACTTTAAAAGAGAGTTTTATAGTTTTATCCATCCTACAAGATAACCCCCAACCACTATCTAAAAGAAATAATTTTAGTTAGGTTCTAGGAAGGAAATACTGGCCCCAGTAAAATAATTAGAAAAATACTTTCCTTCCAAAAGAGGTTCATTATACTCCAAGTTTTAAGAAGAAAAGAAATTCAGTCCTGTTCAATTTTTAGATCTTTATTCTTTTCATGCCTGTTAAATGCTACATTGTATCCACTCTCACTCACATGTATTTTCCTGTGAGTCATTTAGAGATAAGCACAAATACTTGGAGATTTAAAGGTCTGAAGCCAGCATGCTCCATGATAATTAAATCTTTATTTCCTAAAATAGGAGTAAAGTATCTGCCTAATTTTGAGGATCTGAGCCAGAGCTACTCTTTGCAGCTTGTTTTTGCATTGTTTGTAGTAATTTTCCTGGAGTTTTAGAAGCCTTCTTCTGTTGGGTTCAGTTAAGTAATATACAGATCATCTATTTGTAAGCTGGAAACAAAGTCATGTAGTGATGTCCTCTATCCCTAATTTAGGGTCATCTACCCCTTTTATTGGTGTGTGCACTCCAGATAGAAATAAGAAAAAAGGATGGAGAAAGTGCAGAATTATAGTATGCAGTGGATGTTTATGCAGAGGATCTGAAACCATTACCAGCCCTTTGAGACTGTCCTGAGAGACTAGAATTCAACAACCTGAATATTGTGCCATGCAAATGAAACTGAATTGCTTCTGGGGAGAGGTAATGAAATGGGAAGATGAGTGTCTTCGTTACCATTTTCTATTTCATAGAATAATCATGCCTTAAAGCTGCTGAGACCAGTTCCTCAAATACTTGTTTACAGCATGGGGTTTCAGACGAATCATGACATTTACAAGTGCTGTTTCATCCTGCCAGGGATGTTAGCCCAGCTGACTGTCTATTTTGTTGTTAGTTGAGAGGTGAATATATAAACATACCAAAACGAATATATTTCATAGGGACACATACTTAAAAAGAGATAGGGACTGGAATCAAGGTCTCAAAAGAGGAAATTAACTTGCTTGCCTACTGACTCACCCTAGCCTAGCCTTGTTTGAGGATAGTCACGTGATCCATTAATTTGAAATCTAATTATGCTCTACAACTAAGCACAAATGCAGGGAACTGCATGTACCCAAGGAGACATTTCAAAGAGCTTTCCTCTGCGGAATGTCTGCAATACCTATTTTTAAATCAAGACCCAAGATTTTGCCTTCACTGAAATGAAGCTAATCTCTGCACAGTGAACCAAAAGAGCATTCCCTTAATTAGCAGTGTCTGTGTTGGGCCAGACACAAACATGAGAGAATTGCATTCCAGTCCCCAGAATTACTCAAGATCTCCTTCAAATGTGTCTTGTTTAATTGGCAAATATATGTTCTTATGTGACTAAAACTCTCACTTTAAAAAATAATAAATTGATAGCTCAGTGCTTTAATTATGTTAAATTTTCAGTTCTAGTTTATCCTTTGGACTTAACACCATAGGGAAACAAGTCAATCAACATAGAAATGGATCTTTGTAGTCTGTCTAAATTTCACCCCAAATTTTGTAAGATGGATTCACTTGGGAAATCTTCCTTTATTGAAAAAAACAGTTCTTATGGTGTAATTGGTATCCTTATATTCTTATAAAATACTATATGTGCTGGAGTAGGTGTTTTATTTGAAAACACATCTAGCAGAATAACAGAGATGTACAGTTCACTGCAGCTGGGATTCAGTAAACACTAAGATGACTTCCTAAAACTCTGCATCATCAAAGATTTCACCTAAAAATTTGTCACCCATGGTTTTAGTGCTTCTGAAACCTTGAAAATCAAATTACGTTAAACAGAACATTTTAGCCTTATTATCACTGTCAGCATAAACAATTCAATCAAAATTATCACAGCCAATAAAAATCTGCAAAGACCACAGGTTTTAAAAATTACCTGATCACTAGAACAGGAAAATCACTATCAGTTTCTAAAAACAGCTGTAGATGGACTGCACTTTAATAAGCCATTAAAGGTATCTTAATACGTTCTGTTATCAGGGTTCCCCTATTTCACATTTGTACTTCAGAGGAGCTTTATCTGAACACAGTGTTCCATACTAGCAGTCCTGCAATCAGCAATAAAATATAATGAACCAGTGTCAACAGCACAGTGTGCTAGGTTTAACAGCATGTCAGTCAATGGTTTTGTTAGTTTGGGCAGGAAAATTCCAAATTGCCTGTAAATTCAGGTAGATAGAAAATACCTTTTTCACCAAGTTTGTGCTGCAGATGTCATCTCTGGCTCTCACTATGTTTTTTCCCCAGACCAAATAAAGATAGCTTCTCATTATTGCTAAAGTATTCCAAAGTCCAGCTCCAGACACAGAAGGGAGTCGTGGCTTTATGGTTTGTTATGGAAGTAGCTGGGTTTTCGATTCCATAGGCAACCAGAGCCAGTAAAATAAATGCTTCCCTTCTGCACACACAGTTCTCCAGTTACATTGTTAGGTGCTTTCAGCTTCATTTGAAACATCAGGTACTGGTCATTGCTTAAAGCAAGATGCTGGATGTCATGGTTGTGTGACCTGATCCAATATGGTAAAATCTCTCCCTGCAGAAAGCTGACATCTCTCTAGATAGCTGCTGCTGCTGCCGTGGTGATCACACTGCGTGCAGTGCCGAGTCTGCAGGGGGAATTTATGGGCACACACTGCAGGCAAAGGGGGCTGGAAATCTGGGGGCAGAGCAGCCGGGGTGCGGAAACATCGTGGATGGCCAGCAGTCCCCATCGGGCTGTACTGCAGCGGAAAATGAGAGTGCGAGGGAGCTGCTGACAGCCCACACACTGGATGATGGGTTTCTTTCTGAAATGAGGAAAGTAAAACAACACTCAGCAGTGATGAAAAGATGTAAAAGAGCAGCCCTGAACTATCACTTCTTTCAGTTGCAGGGACTGGCTCTGTGCCCAAGGCAAAATTACATCTAAACTCTCACACGCAGCTGAGCAGCTGAGAGGGAAATGGTGGTGTGTGCAGGGACTATCTGAGTTAAGCTCCCATTTCTAATTGATCCTAAAAGAAGCTGAAGATTCCAACCTCAGGATTCAGCCTAAATGTTATGAATGTCTTTTTTTTGCAGTGTTGTGCAGCCAAATGGGGTGTTTTGAAGTGCTACCAGAGTGTCCCTATAGGACTCACAGAAGTCCTTACTCAGGAAAGCTGCAGCTCACAGAAACAGCTCCCCAGTGCTGTGCTCTCACATCTGAGCTCCACTAATACCAAGGAACCTCTACAAATACTGATACCCTCCCCAAAAAAGCAGCTGGTCTCTTCTATTCACCAAGTGGTATCACCAGGGTAGAGGGGGCCAAGGGTGTTTCTTGGTATTGCAAATATCTCAAGAGGTTTAAACCCACAACTTTACTATTTTTTGAATAAAAGAGCTGCAAAGCCCTGCAATTCAGAGCACGCATTGATAAATTTATTGAGATGAATTTAAAAGAAAACTCGGTTATACACAGGATATTTTATAACTGCCATCTGTCAAGGAATTCTATATTTTCCACTAGAGCACTTGTACTGCCCACTCTCAGGGATGGGGAAAAATGGAAGAAAATAATCTCTAGGTTAAGCCAGTAAGGCAGTTCCTCACCATCTCCCTGCATATGAGGGGATGTATGAGTGAAGCTACAGATGGGCCAGCTCCAAGACAGACGGCTATTTCATTTTTTAAATGACGAACACCAGATAGCATTGCCAGCCATCTAAAGTCATGTTGTTAGCTGTTCTTTATGCTGAGTTAGGGTCACTGCCTGTGAAATCAGCTTGTCTGAGAATAATCAACATACTGTTCTCAACTATTTCCAGGGGAAACAGAGCTGGTTTTGTTTCCTGTCATTTCAAGTTTAATTTCTGTTCTTAATCTGAGTTTTAAAGGATCTCACAGGAGTGTCAACTCTGTGTTGCTTGATGAAGGAATTTCATTAGTCTGAGGTGACATTTTAGGTTTTGTTTAAATCATTTTTGGTGTTATTGTTTCCTGCAGAGAAGGATTCTTTTAATTCACCAACACATTGCTGTGCACAGTGGAGACCTCCCTTGGCAGGATATGAAAGAAAAATCACGTACTGATAGCTATTCATACTCTAAAAGTGGGCAGAGAGTAATGAGGAAAAAGGCAGTCAGAGAAACTCTGAGCATGGACAATTTTTGCAAAAAGAGTAATTAGAGGACAAGGCATGTTCCAAAGTTGTTGACAAAAAGCTTTTCACATAAAGAAGCAATTAAAACTCCCGTGACCACAGTTCAAAAATAAATCCATGACATTTCCTTCTGCACCATACTTAAAACTAAGTATGTCTATGCATAAGGATGAAACACGAGTGAATGCATTGCAACTTCATTTGCATCAGCAATATCCTTTAAAAAGAATTAGAAATACTCAGCAAAATATGATATACAAGAAATGCAGAAAACTGTCACAAAATTCTTTAGACCACAGTTGTCAAAGTCTCTCTCTATATTTTCCAACTTACCTAGCATTTCTACAAATTCACACTTATCCCAGCCAGCTTGACTTCATTAAAATCAATGCCCTGTTCCCAAATACTATAGTATTAATTGTTCTAAAGCTGACTCTTAGAACGCAAACTCAAGTGCCTGAATATAGCATGCTCAAAATGTATTTTAAAGCTGTTGTATTGATGGTGGCTACAAATAAGATTTAAACATTCAAAAATGTAGCAAGGTACAGAAATTATTGACAAAACTATTTTTTATATCATCTCTTAGTTCCCTGTCTTTTCTGCTCAAAGACAAAGCATTTTTCTTAATTATTTGTTTTCATAGATCTCTCTAAAGCTTAAGATCTGTCTAAAATATAGGATTTTTCCTACATACAAAACTTAATTTTTTTTTATTAGAAAGATTGTGAAGAGCAATGTCAATCTCAATAATGAGATTTTTGACACATATTTAAATGTGCATTCTTTAGCTATTTATATTTCCCATTAAAGAAAATACTGTGACAGGAATGTACTGTCAACAGAAAATTTAATTTAAACACAAAGAATTATTTGCCTCTTTTTCACCTTTTTTTCTTTACTTTTTAACATTTTCCTGCAGAGCTATGATCACAAATAACAGCATTATGTTGGCATATGAACTGCAGAAACAAAACCGTATTGGTGTTTATTCAAGAATGTGCAGAGTGCAAAGTGCACATGCATTAGCTATAAAAATTCTGTCTGCTTTAATAATTTATGTTATTATTAGTAACACTGTGTGAGCAGGCATGTTTCTCAGGATTCTCTATACACAAGACAGAGTTCAAAATTCATGTATGTTCTGTGGTTATGCTTTATTATTGCATAAAAAAGTAATAAATTAGCTTAACATTTACAAATATGAATGTTTCTATATAGACCTCCTCAAACTCAGCTGTTGGTGTTTGCCCTTCCTCAGAATGCCTTAATCTTTTCTTTTTTACAGAGCCATTTCTACTTCTTTTCTATTTAGGTCATGATAATGAGTTACCTGCTTTGGTGAGTCATTGTGCTGCTATTGACAATTCTTACGATTTATGTGTCAAATTATTTTACCATCCTGCAATCAGACACAATACTTTCTGCACTTTAAAATGACTACTGACTACACGTGTATATTGGAATTTGCTGCAGAAATTACTGCAGTCCGTGTATAAATATCCACTGCATTTTTCTGGTTTTAACAAAATAAAACCAGACTTCCCTGAGAGCTAATGGTCACCTCCTCGATTTGATTTTATTCTTAGTGGGCTGAATAATAAGACTGGTCAGGAATTTTACAATTTTTTTTTTTTTTTTCCCACAAAATCCTTGGCAATAAAACAAATTTGTCAGGGCTTCCAATGGAGTGGGAGGTCTAGAAAGCGTGTCAGGCCTGTTTAGAGATATTTTCTAAGACAACCTCTCTGCCTGCTGCAGAATGAGGGACGTGGTGGTCCTGGAGCTTGTTCCTTTGAAGTTCTGTAAGTCTGGCTTAAGCTGATTCTCCAAAATTCTTGTTGCCCATCTTTGCACCTAAGCTTATGTAAGAAGGAACCCAGCAGGATGGGAGATGTGATGCTGCCCCTCTACTCAGCCTTGGCGAGGCCTCACCTGGCTGGAGCACTGAGTCCAGGTTTTGATGCATGTCTCTACACAAGCATTAGAAAATAAAAAGTATGTGCATCAGGACACAAAAATAAATACTTTTTCAGAAAGCAGGTAGTTATTCAGAAATGGATGCTAGGCAAGTTTTTGGAAGAGTAAAACAATATGAATTTTTAAATATAAATCTACTTCAGGCTCAGAAGTTAATCTGAACTGAAAAGAGTTGGAGACTGATGAATACCTAGCTAGAGAGGAAGTATAAACAGTTGAGAAGCTCTAGGTCTTTGGCATGTTCATATAAGTCCATACAGAAAAAAAACCCCAAAAAAACTGGGCCAGTATCACCACCCTTATGTTGAGGCATTCATAATGATAAAAGCAGTTAGCCAGGTGACTTTGCATCAAAAGCTGAGGAGACAAGTGAGCAGAATGACAAACTATCAAGAGCATCACAAAAATAACATCCCAATAATGTTTTAAGCTGAAAATACTAGAGTATAGATTAAATAAAGACATTATTATTGTTATTATCATCATCATCATTATGCTTATGTTCTTTTCATATAATCTTTCCTATATATCTACTGTGTACAACTACAGGAACAATATACTGAAATACACAGACTTTTGGCGTGACTTGAAAAGACCAATCTTGTGTTCCTGTTAGGTAGCTGGAAATCAGAAATATTAAAAATATCATGCACTACAAGAAATATGTTGATCAGATGTTTCAAAGGACTAATTGTCCTAAGTGAGAGACCTCCTACAGAAATGAAAAAGGAGATAGGACATTGATATGAGAAGAAAATGGAAAGAACAAACACGAAACTGACTTTATTAGACTTGGGGAGGTTTAACCATTTTGCTTTTCTGTAAGAATTCAGAACTTAAATATTAAAAGAAGTATATGACTAGAGCACAAAAAAAAGAAAATGCAGAACACATCTCACAAAATGTGACCATTGTTCAAGAAAAAAATCTCTTAAATACTAAGCATTGATGGCAGTTGGAGCCAAGGGAACATAATTAACCCTATTCTATTGGATTGATATCAGCATTAGAAGTGGGATGTTTTAATGCTGTCGGTACCAGATTTATAATCTCCTTTTCTTAAGTCAAACATTTAAAAAAAATAAGAACCACAAACTTCAAGATATCTCTCTTAATTCAAAGTGTACAAGAAGTGTATAAATTTTTGAGTCAGTGGCAGTGTTTTCCAATAACAGAGCAAAAAAATAAACGATTCTACAGATGGGCTAGATGTCGCAGAGAAAAATTCTATCAAGTATTTCCAGAGGAAGTCTACTAGACCATACATCATTCTCTGTTTGTACCACAGTACAAACAAAATACCTAAGTAATAGCAGGATTCCTCACTATTTACCATGATTGCC
The DNA here is from genome assembly GCA_035048155.1 of Cinnycerthia olivascens. Lineage (NCBI taxonomy): Eukaryota > Metazoa > Chordata > Aves > Passeriformes > Certhiidae > Cinnycerthia > Cinnycerthia olivascens. Next base: position 19,982,908 of record JAWWMU010000237.1, read on the forward strand.
AACAGAAATACTTCGTTTTCCTGGTTTTGAAGAGCTTACACACTGCCAATGCTACACAGTAAAATTAGATGAATAGAAAACAGTGAATTCCTTTTCCTACTAACTGGGTTTCAAAGTTAACACTTGTGACAAGAAAACACAACAGAAATATTTGACACAAGAATGCTTTAGACATATATTCCAACATGAGCACGCATTTGTATGCACATATTCAAATTCCTGTTTCTCATTCACACATCTTTATTGTTTCTAACTCCTAAATCACTTTGAATAGGTGAAAAAAAAAAAAAAAATCATGTTTTGTACCTTGGCTATGTATTTGGCCAAAATTTAAGTGCCAGCAGTAGAATTTGATCAGTTTTTGAATCCTTGATATAGTCACTATAGCTATTAAAGAATTGACATGTTAATTGACACTGCAACTTATTTTGCATTAAATACTAATTCTTTACTTATACCCCAAGATTCAATGTGGTAGAACATTTTCCAGATGAAGCAGCTGAAATTGCAAAGCACAAATACAGAAGCAAAGCAAAACCTAAAGAAACAGAGAAGTCAATCCTTGAAAATAACTCACTTTTTTTTCCCCTAGCTTTTATTTTTATTGAATGGCATAATGTGGCCTCCTCATAATTTCACAAGCCAAGATGATCCTTGATCCATTGTTATTTCAATTTCCATACATAAAACATAGTTGAGACAATTTCTGATTGTCTGAAGGAGAATTTCCATCTCTTTCCTTCCCAGTGTGTCAAAATTTTGCAATTAAGTGTGTTCTAGGAAATGGTCATGGGTTTTTTGGTTTCATCTGGGTTGGGTTTTTTTCTCATTTTTGGTTTTTTACCTACTACTATTCATTACAAACTCAGGAGCAATTTATAAGTGCTGCATAACCACTAAACTTCATTAAGATTTGACTCAGTCTAACTCTGGTGTAAGAGAAATCAATGAAGTGGGAGCAAAGACACTTTCAAATATATTTCTCCTACTCATCATAGACACAATCAAATGATAACTCAATTGAAAATCTTGGAGGTTACATTCATTGAACTCAATGTCTTCTATGTTTTAGAGTTCAAAATATTTTTAGTTTCATGCTCCAGAGTCATATAGGAATTTTTGTGCACTCACATCTTAATTACATTGGTTTCCTCCTCTTTTCTTTCTCAAGAATCTGCCACTAAGATTAAAATTGATGTTCAAAGCACATTTAAGCAAGAAGGTGACTTTAGGGTTCATTATCTAATTGATCAAACAACCTGCTAATTAAATGTATCTGGGCCTTATCAAAGTAGAGACATAATGCAGCAACACAGTGAAACTGTCAGCAAGGAGAGTGAGACTCGCACCATCAAGGCGAATGGAGCTCACTATGCTGCTTAATTACATTAAAGCTAAGATTTTCCAAGGAGCCTAGCCAAGAGAATTGGCTGCGTATCTTACATTGCTCTGGATTTGTAAGACTGTGGTTTGGGAGTGCCTGAGTCTTAGCAAAAAGCTCTGCTTCACATGACTGCTCTTGCCAAGCTTGCTCAGGTCCCACAGTCGACTCAGCACATTTGGGGCTAGTGTACAATCTGGGCTGAATGACCTAAGTGTATGGTCTTCTTTATGGCTCCACACTGAAAACCAGACACACAGAACTGCTATATCTCCTGTGTTCAGTAAACCCCCTTGTTTCTACTGCTTAAAAGTAACAAACTGCCTTGTTCTCTCCTTTAACTCTAAAGCCAGTAGTGTTTAGTGTATCATTAAGGCCTATCCCCATCCTGAAAATAAAAACTAATAGCTGACTAATCTCTATAAATCTGCTAATGGCAATGACTCATCTAAAACAAAAAGGAGGTCAGGGAAAACTATTCTCCACACTTTTTCCTGCTATAAGAGAAAACAGCAACTGTATCCATGGAGGAAAGATTTAACAGTCTAGATTAATAACTTAATAGAGACAGATGAAGTATATTCTTAGATCTATCTGAATAATAGGTAGGTCTTACTGATTGAAGACCAATCTATTCAATCAAGGCTAATGTATACTTTATACTCAATGTTTCTCATGACAAGGTGAATTATGATTTTTTTCACCATAGGTATTGCATTTATTGCAGTAACATCTGGAAGTGCAAATCACCGTGGTAATGCTGAAAGAATCTTATTTGATCAAAATTGACTTTAAAAGGCAAGATTATTTGTATAATCCCATGAAAAAGTCAAGAGCATATCTATGACCCAAGCTCTCCAGCATCAGTCTTCTGCTTGAACTTGTGGGCAGAACTCCAGCTGTTTAATGATGTGGATAAAAACTCTAAAGCATGGCTCTGCCTGGTGTCACTCCTGGTTAGTGACCAGTTGTACACTGCTGCAGTATAGAATGCCCTGGAGCCAGCACAGTTTCCCCATTATTTTACAGAGTGGCATCTTCAAAATGGAAGAAATTAGCTGCTAATTATGATCACACACTGCTGCCACATATCCCCTAATTGTTTGAGTATTTTCAAACTCCTCACTACTGTGAAAGATACATAGCAATAACCTCCAACAGAGAGAAATATCTTCTGCCAAAGAAGACATTTGCAGCCACTTGCCTCGGTAGAGATCTCCAGTTATAATTCATAAGGAAGTGCTTCCATAAGTCCAAGTATAATGGTTCTCACACTGCCCCTCTAAAGCCAAAACCAGAAATAGATAATATGGTTTTATAAATCTGAAATAAATAAAAGTAGGTTCCAAAGTAAAGGTCTAATAAAATTCACTTTTAGTGTGAAGAGAATAGGAGGCAAGGATAGAAGAAAAAAGAAAAATTGAAAGTCTATGTTTTTACACAGAACTTGCAGCCAAGCTGGACTTCAGGAGCTCTACCTGTAATTATATTTGCACACATTTTAATTGTTCCTGGGAAGCATCAGACAGTTTTAAGCCACTTTGCTTCTGAGATTAGTTCAATATGTTTACTACTAGCTCCTCAAACCTGATTGACATACTCTGATGTGAATCTCAACCACTGTGTGTATTTCTAGCCACTGTATCTGAGTTTCCTGTCAAACTCAGTCATTTCATAAGATCCAAAGGCTCTTAGAGCAACAGAAACTTCAACATAATCCTTTTAATTGAAAGTATTTTAGCAATCAACAATTCAAAGTAATTTAGCAAATCAAAAATTTTGATGGAAAGTTCGTGTGCATGTCAGGAAGAAACCGTGCACATATAGTAATATGTTTGAATAAGTACATGAATGAAAACATTTGTTATCAAAGAAATTTCATATCTGACTTGCAGTTTTCAGAGGCAGCAGGCCACTAATCATCAGTGCTACTCAATGCCCAGCAGTTCTCTCAGTTCTTTAGTTTTACTTTAGGGTTGTTTGTACAAGGAGATGAAACAACTAGTTTTGTCTAAATGCAAAAAAAAAAGCAACTAAAAAATTCCAAACTAATTACCCAAACCCCACATCTTAATAAGCATGTGCAAAGAAGTTTCAAAAAAATGAAAATCTTGCAGCTTTTCTCTAGGCAATAGCCTAGAAAAAGAAGCATTAGTTCAGAGACAAAAGTGTTCTGCTGTTTCAAAAGTTTAGTACAATTAGAAATTTCACTACTAGATGGTGTCAAGGATACAGATTTAGGGAAGGAGCTTCATTGGGTAAACCTGTAAAGTTTTAAAGTATTTAGACCGGCAGAAGCTGAGGGGCCTGATGCAGATTCAGCCAAAAAATCCCATGAGAATTTGTCTTTACTTCACAATTAGGGCAGTCAAGGAAAATTCAAGGAATTGGAAGGGCGTGTAAAATAGGAAATAATTCCAACATTAAGAGTCAAGCAACAATCTTCATACCCTAGAACTTAAACTACTTCTTTAGCAAGAGCAATGGCTAAACTTTCTAATGTTTTGATATATATGAGACAGAGGAAACATCTCTGTTTTTCTGGATTCTCTAGTGTACTTCTGTAGGCAATCAGCAACTTTGCTTGTTCTAGGAACCTCTTCTGCAATGTTTAACATCTCAAGAGCTCATTAGAAAGAGGACAGAGAAAAATAATTTTTTCTCATTTTGATTAAAAGAGATTGCCATTTTGGGCTTGCTATCTCCCTAGAGGCCTCTAGAATTGAATTTTATAACTTTCCTTCCAGAGATTTTGTAAGAGAAAAAACATTTAATCATCAAGTACTCCATAAATATGCTATTTATAATATTATCTTATATAGGGCGAGATTTTTTTTTTTTAAGAGTTAGTATTGACCCATGGGTGGCAACCAGCAAAGATGAAGTCTGAGCAGTTTCATTGAAAACAACAACTTACCAAAGTCATTGTCTAATTAAAAAGACTTTTGATTTGACTTTTTCTAGACTTCCAATAACATACGGGAAATCAAGAAGGCAAGAGCAGGAGATTTGTTTCATGCTCGCATTCTATGTCTTTGCCAAAATGTCACCTTCCTTCCTGTTGTGGAAAGAGACATCTAGCCCTCAAATTCTGGCTTTGTTAGATTTTACAGCATCGAAGTGAGCACAGGTATTTATTGCACCAACATGGCAAATGTCTAGCAGCCTGCTAGTACACAGAAAAATTATGTTTACGGGAGCAAGGCAATCCTCCTTACACTCTGCTACTGAAATATGGGCACTGCAGCAGAACATTAATAGGCATATTTTAAAACACATTGGGAATGTTACAAAGGAAAATAACAATAGGAGTTCCTGGAGATTGGAGGGAACACTTAAGGGGTGGAAACAACACATTGTGAATTCAAAATTGTTTACTTGGATGTTCTTTTTAAAGGGGTTATTGCCTCTCCCGTTTCTAGCCAAAGTGGACCTCAAGCAGGGAAAGGTGGGATGTGTTGGCACAGGCACGTCAGTGGCAAAACAGGGAGAATTCAGATCTCTGACTTACAGATTTATTTCCTCTACAGCAGATTCATTATTTACTTAATGGGGAATTGATTCATCCAGATCAGTGAGTACTTGGACTCGTCTTATTCCAGCAACCTGCATTTTACATTTCTTCACAGTTTTAACAAATACAGTGCAAAATGCTCAGCCAAATGAGAACAGTTTCATTTCAAAAAGCAAATGATCCTTGCATGATTTTCAGTTGCTGTATTAATTATGAAAAAATCTATTTACTTATGATTTTTCTAAACTACTCCAAAAGTAAAACCATTTAAATATTGATTCAGTTTCAGTGCTCACAAGAACTGCCCCCAAGGAATCCCAGCCACTGAATCACTTGAAAATGCCCTTGTAAATTAGCAAGCATTGCACAAACACTGCTGGCAAATTCAATCATTTCTGTGTCATGCTGCATTGTTATCTCCTGCTCACTTAGAGAGCTGAAGTTCATTCTGCCTTGGTTCCATGTCAGCTAGTGAGATGATACCAATGACTTTGGTTAAGTAGCACTGACTCTATTAATATTTAAATATAGAGAATAATAAAACCAGAGCAGAACTACCAATTGCACGGTTTTTCCTCATGTTATCTCTTTTTTTAATAGCCATCACCTCTTCAACAGTATTTTTCCATTTAAAAATTCCTTTGTATTTAATGTAGAGCTATTAGAAGAAAGAAATACAAAAGATCAAGGTTCAACCTACAGTATCTCTGATGTCTCTCAATCCCTATGGCTTTCACAGAATTAATCAGGATCAGAATTTTGAAAACAGATATTTTTGCCTAAGCCCAGACATCAGCACCTTTTAGAGATGTTGCTAAATAAGCACTTTCAGAAATCAGAGCCTTGATACAATAAAATCAACCTCTTATTTATTCTCTGACTGAGTGCTCCCTAAATTAAACAGAGAAAAATACTCAAAAAAATTAAAACCACATATATTCTTCCAACAACAAAGGCAACAACAGTGTGTGAAATTATCATATGAATCCCGTGTCAAAAACAATTCCTACTACATTCCTACTATAAAACTCAATTACACCTTCGAGTAGCAATTCGTTAGTTGGTACTATATAGATAAAGGATGAAAAGCTAGACTTTAGAATTTTTTCTCATCTGTTATAAAATGCTTCATAAATTTTAGACTTCATGAATTCATACTTATTTTGATCATGTTATAAACTTATCTCAGTTTTTTATATGGTTACATAAGTAAATGTTTAAAATGCCTGAGGTACTAATGCAAATTAAACATAAATACAGAAAAAAAGACTATGTTCTGGTTGTTCTGGGTTTTTTTCCAAGATTAGGAGACAGTTCAAAATTCTATAAAAAAGCTAAACCTGCTGCATGACTTTTCATTTCATCAGGGTTAAAAATGTTAACTCTCAGTGGAGCAGTGAGGATATAATTAAAGTTTGCAGATGCCGTGTTTCCAATATTTGTAAAGGCATGTGAAAGAATAATCCTTACTGTAGTATTACAAGTGTTATTATCAGACAGTCTATTAATATTTTCCCCATTTTATTCCCTAAACTCAAGTAATGTTAATATTGTTCTCAGGCATATTACAAAGGCTCTGCCTCTTCTGTTCTTTTGGTTTTATAAACTCACATTAATTGGTGTCAACTACATTTGTGTAGATAAACATTATTTAATCCTTTCTCAACCAACAAATAGAAGTGATTAAGTAAAAATTGAGCAAAAACCTATAGCCTCAGTTGTCTGCTCCTCCTACAGCTAATATTTCAGCCTTAATGAAGTTAGTCATCTTAGATTAGATATAACAGTGTCAGGCAAATTGTCAGTGATGCCAATAACTTGGCAATTTTCTGAAAAGCCACTTCAGCCCTTAAATTGTCCTAGTTCTTCATTCTCATGATCTTGTTAAAGGAATAATTTGAAAATAAGGTGATCTAAACGTCTAAATAAGATATAAATAAAATACAGTATTTTGCTCTAACAAGGATGAGGATGCCATTCCTGAGTTCTGACCTTAAAAGTACTTAATAGAACCACATTTTTACTTGTGCATGAGATGTACTTACATTGTGACATAAGATTCTTGTCACATACGAAACTGGAGTAGATTTTAATATAGAAAGGAAATGGACAATTTGCTGCAAAAGTGCTTCTATGTGACTCTCATAAAGTTTAACAAGGCCAAGTGGAAGCTTCTGCACCCAGGTCAGGGCAACTCCTGGTGTCAATACATGGTGGAGGATGAAAGGATTGAGAGCAGCCCTGCTGAGAAGGGCTGAGGGTTGTGGTGGTTGAAAAACTGAACAAGACTCAGCAATGTGTGCTTGCATCCCAGAATGCCAAACATTTCCTGGGCTGCATCCAAAGCAGTGTGGTCAGCAGGCCAAGGGAGGGGATTCTGCCCCTCTGCTCTGCCCTGCTGAGGCTTCACCTGCAGTGCTGTGGGGTAATATTTTATGGTACCAGGCAGTATTAATAATACTCTGCTTGTTCAGTGCAGGATATATCCTTCACCTGTAAGCACCACATTTTCACTGCATGCTTATAAACTGCAGACAAGGTTGAAAGGAAAATAATCTACATTTTTCAAGAGGCTTATTTTAGAAGGAAGGACTCCAGTGGTTCATATGGGGTCTGAATCATAAATCCTTAAAATTCTCTTTGATACATCTATGCACAAGAACCAAACATTACTTAGAGGTGGATCTGAGAAGTGAAAGAACTTAGTTATGACCCACAAAAGGAAGCTCTGTGTGTGGGGAGAGTAAAACGAAGTAGCATTCCCAAATCCATATGATATTAGGCTGAAACACAGGAAATAAAATAAATTTATTGCTATGACTATTGCATATTTATAAAGTACCTTATAAATGGGAACTTCAAAGGGTTTTTCAAAGGATTCATTATTTAGATCACAATAATCCAGTGAATTAAGTATTATGGTATTCATTTTAAACACCAATACATTTAGGCAGCTTAAGTGACATACCCAAGAGTGTATATATGAACAGTGGTAAAAGAACAAATTGGGCCTCTCAGTTCCCTTGAAGACTATGGGCTGAGAATTAAACTTTCTTTTATGAACAAGACAATGAGAAAAAAAACATATGTTCTATCCATGAAAGAGGGTTTTGACCATCACAGATTTAAAAGTAAGTGCAATAAAGGACCAAAACTCAGTGAGGAACAATGAGCATATTGAGCCTGGAAAACATGGAAAGTAAATCACAAGTTTTACCTCTGAAGAGTGATTTTGTTACCACCTAAGACAACAGCCTAACATGAACTGTTATTGTCATAATAGAGATTTGCTAGATACCCACCTGATCACAAGAGGTAGAATGAGGTGGAGATGATAATTGAAATGCAAAACAGGCAGGTAAAAAGATGGCATAGATCTCAATCAATGGGGGCTTTCAACAGCTGCTCAGACAAGTGCTGGAATCCATTACACTGGATTAAAAAATGTCACCAGTGCAGCAGCCAGTCACATTCAATTTACAGTAGTTTGGAATAGAGAAGAGATCATGTTTCCTTAGGATTATTCCTGTTTCCTTTTAATATAGTTCCCAGAATATCATGGAAAAAGTGATACAGCGATATAGTTCCAATTTTCACAACTTGTCAGGTTTCTTCTATGCACGCACCACTGTCATTTTAAAAACTTATCTACAGCATATATTTCTGCTGCAGCTTTGCTTGCAGCAATGTAATTGCATCTCCCACACATATCTCTTAAGAAAGTGGCTAAAATTTTAAAATTCCAAATCTCTAAAACTTGATTGCCACAGAGCTCTTTAAGAAATAATATAGATGTCTATCTTGCTTTCTTCTGCTTGCCAACTTTTCCATTCTTTTCAGTTCTAGATTTTCACAATTAATCACTTGTTGCTTATTGTCCACACAAGTCTGGTCATAGTTCCTCTTCAAAACACCACACTTTTTGAAGACATATGCATTAAAGTAAGCTACAACTAAGGCACCAATATCAAATAAAAGTTTCCATATTATTCTTGTTTCATTCAAAAGAAAAAAAGGCAAATCACAGTATTTTTAAATGCTACCTCTCATTTTTCCATCAATCATCTTAAAGGCTCTAGCTCCCCATTAGCCAGCTTTGGCATGTGAGGGTCACAAGTAAGGCAGCACTACTGATTAGTTTCCCGGTGATGTACATCTCCAGGTATTTTCTGAGCTCAGAGTGTAATAGGCACTATAACCAGAGAGAATTAAATGTGTTTGCAAAGATTATTTGGAAATAATTTTCTATAATATTTGTTTCAAAATGCAGCTAGTTTTTCCTCTCACATTTATAATATGTCAAATATCTAGGTCTTCAGACATAAAAGTTATGGATTGCAGCACTAAGCTAGAGATCTGAATTTTGGAAAGCACTGGTCACCCGAAAGCCTCTCAACTTGAAACAGAACATAAAAGTACTTAGACCCTCACAGTATCAGTTATTACTTGAAGTGGTACAACAAAACTAAGAATGCTCGGGGGCTCATAAAAAACAGGTATTTAATGGAAAGGCACATGAACTGTTAAAAGATGAGGGATGTGTTGGAGTAGTGCAATGCCCTGCAGGAGCTGACTTTAGTCTAAGGTTTAAACTTTCTGTCTGATTTTCTTGGGCTTCTCTCCTGTTCCCTCCAAGTTATGTTGAAACACTTTCCACATCATATGGATTGTAGTAGCCAAAATCTTCAAACTCATTTGTTATGTGAACATATTATATGAATGAACACAATGACAGAAAAGAAATCAGGAAATAAAACATAAGAAAAGAAGAATCCCTTGTATTTTTTAGAACGGAGAAGGCAATACTGCATGATTGAAATAATTTCAAATTATAGCCATATCATATAAGTATCAAATTTTATCCTGCTATAAACTTGAAAAAAAAAAATCAGTGAATATACCAAATTTTATTTCATCATACCAAGCCCACACTCTGATATTGAGAGATGTCTTGGAGCACTGGAAAGAGCTTAAAATTTACTAATAATTTAGTTTGATAAGCAATAACAGCTGGAACATTTGAGCTGAAGCCAGATAGGGATTAGCTCTAAAAAGATGCTGAGAAAAAAATTAAGTATGCTTTTAAGTCTATATACCTCAGAGGGTAATACAAGTAATAAAAAACAAAGCAAAGGAACCAACAACCAAAAAAAAAAAAAAAAAAAAAAAGAGAGAGAGGGAGAAACTGCAGTCTTCTCTGTCCACTGATGGGGAAGAATACTCATTCTTTGTAAGTAATATGCTCCCAAACCCTAGATTGGAAACCAAGCCCAACAGTTTTCAACACCTTACATCATCCTCCCCAAATATAAAATTCCTGACAAGTCACAATCCTTACAGTGGAATAGGAGCCAGCTCCTCCCTTAGCAACACAGGTTTAGCACTTTTATGAAACACGTATCTCTGTCAGTAAAACAGACTGTAAAGACAACTAAGAGCAAAATCAGGTAAGGAGGCACCATTATGTCATCACTTGTCATTCCATGTCCCGAGGTTCTGTCCAACTGGATCTCATGCCCTTGGCTTCTGCCTACTTGTGCCTAGTTAACTTAAACTGCTTGATGAGTTCTATGCATGCCTGGCTTCACCTTCCTGCCATAAATCTCCTAGTATACCAATACTCCATGTTGTATTTCTCCTGATAGTGTTCCAAAGGAGCAGAAGCACAAGAGAAGAGCAGATGACACATTTTATTCACGGAAAGGTGACATCTCTGACCAAGTAGGGCACTAGATTAGTACTGTTTTCTCTGACTGTGAGTCATAAATCCCTTGGAGGTCACACAGAGGTTAAAAAAGAGAGCTATCAGTGAGCAACAGCTCAGCCCCTGCAGGGCTGTGAAATAAGTGACACTATTATTACTTACTCCAATTTTTACACTTCCCAGAAAACTCAAATTACCTTTAATTGCTGGAAACAGTTCAGCTCCTCCAAAATGAAGCAGTCAATAAGCACAGTTGTTTTTCACTCCCCTGTCCTGGAGGGATTTGTTAATACTGATTAGTGGAGATCACGCCAAAACAGATGAGCTGAGAGGGTCTTTAACTTTCAGAAAGTTAGCTAAATGTAATCAATGAAGTAAAAGATCTAAGGAGAAATGGTAAGGGAATAGACCATTGTTCCACAACCATTTCTCTTGGCAACCGTGTCTTTCTCTGGAAGATCCTGCCTCCTGTGTCCCCAGCCAGATTTCCATCCCCTGAACATGCATTTGGTTGTGCTGGTACAATTCCACTCACTGCAGAGATTTCTGGGAAAGCGGGTTATAACTCTCAGGTTAATAACAAGTCTTCTGGTAAAGGCAGAATACTTTTCAAATAGATGTTTCATCATGCAACCCCATTAACTGTCATAGGGGCAAACAACAGGGACAGAATGAACTTACGCAAAATGTACTACTCTATCAAGATGGAGTGGAAACAGAGTTTGAGGACACAAGCACAAGGACTAATTGCTAACTAGAACACCAGTCTGGAAGACAGAATGACAGAAACCACTGTACATATCTGGAGTAGAGAAGGACAGAGTGAGTCAGCAATATAAGAAATTTAAAAAAAAAAAA
>JAWWMU010000237.1:20001917-20090057 GCA_035048155.1 Cinnycerthia olivascens
AGGGAATCAGAGACTGAAACATCAATCCATTAGGCTTCATATTTCTCGGGAAGTCTTAAGAGTGGAGAAGCTCAAACTTCACTTAATATTTTGCAGATGAAGATATCACAATGTCATCCCCTCTAATTTCAATTTCTTTCCATATTTATCCTGAGAGTTTGTAGCTTCTTTTCGTAGTGTAAAGCCTGAAATACAAATGATTCTCTATGGCATTCAGGTAGGTTTCACAGAACCATAGAATATCTAAAGTTGAAAGGATTGTAAAGTCCAACTCCCCGTTTCTCACAGGACTACCTAAAACTAAATCATGTGATTAACAGCATCATCCAGATGCTCCTTGAACTCTGTCAGGCTTAGGGCCATGACCATTTCCCTGGGGAATCCTGTGCCAGTGACCAACCACTGAATGAGGAACCTCCAATCTGAAGTTTCCCTGGTGCAGCTTTGTTCCATTTCCTTGTGTCTTTTTGCTGGCCACTAGAGAGAGGAGATCAGCATCTTCCTCTTTGCTGCCTGCCCTGAGGAAGTTCTAGAATGCAATGGGGCCACCCCAGCCTTCTCTTCTGCAAGCTGAGCAAACCAAGTGACTTTAGATGCTTCTCAAAAGTCTTGCTCTCAAGACCTTTCACCGTGTTTGTTGTCTGTGGACACAGTCTAGTAGGTGGATATAGTTCTTCTGAGGCCCCAAAACTGCACTCATTAGTCAAGGTGGGGCTGCAGTGTGAAGTGGGACAATAATCTCCCACAATCAACCAGCAATACTGGGCCTGATGTACCCCAGGACACAGTTGACTCTTTTGGTCATCAGAGCACTGCATATTCAGTTTGCCACTGACCCAGTTCCCCAGATCCCCAGGGTTGCTTTCCCGACTCTTCCTCTGATTTGTACATACAACCACATTGACCAGTCCCCACTAGAGAATCCTGCCCTGGCTCTTGTGACTGAAATTGCAGAAGTTTGTGGTGATCTGCTGCCTGTGGGAAGGACTCACAATGAAGTTCATAGCGATCCATCTCCTTTGGGAGGGACTCCTCTCCTTGAGCAGTGACAGAAACAACCCAGGATAAACTGATCAAAACTCCCATTCCCTGTCTCCCTGAACTGCTGGATGGGGGGACGTAGAGTTGAGAATGAGGGAGGGATGGGGTGGGAGGATGTCTTTAAGGTTTATTTTTCCTCTCATTATCCTGCTCTTATTTGGTTAGTAATAAGCTCAATTGATATCCCCACTTTGAGTCTGGTTTGCCCATGATGGTATTCGGGGAGTGATCTCTCCTAGTCCTTAACTCAACCCATTGACTGTTCTTTATATTTGCTCTCTCCTATCCAGTTGTGGATTGATAGAGCAGCTTTAGTCGGTGCCTGGAATCTCTCCAGAGTCAACCCCACTACACTGCTCATGCTGTGTTCATTAGTATAAAGACATTTCAAATGTGCTCAGGTGTACTCAGCACGTCATGGAGCAGACTGAAGGACCTGCCAGCACACCATCCCACAAACATTGGCACGTTTTTCCCTAGTGAGTCTGGTTTCACCCCTTTCTCCCTTCAAGTCTAGTTTAAAGCTCTTTTAATGACGCCTGTTAACTATCGGGCAAAGATCCTTCCTCCCCTTCGAGTAAGGATTGTCAAAGCATCAGCAAAGGAACATTACAGAATTTCTATGAGAGTCTGCCCACATTGCAGGTAGAAAAATGCAACCAAGAAGACAGTAAGGAACTGACACTGGATCCTCTGGATCTCAGACCAGTTCCTACCACAAGCAAACTATTCCTGTCTTTCGTTTACAGGAAGGCACCTAAGACAAATTGGCACAATTTTTTTGTAAAGGCTACTGGGCCCTCACTAAAAAAAAGCCACATAAACTCATTTCTACTAGATAATAGAAAACCAAATTAGGTCTGGAGAAGCTAGGTTGAATTGATTAGCAACAAGTTTGTGTGGACTATTGTTGAAAAGCAGATCATGAACTGAAAACTATGACTACATGTATAAATGCAGGAGGCAATGTCTCCCTTTCCTGCATCAAATCTTTCTTCTGTCACAAATTTGTGAATTGTAGCAGTGGGTTCTCTGAACTGTTTTAATGAATGAATGTCAGAGAGCTGGAGGGAGCTCATTAGCAACAAAAAGGAAGGTATTTCCCAGACACATTTGAAAGCCTAACTTAGTATTTAACCAGCCAAAACATCTATACTGAGCAAAGAAAAAATATTTCCCCATTAAATGATATTTTATGTTTTTTCGATGTCTCATGAGATATGATGTGGGAATAGATCCTAATGAAAACTTCTGCATCAAAAATCTCACTTTATTTTCTACCAGTGTGATTTTCCATTGTTATTTTTCCTGCACCCTGCATACATTAAGGCACATTAATAAAGGAAAGAGGTAAGGCAGACTGTCAGATATTTCAAAATGTACCATGGGAAATGATTGGTTTAGGATGAGTGAACAAAATCTGTTTGTTCAGCAAACTTAATTTTAGCTGAGAACCAAGAAATGTGTGTATAGCACAGACATATGATAAGTTAACTGGGTTCAAAAATATACCATGCAGCTGGGCTTTTGGGACAGCAAAAATGTTTTGGTGCTTCATGGCTCAACTCTACCTTTTAACATGAAGCAGGAAGCATTAGAGTTACTCTGAGGGATAACAGATCTTTAGTTTGCACATTTTTTTGGACTTCTGAAATGCTAGGAACAAAAACATGCATAGTTAAGGCTTCAGAGTAGGAAGAGTGTCTCCACAAGCACAGTAGCTGAGGTGAGATTGAAAGAACTCAATAAAATAAGATGATGTACTTTTAAAAATCCAGCTATTAGCTCTCCCTTTGAAAGAACATTTTACTCTGCTAAATTGTTATAGGGCTTATAAGCTGGCATTTTCAGGGTTTTAATTCCTGTAAGGAATTTCTTGGAAAGTTACTGTAAATTTGTGATTTATATTCTCTTAACAGGTCCACAGGAAAACAAGAAAACCCCTGTAAGATACAGCATCCAAATTCTCTCTCATGCAAGGATGGGAATTAAAACTCAGCACAATTTAAGAAGCTCAGGAAAGACATTCAGGAGATGCTGTATGAACAGTCAGACAGCAACAAAGGTTTGTGCTCCCCTTCCCTAACAGTTTTCTGCCACGCATTCCAGCATGGATCCTGAAAAGCTGCCTCACATAACAATGCCCTGACATGAATTACCTTTTCAGTAGCTTTACCGCCTCGGGAGGTGATGTTTCTCCTCGTTTCCCAAACTACTCCTGGACCTTCTCATCCTATTAGCCCATTGGAGACTGTTCCACAGAGCTGCCTGGACCCCCCACAGCATCCACCCTGTGGAAGAAACACAGGTTGAGAAACTGTAATGCAGCAATTAAATCTCCTCTAGACATAAATTGAAGACAATAACTCAGGTAGACTAAACCATGACCTAGAGCTATCATACACAATCTGAGAAGGGAGAGGAGTTGTAGGATTGCAGTGCCCCCTCAATGTATGTAGGTACGACAGAACTGCTCAAGGCACAGTTAATTTCAAGAAGACTTTTAAGGCACAAGTATAAACAGAGATTTCAAAGGCAGCAATTAGTCAATAATCCAATCACCTAATCTTGCAGATGACAACCTTGCCTTGCCTGTTAGAAATGTCTGTATTTTTGCATACTTAGCAGTAATAGGAAGGGGGTGGTTACTTCTGTATTTCTGTAATGAGCAGCTTCATCACACACCATACAGGGCAAGATGGTAACAATCAGACCTTTTCCTGTCATTAGTGACAGTGAAACATGTTTGCATGAACCTATTGAGGGCAAGGCATTCCTTCCAGCATTGGAAGCTCTTCTTCTAGGGTCTTATATGCAAAAAATTAAAATTGGAAAAAAGTTTAAAAATCAAACAAATTAATAATCATGCATAAAATTTCATAGCTTCAAAACAGATAGGTATAAGATATAAAACAGGGCTTTTTTTTCTCCAAATCTTTTAAAAACATTGTTCATTTGCTAAAGAAGAATAAATTCTACTATCTCTTGTTTATGACAAAAGACAATTGAGTAAATCGTGACTTCAAATAACCCATAAGTCACTGATTCTCTTTTTCAAAGGCCTGCCTGCTCTCTATTCCTTTGGCCTTGGCTGCCTAGCAACCTCCACAGAGCTTTCTTAGTCTATACTAATTCTGGAGAGTTTTCATTTACATATTTATTTATGAGAATGTCTATAAGGAGTATACAGAAACAAAGAGCTGTTTGTTCCTTCCTTGTAACAGTGGATTCTAAACCTGTCATCTCAGTGTCTCAGTGAAGGACACAGTCCTCGGTTTTGCAGAGAGGTACCTCCCTCCTTGATTTTCCTTGGGAACTAAGCAAATCTCAGTTTCTGCTGGACAAAAGTTTAGCCTCTGTAGGAAGCTACTGATGTAATAGGCACTGGTATTTCTTGCCCTCTCTGCTGGTTTGATTAATTGATAAGTTTTTTCACTCTGGAATCCTGGGTGCTTATGTAATGTTACTGTGCTCCTGCAGCTCTTACTTAACATGAAGACAATTTGTGCTACTGCTCTGGGTCACCAACAGTTCCAGTATCAACCAAGCTCTAGAGGGAAATGGAGATTAAAGAGGATCTGCTGTGTCTGTGACTCAAAGCAGGACAATCTGGAAGATTTGGATGGGACTGCTTGTTAAAATAAGTAGTTTGAAACAGAATATGGGTTGTCTTTTTCTGAGCCAGCCATCAGCTTTGCACGGAAAAAACTATTTCCTCAGGGGTTATCTTGTTGGTTTGTTTTTTGTTTTTCATTCACTGTAAGTGTAAAATTGAGGATGTCACAGAAAATATCCCTATGCTACATCAAGAAAATACTGATTCTCTTGCCAGTTCTATTCAACCAGTACTTTGTAAATACTTAATGCCCTTATCAACACAGCAATCTCCTCCAATTCAAAAAAAGGGAACAAAAAAATAAAAAAAAATTAAAAAAAAATAAAAAAAAATAAAAAAAAAGTGAAAGAGATGGTCAAATATGTGCCCTGAAGAGCTTAACAGGCTCTCTCAAATGATTTGGTAAATAAATGCCAGGTATTCATAGTCTGCAGTCACATGGTGGAGAAGTGGGGTTTGTGTCACACTATTTCCAACCATGAACTCAGATGGAAGAGCTTGCATTTACTTCTGGATCAAACTGAAGCCTAAAACACAAAAAAATCAATATGTCTTAAGAAATCTCAATATACCTTAATCACTTCATTCCATTTTTTTCTGATTAAGTTGACCTTTAGCTATGTTTTGTCCTTAAAGGACATGAAGGGGATCTGTGACAGAACATAAATCTGAAACCAGATCTTCTAACTTCCACTTAATTTCTTACCAACAGCACTACATACATAAAGATTAGGTTATTGTAAACTTGTAGAATTATGGAAGCATTTTTAAATCTTGGTGTTTACATATATTTAGGCATCTAGAAAAATTTATTTGCAATTTAATAGTAGGAAAAGAATATATTAAAAAATCTCCTAAATATTTTAACAGGAAATAAAAATATATATGTTGAGTGGTATATCAGTGTCCAATGAAATAAAATAAAAGTAACAAAAGAATGATAGGCATTATTAAAAATAACCTACTGATTAGAAGACTGACATTTTGTAGATCAAGTCATGAACAGTGAAAATACCCATAAAAACTAAAATGGGCAAAATTATTCAATAAATAGGAAGAAGAAAGTTACTGGAAGAAAACAGTGAGCTGGGCTTTCTTTTTTCTATTAATGGGCTAACTATAAACAATTTTTTTAGTTCCTTCCCCTTTGTCATTCCACACAGTAATGCAAATTTGTAGTTAGCAGAAAATATCTCGATTTGTACTCCTCTGAGTTATTGTAATACAAATAAATTCCAAATACAATCCAAAACTAAGTAGTTGCTTATTGAAAATGACTTTCCATACGTATGTTCATTTTTCACAGAGCATGATTATTATAGCAAAACTTGAGCATGTGGTGTTTCTTCCCCTTACAAAGTATGATCACAATTACATATGTTTTTTAAATGTTAAGTCAAACTCTGAAAATAATCCTACTGAAGAGTACCAGAACCACAGACTTACATGTCTGTTTTCTCACTTACTTTTGTGAGAAGTCTGCATTTAATAAGTTCAAGGGCATGTAAAGAGACAATGAGACAATAGAGGAAAAGACTTTTTCACGCATTTTTATAAAAAAAATAAAATAAGGTTTTAAACAGAATGAATAAAATTGAACTGTGCCAAAGCAGCTAGCAAAGGAAATTCAACCAGAGAAAATGAACTTTCTCTAGGTATATGGAAAAATAAGTTGCAAGCAGCCTCATCCAAAATTTCAGAGACTATATTTAGGTACTAAATCTACTACTTTTACACTGGAAAACCTCACTTGCCATACACGTATGCTCCCAAAAGAGGAGTATACCAGAAAGAGAGATAATACTTCCTTCTTCTTTCCTTCCTTCCTCTCTCCCTTCCTCAAAAGAAAAGAGAGAGATGCCAAATGCCTTCATTTTCTAGATATGGACTATAGCAAAATGAAATGCTGAGGAGGGTTTGGAAAAAGGTCATTACAAAGGAAATGAAGCTTTAGTGGGAAAAAGAGAACAAGAAAATTATCATCAAGATGAAAGTATAATCTTTGCTTAAATAACTAACTAACCAAGGAGAATTGCAAGAAACCTTTTGAAAACAATCAATAGTATTATTCCAACACTCAGCTCCTCATTTCAAGTACACTGATTTTACTTCAGACTTAGGCCAGTAACTGATCAAAATTTGGTCTAAAATATTTAAATATTTTCTATCAATTCATTATGACAGTAAGAAAAGCTCATTGAAGTTATAAACAGGCTTTAGTAATTGTTCTCAAAGCAGTTATATTTTTATAGATTGCAAAGGGATGAAAAGAGCTGCAGTAAAAGGAAGATTTATTAAAGAAAGACTAATCATAGTAACATATGCTACCATGATGACAGTAAAGAACATACATAAGCAAAAGAGAAAAAGCAGTTACCCAGTTCCTGCTATTTTTAATGAATATCACTAACAGGATAACATTCAACTGCCAAAAGAAAGGAGGTTGTTATACTGTGTTACTACGTCTGGCCCTGAGTTGCCATTCCAGAAGAGCACAAGTTTCTTGTAGATTCAAGGCCTTATCCGCTTGCTCCTGAAGTTTTGGATAGCCTAAGATGTGTGAAATAGCATTAGATTCTGTTATTTATGAATCTGAATCAGTTGCAAGCTGTTAGTAGAAACCTGTGTGAGCTCTGGGTCCCTACATGTTAAGTAACAAGAGTAAACTCAATAGAACAGAAAATCGTAATGTGCTATGCCCAAGTAAGGCTTTCAACTCAGAGTATAAAGAGAAAATACTATAAAGTTCCTTAAAGAAAGGTGTCTGTGTACAAATTCTTTACTAGCAGTAAACATGAAGGACTTAGAGTTAAATCTCACCTTTGACTGCTGACTCACTATGCAGTAAAACAAGCTACTGGTGTTTCCTTGATGGTTCAGAAAAGAGCTCTTACTAGCTTTCATTCCCTGAAGTTTTTGTCATATTCTGCCATTTCAGAGCTCTATTTTACTTAACATGCTTAACAGAATAGAACCTTTTTTAGACTTCAGAATTGGCCGAACCTCCATAAACCCTGATTATTTATGGCCAAGGTCACAACTACGTTTTTTTCCCGATCTTTTAGCTTAGTTAAACCCTGAATAAGGATCATTCTCCTGCATAAAACCTGTACTTTCTATATATATTGCACTTCTCCTTTTTCTTCTTTCAAGAACGCCAGATGGAAACAAACCAAAGAATAGTTGCATGCCTGGTATGCTAATATTTTTATACTTCTGCATTTGAGTTAAGCAGATGGGCATTAAGTAATTCTGCATGGCTATCTCTCCAAAACCAGTTCAGGTAAGGCATACATTCTAAATTCTAAAATAATTTTCTCTGTGATCTGCTGCTGTAAAGATATTCACTCATACACTATTGATTGGAAAAGTTTTTGTATATCTAATCAATAAATGAGTTAATATGTGTTAAACCAATCTTCTAGACTATTTGTCTTGTTCAGCCTAACTAATACAAAGCTGTGAGTGATTCATTTCAGAGCAGCAGTACAGTGTGAAAACCAGACTGGTGTCTTTTTAATGTGAGTGTCTGTGTGTGCTTATAAACACAAAATGTCATTAAAAATATTTTCCCCTGACAATATTTCCCCCATTTTAAGATCAGTTCTATTGACTCGTAATAGTGGTCTCCAGATACTCATCTAACAAATGGTTGTTTAATTTATTTTTTACTGTGAAAGATTTGACCTGGTTTGTTCATCTATAAAGACACATTTTTGTGCTGTAGACACAAATATGCATTTGTTTTAGCTTTCATCCCTGCTGTGTTTGTATAACACAGATGATATTCACAAACAGAAAAAAAAGAGATTGAAGAACATTTGATAGTGTTGTCTAGCATTTTAAACACAGCAAAATAAATAAATTAGTGCCCACTTTATCAAGTCTGAAATTCATTGTGGTTGAAATGAAACAGAGAGTGGGCCAGAGAAAAAGAATCCATCTTAGGTGGAAAAACAACTCATGTTGTTGACAAAGCAATTGAACAATTGCTACTGAGTTCTACTGAAATGATAATTTTAAACTTATATTCACCTTCCCTACTAGCATATCTGATGAAGCTCCAGCTTAGCAATAATTACAGGGAATTTTGCCATGCCAGAATGTAATATCATCAAAGGAGTCTGTGAGGATCTTTATCACCACAAAAAAGGGTGACAGTCCTAAAAGATCTAGAGCCACATAAAAATGCAGAAAGCAATTTTGAGTTCCAGAGTCCTATTTTAATCACAATAAGAGAGAAATCATTATTTTTGAAAAGCAGCTAAACCCATTATTTTTTCTTTTCAAAAGGAAAGCTAAAATTCTCTATTATTATTATTAGTATTATTATTATTATTTATGTGAATTATTCCTATTTTCCATTCCTCTGCTGGTATATATATTGCTTCATTCAAATTTTACTAATCTTTTATCTACTTAATACCATTTTGTAGAGTTTTCAATCATTAATTAAAAGTGAACTTATGCAAACAATCCTCAGAAACAAAGTATGGAAGACAAGCAGCTGGCACTAAATGACCATTAAGACCTGTTCTGATCCAAACAATTTCTGTTACACGAAAGGAATTACAGGATGCTCCTACTCACTACTTCATGCAGATACTTCCTAGTTACAATTCATTTCCCACATCAGAGTTTCCAAATACAGAAAGTTTCAATTATATTAACAACGCAAAAGACCTACCCCCTTATTTAATCTATTTTCTGCCCTTTGTACCCTCAAGGTTTTGTGAAAGAAAGTGACATCATTTGCTAGTGTTGCACATGGGACAAAGCTTATTCCCTGAGTTATCAAAAAGGAACATTTTGAAAGATGCCTGCTTTGTAGCTGAAGAACTTCTTTCAGAAGGGTTTGAAGAATATGGTTTGCCTTATTCTAATGAAGAACGTGATTTATTTTACAGTATATGTGCAAAATCAAATATCATTGTTATTCTTGAATATAAGGTGGAGACTGACAAGCCGGAACTGAAACACAGCTAATATTATTCCCTGCAACACAATGAGTAGAAATAGCTGAAGCTTGCATTGCTGGAAGGAGGTATGCACTGTTATCTGCAAAAGAACAGGGAAAAATCCCTAGATTGTTATTGAAAACTGAAAAAAAACTCCACCAAATCAGTGTAGAGCCATTAGAGATTAAAGATCAAAATATTTTCATTGAGTGCTATTGCAACAGTGTAGTCTACAAGTACAAAGCAAAGCAGTTAAAAATATCAGTTGTTTCCTTATTTGCAAATTGTTCATAAATTAGTGATATTTCTCTGCTAATAATGATATTTTCAAAAATTTTCCAATAATAAATACAGCTAAAAGCAACTAAAACCTACAAATTAATAGACTGATTATGTGTGATTGGTCGTATACAATGACCAGTACAACGTTGATGGTTCAAACTGGATGATCCAACTTTAACAGATAGAAGGAGGAAAGGAAAATATTTTAACATCTTTGGGAAAAGAAACAGAAGCTTTAAACACGAGAAGGACATAAAAATCATTTTCCCTTCTTTAAAAAGAAGTTTTGGAAATTATGTTCAATTTAAAACTAGTTCTCTTCCCTCTGAAGAGTAAAAAGGGAACAGTCACCACATCTCTACCAGGAACATTTGCTTCCTGTTACACTGATTACCAAGATGCGAAAAATATCATCAGTTCCAGCTCAATACTCCAGTTTTCCAAAACTGTCAAAACCATATTCATGCAAAAGTATCCACACAAGCATAAAGAAACAAACTGATTGAAAACGGCACAAACATAACCGTGGGCAGTGATGCCCAGCTTATGAATCCTCATTCAGGTACATGAACTCAGCTTGTAAATTTTTCTCTCCAAAATATGCAGTGCCCATTTTCACATTGTAAATTTGGAATCAGATAAAGTAAAGTAGGCCTTATAAAGTCTCAGAGAAGACTTTTTGCAAGCAGGTTATCTGGTTCAGCATTTTAGAATTCATTTGCAGAATTTTATCATCTCAAGTATTAATTTACATTGTCTGGGGATCACAGTTGTACCTACATTTTCTATGCATTAATTACAACTTTTTTAAATGAAATTTGCAGAAATATCCCATTTATATTTTTTTTTAATTTTACACTTAAATTTAGTCTACTCTTTTTTTTAGATACTGTACAATGTATGTGTATAGCCCATAAAATTTTGTTTCACATAGTTAAAAGTGTGGCATACCCACACATCCTAGGGAAAAAAGAAGGTTGGTTATTTAAAAGATTGGGAGTGCAAACTTTCTTCTTTTGTATATAATGCAGTAGGCAAGGAATGAGAGATACTCAGTTCAATTCCCACTTCAGTTTGAACTGAAGATCTTCTAGAAAAAAGTTTATTTCATAGCATTAAGGTTGGAAAAGACCTCTGTGATCACCAAGATGAACTGTCAACGAGCACCACCACAATGTTCACTCAACTGCCATATCCACATGTTTTTTGAACACTTGCAGGGATGGTTATTTAACTACTTCCCTGGGCAGCGTGATCCAATGCTTGACAACCCCTTCTGTGAAGAATTTTTTTCCTAATATCCAATCTAAACTTCCCCTGGCACAACTTGAGGCCACTTCCTCTCTTCTTGCCACTTGTTACCTGTGAGAAGAGACAAACTCCCACCTCACAATCTCTCTTTTCAGGTGGTTGTAGAGGTGATAATGCACCAGAAGCAGAACCATGCCTGCTGGCCGTGTAAAGTTTCTGGAGAGAGAAGGAAAAGACAGAGCACACAAGGTGGTGATCTGGACATGGAAAGATAGTACTGGGTTCTGACCCCTTTATTTGGGATTATGACTATAGTAACTGGACAATATAAAATGCACCTTCAAGATCAGTAATCCAAAGCTGGTCTGGAAATCAATTGTAGTCTTAGTAGTCTACCTTAGATATTCATCAGAGTATTGAAAACATCTTAATCTATGGATATTAAATACAATATATTGATTAGTTCTTGGAATACACTCCAGAAAAGAAGTTTATTCTCCCTAGCAGCACGCTCAAAGCATGGAAACTTTTTGAACAGAACTCAAGAGCTTTCAGCTCAACTAAATTTACAGCAGACAAAACTCCTGCATGTATTCTTGGTTGCCTAGTCATAGGCAACCAAAGAAGGATGAAGAGAACACCTCACCGAGACCTACCTGAAAAAAGGACTGTTACAAGTTTTATCTAAATTATTATAGGCTATAAACTTTATCACTTTTTGAATTTCTGCCTTGGAGATTCATAACATTTTGTATGAAAGGCCATTTTTATCCATTATTTGGGAAAGTAAAAAAAGGAAGGAAAAAAACCAGGAAAACATACCTTGTGTGACTGCAGCTATCCAGGGCTGGACTGTCCAGGAACCTGTGGGGCAATTTCTCTACAGAACAGGGAATTGTGCTGCACAATTGCTTAACCTGTCAAGCAGCAGCACATATTGACCAGGGGACCAAGTTCAGGATATGAGGTATAAAATAGAACCTGGACCACGTTTTATGTTTGTATTCAGTAACATAAGGAAATACATAATAACTACACTGAACTCCTGAGTGGGGAAAAAAAAAAAAAAAAAGCAAAAGCACACATCTAGAAACAAATAATTATGGCACTTCGCAAAACATTTCAAACCACAAATTCAAATGGCAATCTACATGCTGCAAAATTTCAGCAGGTGTCAACATATTAAAGAAGAAACCTTAGTTTTCTAAAGGTTAAACTCCTCTCCCCCCCAAAAAAAAGCCACTATAAATTTGAAATTTGATAGCAAACCCCTATGATTTTCCCCCTTTCTTCAAATACCCTTCAGAAATAAAATTTAATCTATGGGTGAGATCCAGTATAATAAGTCCAACTTCCAACTTGAGAAGCAGGTATTGTACCCAAGCAACTAAATCCCCATAGAAAACCCACAAACCCAGCAAATAATGCTGCTATCAGACTTCAGAAATTGGAGTTCAGAGACCATCATATTTGTGATACATCTTTGTCTAAGATGGTGGGTTTAGGGGTTTAGAGAAATATTAAATTCTCTCATTAAGAACTTCAGACCTCCTCTTTACAGATCATTCTCCACATTTTTCCCTGAATTCCCCTCACCTGTGGCCAAAACCTCATCGCAGATGAGTACAGAACCCAAGCTCCTGACACTCACATGGAGACAGTAATTCCAACATATCCCATTCTCCATCTATTCTCTTGTCTGGGCTTACATGCTATTATCTCCAAAGTCTGCCTTTTCTTCAATTCGAATCTTGCAATACAATCATGAGGTGAAAACTTCTATTTTGTTTACTTGTTAATTAAGTAGATGGAATACTTGAAGCATGTATTACTAATTTTTTTTTTTTGTTCCTGTCAAGAAGTTTAACACAATTTGTGAAAGCTTGGAAATGTTAGCTGTTGCATTTTTACTCATATTTATTCATTAGAAAAATCAAAATTAAACAAAGAAAATTGGCACATAGTTCTGAAAGCCAGATCTAGAATTAGATGGAAACTTGCAATCCCCTTAATTTCTATGCTTAAAGAATAATCAGTGTAGAGAAAGAATACCTAATTTACAAACATTCATTCAATTCTTTGCTTATCAGCTAAGGTAGTCAAGAGAAATGTCATTATACAAAACTGATGTTTGCTTCAGTAGCAGAGGGAATGAGAACAGAACACTTTATAAACCCCCCCAAGG
The DNA here is from genome assembly GCA_035048155.1 of Cinnycerthia olivascens. Lineage (NCBI taxonomy): Eukaryota > Metazoa > Chordata > Aves > Passeriformes > Certhiidae > Cinnycerthia > Cinnycerthia olivascens. The sequence continues at coordinate 20,015,251 of JAWWMU010000237.1, forward strand.
AACTGATGCAGGATGACTGCACAGTTATCAGCATCAGAGGCACAGACAAGGAGCTTCTCACCCGTTGCTAATGCCACAAGCTACCCAACCATTCCATCTATAATGACACCCACAGGAAAGTATCTGGGACCTTACCCTGCATGCTTCCAAAACATCCAGCACTGAACATTTCTTCCTCCCAAATATATATTGTAAAAGACTCTCTAAGGAACTATCAAATGAATTTATATACTCATAATTCAGTGGATTCCTGACTGCTGGCTTCTTTCAATGGCTTACAGTTGCTAGTACCTAGAAAATTTATTTTACTTCAGGTGAAAGAGTTCTCTGTGTAAAAGGAGGATGCAAATTCTACATTGTATCTTATTAAGTTCCAGATGGTCACAGGCAGCAGCACAGTGACAAACATAACCTTCCTGAGTAATCACAAATATGCTAATAAGTACAGCATATACGGCATACCTGGACTGTTACCTTGACTGACTTTTTATGTGTGAATTACTTCTTCAGAAATTAAATAATTGTTGATCTAGCTCATGGGTTTATTGCTTTCCTGAATCACACATACAGCTAATGGCTCTGATTCCCATCCTAAGAAATATGCATAGCACAGGAAGATTTTGCTGTACTGCAGCCACGGCAGGGGTATTTAAGCAAATGAAAATATCTCCTTCAGAGTTGGTTTCTTTCTGCGCTTGTTCGTACCACAGAGAAATAGAGCTAATGCTACGCTCCTATGAGTGTTTTATGCATTCTGACAAACCAAACGAGGTTTGTCAGGAGAGGCTCTAGGCAGCATGGAACTGCTGCAATTTTACATCTCATTGATTACCGCAATGGGAATTGAAAATGGTGCTCTGCTTTCGACATGATATTAAAAATAGTGTTGCAGATCTCAGAAAAATATGCAGGTCCTTCAATGAAGGGAAAACTTGATACAGCATTGTTTCCTCTTGAATTTGAGTCAGGCCCATCTGACCTTTACGAAGGCTAATAATAAAGCAATAAGGTGACACGCAGTAAAGCATGTCATTCTGTGAGTTGTTCTGCAAGAGGATACATGAAACAAAACGGCAGTTCAATACCCTGAGGCTTTGGGATCTGCTTGTTTTGTGGTGTGTGCATCCTGTACACTGCTGGCATTACACAGAGTATGTGGAAGCCCACATGTCACAACAAACAGTACTAAAAGAACAAGGCCTAAAAACAACTGTAAGAAAATTAAGATTTATTATTGCCGTCACACTACCTTTGTCAATGGCCATTTTGATGTTTTGAAGAGGTTTTCTATGATTTTTTTCAGAAGAATGATTATCACTTTTATACAAAATAATTATTATTACTTTTTTTGTTCCCAAGTCTTCAGTGATTTTTTTTGGCTGGACTCAGCAGTACCCATCCACAGAAAGTTACCATTTTATGAGGGACAGGCTCACATTCTAAGCACAGCAAAACAACCCAAAAGCACAGAGAATAATCTACAGTGACAGCAGTAGAAGTTTGTTCTACTCTGAGATTGCAAATGGCATATGTAGTACCATGTGCTAAGCAAGCTGTGATAGTCACTAACCCTTTGAGGTGCCTAGCAACCCTCAGCAGCATTCAGGAAGAAAATTTTCAGCACTCAGCAGAATTAAATTCCTAATAAAATTGTTTACTCAGAATCCTAGCAGCTCTCAATGGTCTCTAAAATCAGGCAGAGGAAAGCACAATTAGCATAAGACCAAGTCATTTGTTAATGCAATCGCAGCATCAAAACCAATTTAATTTAAAAAGGAAATCTCTCTATTTAAAAATAATATCAGGCTTATAGAACTTCCAGTGGAATGGGAATCAGAAGATCAAAGCTCTGAATTTCATTGTGTCTTTCACATATTTTTACTATATTATAACTATATACAAATACATATACCAATGCTTTACTTTTACATGCAATTCAGATACATTTTCAGCACACACACCATATAAGCAACAATTAGTATAACAGGCAACCCAATCAATGGAGTTTCAAGTGATAGAAAAATGGAAAAGCAAGTTTCAGTAAATTAATAATATCTGTGGTAATCCCACTAGTAATATCCAATCATAGGAAGTTGGATGTAAATATTAAACAGAAGTATTTCCAGTGACTCATATTAGGACATACTGGGATCAACGTATCAGCTAAAACTAAGTCTGTATGATAAAGAAACATGCCATTCAATAAAAAAAAGACACAAAAACTCAAATGGCACACAAATGTTATCAAGTAGTCTAGAAGAACTACGTTATATGTGAGAACAACTGGTAGCTTGGTCAGTAGTAGAACAGGAATAGAAAATCCCTCACAGACCAAAGGAACATTTTGAGAATTCACAAATATCTTGTCCTTGCCAGAGAATACTGATAGGCAATGGTCTGCCTAGAAATTCAGTAAGCTATCTCACTAATCAACTTAAGGACATAAAAGACTAAGAATACATTTGTGTAAAAAATATTGTCTTAGATTTCTTGATCTTTTAATATAAAGCAAGATAAAGACAAATGAAATAAAGCCAGAGAAATTATATAGTGATGAGACAAGTCTCCTGATTGAAGAAACTGACCTTTCCAGAACAGAAATCATCTGCTAGCCAAACCCAACATTTAATTTTTCTGTAATAAGAAACTCTTTCATACAAAACTTTGTGATGTGTAGAATTGCATCTGTGACAGCTGTTCTCACTTACTGGTTATTGGTCTGCTGGAAAGGCATTAATGTGAACTTTAATACTAATAGAATCATTATCACCCCTGAGGTTTTTTTTATATATACAAATATAACTTTAGTAACCTATCACCTACTACTTAATATGGTGATGGTGCTTCATAGAACAAAACCCATTGCAAACTTTTTGGTATACTGAACACAAAGAATACACTTTTCTATGTTTTTTTTTTAAAATTTTTGTAGATGCCATATGTATATGTAAACTAAACCTTATAATATCAATAGCAATTTGAACGTGTGAGACACAGAGTATACAAAATTAAAAAAAAACAAAACAAAACAAACCAGAAATAAAGAAGTACTTTATAAATTTCAATTAATCATAACAGTTTCTAACACTAATAAAGATTTTCAGATTGGCTATTTTTCAGTGTAACTGGCTTCAGCTGCTCCAGAAGGTCATCAGCTGCTGTGAAATGCCTGACCTGATGATAACAGTCACTGAGAGTTCCATAAGAAAACAGTGAAATAGTAATTTCATTGGTACAGCTCTTACCCGGAGCAGTGTATTGGAGTACCACAGGATCACAGAATGGCTGAGGCTGGAAGGGACCCCTGTAAATCATCTGATACAAAACCAAATCTCAAGCACTCAGATGCAGTGGCCTCTGGCCCTGCACTAGTGCAAGGGGGTGTTCCTCCTCAGGTACAGAACTTTGCATCTCTCTGTGCTCAATTTCATGAGGTTCCTCTCAGCCCATTTCTCCAGCCTTTCAAGATCCCTCTGGATGGCAGCGCAACACTCTGAGTATACATATATAACACATTCTTGGGTCACTTGTTTAATATACTGCAACTTTTGTGACTTCACCTATTTTTTTAATTTCTTCCTGTGAAATATAAAAGGCATTAACATTTTCCCCTTCTTTTGCCATTTACTGAATTGATACGCATTACGTGGCTTTTTAGCAGAGACTGAATTTTTTCTTACTTTCTGGGAAGTATCTATCACATTGCAAATGCTGCTACAAGAAAAAAAACACTGCAGCTTGGGCCTATTAGACTCACAATACTCTTCCCCTGAATGCATTAAATCACATTAAAAATGTGATATAATAAATGAAACATCTATCATCTTATCTTGGTACTCTACTGAAAGTCTAGGGGTTTAAAGGGCTGAATTATATAGTCAAAGGGATTTTGTTGTTGTTGTTGTTGTGGCTATTTGGGATTTTTTTGAAAAAGAAAAGAAATAAACTAAGGTTAAAGTTCTGATTTTGGGTACCCAGTGATGGAAACCTTACAGCCTGAACTTCGTGGTTACTGAAGTCCCAATGAATTCAGAGTTAGGCATCATCAGTGATTTTTAAACTCAGACTTTGCAGGTGTTTAAACTTGATTACTTGCATACCAACACATCCAACACAGAATATTAAATAATGTATGGCAATACACTCCTTTGAAAAAGGATTATGTAATTTTAACCACCTTCTAAGAAGTGGAATGATCATAATCAGTGAAAATCAATAAAATATTTCATAAATGGAATTCTACATAATTTTTAAGTTTTATTACACTATTATTCACATTATTTTGTATTTAAATGAAAAAAAATTAAATAAAGCAGGCATGAAGCCTTGAATAATTTTGAAACTTCTAACTACATATCCATTTTTAATACAGATATACTGAATCTCATTTATGCTGCATTAGTGGCAGTCTCAGTGTAAAGAAAATCTCTAGAAGAATGTTTCAAAGCTAATTGACAAAAATACACATTGTCTTTCAAATTTCCCTTCAGGGCAGAGGGAAACCAGAAACTTGTCCCTTGCCCTAGCTCTTGTCCACTGACAAGGAATGATGGCCTCTGAGGAGGAGATATTGCCAGTCACCACAGCCTTGACCATGTATATGGCTGGCACCTGAAGGAATTTTGGATTCAAAGCATTATTGGATGACAAAGAAATTTTACCAGTATATCTCACATTATCTTAGTCCATCATCTCTGACATATACCTTACAGGAGTCTGATGCAATCACGGGTGCAAAGTCACCCTAAGTCTATGTGATCTTGTAACCAAAATGATAATGACAAGCAGGATATTCAGAGATGAAAGACTGACCAGAAAAGCTCATTTTAGAAGGACAGATTAGTCCAACATGACTAAACAAAAAATTTTAAAAAGTGATTTTATGAATATCTGAAGGTTACAGTTCTTGAGGAAGAAAACTTAGCATGATACAGCGAGAATGAAATGCCAATAAAACAATAGTATGAAATGAAGGTAATAAGCTGAATAGTAGCAAAACACTTCATGAGACTGAAATCTATCCAACAGAGACATAATTCTGTAAGGCAGGAACATTTGGAAATAGAGTAGACAAAGCATGAGACAGGATGAAACAATTGTGTACTGATGACACAGAAGGCTAAATCATCCATATTTGCCTTTTTGTCTTTGAGATTACTTCTTCTAATCAATCATTCTGGAGCACCACTACATTTTAACATCTCTTTCTTTCATTTTCTTTCTCCCTTCCTCTTCCTTTTGAAAGCACTATCAAAATAGATGTGACCTCATGTCCCTCTTTTTTCCTCTGGCTGTAAAGAGACAATCTGTATAATCACTATGTTTACCCGAATGTTTTCACATTTGGTTCTTTATATCTGAAAACCTATTTTAAGCAACATCTGGACACAGTGTTCAACATTCCTCTTTTAAAATGTAGTTTTCTGAAGTCACCTGATTTTTATAAGGTCACCTTTCATAAAACTCAGTGACCTTATAAAAAAGTAGATGAATGAGTGAGGAAAGATTTGGGTTGGAGAAAATGTTAAGTATCATGACTGTTTACCACAAGCATACATCCATATACAAAGTTCATTCACAAAGAATAGACTAAGGCTCTTCCAAAGAGAGCAAAAAGCCTAGAAGCCTGCAAGCATTTTAGAAAAAAGATTTAATATTAATACAAGTCTAGAAAGTAGTATTCAAAAGTCCTTGATGACAGAAGAAAAGAAATGCTTCTCTCTCCTTGTTTAAAAAAAAAAAACAAAAAACAAACCAGTTTTGGCTTTACTCAGAAACTATTTTAAATACAAGAATATCTGTACATGTTTGTTGTAATGCTCTATATCTGCTAAAAGGGGTGTGCAATTAATTTCTATGATGATTTTAATAATATTAAATTTTTTTCTAAGAATTTGTTTCAAACACTTTTAAATGTTAAAGAAAAAAAGGAGGAAAAATACAAAGATAGTTACTATTATCCTAATAGCATGTGTTCTTCCAATAGCTGCTAACATTTAAATTCTTTTAAAGAAGTTATGCCTCTTGTGAAATGGTCATCCCTTTTTCAATACAAAAATTATCTACTTTGAGTGTCTTGTAACAAATGTCTGAAATGTAAGATTTTTGTATCTCGATCCTCTCAACATTTTCAATATTACACTCAATGTTAAGAAATAGAAATTTCATACAACTCAATAAAATGCCAATTTTGGTCCCAATGGAAGAAATAAAAAATTAAAAAATATTAAAAATTATTTCAATATTTTATTTAGTTTGATTAACTTGATTTTCACTTGTAGTCTGCAATTGGAGGATTATGAAAAGGATTCTACTTCCTTTTGTTGGGATACATGCAGTAGAAAAATCTCTATATACAGAATTGTTTAATAGATTTGATGGTATTTGATATGTAAGAGCAGGTTCTTTTAAAGGAAGTAAATCTTTCCCCACTTTTTTCTTCACATATAATAAAATATGAGGCATAATTTAGAAAACTTTTTAGTTTTTTAAAATTCTCAGCAGCTCTTATCATTCTTCTAACTTCAGCTCCAGGAAAAATAACATTTTTTGATTGTTAGTCTGAAAGTATGATTTAAACTTATATATTTGACACCCTCTATGAAATTAGTCTTAAATGTTGGTAAAATTCAACAATTGGCAGAATGCACTGAAGACACACAAGAACAGCATAGCAGGGGTTCTGCATATCTGGGACATTGTGGGAAAGATGTGATAAAAAAGTTTACTAAAAGAAATATTAAAAAGTAAACAAGCAATAAATAAGTAAATACATAAATAAATAAATAATGAAGAAAGAATAAAGTAAGAGTAAAATAAATAATAAATAAGTAATAACAAAGTAAAACAACCTGTGGTACTACAATCTCATGGCCCACTGATACTTTTTGTATCATAGGTACCTGCAGAACGCAGGAACTCCAGACAGAAGAATGTACAAAAATACTTGGAATAAAATTTAGCTTTGTATCCCTGAAAAACTCTATGTACTGAGCTAAGTTTGGAAAAATAATATCACAAAGAATACTACTGAAGTATTGGTGGTTCCCACTAAACACAAATCTAGCCTGAATTCCAAGGAGATCTTAGAGTTTTTGTTCTCTTATTTATAATACAATGAAAGGAAACTTGAAAAGTCATTTCTGGCAGAGACTACCCCTCCCAAAAAAAAATCCCACAAAAAACCAAACCAAGCAAACAAAAAACCCCAAAAAATAAAAAAAACAACCCACAAAGCCAAAAAAAAAAAAAACCCAACTCAAACAACCCTAATTCAACCACAATATTTTTATTCATTCTGATGAACAGGAAGAAATGCTAAGGCAGTGTATTGAAGTCAAGAAGAACCTGGTGAGTTTTTTGCCTTGGTAACTTTTACCTCCTCTTGGGATAAGTATTGTGAAATAAGTGAATGATTGCCTTGGAAGAACAAATGGTTTAGACTAATTTGACTCAAAGGCTCCATCATTTGTAAAGGACGGTTAAATAAGAAATCATTCCCTCCAACCTGCCTCATTTTAGGGCAATTATAAGGAGCACAATACACAGTGATATGTCTGTTATGTATAAATAAGGAGTTTTTCTGAATGTTCCTTATTTCATTATAAGAAAAGGGGTTTCTGTAATCTTTACAGAACATGGAGAACAGCAAAAATAGCTGTTTTGCAATAAGTTTCAACTTGACAGATTTTGGAGTTTTGTTTTGTTTTGTTTGATCAGGTTATTCTCAAGATGTTCTGGAAACTAGGAGCCAGTCCTCTTAGCAAAGTTTGAGTGGCAAAATCGAGTTATGATTGAAATCTAGCCTTGCTCTAATGGAGATATGGAGCCAAATAACTACAGCAGCACTTGGATCCTTTAGCTGCCATGTCCTGGCCCTAGGCACCCAGTTCTGGCTGTAAAAGGAAGGATATCCACAATATTTACCTTTGATGCTATGCTTATAGAATGATCAATCACAACAAAATACTGCATATTTATCATACACTGGCAAACCAGAGAAACCGTGAGAGTCTACCAAGGAACACAGAAAAAATAATACATTTTAAAAGACAATTTTTCTTTAATGAAAAAAGGAAATTAACTCCAGTTTCTTGAATCTGGAAAGAAGCAGTCTAACCATATTTTCAAATGCCATTATGTGGTTCATTTCCTGAAAGAAAGGGATTTTGAAAAACTCAAGGCCTGATTCAACAGAAATATCTGAAGGTTCAAGGAATGCAAATGCCTACCACCAGCAGGGCTCAGTACAGGCATGCTGACTGTTCAAGCAGAAACTCTGAGCGGGAGAACTGGGAGGTCCTACTGGATGCCAGGCTGAGCACAAGCATTTCCACTGAGTATTGTGGGAGGGCGAGTGGTCACGATGATTTCTAATAGATCCTTCTGTACAATAATTTCCTGGTTTTATTTAATTATAAAAGTAGCAACACTTAAATAAGCATATTCACAAATATTTTCTCTTAAATACACCATAAAATTAATTAACAACTTAAAATATCCAAGAATTAAGTAGAAGTTCAACAATTTTGTGTAGTTTGAAGGGTTTAGGCACTCAACTTCAGAAAAAAAAGTCCAGAAATTTTAGAAAAAAGTAGAAAAAATAAACTTTTTGTCATCTAGACATCCAACTTACAGAAACAGCCACAGGGACAAAACATCAATCATGGTTTAATTTTTTTTTTTGCGTAATGGATATACTTTTATAGGTGTCATAAATTAAATTTTACGTATTATATAATCCAATATGGTGTACAATAATTTAGATTTTTAAATTAATAACCACTACTTTGAAAGAACAGAATGCTTAATTCTAAACTCACTTTCATTTGTTTCCCAAGGGTCTAAAAGGTGCTGAACAACTCCAGCCTCTAATGACTTTGTAATCCTATTTTGTGCTTGGTTTACTATAGCAACTTGTATTTCTCTTCAATGGCTCAGTCCTGATCCAGCAGAGCATCCTGATTCCTGCAGGTTGGATCCAGACCACAGTCTGCAAATATTTCCTTTTCAGTAAGGATGATAGAAGTAGAAGGGAGAGTTTTAGCACTGCTTTGCCAAAACAGAAGAAAGCTGAAAAAGGTTTATGTAAAGAAGGCAATAAAATGAACAGATGGCAATAAATTGTTTTCTTTATGGATCAAGGCATTGTCTGATTTGGAGCTGTAACTAAACCACAATTCCCTTCCTGAGATTCCTGTTGGATATTCCTTCCCTTACTTGAAGGAGTTGAACTCTTCAGTCTGGCTTTCCATTTACTCTCATCTGTATTGTCATGCACAACAAAATAACTTGAATTTTCAAGCTGGGTTTTTCAGATAGGTGTGAGTCTTATGTTCACGAACTAATTATAGTTTTTAATACACTTCTTTGCTTTTATATTTATTTTATATTTGACCATTATTTCAAGTGTTGGGGTTTTTTGTTACTCCATTTGTTATTAATTAATATGCTTTTAACCAAATAATGATCTCTAATATTTACATGTAACAGCTCCTAAATTTTGCTGCACTTAATCTGCCCTACACAAAAGCAAATATAAAATTATTGTCTTTTAGGAAAAAGGATCCATTTAATGTTAATACCTCTGAGTTACTGTATCTTGATCACTCTGGAATTCCTTCAGTTCATTTTACCTGTACAATTCAGAACAGTGAAAGAAGCATGAAATAAAAATCGGAAAAGACATTTTCTTTTAAGAATTAACACTGCATTAAATGCCTTTGGATGAAGGAGGGATGAAAGGGGGAAATAGTTCTTTTAATGATTGGGGCACTCTATTTGGACTTAGATAGGATCTAATTCATCAACACGAACAATGAGAATAATTACTCAATGACTTTTGATTTAATTTTCTTGGCCAGCTCTGGGACACTGCAAAAGGAACCCAGCTGTTCCTTGATTGCACATTTGACATTAAATGGTGTTATATTTTCCTCAGTGCAATGCAGAGAGTTACCAGTGCAGCAAGTCGGTTACTGAGTATGTTCCCTGCAATACTCTCATCTTAGCAAACTGAAAAGAGATTTTATAAAAGAATCAGGTAAGGAAGGAAGATAAAGCACACCATGGAAATGCTGTACATGCCACTCTGATATACTTACAGCAGGACTGGACTTAGGGTACCTGGTTTGCAGATACATAGAGACTGGATCTAGCAATAAATGCAATTGCACAGTTAAGCTAAACAACATTTATCAGTTCTATTTAATAAGGGTTTGTATAGCCTGTACCATAGCACTGTAATCATTCATCTTCCAGTCTATTCAAGTGCACTGACATAATCTAACAACAAAAGCTTTGAAAAGATAAACATAAAACCAAGATACAATAATTCTTTTACATTTGAAAGACAGGTCTGATTAAAAACATGATTTACTTTATGTTAGAAGTCCACAGTTTTAAATGGGATCATAGGAGCTGAAATCCATGAGAACTGCAGCTTTTGAGATTCTTTGACACATGCAAACTATGTATGTAAAGTGTTAAGATATAGGTTTAGTTGTCTTACCCAAAGAACTTTCAGGGCTTCAGTCTATACCCTCTGCTACCACAGACAATGGTGGTAGCTAATTCCCATGCCTTCTGGAATAGTGGTGATAATGAAACTAGAAACACAAAGTCCGTAAAATTTAAATTGAGGATTCTTTGTCCCAAGGCATTAATGTTGTGTATGCTTGTTGTTTGAAGAGAATTTGCCCCAGACCATCACTTCTTGCTTTTTAGTCATGGTGCATAAAAACTGTCTCTCATTTACTCGAATCTCATTCACATTTATTCAAGAAGAATGAAATTAACTTGGAATACCTATTTACACTGTTTGGGTAAGTCTGCTGGTAGCATAAGCCAAAATGCAATGATCTTTTAAAGGAATTTACACTTTAAAATTAAACAGGATTATTTTTTTCATTTCAGCTCTTTTAAAATATTGCAGATTAGTATTTTAAAAATATTTCTACTTTTGCACCTACTGCCTGAAGAATGATAGATCTCAGTGTAAGTTATTTTCCATCTGGTAACAGGCGTTTATCCTTCTAAAGATGACTGATGTGCTGATCGCATTTCAATGCAAGTATCGCCAAATAAGGCCAGAATTTTCCATTTGCTTCAGTTGTATTTAGGCAATGCTTGTTCTGAAGAATGTTCTAGTTTTTCACCCATATTTAGAAAACGTATTGTGTATCATGGTGAGATAGTCTGATCCTTGCCAGATTTGAACAAAAAGGCAACACAACGTTAGATAATTTTAGTCATAATGATACCATTCAGTGGAATCACAGTTATGCAATGCTATGTTTTCACAGCATTGTGGAGTTGTGTTAGGATACTAATTTCTTGGCATTGTAGCCCAATTATTTTCATTTATGAACTCAGAGGGTGGAGGGAAATTTGCCATGCTAAAATTTGAAGCAGTCCTTTAGCTTTCTACTTCGAGTCCACTGTTGCACATACACTATTACCATAACAGCAGAACAACTCTCTTATTACAGAACAGGCAAATCAGATGGAAAAAAAAAAAAAAAAAAAAAAAAAAAAGAGGAACACTGTCAGAAATTTTTTTGATAAATAGTATAAGAAAAAAGTTTAATGTGTAGAAAAGTCATGTATGAAGCAAATCTCCTTTGTGGAATGCAAACCAAAGCAAAATGTGAAAAAAAAAAAAAAAGTACCATCTTGTTCTCTTCATCAAATGAAGTTTATGCAGACATCTCTTAACCTAACACCCACCAGAAAAATAAAGAAAAATACAGCATGTTTGGGAGACAAAAGTGTCAATTATTTTCTTTAAATTCCTAGACAGTCATGGCTCTGACTCATCCAATTTTCTCAGTTTAATAATATATAACCCTGCAGGAGTAGCCTGTTGCAAAATTTACCATAACTATCTTCTGCCTCCAATGTGAGAAATTAATTCTGAACATGTGGACAATTTCTCCTTTATTTGGTTAGCTAACTGTTGAGGTACCTCTGTGTAACTTCTACCCTGATCATTCTGGCAACATGGAATTCACAAATGCAAAAAACTTTGATAAGGATCTCTGAATTAATGTAAACTTTTCTAAGAAATTTTAATAGAGGATGAAATTAAGGGGTGGGGGGGGGCAGTAGGAGGAATAAAACTCAGAATAATTATGAAGTCAATAAACAATTAAGCAATTCACCAAAGCTACTCAAAGTACCACAGCACCAAAAGACAAAGACTCTATGTTAAAATCAATTCATAAAAGATACTGTGCCAAGCAGAGGCATGCGAGCAGGGGATACCCATTTCATAGTTTTGACTCTGTTGTTACCTCTACAGACAGTCATAAATTAAAAAAAAAAAGGTGAAAAAAAGGAAGGAATCTATCACTACATCTTTTCCCTTTCCCTAAGTCTGATAAAATTTTATTGTACTGAATTTGCAATTTCTAAACAGTGATTTATGTATAAGCACAGTATACTGAAACATTCCATTCAGCCAAACTTCTGATCTTCTCAAAGAAACAGCTTTTTCTCATCAGAGTATTTCTGATTCAATAGCAGGCATTCCTTTCTGTGCACACTCATGGCAACTGACAATGTGAGAAATCGAGACATCACCAAGCCCTTTGGCTGTGCTGAGAGCTTCCCGGGGGTAGGTTGGTTACAGTAAATTGTCCTTAGCTGTGAATTTCACTTTTCCCCTGAGACTCTAAATCTCTTGACCTCTGAGTCACATTTCAAAGTCCACATACTCTCCATCTGCTTGTTTGCAGAGAAGGAAGAGGATGAGTGTCCACAGAAGTAGAGAGGAGATTGAAAGGAGATGATGTCCTGGGTTCAAGGCAAAAAGGGACATCTCTGTATTAATGGGGTGCCATAGAAACCTGTCCTCCATCAGTAGGAAGTGGCTCTTCTACAAAGTGCATAACAAACTGGCACATCATTTCAAATGGAAACAACCAATGTTATGAATGATGAGAAAAAGAACTTTATGTGCTTGTAAACATTGACAATTGGCTGACTAGATAAAATTTCATGGTATCCAGGAAAAAGAGAATTTGTGCTCTTCAACCATTGTAGAGTACAAATTGAAAATAAATGAATAAGAGTTGTGGTGTAAAATATGTAGGAAGCCTGATAAGGTTCTGCTTGAATACTCCTTATTTACTTGTTAAAGCTAGAATAGTAAAAAAAATATTTAAATAAGCTTATGTTTGCAATTATGTACTCTTAAGAGTAAGAATTGGTGTAGGTTTATGAACTTGCTTAATTTTAAGGAAGGGAATTTTTGTTTGATTTTTTTTATGCAATTCTATTTATGCCCAAAGTAAAGTAAGTTAATAGAAAAAAATGTCTCTAAGAGTCTGAATATAAAATAGGGGTATGAAATTGTTGGCAGATCAGGAAAAAATCTTTCTTAGCAATAGAAAGACAAGAAAAAAAATTGACCTATGTCTCCAGAAATATTTAATGAATGGAATATTTAAAATAAAAGATGTATTTTTTTGTTTACTCTGCACTGAAAACCCTGTTTTATATATGGTGATACAGATTGCAATAAAAACTGTACTTACAAAATGCCTTTTATTCAAGTGCCTTTCACACAGTTTAAATCTTATGTACACAATAACTCTCCTTAAATCCCACTCTCCCTTCCTAAATTACATTGCATTTGTTTTGATATCAGAACTCTTATAAATAGAGAGTGTTGGCTGCATACATTGTGGAAGGATCTGTCCTGCAATATGATAAGGTAATTTCTCATAAGTTACAAAGAAGTGAAAAGGAGCACATAGAGCCTGGGGTTTGTTTCAAACAAAGAGTAAGAGGCCACAGAAAGAGCAGAGTTAAGAAATCTCTTGTAATGCCCACTACAGTACACAAGACTGACCATTTAATTATATTTAAATCTATCTCCTCATTACATTTTGCTTTCAAAAAGCATATTTTGAAATGACAGAGAGAAGAAAGATGTGAAACAAGCTCTTATATGTTTTCTTGGTTTTGGGAGATGGGTGACAGTTTCATTACTAGTTTTGGAAAAACTTATTCTTAGATCTTCCTGAAAGCAGTTCCTTTTTTACCTAACCATGTAGTTGGTGTTATAAATCATCAAAGATCTAGATGACTAATTTTTGGAGTTTTATATCCAACTCCTACAAAAAAAAAAATTAAAAAAAAAATTGAAGCGGGTGCTTTGCTAAATATATATTAAAAATACTCTCTCCATGCTACTTTTCTCCAATGCAACCACAGTTACAAAGAATCATCACTTTAATATGTCATAAGGCCAAATGCACTCCAAAACTTTCAAGAGCAATCTATCCACTTAAACACCCATACATACACTTGTAGAAATATATAGCTTTAGCAGTGAAAGTAGTTCAGCTCATGCCAGTGAAATTAAACTGACAGCTCCTCTAGTACATTTTTGCCTCAATATAGAATCTGTTTTAGTTTCAGTGAGGCTTCATTTTGGTCCATAGCTCCATCTGCTTGGAAAAGCTGACAAGAACAGTGTTGTATCCTAGGAGTTTTTAACTTTTCATTACAAAGAGCTACAGAAATGCTCAGAACCAGGCAGCAGTTCACTTTCCTCCGGACTCCTCACACACCTCTCTCCAGTGCCATGATCATGCAAGGATAGTTCTAGTCTTCCAGAGACGTCTGGCAGCAAAGCATTCTTTAGAAGCATGACTTGAGAGAAAGAGCTTTGGAATTCTGCTGCCACTGAGGAGAGAGATGAGCTACTGACAGCCAATATTCATAAGAACTTCTAATCAAACATTAAGGAACAGCCTTATCACAGTTAGATTTCCTAATAAGTAAACCAATTCTGTGTTGGTCTCTGTAATTATCTGGCTGGTCTCAAGCTAGTCAATGGTTTGAGAAGTAGTTACTTCTACTACTTTGAGAAGTAGTGAACTTCTGATAAGAAAATTTGCAGAAGAGACTAGGAAGGAGGTAGGAAAAAAGTACCTTCCTAAACAGGATTTCAGCAGTAGGGAAATTTACTTGTTTCTTTTGTAAGGGAGCAGTAAAGGATATTCAGTCTCCTTCCTTGGAAATCCAGGACTACACTATATGGAACACACATGTGGAATAATGCATAAGGGTTAGGAGGGAGTAAAAATTTTCAAAATGTTGATTACTACACTAACTACCTAGACTGATATTTTCAGTCATTATTAACAGGGCTTTTGGATAACATAACCTAACGTGCACTAGCTATGCAGAAATCTTAGTGCAAGCTGAGTGCAGGTTAGTGTTTTATACTTATGTGATACACGCTGTTTTCTCCTATAAACAAGCATGTGGGATCACCCAATTCATTTTTGTAATTCCTGCAAAAGGAGTATTATCAATCAAAAGGCAAGATAAAGGGTGCAAAAAGGAGAATACAGAAAAGAGTAGTGAGGTAAGAAATCTCTAACCTCACTCAGAGCTTCCTAATATTAGGAATGCCCTTTGCTACCTCAGAGAATACTTTCCCACATTCCAGGATCTTTTAGATTAACCATTCAGCAGTAATAATGAAATGGTACACTACTCCAGAAAGGCTCATGAATGGAGGAAACCCAATTTATATGAAAAAACTGACTTGAACTATAGAATTCTAAACACAGAAAGTGAACATCTTCCCCACCAGTAAGTATAAAAGATGTATACATATTTTAGATTTCTGTCAGCAATTTTTTTCAGAAATGTTTATCACAAACAGTGTTCAAGGAAGATGAAGAGTAACTAGAAATATGAGAAGATAGCCTATTGAGACTGCATGTAATTTCAACCTATATTACCAAAAGCTATTATGCAGAGCTGCAGGGGAGAGTGCACTTATTTTTTTCTTCCTCTGTCTTCCAAAACCCAAGACAGGAATTAGTAAAAGAAATAAATGAGTAAAATCAATTCAACAATTGGAGTTATTTTATGAAGACAGAAATGCACATTTGTAGTCTGAAATGTTTAGCAGCCACTCACAGCAAGAAAAGGATGTGTTCAAAGCAATCTTTAGTGTCCTGTAAGCAGAGAACGTGTTGGATGTACCATCTTTGACACCTCTATATTTAGTCTATTTCAGACCTGGAAAGTAGTCTGGCATCTATTGCAAAATAGGTACCATCTGACTAACTGTTGCAGAAATTCACATCCGGATTCATATCAGAAGCCTAAATTCAACACAAGCCCAGTGACAATAATTTTGGTTAGTTTTGATTTAGATGTTGAACACCTGAGTCTATCTTAAATAAATGGACTTCTTCAAGTTGGAGGCCCAGGTTGCTGTAAAGACAGTGCTTCAGAAGTACAACACCTAAAGCTCGCAAACCTCCACACTACGAAAAGAACTCTGAAGGAGGTAGAAGCTTGGTCACATAAATAATTTTGCGGATCGGGTACAGAGTGAACAAGTAAATACAAATGGTGTTTGCTCACTCACAGCACAGCTTTCAAAATCCATCTTTATAGAACATTTCAGATTTGACAAATTCACAGATTTCAAAGGACATTTTTTCAACCAAGCAGAAGTCTGAGGCACTGAGTCAGAGTACTGTCATAAAGCAGCAGATGACCCAGAACTTCTTTGGTGTTCTGGTAATAATCTCAGCAAAGAGGGAATGATGGACTCCAGAGTGAAATCCTTTGGGGTGTTTTTTGTTCATAGCAAGCTACACATATTTGTTGATGACAGGATTGGAAGCCTGGTTATAGATGCCCAGGCTACATTCCTTCTACCTGCAGGTACAGGGACCTCAGAATCAGCTACTCTGCCTTTCTGTATCAAAATATACAAAACTACAACAGTCTTCCGCAAAGACAAGGACCCCAAAAGATACAGAAAATACTTCTCCATGAATTAAAAAAAATGGTAAACTGTTTTCAACATTAAAATTATACCCTTAATTTCTATTATGAATTTATGAGACCTCGGCTTCCATCTATTGTTTCTTAGAATTTTATTTGGTATATTACAAAACATTTAAACATTTATTCTTTTCCTCTTAAACTAATCACATCAGTTCTTGAGCTTCTTAATGAATAGATTGATGTTAAAGTACTAAATTTTTCCTTTTTATTCACCACTGAATATTTTTGTGGCTCTTTTCTTCTCAACAAAATTTTTAAAATGTGGACAAATTCAAATGCAAACAGCATTCCAGTTTTCCAACTGATCTTGGTAAAATCACTATTCTGTTTCTCTGGAATGTCATAATATTTTTTAACACTATCACTGTGGGAGTTCATGTGGAAATTCTTGCCTGTTGCGATCTCAAATTCTCTTCAGAGTTGATTTTACAGTTGAGTGTCTCTCATTCAGAATTCGTCCTTCTTATGTGTAACATTTTGCATCCAATATTACTCAGTATGTCTGTCTTATTTATCATGCTGCCTCACTTGGTCTCAAGGAGAAACACCTCAATTGGTGTTGGCCAATGATATTTAATTAACTGGCACCCTCTGTCAGCATAGGATCAAAAATACAACAAAAATACCACCATACTAGACAAATAAAAACCAAAAAAATACCTAAGAACTTAAAAAAACCCCAACAGTTTATATGGTTAATCCTCTAAAGCAACATCACTCAGATATCCTCACAGGCCATGCCGGTTATGAGCACATCCACACTCCTGGCAGTGCAGGCTCCCCTGCTTGCTCACTCTGCCTCTCGAGGCATGGATTTCCTACTCTGGGTGCTCCCATGCTCTCTGCCAATGGACAGGCTGAGAATAAAGCATTCCCAGCTCATGGATGCTCTTACAAGGTGCAGGTCACCCTGTGCAGTCACTCCACCAGATGGATGCTGGCTCCTCAGTGCCCAGCACAGCTTGGTCAGACCAAGGCAAAGGTTGCAATGAAAGGGGGCAATGTCTGGCAGCATCACAGAAGTGTTTTTGTCCAGCCATTCATGCCTCTTTCAGACTCTTATTCAAAGCTTTGTTTCCTGGCTTTTCTTTTTACTACTAATTTTTATAATTTAAAGGGATGATTGTGATGTTTTCTAGTTTGGGGGGTTGTTTCTGTTTTCAGTTCTTTTTTCAATTCTCCTCTTTAACATTATCAGTTTTGGGAAATGTCCTCTCAGTTAGCTCAGTTAATCTTATTCATCCAGTTTACCCTCACATAGCCATCCTAACAGACGTTCTTATCAAGGTCATTTTGCTAACTTTGGGCTCTGCACTTATATTAAGTGTAATTTTCTGTCAATGATTTGTCTAGAATTTTGATGAAATTATTGCAAGAAGAGTTACAATGTTTGTATAATCCATTAAAAAACATTTCCTCACAATACTTACTTTCAAACATCTTACAAGTGCTTCTAAGCTACTTAAATAGCATGTTTTTTAAAGTTTGAGTGTACTTTATTTCCATGGTAACTTCTATCTACCAGTCAGGCAGTACAAAAGGGTCAAACTGTTTACTTGATAGAAAATACTTCTCATAATACCATACTATTGACATACAACTTTTCTTTGCCTTAAAATTCTACCAATTGTTTCCTGTATTGTATTTTCAGTTACTTGGCCTAAAATTTATGTCGGGGAAATAGCCAATGTTTACCACGTCCACAAAAGTTTCACTTGTATCATTAGAATGTTTTCTAGATATATAGTCTAGACAACTTATTGAAAAAGTAAAAGACTAGTCTTGATTTAAGAATATTTGTCCCCAATAAATATTCCCCAAAATCCTTTCACTTGCTTTCTCTTTTCACAATTAATATTTTTATTAATAATTTTTCCAGATACAGAATAGAAATATTAATTTAATTATTTTGACAGTTACGCGTCACTACTGCCAATAGCTCTTCACATGTGGCCAATAAAAACAACAAAAAGAACAGCAATACTCCCTTATTTCTGATGCATTCTAAGACTACCACACAATCACCACACTTCTCTCCTATGACATCAATTGTACTCCTTTTATACCTTATTTTTTAATAGAGGTTATTGATTTCCTCTTTTTTCCTTCCTATGTACTAGCTTGTTTTGATATCAGTTTTGGTTTTTACTTCCTTTTCCCTTGTACCAAAGACAGACTCAAAGTCAAATATGAACTCTTTTATGAATTGGGTTTTTTTATAGTAAAACAATAATATATTCCTAGAAACTGACCAGTTTAGATTCACAGCATTCTGTTTATATGTCCTTTCCAATCAAATTTTCTCATAATTTTCCTCACGTTTAGAAGATAGATATTTCTGAAGCAGCATCATTGACTGCTTTTTATCTTAGATTTGCCATAGGCAATTATCAACTTCATCTTTCTTTGCCACAAAAAAAAAAATCTTATCTGGATGATATTTTAAATTAGATGCAACACCTTTTGTGATAGGAATTTATCATCTATACTTTTTTGCAACTCTTAATGACATTCTACTACTGCTGCATGACATTTTCATACATATCCTCAAACCTGAAATTTCCCATTAAGAAATGCAATTATTTTTTCCATGTTATGGAAAGTTACCTAAGGACTAAGCCATCCTCCACTACGGTTTGATTCAGTAGTCTTTAACAGATACCTCCAGGCCTTTACTTAATGTATGTAACTCAATCTTCAGGGCCAGACCACTCAGGAAAATGTACATTACAGAAAGAGGGATATCAACATGAACGTTCACTGAAGGTGAGGTTTTCTGACCTGTTTCTGGTTCAAAGGAGAAACCCATTATGATTTTAATTCCCTACACCATATACAGTCAAAATTCACATGGGTGTTAAATGCAATAAAACTCTTATTGAAGTAGTGACTGTGCACTGCATGTGAGCAACCTGAAAAGCTAATGAGGTCACCATCTTTCCCCTCTGGTAGCTGTGTCACCAACAACCTTAACAAAAATTAATCCCAGTTCTTTAAAGGATGTAACAAATATAAAAGCTTTCCTCCGGAAAAACAACATATAACCACTTGTAGATTAAGCTGCCTATCCAATAAATGCTCACAAACTGAGTAGAGGCAAAGAAAATCCTTGTAAGACCAAACAGCTAAGTAAAGAACCCTTAACACTGCATATATGCCCTCTGGCAAAGACGCTCATGGAATTGAATATATTTGTGCACATTTCATTTGAAATTTGTATGTATTGAGGGAGAGAAAAGTATGATTCCTTAACCTACTTCTTTCTGTCCTTGTAAAGCCTCTTCTAACTTTTAAAAGGAAAACTAAAACATTTTTGTTAAACTGATTATAATATGTCTCAATATCCAGTTAATAACATACATAATCAATACACAGAGATTACACCATCCTAAGGACTGTGAATTCAGACCTAAAATATGTAATTTTAAAAACAGCTGCTTTGCTAATATAAGATGAGGTTTTGCTGTGGCAGTGAGATTAATTCATCAATTATTTCATTACACACTGATGAAAAAGATGCACTAACACCTGGAATGTCAGCAAGGATGGCAAAGGAACACAGAACCTTTGGAAATTTTGAAGCTTGTAGCATAGTAACTCAAAATGGTATTTGGATTACCTTTTTATATCTGCAGATATAAATACTTATTCTATTATTTATCTCTTGAATTCAAGAAAAAAGAAAACAAAAATCTACAGAGCAAGATCAGTCCCACTGAAGTAATTGCTAAATATCTGATTGAGATAGTTGAAGCAAAACTGGGTTTACGTTCTCACAATGACAGAAGAAAAAGAAATGTAAAGGGCATTAAACTGCTTACATGGAAGGGTTGCTACAGAACCAACTAACTCATACACATTGTAATGCTAAATGATTACTAAAAGATGGGCATTAATGAATAACAAAGCTCCAATTCCTTTAATTAATTTCTGCAAGACAGAAATCACACTTATATCAGTTCATGGAGAGACTGTCATCTTTTTCTCTTACATGAATGGTCCTCTAATAGCTGATTTGGAGATTAACAAGAAAGTAAAATTGGTTGGTCTATAGCTGATGAAGATCCAGCATGATGAAACTTTCATCCTCTACTCACGACCGTAATAAGTTCCAACAAGACAAGGGAATCTGACGATCTTCAGTAATTTAACGAGCGGACAAAGTGCATGACAAGTGAGGTGAGTACTCCCCATCCCGGTCACAGATGGCCACCTTTTTGTCATTGCAAAGATTCTGGGGTAAGTTCAAAGTACAGGAGCAGAACTAGTGCCTGCTTAAGGTCTTAAGAAAATCTTTAGCTTAAGAGTCTAATGCGTGATGATAAGCAGTCTGAGGAAACCTGCACTGTTATGACTCTTGCTGCACCCCCCACACTGATAACCAGGCTCTTCGTGTGCTTGGCTTTATTTCCCATGTAACATGGTATGGGAGGGAAGAGAATATTGCCATGAAAGTGAAGAAAGGCTTGTAAGCAAAATCAAAATCTGCTGCAGATCTGAAATACACTAATACTTTCTGGAACTTACCACCACTGTTTTTCAGCATCAGGTCAGAATCTTTGGGCAATCATTCTTATATGTATTGTGAAATAAAAGCATCAACTCCTGGGCCTTCTAGAAGTCAGGGTATGCTATACTGTCCCTACAAATATAAAAAGATATCTCATCCATATTTCTGAGGATTATTTTAATGCACAGGATGGTATGAATCCCATAATCCTATGTCTGTCAACTAACTGATTCCTCAAACACAAAGAGCATTGATGAATGCCCTGAATTGCTGCTGGTTTGCAGAGAAAACATCATTTATTTAACTTATCCTGCTGTGAAACTTCTGATTAAGATTTATCTAGCTGCAAGTGAAATAATTGTTGATGCCATCTTTTGCTTTGTTTTGAGGATGGCTGGTTTCCTTTTTAATTCTTCTAGCTCCTGGTTATATTGCTCCTCCACAGTCCTGACATAACAAGTACAAGCTTGGCAGCAAAACTATGGTAGATTTTACCCAGTGGTCTGATGTTGCCTCTCTCCCTTTCATGAGCAGCAAAGGTAAATCTTGTCTTAAAACTGTGAAAATAGAATTTCAAGACTTATTACAGCAGTGTTAGTATTCAAATTTACATAAGCTATAGTATATACCTGAAATGAATTTTAATATGCCCAAGGAATCGATACAGTCCTGGAAAGTTCATTGTTATTTCTAATTGTCAGCGACTGCTACACTTTGCTTGCCTGCAGCTATCCAATTAACATATCACCACTACAGAAAATATTGTAATATGCTCGATGTCCTAACAACAAGTCACACACTCCACTTCTATCCAACAATTTCCTTCTAACTGGGTTTCCAACATATTAGCAAATATCAGCGAAGAGCACACAGGAAGATATGCCATCAGATGATGCAGCCTGCCAAGCACCTTTTCCTATTGCTATGCAAAGTCCTGCTGTGGAGAAATTCCTGGTAGCTTAGAATATCAGGAGACAGAGAGAGAGAGAGTGAGAATGAGAGAGAAGGAAAGCTCAGCTCCAGAAGTGGAAAACATGTAACTTGTGCCCTGAGATATCGCTATGGCAACATTTAAACAATGAACAGAAAGCCCCGCAGGATTCTGCTCTCGCTTCCTTGGATACCAAATGTAAATCCTGATTCTCTATTATTGTGTGCATGCACAAGCGTCTGATTTTTGCCTTTTCGCTAACGGATGGCAAAGTATCCAGGCCCCCTACCAGGAACTACACATTAATTCACTTCCACCTATTGCAGCTTGTGAATATGCAACTAAAACACATCACTGGCATAATCATCTCCCCTCTTGTGTCTCCATTTCTACCCCTTAGAAGAAAAAAATGACCATGACAGCACAGTTAAATAAGAGGTACCTTTTATCTTTTTTTTTTTTTTTTTTTTTCTGAATAAATTCATTAAATAAACCACTCTAAAGTGTCACAAGCCAATCTCCAATGGCTTCTGCCATGACGGCAAGTAGAGGCAGGATCCTTTCCAAGGGCTGCTCCATCTCCAAGCTGCTAGACTCAAGCATTCTCCAAGGCTGCCTTCCAGATCAGCATGGCTGCTGCTATTCCTAAATCCTTCTCATCTGGGTTATCCTGTGGGGGCTGGAGGAGGCTTGTTTTTCTTCATGACTTTTACAGAGCAGCTGGCCATGGCATAAAAGTCCCTTGAGAATAGTAACCTGAAATCCAGTCAGCTTCACTATTCTAGAAAATACTTAGTAGGTGCCAAGTGCGTATCTTCAGAGTAATTTTCATCCCAGACTGAAAACAGCACTAATTCCAGCATCATTCCCTATCCCCTAGTTCCCTCACTAGCCATCAGAAACAAAAACATATCTCCAAGCCAACATGGAGCCACTCTGGCAAGACTGAGATGGAGGCTTTCTCTCTCTTTCTCTCTCTCTCTCTTATGCTGCTGCTCTGCACAGTGCACTCCCCCAGAGAACGTACTGCAACTTGGATAACCTGGTTTAGAATTTTTCACCAGCACCAAGCTCTTTCAAAATGTACTAAAATCCTGTCCTGAGCTCCATCCAAAATCTTTCTGCCTGATATTGCAACAGCAAGAATCTTCATGCCAAATGGGAGACAGCTTTTTAGGTCACAAGCAAATAATTTTAAAGCCTACATATAGGAAGTCATAACAACACCTCTGGAATCCCTTTGTTTTTCTCCAGTCCCACACAATTGCTTGTATTGGCTCACATCTACAGCATTTTTTCTTGGGTCTCACCTAATTTGAAAGCCCATTTTTCACTTGTCAGTGGTATCAGGCTGGGAGATATTGTGACACAATTTGCCGCTCCAGCAAACTGAACCTGCTTCAATTCTAGATCAGTACAAATCATTCCTGACATGAGAAAAGACACAAAACAGCCACCCTCCCTGCATTAATAACTTACACTTTGCTTGAAGTTTGAAATACGTGATCTCTGACCTTCTGGAAAACAATTAGAGCAAACAGAGCAGGACCTTCCAATAAAAGCTTTATCTTTCCTCCTGTACAAGCACTTAGTGTGTAAACATACACATAATGGTTCCCCGTACAGTGCCAAAAGCCCAGCTGGCTGGGGTCACTACCAAAAATATTGTCCATGGTTTGAAGAGGAGACAGCCCTCAGGACCAGCATATGCCACTGAATGACACACCTGTGCTCAGACACCTGTGAGGGAAGTAGCAGAGACAGACAGCTTCGGCCTCTGGTGGAGGAGATTTGTTGCTTCTCACTTAGCTGGATGTTTGGATGAATGTTTTGGCTATTTATTTCATGATGAGCCCTTTGGGCTCCGGATAAGCCCCAGCACAAATGCTGAGAAATGCTATACTTGTTCCCACTTTGATATTGAATGAGTTAAACTCTGGGTTGTTCCATGTGTCTTTTGGCTACTGTATTAAGAGAATGATTCACTGAAGTGTGAAACTGTTGCCTCTTTGGAAGCAGACACACATTCCTAGCTTTTTAATGTTGACAAGGTTTGCCTATTTCAGCCCAAACTAGTGACTAAATTTTCCCAGTGCTTCCTTACCATGTCAAGAAAATTCTCCTGCTAGTTATTGTACAAAATGAATAGGGCACCTATGACAGCTTTCTATTGTCCAAAACTGGAGTTGCTCTATCAAATTTTCTGTTTATGTGTTCACTTGACAGCAATCCAGGGAAAAGCTTGGAGATGCCTTTTCCTTAGGCAGCTTCTTTTTCCTTCAGTCATTACTGAGCAGCAGCTTAACATAAATTTAGCTTTTCTATTACTGCAACTGCTGATGTAAGTGTAGCCACCTCAACAGGGCATAGACTTATCATGATGCATGAAGGAATGAACAAGAGAGAGTTTTGCACTTATTTTCAGATGCTGCCAAACTTATTACCCATTAAGTGTCCCACCAGGAAACATGAGCCCAGAGAAAAAAAGGAGTTTAAGCGCTTCACATTAAACGATTTAGCTATATTGAGAAGGATGAGAGTAATTGGAGCTGGAAGGAACAATTTTTGCTGTGCCTGCTTCCTTCTTTTCTAGAACACAACTGCACAAAGGGTCTGATTTGTTCGCGCGGCCAAACAAAAACTCCCAGAGATTTCCTTAGGAGCAGAATTGAATCCTAAATCTTAATCCTTTTCAAGTAGCCACTGCTTAAGAGGCATGACCTCCAAACAGAAGCACACGGGACATTTGAGATGCAGAAGTTCTCATTTCCATTAAAGATTCAGGATTTACATGAAGTAACAGTAGTGATGTAAGGGAATGAAGAAAGGGGGGAAAAAAGGAGGAAGCTAATAATGGTTTATGTATTTATCCAGGGAAATTATAACTCTGTTTTGTGTTGTTTCATGCAGGTAGTTTGTGAAATGAGAAATGCTGCCAGAAATTAAAAGAGGTAAAATCTGGATCTACCAACACTTCTTTCCTTCCTGGCTGCTCTCTCCTTATCCAGAATATTGCTGTTAGAGAAAAACAAAATGAGTGGCAAAGCTAGCACCTTGCCTGCCAAAAAAAACCCAACAAGAAAACATTCTTATTCAATGGCTCATTTAATTAGCTGTTTCTCCCTCTCATTCTGCACCAGTTTTGGCCTAATACCTTCAGCTGGAGCCTTAACATGTGAAGGCCGTGGCTGAAGAGGGCAGAGGTGAGGGAGGACAGAAGGGGAAGGAAAGAAAAGAAAACTCCCTACCCACAAGCTATGCAGTCATGGCAGGAGAGGGGACGGAAGTAGCACTCTTCCCCACAGGAAAACACAGACCTCTATTTTAAACATCATGTTATCCTCCCTTTATTCCATACTCCCACATGACATTTCTCCAGGAAGGGAGAGATATTTACTGGTCTACTACACATCATTGCTAATTTGTGAACCCCACCATTTACAAGGCACTTTTTAATTATTTTCATTACCAACATAATAAGAAAAATGTCTCCTGACTCCTCAGAGTCCTCTCGCTTCTTGTCAATCAAAGTAAATCTCTTTCACCTGCCATGAAAGTCCAAGGGGACCCTGAAGGATTCACCACAAAATCACAGAGAATTTCCTAGGAGATCCAGAGGGCATGAGTGGCCAGTACAGCAGTTCCCTAAACTCCCCGTCAATAGAAGAATGTCCTCTCTCTGCCTGTTACTGTCCTTTCTTAGCAATAGAGTGTAAAACATGCCATTTCTCTCAGAGCTGCATCCTCAAAATCCATTAAAAGCCCCGGTCCCACACCCCTGACCCCTGCCAAAAGCCATCCTTCACCTCTCTGCTTGATTATAAAATGTTCCTGCTAATACACCAAATTGATCTGCAATGTCAGACTGGATATCAGCATTCAAATTAGAGCCTTGAATTATTTTAAACACTGAGTAAAGAAATAAACCTCCTCTGTGCATCTAATTCCATGCAACTTGCATCTGTTTGTAGAGACTGGGCAATCAGGCAGCACCCCCCCACACTCACTGCAAGGGCTTTCTCAAAAGATTTCTTTGCTAGGGGACATTTACAAATGCTGTAGAGACACACAGGCAGGTGTCTGTAACACCCTACCAAGGCTCGAGTTTTAGGAATTTGAGCTACTGTGAGAATTCAGTTCTATCCTCATTCCTTCCCTTCTCTCTTCCCAATCGCCCCCCTCCAGCCATTATCAAAATACAGCCAGGTTCTTTATTCAGGTGGAGGGAAAGACCGAGAAAATAGGAATAAGGATGAAAGAAGAGAGGCAATGGGGTACATTTCCTTTTCCAAAAAATAGTAAAATAGAAAGTGTACTCACTGTATTCCCAAAGACTATCCAGCTGGAAATCCGAGTGATTATGAAAAACCAGGGTGGAGGAGGGGTTAGAAAACTATTTCATTTCAGCAACCAAACCAAAATCAAAAACAAGACAGGAAATAAAAGAAAAAGGATATCCAATTGCAATTTGCCCGCAATTTCAGTCCATACAGGTGCCAATCCAACCCAACACTGCTGAACTCTCCCCCTCTGGCAATTTGCTTTCTTCTTCTCTGTCCTTTATTTTCTCTGTGGCTTTCAACTTTTCTGCTTAAAATTTCTGTAGTGGTAATGTTGATGGTTGCTTACAATGAAGAATACTGGTTTAAAATAACAGGAAAAAAACAAAAATCCTTGAGGAGGATGAATGGTCCTTTTCCTTTCTGAAACTTTTCATTCCACTGTGGATTGTTTGCCTAGTTTCCTTTTTCTGAGGTTTTCTGCCTCTCTGGCTCCACTGCTCCCCATTGCTCTCTATTTGTTTTTTCTCTGGAGAGCAGAAATAACTGTATTTCCTTTTAAGCAATCCTCCATCTGTATTCTTTTAAT
The DNA here is from genome assembly GCA_035048155.1 of Cinnycerthia olivascens. Taxonomy (NCBI): domain Eukaryota; kingdom Metazoa; phylum Chordata; class Aves; order Passeriformes; family Certhiidae; genus Cinnycerthia; species Cinnycerthia olivascens. Next base: position 20,042,391 of record JAWWMU010000237.1, read on the forward strand.
GTAATTTTGTTGTGACACTTAAGATCCAGGTCTTGCCAGGCAATTTTCTTTTCCCCCCTTCTTTGCTGCACTATCAATTATCCAATCCATGTGTCTCCACATTAGAATGGGGATTCCCATTCTTCTTTTCCTCTATACCCCCACGCTCCTTTAGAAAATAATCTCTTTTTGCATTTAAATTTTTATTCCTCTCTGTCAAAACAATAAACTTTTAGTCTCTCTCCCCCCTCTCCAAAGATCTGATTAGATTTCCAATCACAACCCAGTGCGCAATTGGATTTTTGATTTCGGCAAGAAGCCAGCAATCCACAGCATCAGCACCCTCTCCTTGTTTCAAACTCCACGTTATATCCTTTTTCCTTCCCTCCAACTCCTCTGCATTTTCATAATTTCACATTAAAAGAAATGAAGGAGGGAGGGAGTAGAGAAAAATTCAAGGTTCCCACCAGCTGTCAAGAATAAATCCATCACCTCGTTATTTTTTAAACATTTGGGACGGGTATTTTTAACGCCCACTCTTGCTTTTGCCCCCCCACTTCTCAAAAGCCTTCAGACATTAAAACTCCCCCGATGGGGCACAAAGAAACCCAAGAAGATGTGATTTGTCCTCTTAGCTGTAAATTTCAGAAGCACACTTTGCTTTTCATTTTAGCTTCCTCTCCATCTTTTGTCCAGCAGCTATATGCATCCAGAAGCACTGAGATGGATAAACTTCTATTTCTTCTTTGAGGAGGGAGAGGGAAAGAGAGACAGGAAGAAGGATAAAAGCTCTCCCGTCTCTGCCTCCTTTTCCTCCCTTTCTGTGTTTCAATGCAGGTCTGATCTCATTTCCAAGCTGAGCCTGGTGTATTTCAGATGTACAAGTTGGATTTCCCCTCTGCACAGCAGTGAGTTAGTCTCCCATCTTCTTCCACATGCCAGTTATCTTCCCCCTTTTCTTCCTTCCTTCCTGCCTCCCTCCCTTCCAAGATGACACAGTCCCAGGAGCGCAGCCGCTTCTTTCAGCTTTTAGTTTCATCCCTGACACGCATAGCCCTTTGCACAGCCGAAACGCTTCCTTCCTCCTGTGAGCTGCAGCTTGAATTCTCCCCGTGTGTGCATGTAGGGACGCATGTATGTGTATATCCAGTTCCTGACAGCTGCTGTTGTTGCTGGGAGTAGCTCCGCTTTCCAGTCGCTCTGGCTTTCTGTTACTCCCCACCTTTCAGTGGCACCCTAGGATTTGCAAATGTCCCAGGGCCGGTCTCTCTGGCTACACTCCTCCTTCTCCCCTTCCGCTCTCTCCCTCTTCCTCTCTTGCGGTTTGAATTTTTTTTTTCCCCTTGGTTTTTTTTCTTCCCCCCCCCCCCCCCGCCCCTCTCTCCTCTTCTCTCCCCCCCTTCCCTTTTTCTTTGCTTGTGATCAGTAAAATACAATTACCCAATTACCTCCCATCATCTTAGCACTGATTGGTCAATTGCATTAACACTTGATGTCAGGGAAAGGGACCGGGAGCTGCTCCGACGTGGCATTGCTGCCACCTGCTTGACAGACTGGGAACAAACTCGGGGTTACCTTAAGAAATCTCCAAGTCAGAAAGCAGTAATTGAAAAACAAGGGACCATCTTAAGGAAAGGAATGTCAAAACTCATTTTCTTAAAAACCTTCCTGATTCTGACAGTTCAACCAGTATTCGCAGGTTCCAGCCTAGCCGCTGAGGCAGAGTAAATGACAGCAAAATGAAGTGAGGAATAAAGCTGTCTTTGCAAAAGAAGTACAGGGCAAACAGTATTCACAGGTAACCAGTTCTGGCTACAGATGCAGAGGGACGATAATAATTTGAAACAAGGTATAAAGTTATCTTTGCAAAAACTGTAACAGTGAAAATAATTTGCATTGAAAGACAAGCTGTTTTCCAATTACAGAAATCTTGTTTAGAAATCAATGTTTGTTTAGAACTTGTATGCACATACAAATTACCTAAAAGTCCATTTTGGCAGATATTCAAGGGCAAAAAGCTTTGAACAGCTTCAGGATTTCAGTGAGTTTAAGTCCTACCTACAGTAAGTTGTGACAGCAACACATTAATGAAATGTCTAGGCTCACCTATCATATCTGCCACAGTCTGATTAGAATGACTTCTGACATGCATTTTGGAGTTTTCTGAACTGGCTCCCTAATTTGGGTTACTGAAGTACTGACATGTTTATTATGCTCTTGTCCACTTACCCAAGTATGTAAGATGTACTCATCTATATTACCTAAAGTGCTCATTACTGGGCTTGTGCCTTGTTTCTGTCAGGGATCTAAGTTCAGTGGAAATTTTACAGAAAATTTTGCATGTGTAAGGTCACATATAATATTTGCTTCATGGAAACATAATATGCATGATGTGCTGGCATTTGTCTCTCTCAAAATGAGAAAGATATTATTTATAGATCTAACTCCTCCACACAAAACCCAAAAAAGAAAGAGTCAGGTGCTTCAATGGTAATTACAGCAAACTTCAAATATTAAGCAGTGACTCTGAGTTATTCCATGCATACAGTAATATAACTAGTTCTTTGCTCGGTCTTCTCTCCCATAGCCAAGATATGTTTGGTATCCTTACTCAGACTTCAGCTTTTTTGTGAAATTGACACACTTGAAAATTAAATAAAGTTTAAGTTCTATGTCACATTAGAAGTTTTTTCAGAATTATAAAATCTATAAGCTAGCTGAATTCAGTCAAGTAGCACTCACTGAATCATTAACATTGACTTTCAGATTTATTCTACTGACTCAACAGGCTTTCTGGTGAGAAGGTCCTACTAGATATAAGTTAAGCAACTGGAACCAGGCCCAGTTAACATCTGATCTTACTATCCCTGAAATCAGTGGCAAACATAACTTACCTGCAATGTGTGAAAAGCTGGGTGTGTAGCAATAGTAAATAACCCAAACCTAGCGGTCTTTCAAAAATGCTAAAAAAGTCTCTGGGGTTTTTTGGGGAAGGTTGCGAGTGTGGTAGGAGATGAAGTCGCTGACAAGTAATCTTTTTCTCAGTTGGTGAGCTTATTTTGTTCCTGTCTGATTCACGGATGCTGCTGGTGTATTTTGGGTCTACAAATGTCTTATGAGAGTCTTTTTCTTTTTACTACTCCAAATCCAAAAAACCACAAGGTTGCTCCTTTTCCCAGAAGGATAAAAACGTTACAGTCTAATGTGTTTCCTCTACTGTTTTTTCCAAAAGTTCCTGAAAAATTTCCTGCTACTATTAAAGAATCTGTGAATGAATGTTTCTGTAACTGAATTAAACAAATATATAGGCATCAGGTACAGAAGATACACAATTTTGGGCTTTCAATCAGAATCTAAGACACAAACTCTGCTATAGCTACAGTATCTCTCTTGATACAAAGTCATACTTATGATAGAAATGTATATGTTTTCAAATGACATTAAAATACACATTTCTAACAATTCACTGCTTAAATAGATTATGTATCTCCCTGTATATAAAGAAAATATATTTGCTGGCATATATGTGGCTAAACAAGAAAATATGTCAAAACTGCAACATGCTCTAGGCTATGATATGATCTCTCAAAGCTGTTATCTTTAATACATCAATTAGGTTTTATCACCTAATAAACATAGAAGATAGTGTGATTAGCTTCTTAGAACATAACTGTAAAGCAATCTAGTTGGCAATATTTATAGGATGACATTCCTCACTACATGAAAAAGTAAATATACTTTTACTAAACAAAATAAACAAATATAATTGCATTACCTTTTTTACAAGCATATATGTCATGTGTGTGAAACCTATTTAAAACAAATATTTTAGTACCATCACAATAAAACATTCCTTAATCAAATGTTAAATCATTAACATAAATGATAGAACATAAATATTCTATCAGTAACTCAAGAGGCAAGTGTTCTGTTTCTCCTGCGTCACATCACATGTTGTTGCCTTGAAACAGTATTGTTTGTATACTGCCTTCAGTCTTGCCCAATCCTGGGTATGGAAGGACAACAGAACTCAAATGTATGTATTGGCAAATTTTGACACAAAAATCATGAACAGATTGTTATAAAGATTGTTATATAGATTGTTTCATTCCAACAGACAAGGCCAGTTATAAAACTGTCACTCTGTGTATGGCTAACACTGGAAGAGATTAGTGGAAAATACCAAATGTTCACAATACTCAGTCATTTGGTGGAAGAGAAACATGGCTAAAGCCTAAGAGAAAAGGATTCTGACCCTAAACAAAGAAGAAGAGTAACATTGTAATTGAATAAACATAACCAAAGTTTGAGGCAAATACTGTAAAATCAGACCACTTTACTTAGACAAAGTGAAAAGCAATTGCAACATTTTCCTAAGACAGTTGACAGTCCTGCCTTCCTTTTAAATAAAAATGAGGGAATCATAAAGAAAATGGTGGAACGTAATATTCTTTCTATTTTATTTAGTTTTGCTGACAAGAATCTGTTTGCATATGAGAGAGTACTTGAATTCTCTTATAACTTACTACTTTCAAAAGGGAATAAAACTTGCTGACAGACATACTTTTGACTGCACAGATCTCGGATCAAGCTCATTAATCAATTCATGAATTCAACAGAGATCTTAAAACTCTCAGACTATATAAAATATATCACATATAATCCAACAAGAGGACTGTAAATTTTCTATTGTAATTGGAGCCCACAGTATATAATATCTTGTTTATGTGATTTCACTGATTATTGTTCAATTCTTTTAATACAACAAGCACTAAAATCAGGTGCATACCATTAAAATTAGCAGCTGACTGATACTGCCTCATTTATTAGTTTTCATGGAGTTTTTATTTTGATTTTTACAGTTCTAGTGAGATTTTATTTTTTTTTCATGTGATTTCTACTGGGTCATGGAAGTGGCTTGGAAGAAGTAAAAGAAAAGATGTCTTCCTTCCAGAAAAATCTGGGTAAAACCACAGAACATGATTTTGGCACACAGATAGGTACATGCCTGTTCAATCAAGTCGTCTCTCCATAATATCACAATAATAACGTTTTCTGGTATGGATGAAACTTAATGGTGGGATTTACTGTTTACATTTGAAGGGAATCACATTCTCAAAACTTCTGTATGTTTATTGCATGTTCCCTGTGCAGTTGAGTTAATAGGACAAATTTAGAGTTGTACATTTGTACAAATTTTTCATCTTCCATGCTAACCATCCATGAGTGAAAACAGCCTGTTGTTTAGAGAGACTTTCTAGAATTTCTCCTTATGGGACTGAGTCACATATTGTCAAAGGTTCCATTATGCAGAGACAAAAACAATTTCTCAAGCTGACCAAGAGACGTGTCCTTGCTGGAAAGAGCCCTAATGGCATCCTGGGCTATAATAGCCAAAGCATTGCCAACAGGTCGAGGGAAGTGATCCTTCCCCTCTGCTCAGCCCCAGAGAGGTCACAGCTGGAGTGCTGTGTCCACATCTGGGCTGCCCAGTACAAGAGAGGCATGGACAGGCTGGAGAGAGTCCAACAAAGCAGTATGGAGACAACAGACTGGAGCATCTTTCCTGTGGGGAAAGGTTGGAAGAACTGAGACTGTTTAGCCTGGAGAAGAGGAGGCTCAGGGGAATCTTGTGAATGTCTACACATATGTGGAGGGAGGGTGCAAAGGGGATGGAGCCAGTGGTGCCCAATTGTGGGTACTAGGGCTTCTCTCTGACTGCCCTGGAGGCTCAGGGACCCAGGCAGGGGGCTTGGACACCTTGGCACAGAGCCCAAAATACCTGTGGTTTGGATTTTAGCCCATGGAAACAATTGCCAATCTTTAAAGAAGAATTACAGGTCACAAGAGTTTAAATAGAATAATAATAAGTTTGTCACAGGGTGTAAAAGTAGATTTTGGGTTTTAGTACAGGAGGGTGTGTGATGCCAAGATGGAGGAACCTCATGGCTTTTTAAGTTTCTTCCTTCTTCTTCACCTTCTCCATTTCTGCTGTGATGGTGGCACGAGTGATTGGTTTAGAGTAGAGTCCGACTGTCTAACATAGGTGATAGGTATTGGAAAGCAATTGTAAAAAATGTAAACTTAGTTTTTAGTATAAAAGATAAACACCTCCCCACAGGCAATGAGTTTGCCTTCAGCTGTCCTGCAAGAAAGACCTCGGCAGGTCAAAGAAAGAAGGTTTTAGATAAGATAAAATAAACAACCTTGGAAGCAAGACCTGAAGCTTCTTCTTTCATCTCGGGTGTGAAAAAAAAGACCTTATTAGCTCGGGAGAATTTCTGCAAAAGCAGAAAACCCGACACCCAATGGCAGAACCAGAGGCAGTGGGCACACACTGAAACACCAGAAGTTGCTTCTGAATATCATGAAATTTTTTTTATTATGACAGTAAGAGCACTGTCACAGGTTGCCCAGCAAGGTTGTGGAGTCTTCCCCCCTTGGTAATATTCAGAAGCCATCTGCACACGGTCCCAGGCAATTTGCTCCAGATGAATCTGCTTGAGCAGTAGGGATGGACTACATGACCTTAGAAGGTCCCTTCTACCCTCAAATATTCTATGACTCTGCAATTTTACAGTCTGTAGAAGTATTTGCATAAAAAGAAAATAAGAAACCTCATACTTAACCAGTACATTTTTTTTCTAAAATGCTCTTAGTTTCTCTTATTCAATGTGGGCTAAGGTGAGTTATATGCTGAGCATTCAACTCTCTTTTGTTTTCTAAAATGAAGATGTTTGGAGGAAAAAATATGAGAAAGATAAATTACTAACAGAAAAAATGTAATCCTAATTTTGCTCTTGGAATTGTGTTCTGACTAGGTCAAAAATTTCAAGTTTTCACTCTATAACTGTTCTGAGAATAGCTCCCAAATCCCATAATTTTCTTATGCAACTAATTTCAGGCATTGAATCCGAGAAGAATTGAGAAGAGAATTGAGAAGAATTCTCTCCTTTCTAAGACAGAGCACCATTGACCTTAAGCTGTTGAGACCTTAAGCTGTCCTCCATAGGGAGGAATAACTCCTCTGGTCCAATGGACCATCTCCAGATTAATGCAGGTGTAAATGATAACAGAGAATTCTTCATTTTATATCCATGCCCCATTTAATATGTATTTGGTTTTCTAAATCACACAATTATAAAATCATTGAGGTTGGAAAATATTAGTAGAGTGAAAAAGAAGGACTATTTATTTTAAACTGAATTTTTGAGAATGTAAAATTTAAGAATATAGACAACTAGACTTAGGCAGGAATGATCCATCTGTTTGAAAATAATATCTTTATAGTATGACAGCCTTTTTTTCCCCTCAGTGAATATTAAATAGCAAAAATATGATACTTTGACACAGAGATGAATGTGTCAGCCATCCTAATTTCATCTCCTGTGAAGCTGTTGTGACTGGAAAATAAAATTTCCACCTATTGAGAATTAAATCTTAACTACATATGCTTCAAAACTTTAATAAGAGACAACCTAGCACCCATATTTTCCTACCTTGTCCTTATGTTTAGCATAGATTCAAAGTGAAATTCTGATACAGGGAAGAGATTTATAATTTAACTTCTGAGCCAAAGAAAAGGTAACATTCAAGATCTTGAAATTTTAATCATAAAAAGCATAATGATTTATTTTAACCACGCAAAGAAAGTAATAGCTTTCAATAAATTGGGGAGGAAAAGATATGTTGCATAGAGAGGGCAAATTTTCAAAATGGAGAAAATAAGAAAATTTTGTGACATAAATAACATTTCTGAAGGTGATAACTAAAAATAAAAAGGTACATATAAAATAAATTATTTCAACTAAATATCTTCAGCATCTTTTATTTCCATGTCCAACATTGGGGAAGAGTCTTTACATGAGAAAAAAATTTCACTTTATCCTCATTTGTCAATGTGAAAAATAGCCTGTACTTTCATAGTGAATTTTTTATCAACTCCCTTCCTTTTCCTTCTTTTTCCCCTAACGGCTCATCCTTGGCCACCAGTAAACAGCATAAACTTTATTTTTTTCGAAATTTGCCTAAATTCAAATGGATTGATATACTATAATGCATATTATATAAGGACGTGATTTCTTACCTTTGGTGCTTGTAGGACTGCTGTTAGTGATGTGGGCATCAAAAGTGTTATAGCCAGGACTCACTGGAATTGTGCTTCCAGAGTCTTTGCATGATCTCAAGGTAGATTATTTGATTCTCTGCACACCTGACACTCACCCTGAAAAATGGAAATAATACTTAAAGTATGTGTTAAAGAGGAAGGACTCACTGTTATTTGGATTAGGGAGAGAAAAGTCCTCCAGTAGTGTCAGCGCATGACCTGACCCCATAATCACCACATGATGTGCACCACACCAGGCAAGGCAGACTGGAAAATACAGGGTAACAAATAGGGTAAAAACTCATCTCTCTAAATAATTATCATTATTTTCTGTACCCTAGCACTCAATACCTGATATTAAATAATTTAAGATCCCTGAGAGTGCTGTACTATAAATGTACATTGACAGATGTTGACTTAAACTAGATAGATGAGAAGTCAGGGAACAATTTAGTACCTAGAAATGAACTAAGGCAAGAAGCACGGTATTTGTACTCAGAAATGTAACTCACAAAACCTATGGTATAGGTTACTTAAAAAATTACTCTTCAACCTTGATTTCTCTGGATTTTTTCATCAGGTGTTCAGCTCTCCCTTCTATCTCCACATACACATTAAAACTCTACATCATTTAAAAAGCATATGAAATACTTAATCATCTTTCAGTATCATCTTAGAGAGGTGGATGAAACACTACAAGACAATGATGAGCCTCTTGAAACTCTTTTGGAATTTATTGGATTGCTGCCACTCCTGAACAGACCAATGGTCTGTCTAGTCCACTGTAGGGTCATTTTTTAAAAGAATACAAGATCATTCCATAACATATTGTTCCATAACTTTCACTTCATAAAACAGTGTAAGCTGAAGAATAGCCAAGACCAATTTTCATTGGATTTGCACTTAAGCCCTGGAAATGTTACAAGCAGAAAAGGTAACTTGATATTTTGGAGACAATAAGAGGAAACAGGCTTAATATGAATAAATATCGTTTTCCCTATCAGGGCAGGATCCTTTGAAAAGTTCTTTAAAAATCTATGGTTGAGAACTTTTCTCATTCTTTATTTATAGTTAGACATCCTAATAAGAAGAAACGCAGTCAGTCACAAGTGGTAAATGTGATAGCAAGAATAATGATTATTTAAAGGGTATTTATTTATTTATTAAAATTTATTTTTATTATTCAAGTTATTATTTTATTTTTATTTTATTAATAAACAATATTTTCTTATTATTAATTTTTTATTCAATGATAATTTAGGCTAAATTTTCCTACAAACTCTCTGAACTTCATTCCCAGGTGGAATGGTACAGTATTGAATCAATACTCACCTTACTGAATCACATCTGATCTTTAAGATCTAGGGAAGAGTTTCTTGTTAAAAGGATTACTTCTGGTGATGAACAGGATAAAACATCTGTAAGGGATTAAAATTGTTTTAAGAAGCTGCACATAATAATTATAATAATTGTTTGAGTGTGGAGAAAAAAAAAACAAACCAAAAAACACAAGAGGTGATGCACAGAAGTATGGGTTTGATCCAGAGATAGACTAAATGCTTTTTAGTTTTTTAGATCTTCTATTTCTCTCTCATTGCACTTTTCTCCTAGCTTAGATTGAAATTGCATTTCCTTTAAATTGTATTTGCTTTACACTACTTTGTGCATGTAGGTGGAAGTATAAAATATAAAAAAAGCTATCGTTTTAGAGATAAGGAGCACTACTGGCTTCAAAAATCATAGTACTGATAGTCTTTGAACAATAAGAAGGGCTAATATTAAGAAAATTAGAATAGGAGGCTGAAGACAACTTTTCCAAAAGTTCTTCAAAACATAATGGAAAATATATTTTGTAAAAAATCAGGAGGTCAAGGGATATGACCTTTCACTTAAAATGTTTCAGATGGGCCTTATTTTCAAAAGCAGAACAGCAATATTTGCTAAATCCAGCTTCAGTTAAAATGTGTTCTCCAAAGATGAGCCAACTCCAATGAGTCATCACTTTTGGAAAATGCATTTAATAACTCCACATATGAAGGCATAGATCTGGAAGCAAGAATTAACCATCTATAATCCTAAAGTACATACAGTACATTTTACTAGCATTCCTTTTCCAGAAGAGAAATTTAGAAGAAAATCTTAGGTTCAAAGAAAAATTTCAATCTCTCACAGAATTAGGGTTGCAAAGCTGTTTCAACTTCATATTAAAACCTGTCCCAAGAAACATAATAATCAAAGACAAATTAGTTTGGGGTTTTTTATTTAATGCTCCTGCCCTCAGTTGTCTTAGGAAAAGAAATATAAACAAAATAGAAATCTATCAATTGTTATTTATTGGTATTAAAAGAAACAATAAGTATATGGTTCCAAAGTGATCTTTTTTACAGAATTATTTTCCCATAACATTTCTTCAAGAATTCACATAGCTATTGAAAATCACAGAACTGTATGGAAATTGCTGTTTCTTTTCCTACATGACTACTGCAGATAGAAGAATCAAAGATTGGTTTGTTACTGCCTTTTTTAGATATATATAATCTATGTACATAGATGTTTGTCATGACAAATGCTAATGTTTAAATGCTTTAAGGTTTAAATGTAACTGGCATGGAGGTTTTATCTTTATGGTCATAAAGATTTAAGGAATAAATATTTATATAAAAGAATATTTGTAAAAATAATGAAAAATAATTGAAAAAAATTAGATATATATTCAAAAATGAACTAGACTTTAGATATTAGGAAGTATATACTTTTAGAGAGATCAATGCAGATTGGTCCTTGAACCCAGTAGTTTAGGATTTTCTGCTTGTTTGTAGGCAGAGTAACATTGGCATTGCTCCCATTAAATTAATGTGTTTAAGATCAGAAATTCTTATTGTTCACACAAGAAGTTGTGCTTGCTGAAATTATTTAATTTAAAATTTTCTGAGCAACATCAGAACATCAGAAAACTTGACTTTATTCTACAAACTAAACCTATAAGAGATATTTTAAAAGGTGCTTAAACACATGGATTTGGAAAATTCTGCAATTTACAGGCTTTGTCTAAGTGTATTAATCAGCTAACTCCCATATGTTTTCATCTTTAGAAGCCTTCCAGAAAAGAATATTACATTTTTGCTTTCTAATATAGCAGAAATTAATAGGTGCTAAATGTTTAAGGTCCATGTGTAACCTTGCAGGGGTAAGGAATATGTCTTACGGGTAGTCAGCACCATCCAGGTCAGTTTAATCACACCGATATTGATGGCTATTCCATTTTTTGAAAGACTTAATTTCTATTCCTTATTTCTTTGGAACAGAAGAAAACGAGCAGCTTGTCACTGTGGTATTAGGTGGGAGGCAGTGCATGGCAAGATATGAGTCAGTCATTAAGCCTGCTGGTCAGTTAAAAAAACCCAAAAAAAACCTCAAAACAAATTACACTTGTCATAATGACTGGAGCAATTCTATGCAGAGAGAATATGCATTAGGCAATTTATTCATAGATGGGAATTTATTTCCAGAATATGCTAATACCAAGACAGGGAAAACACTTGAGATACCTCTTCTGTACCTTGCTGCACAAAACTTCAAATACCTGTAACTTATACATTCCTACTTTAGCAAACTAATTGATGTTTTCTCTGGGCTAGTTCTGTATTATACCCATGCCCATCCTCGGGATTCTCTAAGGCATTTAAGTGGGATATTTATAGGGCAAGCATGCTGATGAAGACCTTGTATGCTAAGCTCCAGAATGACAAGAATTTCTGCTTTGGTTAAATGAGAGCAAGTATATAAATATATCCCAGCCTTTTGTCACAAAAGTGTGTGGGAGAGGCACATTAGGCAGGGTGCTAGAAGTGAGGGAAGCTCTAAGTACTTGCAGATATGACACATTCATTGCATGGCATGTCACTAAGACTGTCATAATGCACAGCAGGGAGTATGCACATTATCAGTGCTGAAGAGCACCGAGAGGGGCTGCAGAAGCCCAGGTCATGTGGGGAAAATACCTCTGTAACAATCCAGGCACAAGTTTGCTGCTCTTTGTGAAACGGATCTGGCAACACAAGAGCGGGGATCATCAACTGGTTACTAACAACCAATGAAACTCATCTGTTACAAATGGCAACAAATCTAAAAGGGTTTCCTCAGGTGGAGTCAGAATTCTGTATGTAAAGTAGTCTCCAAATATTATCCAATAAGATATATCAGTCTTGGAGAAAGCAAACTGAACAAAGAACAAGTGAAATGTTCAGTTGCATGGGTAAAAGCATCAGCACAGTGCTTTGCACCGAGGAAAAAAAGGTTAATCAAGAGAAGGTAGTATCTATAGGGTCAGAGAAATCACGAATAGAAAAATCTAAAATTACCCAGGAAGAATGAAAAAAATAAGTTTTCAAAGTAAGAAAATCAGATACAAACATCAAGTTCAAACATACACACACACAAGACAAGTCAATTAGACAAAGAAGGCAGTCTGAATTCCTTGGATATGAAATTGTCAACTTATAGATACAAAAATTATAACTCAGTTTCTATGTATTTGAAAATTAGCCTTTACAAATAAAAATCTATAGGCTTTTTCAAAAAAAATTTGCTTTCTTGAGTATTTGCAGACAATGAAATCATAATGGGCAAATTTATTTTCTAGTCCTATCATTAAAATTATTACAATATTCAGATAACTTCTTCAATTTTTCTGCTTCTTCTTGTTTTCTTTCCCCATATACAGCAGCACTCTCTGTGTAGGGATTTTGGTTTTGCATGACTTTAAAGTCAGACTTTAGCAGAAATTCAGAGAATCCTCAAACAGACTTACCAGGTCAGAAAACACTACTGTAGTGCCATTGCAACCAGCCCTGCAGGTTGCAAACTTTCAGGAAGCTGGGATCAGCCCTCCCAAACCTTGTCTGTACTTCACTCGTGATATTTCTTTTAGAATACATTTGATAATATGATAAAAATCACATGGTATTTTTTCTTGTTAAGAGTTTGAGCAGTAACGACTGAGGTGCAAAGCATTTCCTAGAAAACTACTAAGAGGAGCTAATTATCATGTTCCTCTATCAAGAATATCAATTATTCTTGATATCAGTATAGTATTTAGCTATCTATAAAACCCTGGAAACTTATTACCTTTCAATTAGCAAAACACCCACACATTAATTTGTATCGATGCAGGTCTTTTCATTGCAGTCTGTCTACAATCTGTGTATAGGAATCATCTTACAGACCCACAAAATGTACCAGCCTCATAACTTCTGGGAGGTGATTCGCAGCATCACCACACAGAACTTTCACATCAAGAGCAAAAATGGGGATTTGTGTCCAATTTCTTTCAAAATTTTAGTAGGCAAAAGACAATGATGTCACCATCATTTTTTATCACTATTCAAAGACACTTCTGTAAAACGACCTGAACAAAACTTTCTATCTTGATCAGGAATTTATTGGTCTAAGCAGTACAAAGTATGTTGCTCATTGTGTGACCATTTCCTAACCCACTGAACAATTTAAGAACAGGAAGCAAGCAATTTAGAACAATGTGGCTGTGGGCAAAGGTGATGTAGGAAGGTCAAGATGAATATAAAAGTGAAAACTAGAAAATATTTACGTATTCATGTCTTCATTAAAAAGTCCATTTTTTTCAATAAGCACTGCACCATATATAATTAATTATTCATAAGATTCAGAATTGTTATTTGACACCTTCTAGCAAAATTTTTTATAAAAAACACCTAATCTTCACACTTTTTATGGAACAACCAAACAAGTCAAAGACAAAAGAGAGAGGAAATACACTATTGAAGTTATGTTATGCTCTTTTTAAAACATTCTTTGTTTGTGTTTTGTTGGTGCTTTGGTTTGTTTTTGTTTTTGTTTTTGTTTTTCCATTAATATTTACAGGGGACAAATTAAATTAGAGTCATAACTTTGGAAGGGAAGAAGTCATCCAGTCCAGTGTCCTGCTCAAAATATTTCCAATTAAAGCAAGTATCTCAAGGCACATCCAGCAGAGACATACACCACCTACAAGAGCCCACAATCTTTCTGGCATATCTTACCTACTTTTTAACTACTCCAGAGTTTTAGGGGTTTTTTCCCTATTATTAATATGAAAACTGGGAGCTACAGTGAGAGAGGAATTGCCTAGGAATGCTGCCTATGCTGTCCTGGGAGCTGAATTCACCTTTGCAATACTGATAATGTCTATCGAATGGGAAACATGGTGTCAGAGGAATAAATAGCACCCACTACACTAATCTATGCACTAGAAATGCTTCACAAGGAACAAAATATTATCATTTTGTTATTACTATTTTAGATGAAGAATGAAAATATTGAAAAGGCAACCTTAAAACCAGAACAGTGGGATAAAGGAATTAAGAATGAAGAGAGAACTTCTGTATCTCCAGTACTTCAACAAGTTTATTAGATAAAGAAGTGATGATCTTTATGAAAAAATATCAACAGGGTATTTTGGCATATCTGGTTTGATTCTCTGAGTTCCTTGTGATATTCTGGTGTCCTGGACATATTCAGTATTGAAAATCAAGTTAGAAGGAATTATTCAAACTAAAAATGTTCATCTCAAATACCAGCCTTTCAAATACACAAGGTATAACTGGTACAGTATAACTTTTACCCAAATATATCAGAAGAAGCTGTATTTCAAATTACACTGGATCATTCCAGATGCAACTGGCCTACTTTAGCCTACATAAATTTATACTGTTATTAGATATTGTATATGTTTCTGAATTATTAGAAGTCAGACAAAAAAGACATTTAATGAAAGATAAAATGCAGCAAGCTTAAAAATTTTGATTAAAAAGTATATAAAGGTTTTTCTAATACGTGGATATGTAAGCTTAAAGTAAAATATTTAATTGAAATAAAATTATATGAAACGCAAGAGTTAGTCATAGGTAATTTTAGGATATGAATATACTAGGAAAGAGATTTACTGAGATTATAAAAAAATCCTGCTTTTGAAAGATACTTGAAAAAACTGAGAACGTGAAACGTAGTCTGTGGTCAAACATAGAGCATGTCCACTGAAACAGGAGGCCAAATGTGTACCAAGGATCATTCTTGGATATTTCTAATGATTATCAGCCAGTTCCTACTGGACCTGTTCAATGATTTTGTCAAAATAACCTTCATATGAAAAGCTGAATTGTATGGCCAGAGGTTGGACTTCAATGACTCCTGAGGGTCCCTTCCAAGATATTCAAGATATTCTATGATTCTATGTTATTTGTTCGTTTGTATAAAATGACTGTCAGCAATTCTTGTTTTATACATACATACGTATGTGTGTATACATTTACTTTGTCTGCTCCATACAAGCAGTAAAAATAATTTTGTGTGCAAATATAGCTGTAAATATTAACCTAGAGAAAATAACTTGGAGAGACTGATAAAGTTTAACAGGTATCATATGAGGATAGAGAAAACTAAATTATCAGAAGACATGAAAAATCAACTAGGGATCAGCATATAAATTGAGGTATTTCCTGACAACTGTCATTCCTATGCCAAAGTTCAGACAGGCGGTGGGGATGTCTCACTCTGACAGCCTTCCTCTGCTGCCTGCCAGTACTATCAAAGCATCAAGGCCTCTGAAGCAAAACCAACTGATTCAAAAACTAGAGCAAAAGGAGAACAAATTATTTCCTTATTATCTCATTACCTGTTTACAGCAACTGTGTATTGTAAAGGAGGTTTATGTAATGCTGTTTCATCAAGGAACTTACCCTGTACAGCGTTCAATAAAGGTGATGCAGCAGAATGCACTTCTGGCTATGGATACCTTTCTTCTATGTATATAAGACACAACAACAGACCTGTGAAAGATTATCTGAGACATTGCAGAGAGATGTTTTGACCCATGCTTACTCTGTTGTACATGAATTATACTAAATAGATTGCTTAAAGAGTTAGGATGCGTTGTCAACAATTCTTAAAATATCCATTAGTAATAATAAAATAAATTAATATGAAGTCTTAAAAACAGCAAGAGTGATTTCTATTTTTTATTCCCCAACAATAAAAATTATAACTGTAAAAGGCAGTCCTGTGCCTCCTCCAGAACACAGCAGAAAGAAGAAAATAAGCAAGACTAAATTGTTTGCTTATAATTTTAAATTGTTCTTGGCACCTGTATGAGTTAAAGCAAAAATGTAGCTTAATTTACAGCAACAGAAGAAAACTGGAGGAGTGGGGGGGGAGATGAAAAACTTACTAGCTTTAAGAATATGAAACCACAACTTTCTTCAAACTGCACAGTAACCTTGATTGTGATTCTAGCTCCAAAACGTTCAAATCACCTAACAGAAATAAACCAACTTGCATGTTCCCCATTCCAGGTAAATTCAGTAATACATGAGTCAGCTCTTGATTTACTCCTTGCCCCCAACACCTCTAATAATACTCAGATCTTTTGCTATGTAGTGTCACTTCACAGGAAAAAGTGATCGCACCAAGACTTTTCCAAACTTTTGTATTTGTATGACCTTAAATTACAGAGCATTTATTTTATGCCTTCATTTTCCAGACTTATTTTAAATCCTGATACATGCAAATCAATTCAGCCTTGAATAATTCTCAAGTTACTAGAAAAGTATGAGACAAAATGAGGAAATTGTAATGTCACTTGGAATTTGCCACAAATGGCCACCTTGCCACTAGAATGGAGTAAAACCTCTTATTCACACACTTCTACTTGTTGGACTTGCCATGCTTTAATGGTCTGTATGAAGTAAACACCAGGGAGAAAAATCAATTAATTTCCCTTCGCAAAAATTTCAGAATTTAGCTGAGAGTGATCTTGTGATACTCTTGCACATACTTCTCATGGACTGCTCCCACATAACCATAAAGAGTTTATTTGCCTCTGGAAAGTCATTGTCGTTATTTTAAGCCACCAGTTGAATTAATTTATTTTATTTTCATTTCTGTTTGAGGAAAACAACTCATTCCTGAAATCTATTGGAAAATCACAGCAGTTTTGTATTCTGAAAGTCTGAACAGAGGCTGTAAGTAGCAGAAATATATTATGAGTATTTTCCAGTGAGAGTTGTTCAAATCAGTCTGTTTGCCATTTCATAAGAACAGGTTTGTACTTTGAATATCAATACAGAAGAAACACTAAAATTTAGAAATAAAGTAATTTTATGAGGTCTGAGTGTAAGAATAAACATTATCTTGAATCTAGAAGCCATATAACCCATTTTATACTTAGAAAATTAACTGCTTTAAGCAGGTAATGCTTTTACTTTTCTACCTTCTCTCACAAGGTAGCTTGCCATCCTTTTGGATAAGCACACTACATTTTTCAGAAGGAATTTAATAATAGATATTCTACTACTTCATGGTCCAATATTTCAGTGTATCTATTAGAATGAGATTTCCAGTAACAACATGGAAAAATGTGTTACAGTACAAAGCCATATCCTACAGAAAACAATTCTTATATTAACCAACATATTCTGTCCATATTCAGCATTGTCTGCCTTTGTTTGCGAAAACTTTTCATGTGCTGAAAACTTTTATTGTTCCCCCACTTACATACTTTATTCTTCTTTTCAATGTCACTTGTTTCAGTTCTTTCTGAAAGGCCAGTTTTTCTAGACCTTATTTCTCCTCATTGCCAAAATATGTAATAGCTCCTTTTTGAAGTTGAATTTTAAATTTCATTAAAACCCTCAGAAATCCAAAGCAAAAATGCTGCATATAGGATCAAACAATGTGTCTTTTGTTTTGAAATTATTATTTCAAAATTGGTTTTAATAGAAAAAAAGAAAGAAAATTTCATTTTATTTTTACACCAGTATACTTTTTCTTTTTTGATTTTGAATTTAAAAGGATTAGTTGGGAGATCATAAAGCATGCATTAATAATTTTTGTCTTTCAAAAAAGAAATTTTACTCATAAGTTAAAATGCAAACACTTTCAATAATCTCAAAATCCTAATTATTAACAGATACACAATCTGCCCTTGGGAAACTACTTGTTCATATAAAATTGTTTTGCCAAGATTTCCATGTGCACATTTAAAAATTACTTGTGAAAATGTCAATCAGTTTATAAGTGTTTTGTTCATATCATCAAGTACTTCTGGGTTATTTTCTATATTATATTTTGCATTGCTTTGTGAGATTCAGTGTTAAATGACTCCTAAATCATTCTAGTAACACATCTATTTTTTTGTTATTCAGATGGCCCTGTCTGTACTTAACAAGATTTTCATCCAGTTTTTCTTTGTTTGGTTCCCATCCATTTTTCCCATCTGAAGCTTGTGTATTAAACACAGTACTGTGTCTTAGAAGGATGAAAGACCACATACCACCACTTTAATCACACTTGCTTAAATTTACATCTGAACAGTGCATTTTAGATACCCATATTTCTAGATATTTGTAATTTAGATCAGCAATTTAGGAAAATGTGAAAAAAAAACCAAGAAATATTATAGCAAAAAAATGAAGAAGGAAAAATGTCACTGTATGTGACTCAGAGTGATGATTTTCAACTGTTTGTTCTACATTTGAAATGAGGCAAAGCTGATGCATGACAAGGTACAAACAACCATTGCATGGAACAATGTCTCTGTCATTCCCATAAAAATGCCTGTGTGGGTTTTATCAGGAAAGAAAAACTAACCTCTGAAAATATGTTTAAGTATTCTACTGGGTTTAATAAGAGCATTGGTGCTGAGTATCATCCTACAGTGCTTTTTCAGCAGTTACCAAGATATGACTTTTTAAATCTTAAATAGAATGAAGACCACATACACTCTGTAACTGAATTTTAATGCCTAAAATGTTTGTGGAGGGAAAATAAAATAAAAACCCCAAACTACTACTCAACTCATCACATCATCACTGATCATAAAACAGATGAATTCAAAAACCTGAGTGTATCATTTAGGCCATACTCTCTGAATAGGCATAATAGGCAATATAGCAAAATTATATGTCACATTCAATTGGCATCACACTGACATTTTGATATTATCAGAGAGGGAAGCCACATCTGTACTTATACAGGACTGAACTCTAATCTGTTTTCCATTTTGTAGATTTCTTTTAAGAATGAATTAATGAAAACAAGTGTTTTCTTGTAAACATAATCATTCTAGGCTGTTCTGGTAAGTTAAAAAGGATTCTGATGTGCTTACTTGCTGAGTGCTTGACATGAGAAGGAAACAAGGATTACTTCCCCAAAAAAAGCAGAGTGGAAAAGAATTCTGAATAACTTATGCTCCATGCAATTCTCAAATCCACTCATTTTTAAACAGTAACTTTTGGTACCTACAATCCTAACCAATAAATTAATTGCAAAACAATTGAGTTCATCTCGACGACTTTTTGAATAATTTTTCCAACCAGTAGTTAAAACTTTGTAAATGGCAACTCATAAATCAAAGGTCAATCAGGGTCTTGAGAGCTGTGATATTAAAAAATACCCCACAACTTTGCATCCAAGGTTTGGACTTGGAAAACCTTCAGTGTCCTACTAAACCCCAGATTTCTTGAACTGCTCAAATGAATAATTTAGCCTTGTTGATGGACTTTCAGCTATAAATAAATTCTTTAAGGATTTCTGTTTCTTCAGTTAATGCAGTAATGGTTAACATGAAAAAGGCTTTTTAACTAAGAAGGAAAGTTTTTCTTCTGCTATGGGAAACCTTATTCTAGGTTTCATATTTTCTTGCATTTTATATACAATTAATTCACTGCAGAGTTTTAGTGCTGTATGAGTCATACCTAATTGCAAATGTTCATTCACTTTTGGAAGATCTAGTCCCAACACAACGAGACACTTATGTTCATAGCAGCTCTGTTTCATATTGTAAAAGATTTATAGGGAAAATATTCACATTAGCTGTATTTCTACACCAAAAAAAAACCACCCCAAACACCAATAAACCCACCCATCTCTCTCAGAAAAGATGCCAAATCAAAAGACTCCAAACAAAAAAGACCAACCAACCAAAAAACCAAACCAAACAACCCGTAAAATCCTTATGAGGATAATCAATAATCTCAGTGAAAAACACTTAGATTCTGAAGTTCTAAAAAAATTTGCATGAGAATTCGATAATTCTCTAGCTTTAGGATGATCTGCTTTTTCTTTAATTTGAACACCAGAGTAATGAAGACAACTCTCTGCCATGTGAAGACAGCTGTATGCTGAACACAGTTTGCATTTCAGTAACCACACAATACTCCTACTATCAAAGATCCTAATTCATGGGGATATACCGAGTACAATATACAGTGGCGTAGAAACCTACCAGAAGGCCTAGCAGCCGTTTACAAACCACTGTTTACTTGAGAATTTAAACAGTCTACAGCTCTTGTGTGAAACATTGCACAGTGACTACTTCATCTGCTAAGATAACCAGACCTTCTGGAGATGTTAGTAGCAAGCTGTATATAGAACAATTCCTATAGCTGAGTAATTTGTACATCAAATGATTATAGTCTAATACCTACTGGACACACGTAGAACATCTCATCAGGCAAGGGATGTTTATGTCTTTCTTAATCACCTCTCTGAAGCTCCACATCAGTCAGGTCCTAATCACCTCAGTTTCAGGACATTTTTCTGATCTTGCACATACATTGCTGTTGATCAGAAGTATTGTGTTTCAACTTCACTGTAGTGTGACAAGAAGAACCATGAATAAACACCAACTAAATCTTTCTATGGAACCATTATCTCCACACAGCCTGCAACACTTCAACAACTAAGTTAGAAAAAAAGCCAAATTTACCATCTTAACATGCAATAATTTCACTCTCCAACCCCTTGAAAACCACTCCTACCTAAGTAGACAAAATAAGCAGTGATAGCTTTGGGGGCAGAAAAATCAAGTAAGTTGTTAATAAAATTTTATTATTTTAACTTAATCGATTAACTGGGTAACTTGAGGCATTTTTATTTTCTTCAATTAAGAAACATTATATTCCATACCATGAAGAGATTAATATTTAATGCAGTACTGCTTATGAAAATAAAAGAACTGAAAATGCATTGCTTTAAGAAGAGTTTGAGACAATTTCACTAAGAAATTTCCAGTCCAGTTACCTTCATAAATAGCTACCTGAAATATCTTACATCCACTAAAGTTTCTTTAGTGAATTATATTGCTGTGCTTTCCATTTTACTAATTAGCTAATGGATAGCAGGGAAAACAGCAAATAGCAGTGGAAAAGATTCAAGAAATTTCTACATTTACAAAGGGGATAAAAAAAAAGGCATCAAATTCTGGTAAAAGCTGTAATGAAACAGCATCAAGACGCAGATTAAAAGTGAAAGTTATTTCTTCTGTTGAGTACTCAAAGAAAAAATGAGTCAGCATTAAAACTCAATTCTTTTTACTGCATCTGCATGCATAAGAGTGAACAGTACTCAATCATAAATAAAGTACAGATGGACAGAGCATCATGAAGTGACTTTGTTAAACTTTGTGAAATCTACCTCAGCAACTATTAATAATAACTAGGCATATTTAATTGGGATCATCAGGTCACAAAGGACATGATAACATAGTGATATGTTCTTGGCATGACAGAAATGAGTTTTGGCCTGGCTGAGGTCTCCCATATGTACTTTGTAAGCCCAGCTAATGAGGCAGGACAATCATTAAACTTGGACAAATTAATATTACATGAATAGGAGAATCCACAGATGCAGTGACAGAGATGAAAGTAGGTCACATTCTCACAATTTAAATAGAAACAGTCTAGACAGCATTAGCATGAACCTTGGAAGACTTGTACTGAAACCCTAAGCACAAATCTGTTACATCTATTATAGCTGACAATAAATATAAGAACAAAACAACGAGGAAAAAATCACAGATATACATAAAATGAGAAAAAAAGAAAAACTGCTTTGGCTTTAGCTGGCATTCAGTGGATCAAAAATGTTTACAGCATGCCCAATAAATAGGATAAAAAATAACCAATATAACAATTATTTTGAGGTAATTTCCCTTCAACTGCTGGTGACTGTAACAAAATATACATCTCCCTGTTATTTTACAAAATTACTGAAAAGGCTTGTTTTCTCTAAAGCTCTTGGCAGAACACACAATTTAAAACAAGCAAAAAGCCTCACTTAACCCATCAAAAAAGCTGTTATATAAAGAAGCAAGAGTTCCTTGTTCATTCTTTCCTTTCACCTTTACTCTTTGCTCTTTTCAAGAGGATAGAATGGAAATGTGGAGTGGACACATGAAGCAGCAATGACATGATGAAGA
The DNA here is from genome assembly GCA_035048155.1 of Cinnycerthia olivascens. NCBI lineage: Eukaryota > Metazoa > Chordata > Aves > Passeriformes > Certhiidae > Cinnycerthia > Cinnycerthia olivascens. The sequence goes on from JAWWMU010000237.1 coordinate 20,064,746, forward strand.
CAAACAATAGAATGCCCAACATGATAAACTGAGATAGGAAAAATGGTCTCTGTTTAAATAAAGGGAAGAATAATGTTTACACAAAAATAACAAATATTCCTTATAATTCAACACTTACATAATATGTGGTCTGACTAGTTCCCAGGTGAAGCTTCTATTCAAAACTTTTCGGTACCACAGAAACTTTTTCTGTGCTGTGCACGTCTCTCTACCATGAAATGGAATGATACAACAACCAAATACCTTTCAAAGTCATGGATATTTCATAATGCATTGTAAAGAGAGGATATTTTTGCGGGTTATCTTTTAGTGTCTGCTTGACCTGTGTCCCAGTAGTACAAGTATTTACTAACAAAACGATGTTTTTCAAACTGTAGTTCCTTCTATAAGAAAAAGTTATTACCCTTTATTGTATGGTCCTGCTACCTTTGCGGATAGTTACATTCCACCAAAAAACCTGTATTAGGCTACCCCAACTCTTTTTTTTTCTCATTTCAACTTTTTTTATAAGAAAAATAAGGTAGGGTGTAATGGTTAGTATTCACATTTTTTAGCATTTGTCCTTGATTTTTTGCATCTTCAAGAAACATAAGTCTGTGTACCTTATCTGTATTAGGTAAGTACAGAAGTAGAGCAGCACTCAAATCTTTAGCATATAAGCAAAAGATTATATTGGAATCATACAGCATTGAGTGATTTAATCTAAAACCACAAATATTTCAAATATGTTTTAAGCAAACTCAAACCACACATATTTCAAATATGTTTTAAGCAAACTCAGTTTTTATATATATGAAAAAGTATTCATTTACCCAACAATTAAGTTCTATTGTTGTTTTAAGCATAGAATAGATAAATTTTCCTGTCGTTCCCAAACAGTTACACTGTTTTCAAAGAGGTAGAAGCCCCTTTGTAACACAGTTAGGAAAACAAAAATTATTCTAAAATGGCAAAGGGAAATACTTTAGTCCAGAAACAAGGTAAATGTTTCTACTTTAACATTTGTTTTTTCTGAGAACAACCATTAGAAAGGTAACAGTAAGAATAGATATTGCCCGTTTTTTTTCCTATGTAAATATTGTTTCTTATGAGAAATCTATTAAGTGTATTTATCCAAGTACATATAAATATATCAGCTTTTCATTACTGCTTTTAACTACCTTTCAAGACACATGCATAGTTTTGCTTTTCACAACTACAAGCATTGAAGCAGCGAGACACAAATGTGAAAAAAAATTATATCATTAATCTTGTATCTTGAAGATCTCAAGATAAAACACAGAAATAAGTCATGTCTTCAAACTCTCCTTGGGTTCAGGAGTGCCCAAATTACTTGGAGAGTTCAGAGAAGTAGACTGACTTTATCATACACATTAATACCAAATGTTATGCAAGTTGAAAGGCATCTGTCTAGAAAATGTCTTTATATGATTCTTTGTCCTAGGTTTAAACCAAGATTCTCCCAGGGAGTTTAAACAGCTTAACAGCCAGATGCTGCAGAGCAGTATTTGGCATACGTAGAGCTGATAAAGTTACCAACTCTAAAGTGAACAGAAGAGACTGCAAATGTTCCCAGTCCTTACAATCAAAACAGCAGAATGTATAGGTAAAAACTCTTAGCTGAGTAGTGTGTGGCTTAAAGCAGAAGTAAATACCAACTGGTACATGGACATTTAGACTATATGTGTTATTTTGATAGCCAGCTGTTCCACTTCCAATTATTCTAAGTTACACCAGAAAAGAAAGTAGACTTCTGCATTTAGGAAGAGTTGTTACTTCTCGTTCCTAAAGTCCTGAGAACTCTCTTGATGGGCCAATAACAAAGCCTTCCAATTTTACTGAAAAGTATTCTAAGTACACAGGAAGTTGAATCATCTAGTCTCATAGACTGCCTTGATTCAAGCAGCATCATAAGGATGGCCCAAATTGTCACTGACGTCAATAATTTTTCTAAAAAATTATAGAATTTAATGTAAAATATTGTATTTTTATGAATTCTAATTAATATTCTCTTCCAATGAATAATAATGCCTCAGAAAGAAGGATCCTCCCAGATTTCCAAGGTGAGTGACTGTATGACATGAACAGAGAAATTATTTCTCAGAAGCTGCTACATCAACTTTGCAGATAACATAAAACAATTTTGGTTTTCATTGCAAAGTAACTTTCTGGATTCATCTTTGCTATGGATAAGTGACATGAATTATGTCCTGATTTCCTTCATCAAAATACTTCATTTTACACTCAACAGTACAGCCTGGAAAATACATCTTTCTTCATTTTCAGGAGCAGAAAATTTCAGCTAAACAAGGCCAGCCGCATTTTCAAAATTTCAAAAATCCTCATTTGAAAAACCTCACTTGTAGTATTTGATAAATACTGCTGATTATTCTCAGTTCAGCAGTGCAGAATTTAATTTTAAAAAATCCAGAAAAATTATTCCTGGAACACTCCCAATACCTTTAACAAAATTTCAGGGAGCTGAAAGTTACTTGCAGACAAAGACCTGTATGTTATTCTGTTATTTTCTTAGAAGTCACCTGCAGCAAATAAGACAGCTCTCACTTTCCCCTCAGAATCACACCACCATGAATACTTTTTTCCCAAGCAAGTTACAGTAAGGACTGGCAGGCCAACAATTATGAATAAAGAGGATATATTATATACACTGCAGTAGTGACAACAGTATAGAAAACCTTCTACTGTTAAGGCACTGGGAGGAAACACTCCATCTATCCCAGCCAGAAGACAGCATTCTTTATTGTCTATATGAAATAAGTTAGCATGTTTCTCTTACCTCTCAAGGAAAAGATGCCAATGTCAGAGGCAACATCAAGTTTAGGGCACTGGCCATCGTTTTTGCAGCGAGGCACAGACTGTGATCGTCACAGAGAAAAAGGTTATGGTTCAACTCCTAGAAGCAATCCCTCTGGAGACCTCTTATGGGGTTTACTGAATGTCAGAAGGTTTTGCTGTTCCTGTCTGCTAGACTTGTGCTGCAGATAGCAGGATTTCAGCATACAGTTTGCCTCTTTCTATCAGATTCTAAATTCTATTAAAAGTGCCTATGGCACTCCTCTGCTAGGAAACATTTAGCACTGTCACAGACACTCATTCCGAGAAGTCATTTCAAGGCACCAGAGTGCTTTTTAAAACCTCTGCTGTGTATGCACGAGCACCAGAGTCTGCAAGTACCTGCACACAGACACTATCAGAAAAAACTACCAATGACCTCCATACATTAACCCAGAGGAGACAACAGAAGTGAAACCTTACCCTCAGTTAGTTTGGTTACAGTTCTGTTATTTTGAGAGAGCACTTCTGGCCATGTTCATATTTTACACAGGACACTTTTCCTCCTAAGTTTGTTTTTTTTCCCTATATATACACACTATGGTACTTCACAAGAGAAGGGACCAGCCATATATTCTACTCTGGCAGTAGCATCTCCCACAAACATACAACTACAATCTGACATGCTATTTCAATTTCAAAGACTCATCTTGTCTCTTCATTTCCTGATATATAAGCAAATCCATGGTCATATCAAAGCAAACAAAATCAATGGATTTCGTGACACAGTAAAGACCTCCAATCACTGGAGCATGACAGTGCTATTCTGCTTGCCCTCATATCTCCATTATCTACCCAGAAGAAAACCAGCATTTTAGGTCATCTAGATTTCCCAAACAAATGAATTGCAAGTTTTCTGAATCAGGGTAAGGCAATGAGGCTAAAAGTTTGAAATTTATGTGAAGTTCCAATATTTATAGTGAGAAAAAACCATGTGTGTATGTATGTATGTGTATAAATAAGTATGTATTTAAAACACATATAATAAGATTCAAATTATCCTTTGCTGAATATTATTGTCATTAGCTCAGATCATTTTTACATGAAAATAATTACTTCAGTTTCTTTCCTAAACTGAATCCAAACAGTATCTCTCCAGTAGGTCCAGTAAGCAGTTGTCAGAGCTCCATGTTGAGATGATAGTAGCAAAATGGCAATTCTGATGTATATGTGGAAGCTTTACAAGATTTATGCATATTCTACCTTTATTTCCACTCAGAAAACTTCATAGGGACTAAAGAGTCTACATTTTTGTTCACACTGAAGTTATAAGTTTGATTGGCAACAAAAGCTATAGTTTAGTCTTTAATGAAAGCCAGAGAAATAACAAAAAACTACCATAAACATTTAATTCCTCAAAACTTAATCAAGAAGTAAAGCTGGAGTGGGACTAAACAGTAGATGTGAAATATAAACATTCATTTAATTACCTTCAAAATGAAGGTATTTTCCTGGTTACATTCACAACCACCAGTCAGGTTGGAAGTCAAACTACTACCTGCTGGTGACTACTTAGTAATTTACATCAAAATAGGTGGAGATCTCAACTTCATGATTTCCACATCGTTTTGAGAGGTGTCTGCTATTTAGACAATTCAGGAAAGAAGCCAGTGACAGGGATTCCTTCTGACTCAGGTATTTCAGTAGAGAAGAAAGTTTTCTTTAGTTTGTAGTTTTCCACTCCAGTAGGTTTTAAAATATCTCCTATGATTCAGATAAAGAAAGAAGACATAGAGAAGAATAATAATGCAATATGCAGAAATAGTTGAAAATACTGAGATTGTGGAAAGGGAAAAGAGTGGTACATAAACTTCTTTTTCTTTTCATTTTTTTTCTTTCAAGACTAATGTTTTTATGATTGGAATGGAATTTAATAGTTACAATAGAAAACCCTGACCAACTGCCATATTCAAATAACATACTGAAAACCTTGCAGAATTACCTTGACAATCAGACAAACATGCTCCAACTATTCTTCTGTACTGGCTAGCTGCACAATTCATACTTAAATGTATGATTGAGAGGATTAACAAGATAAATGCAGTTTCAGACTATGAGAGTGAGAGGATTAACAAGATAAATGCAGTTTCAGACTATGAGAGTATTCTAGTCAATAGATTAATTTTATGTAGAAGACAAATTTATTCCCAGGCGAAAAATATTTATGTCTTGCAGTAGTTTTAAGTGAATTACATTATATCTCTTACAATAAAAAAAAACAACCAAATGAAAAAAACAAACACTGGTTACAAAGGAAGTTTATTAGATAGAGACAAGTTTTAAAAGACAATCTACTTTTGGCAGTGCCTTCTTATGCAATCTTAAGAGCAGGATGTTCAAGTAAATGAAAGCTACTGTATTTACAAGTTTAAGAGGAATCCCAGCAGTCCTCCATCCTTTCATGTGCAATCACTGCTTATGGAAGTAACTATTGAAGGCTGTGGCTATGCTGAAGGCACCTGGCTGTGTTCCTAACTGCACTCAGATGAAATGAGGCAGAGATGAGAATTACCGAAAGTGAAACCTCTACTATGTTCTTCCCAAGTATTATTCTGGTTCCTCTCATAAATCAAAGCTAAAAAGCTCCTCTGATTCTTCAGCGGTTGCCAATAGAAACTATTAGCCACTCATATTGGGTGGGAGGCCAATGTGTAACAGGATGTAACCAAGAATACTATTTTCCTAGAAATAATCCTGACATCTAGAAGAGAAAAAATAATTTCTTCCTGCTCCAAACACTCCTTATAATGTAACTGCATAAAATAAAGATGAGGACAGACTTTTAGACCCAGGGCCTGAGATATTCAATATTCCTGTCGCACTCCAATTACACAGGAGGCCCACAGTAGAACTCCAGTGTTTTGCAGTGACTGTACAAACACCCGCTCACATGTCTGGGGAGTGTGGGCCTAAAGAAAAGAGGAATCAGTTAACTCATTTAAATCAATCCCTTTGTGCTCCCCACTCAGCTCCTGAGCACTGCCAGCCAGAGAGCTGAGACTGTCTGCTGCTGTTCAGTCTTCCACAACTGCCTGACCTTTCCTCTAAGCATATTAGCCTACAGCAGATCCAGCCTCAGTAGTCTTTTGGGGCTGTGGACTTTGCTGAGTTTTATCCCACAATCAGTGTTCTGAGCCCCAGGCAAATCCTTCAGTGCTGCTCTTCTTATCACAAAGTAATTACCTGGCCTTTCTTATGGCTGGTTTGAATTCATGGGTTGAACTCACTGAAAAGGTTACGGAGTCAAAAAAATAAAATTCGAACTTCTTTTCAGTCAGTTTTCCTGACTTTGTACAAATGGAGTCAGCAGCTTGAGAAGTCTGACAGGCAACTTGACTGAGTCTGTCAGATGGTCAACTGATCACTTTCATGTTTGCCAAAAGGATAAAAAACAGAAGCATATTCTATTGACATTAAAATACATAGACTAGAGACAGATTTCTGAAATGACACAGTAAACCACTCTGGAGTGGGAGGATTTTTTGCATAAGAATTACAGACTTTCTCTCTAAGCAGAGTGATTGTTGTCTACGAACATTAAAAAATTTCATGTGGAGTTTTATTCAGGACAAGTACTTTGTGAAACAGAGAAGAGGACATTTGTCTGAGGAGTTGATTTATTTGCCTTCCAAAAGGCAGTATTTGATTAATTTTCTAGAGAAGTGTGGACTAAGTCCTGGAAAATCTATAATGTTATGCTTTGTCTTGTTCCAAGCATACTTTTGTTAATAGCAAGCTGGACAAACACTGAAATCAGTGACATTTGCAGATCACAAGTGGATTAATTTCAAATGGGTTCATTTTCCTAGACTACCTGAATATATTCATTCGAGATGTTGTCATACCCAATACAGATGCAATAGGATCCTTCAGCAGAGGGTCATCCTGCCCTACCTTTCTTCTTACTAGACTAGAAGTTTAGAAAGAAGATATATGAAGTTATGTACTGCCAGTAATCTTTTTGTTAAACATATTGCAACTCTCTAACATTTCCAGATAATACAATATAAAGCTATATACTAAAGATAGCAAACCCAACACAGTATGCATTGATATTTATCCCATTTCACACTAAATGGATTTAAATTTAAAGATCAATGGCAGTCCTCCCTGCCCATCTGTTATATATATATATTTTTATATATATATATATATATATATATATATATAAAATTCTAAGATGTAAAGGAAGATCAAAATTTCATCTTTTGTTATTGGGAAAAAGCCCCCCTTCACATTACTTGTGAAGGACTTTTTTGGAAAATATTATTTTGGTTAAAGTGATAGTAATTCCTATTAGTGGATGAAGATAATGTGCAACTAATTAAAGAAATATTGTGTATTTCATCTCCACCCATGTATTTTTTGCATCAGGAACTAGTTAAAATAATTACTTATAAGGTATTTTGATTTCTATTTTTCATAATGGGCTCTATGTTATCTTTATACTCTGATAAAGACTTAAAATTGTGTAACAATACTTGTTATATTTATGACTGAGAGAAGCAGATTTACTTCTGAAAGCAAAAAGCCCTCAAGAACAAAACATTTAAACATACACAATCGGGGGTATTTTTAATTCCCCCATCATTACATGCAGCCCATACGTTGCAATCCACACACAGACTCTGTGTATATGTAGATATATATATTCACAATATATTGTGATGCATATAAAGTTGCCTGCATAATACATGTTTTCCATTTATGCAAAAAGTTGCAATATGACTACTTATTTTAGGACACTAGTATCAAAGTTTTCCACTCTCTGATTTTCCCACTTAAGGAATTTTGTTTTTTAATAGCATTTCTCTTCCCCCTCCTCTGTGATATATACTTTTTTGGACTGATTTATATAGATTTAATACTGTTACCTATGCCATATAAGTAAATAATTTTTATTTGGCCATCTGCCCTATATAATGTATCTCCAAGGCCATACTCAGGCTTGCACTTAGAGGCACCAGGGAGGATATGTCATGAAAGTTTATGAGGGTAGCAGATGTTCATTCGTGCTGTTTGATGTCGGTGAGATCTGGAATTTTACCACTAAGAAATCCAAGAATAGAAGTCACAAGGGCAACATGCAAGCTTCCTGCAAACACACTACTAATCAGATCAGTGTTAAAACTGGGAGGAATTTATGTGCAAGCAATCCCAGGAGCTTCTTTAGCAGTTTACTCCTCTTTGCTATATTCCCTTCTCTTACTCGTTAACAGATCTCAGAGCTTACCATTAGTCATGCTCATTTTGGGAAAGCTGTGTAAGGCCTTTGAGGCTTGGAGGTCTCCATATAATCAGAGCCTTCTTACCATGAAGAGAACACAGGAATTTACTCAATTTTTTATGCCTGTTTGACCTAAAATTCACTTAGTAGAATGATTTTTTCATTCACATACAGTGTTTAAAAAAAATAAATATTTCACATATATATTTATCACCTATTCAATAAGTGGTTACAGAAATTTTTGTGTCTGTTTCTTGGCAACAAAATAACATAAAAAATATTCACGTGTCTAAATTATTTAGAAGCATAAACTTTGTTTTCTGTAGTGAAAATGGCCCTCATACACCTAAAACTAACTGGTTTTCAATGGGTTTCTGGTTTCTACTTATGTAATTAATTTATGATTATGAGAATTAAGCTCCTAAGTCACCTCACAATCATTAACAAGTTTATTTTAGTGGATAATTAAATTGACAAGCATGAAATGAACACTTACATGACAGATACACTGAGGGATGAAAAAGTATTAGAAAGGATTGATTGGCTGCTGATACACTTCCATTCTGGTCTCTGAACCATCATTTTCATACAAAATATTCCCAACTATTAACCTTTCTAGGAATAAATATGAGTTTATAATATCAACTGAATTTAATACTGCTGATCTTGTTGTGGCTCTTTCTTTAGAATGGAGAAAGAAGATACAGGAAGGGCAGTTTCAATGAAGGAAACTAGAGATTTAATATGTACTAAGATCCATATAGAACAAAATATAGATAAAAATATTCAGAGAAAGAACTCCTATCAGTAGGTAAAATACTTTAGTCACTAGATTTTTACAACATAGACAAAAAATCTCATTGATTTCTGTTACAAAAGTGACTGTTACCTGAAAGGAAAGACATATGGAAAAAAGACTTTTACTGGGCTTTAGATTAGATTTTTTAGTGACCAACAGACCAGAGAAAGAAAAGAATACATCAAGTTAAAAAATCAGACTTCTGCAACAATTATCCTTTGTGAAAATATATTCACACTGTATTCCCAAAACATCCTTTTCCATAGGTCATTTCAAAGGACATGTACATATGTACTTTTTAAAATGTCACATTAAATGGAAAACACAGACAAGACAGAAGAATTTCCTGACTTAATTTTTCTAAGGAAACACTGAGCTTCCTCGAAAATTCATAACACTCTGTCAGAATTTCATTCTATGCAAGAGCAAATGAAAGGCACAGCAGAAACAGATTATCCATGGCATTCCTAGAAGTGATAATAATAATTACAGAAGCTAAAATTCCTGTCCTTTTACATATTCCACCTTCTATGCATTTACACCTTATTTTCAAGATAATTTGATTTCTAGTAAAATATTTCCAGTATTATCAAGTTTTCATTTCATATATTATGACTTATTGTGGGCAAACCAGAAGTAAAACCACGAACCTCTGGATAGATAGGTGGAAAATCAACCTTTTCCATGGAGTCAAGTCTTTTTGTCTCAGAAATTTTCCACCTTATTTGGGCTGTTATGCTTAGTGCTTTCTACAGCATAATTGAATGACCAAATCACTGCAAACCAGAAATGTTCTTTCCCATACCCAGATCCTAATTAGCCACTTTGAAATGCTTTTTTTTTTTCATGAAAGAAAAGGATTGGGATATTATTAACAATAGAATCTCCCCAGAACTTTGTTTTTATCTGTTATGGTTGTTTGTCTGCTCCCCTTAACTTTATTCAGTAATGCAGTTTCTGAAAATTCTTTTGCTGTGTTGTGTGACATAATGGAGGTACAGACACTGTTAACCAGTCATGCCTCTTCATTTTTCTTGATGAATTATATTCCTATTTCCTTCTCTGACTTTATTAGAATCCAAATGGACAGAAACAGCCTTAATGTCGTAATTAGGTAATACTGGCTAGATAAATGTAATACAGACAGTAAGAAACTAACTAACTAAAAAAAAAAAAAATTAAAAAATTCACTCTTTTAATTCACATATTCATGTCTTTAAATCTTCTAGATAAATCCCCACAGCTTTTTGGTAAAATCTCCAAATCAACCCATTTGAAATTTTATCTGAGAAATGCTATAATGCAACAGAATTACCTTTTGGCTAAACCACTACTAAACTTCTCCTAAACTACAGCATCAAAATAGCATCTTCCAGGAGAAACCTTGTGTATGTGCTCTGGCATTTAGTGGCTAAGAGCATAAGTCAAATGAATAGATGGATTAGATAAAACTATGTTAAGGATAAATTAAGTATTGATAAACTTGATAAAACATGATTATAGTCTAGTGTGCCACAACACAGAATGACATATGGCAGAACCAAATGTCAATTTAAAATGCTGTAATGTGCTCCAGACTTGAATCAGCATGGTGATATGACAAGAATCCTAAATAACAAAATAAAAAAAAATGTAAGAGTTGTCTCTAGTAGTGAAAACTTCAAGCTTTCAGTTCTAGTTTAGCCAAATATAAGACTACAGAAAAAAAAATAGCCTACAACACACCAAAGCCAAACCCAAAAGCCAGTAAGTGTGATTATTATCTTTTCAGTTAATCCTTATCTCAATAAAAATTCTTCTATATTTAAATATTTGAACACTTGCTAGGAGTGGGGCTCAGGACAAATTTCAAAGGAAGACTAGTAACCAACATTAAAATTATTAATTTCACAGTTACAATCATTGTCACTGATTCCCTCAGGAAGACCAGTCCTGAAGGAATCTCATGTGTGAATGTGCATATAGACAGTAAGAGAAGTTTTCTGCTTTGGAAGCTGCACAAGAATAAGAGCACATTACCGAGATTTTAAGATCCTGTATCTACAGTACTGCCTTGGTCCATTCACAAATCCTATTCCCAACCCACTGGATGTTTGTTTGTTGGCAATTACAACAGCTCTTTAGTCCTTCAAAGAGATTTATTCTACAAACAAACCATGATCCTTTCTTAAATTTTTTTTATCTCAAAAGAGATATTTAATCAAAATTATCCTCATACTTTTTGAATTATGGGCATGATTTCTCTGCATCTAGCAGAAAACTAAGACTCATCAGAAACACAGTAGAAACAGATATGACGTACAGTAAACAGAGTAACACAACCATTTCATACATCATATGCTGCAGTTGTCATACACATTTCCACTCTCATGAGAACAGAGCTATACCTTCTACCAAAATGTACACTCTTCACAAATTGTCAGGATTTGACAAGGGACTCATCTAGGAAAGCATCAAAAGAAGAAAAAAAAATAAAATTAATTGTTCCATGTAAGTGCTTGGAATCTGGATCTCAATTGAAGCACTCTGAGAAATGAAGGCATCTGCTCTACAGAGACACTGTCAGCTTCCATTTCATGCACAGCAAAGAGCAAGAATGTGAAAAAGTATTTCTCAAAGAAATAAAAAAAGAGAAGAAAAGAATTAATAAGCTTGACTTCTACAGAAATAAAAGAAATAATGGTTAGTATGTAATGCCATCTAAAGTGTCAGCCCTGGAGACTGATATAATTTTCTTTAGCCAGAATGCAAACAGTGTCTCATAAGCTTTCCAATGAACTAAAACATGTAAGAACCATTTAAAGAGATGACAGGACATTAATTAATTTAAAAGCTCCTGAAAAGCCTGTTAAGAAGAACACTATATGAACAGAATTTTTATTGGAACTATGACAGATATATAACAGATCTTTCACATTAGTTCCCCTATTTTACACAGTTCTCCCAACAGTCACTTACAACCACTTGCAAGCATTTCACTGCATAACACCAGACTCCTCCAGGCTCTAGAATGGGACTCAAAACAATTGACCAACCAACAAGATCCTTACTACTCTGATAGTGGGTAAAAATTCCTTACTAACCTCACTCACTGACTAATGATTGCTATAGTCCTGACTCAGTTGACACCAGATTCTTACCACAAGCCACACTTTTTCCATACTTTTTATGCCAGCCATTTTTTTAAATTCAAAGAAAGGAAAAGACACAAGTTACTGCATTCCTCTCACCTAAGACACCAGGTTAAAAAGCGTGTCTGTAGGAATATAATATTTATAATTTATGCTAAGAACAAAAAAAATACAATGAAGGCACTGTGAATAGACAACAATCACGTCTTCTTAAGGACATCAGCAATTCAAACTTTTATCAAGTTAATATGTCATTAGACTATGGGAAGAAAATAAAAACTATGACCAGAAAAAGGCCCAAACATGATTTTAAAAAAGAGAATCAGATTCTGTGAGATTTCATATGACCTTCCTATGATCCTGTCAGGCAACAGATCCTGTGAAGTGTAGGTGATGGTTTTATGTATGGGCTAGATAAATATATGTCAATAATTAGTTACTATCTTCATCTTATTTTTGAAGATGGAGGTAACTTACTTGACCTGTTCAGGTCTCTTTCAATGGAGTACCACTCATCCAGAATGATTGATATACTTACTCAAGAGTAGGTTTTCTTGCTGTATAACACAGCAAAAACCTATATAGTAAGAGTTATTATCTTTTAAAATACTGAATAAAGAAAAATTATGAAGTAACTAAAGGAATGCATCATTCTAAATAAGTGGAAATAAAGATCGTGGATGATCGCCATTGAGTTTCATAACTTTGGTAGGATTAGTGCTACACACAGTCACTTTTGGCTACTAAATATGAAAAGTAACTGTATTGGCCATTTTCTTAGTGTACTGCTTCTAGCCATACATAGTGATGCTACAGCAGAAAATAAAAGGCTTCATATCATATTTAACTAACAAATGAATTGGAACCTATTTCCACAACCTTGATGTCAATTTAAATTATTGATATTAGAGCTAATTGAATAAGATTCAGGGCAAAATAAGTAAATTTCTTGTTCATCTTTTCCATGAGAGTCATCAGAAGCTTGAGTTACAGTTGTCATATGTTAATGTAAAAATTAAATTAATATTTGTACAATTACAAAATAGCAAATCTTCTTGACTATATTTCCAAAATCTTTGATATTATAATAAAAGTGACTGACCTAGACAAGAAGCAGTATAAAAGACATTATTATTTCTAATTGAACAACATATTGAGTTAGAGACAAGCAAATGGAGACGACCTACCAGCTATGTATCTCTTTTTTTAAATGGCAGTACAAAAGAACGGATGGATTCAAAATAGATATGGGACAACCAGAATATAGAAATACATGGAGATCTGCTACCAAACATCTGGAATAAGTTTCTTCTTACTTGCTTGAGTATCATGTTTTAAGAATTCAAGCTGCAAACACATTGAAGTAACCCAAAAATCATTTAACAACTTGACATATAGATAGAGAAAGAGCTGAGGCAGGAGCAAGGTATGTGGTTCCCAGGAGGATAATCCACCTGAGTTATAACATTTCCAAATGTGCTGCATAATGTAAGTATTAATAGGACACAGGTGCCTTTGCTGTTGCATAGAAACAGGTGCACTGAGGCGAATCAAGTTATTTTTAATAAAGTAATTTCCATTTTAGACAACATAAGGTAGAGATTCTAGAGACAGCTTCCAAATTCTGAAGTGCCTGTTGCTGCCCACTGACACATGAGTCTCCATGCTTTGCAAAAACACATTATCATGTTGGATTAAACACCACAACTGGAGATAGGACCAAACCTTGGTGCCAAAAATTAATCCAGAAATATTACCATTCAAGCATATCTACTGAGATAAAGATCTATAAAAGCAAAGAAATATGCCACTGGAAGTTTAACTGACATGTAGATTAACCAAATTAAGCCGATACCATAAACAGGAAGAGGAAAAAACAAAAAAGATAATTAGATATGCTATAATAGTATCCTTATTTTCTGCTGCAGCTTAAAATCTAAATAATTTTATAAAAACAATATGCTACTGCAAACCGCTGTAATAATGTTGCATTACAGTCTCAGTCTCTGATTGTAAAACAACACTAGAGCAGGATTAGCTGTACTTGGATAGAAACATCACAAAAACCGTGGGGTATTTGTGAATGCAATATCAGCAACATATTAGCCAGGTTGGAATCCTTTTTTCAGAGAAACAATCTAAGCCAGCATCTAAGCTTGGCATGCAAAACCTCTGATGAACACAACCTTTTCATCTCAGGTTCATCACTAGCCCCAAAAAGTTACTGAAATGCCTTTGGAGAAAAATGGGCTATCATTGGTTCTAGAGTCTTCAGAACTAATCATAGTCTGAGGAAATTACCTACATTTTCAGCAGGTTGTTTTCTGTTTCCTCGCTTAAACTGTTCTGAAACTTTGTTCAGTGTTAAGAAGCAGCTGTAGTATTCCAGTACAGAAATAGTTCATTTAACCACTAAGCACATTATAAATAGCTTCAATTATTGCAGTCTAAAGGAACAGTGTTTTATGCTGATTAAAGATTTGGTACCTTAAATTCAGAAGTATTTGCCTGAATAGCATTTTGGCTGCAGAATATAACTACCTTTTCATACTAGATTTGATCCATAAAATCCAGTTCCTGGGATATGCCTCCCTATTTGTGCAGCCTCCCCATTGCAACTCCAGAACATCTCCAGTCCAAGTGTATGCAAAGCTTTTTAAGAGAATATTAAGGTAAAGGAGTCCATAAAAGAAATCATAATCACAGTCTATAAAATGGCATAACCTAAAGATAAAGGAGAAATGGAGATGAAAATGAGGATACAGATGGGTAATTAAAATTATGTTTTTACATCTGTGGTTACAAACTAAGGCCTGCATTAACCCTGACCACAGGGAAAAAAAATAACAATGCTGAAAAGCATAACCTTACAGTATATAATGAAATACCAGATGCAGCCTATGTCATGCAGTTAAATACCAAACACATCTTTTAGAACTAGTGTTAAGAAATAGAAGACTTAGAAGACAGCAAATTGCAGGGTCATTTCTCATTTTCTGATTGAAAGAAACCCCATATTTATTAAAAAAAAAAAAAAAAAATCAGCTAAAAGGGCTCTTTCTCTAATTAACAATTATTAAGAGCATTGGAAAAGGTAGCTTCAAGGGAACACTAATGACCTAATCCTCAAGCAGGGAACCCTTGATGATTATAAGACCTTCATTTTTCCAAATATCAACAGCTTGTTACGATTTCTGGAAAGTTTATGCACAAGTTTCTTAATTCAGATAATGCATCTTTCTTACAATGAATGGACAATTTTATGCTAAACAAACTGAGAGACTCGTTTATGTTTCTAAGTCTGCTATTGACTTCCTGTGTAATTTTGCATTTAATTTCATTGAACGTTTCCCCATCAGTTTTGAGACTGCTACGATACTACGATAATGAAGACCACATAAGATACTAGAAATATGTATTGCAGCCTTCCATAGCAACAGAAAATTCATGGCTTTTTTCTCCTTGGGAAGATTATAATGGATGTGCAATCTTAACATCCTAAGAAGAAATATTTTTATTAGGGACAGTGTATCTTGATTAACTGCATATCTGTAGAATAAATATAAATGTCAGGACCATTAGGTGAGATCTTGTAGCTTTTTTTAGTTCAAAACTCATAATCCAAAACTGTTACATTATTTTTAGTTCAAAACTCATAATCCAAAACTGTTAATTATATATTAAAAAAGTAATTAAATGTGTGTGTGTGTAGAGTTTACACAAATAATGCTCATACACAGGAAAGACTTTTGTAAGAAGAACAATCTCAAATTACATCCATCACACATTTGTGCACCATACCTAGCAACGTATATCCTGATGGAATTAAGTTCTTGAGACCACAGAGGTTAATCTGTTCATATTCTTGAACAGAGACAATTAATGTTAAAACATTTTAATCAAGATCAATCTAACGTCTTAATTCTATCAATTTTTATATTCTTTGTCGCTAGCCCTTTGCTTAATTCTATTCTGCACTCATCAGCAAAACTTCTAAAACGACTTCTCCGAAGTTCCTTAAGGTAATTTTTTCATTTCCTGTAAACACAGTCAACATGAAGAAAGGTATTTATACACTTTCTTAGGAAGGAATATAGAATTAAATTAACAGTATCATAAAACATAATTGACTGAATGTTGAAAAGTGCAAACTGAGTCAAAAAGAAAATCTAGATATTCCCAGAATTAACTACTTTTCCTTCTACTTCAGGAATTTACAATAGTCAGCTTTGTTACTTTGTTTTCTCAAAAACTGAAAAATAAAAGCAGGACAATAAATGGATCCAATTATTTTTATAAAAAATTGTTCCAACAAAAAGACCAAGACCAGTGTTTCTTTTCCATTTGCTTAACCCAGTCTGAACTGAATGAAATTTTTCAGCGTGTTGAGCGGATGCTGCTTTCAAGCACTAAGAGCGCCTAAATCCTCCGAGATCCTGGTGTTAGAAAAAGCAGGTTTAAAGAAGGGCAAAGGCCATTCTCTCAGTCATTATCATTCTCAGATGCAAGCCTGTTGCTCAGTAGGGTAACATTCATGGAAACTACACTCAGCAGTGTCAGCTCTTTGACAGATGGCTCCCTCCCTTAAAGAAGGGCAGGCTTTTTGAGAAAGACTTTTCTCCTCATTTCTTCTACCTAAGATAGGAACAGATGAAGGTACTTCTCCAAACACAAGGGAGGACTTGAACCTTGCTCTTTGAAATAATTTTATCCACTGCATAGGAAACTCTGAACATTTTTTCGGCACAGTGAGCAAGATAAACTGTAGATTTATACTTTTTTTTAGTGCAGACCAAGTTATTTCAGGGAAAGAAATTATATCTGTGTGCTCACTTGACAGTGATAATTATATTCTTATTAATGTTAGGCAAATATTAGTGCCTTAAGAATTTTTAGTGTTCACCCCCTAATTAGCTTGGTTTGTTGTATTTTTTAAACTCAGTTCTTTATTTATTTATTTATTTATTTATAATTTTTTCCCCCTCTGGACAGAGTAAATAAGCTTACTAGAAGGGATCTTTCTCAAAACTTACTAATAGACTGTAAATATCTGCAGTATTTTCAATTCATCCTATGTATTTATTCAGAGCAAAAGCTGAAGTCAGAGACTTATAAAAATACTTCTTTCATATTTAAAAATTCAAAAACCCACATTAAGCTGCTGTTTACTGAACTACTGAAGAAGAATTATTATTGTAATTTAAACATTAAATTTTTGCAAATAATTAATACATTGAAGAAGATACTAATCTGATTACAGACAAGTGAAAATATGTTGAAAATAAAGCATTGCTTACCTACTCAGTGTAATCACATTTTATCCATCTAAGTGTGCAGAGAGAATCACAAAAGCAAAACATAAATAAGACTTGTATGAAGAGGTTTATTATTGCAGCTTGTGAAAAAAAAAAAAATCACTGTTTATCTCAGCAGGTGAGTCCAGGTCTTCCAATCATTAATTAATTTGGAGGAGAATCTGAATTATACAGTGAAATATAGCTTGACTAACCCTAAATTTCCATAAATTTAAAATTCAACTTTTTTCTTCCAAAACTTTGGTGGAAATTTAAGATGAAATTTTATCCATTTTTATACAGTACTAGAAGAAATAATATTTTTAACTAGATGAGTCCATTAATTTTTTTCTAGCTTTTGTTTTCCTATGTGGGTCTCATACCCTGTCACTAACTACCTTTCAAGGAGCACAAAAATACAGACAGAAAATTTTTTCCAAGCCTTGTGTGTCAAGACATGAGCATGATTTTTAAAGACAATATCACAAATATTCTCATTAATACTTGAGACCAGAAAGGGCAGAGACTCAAGACATTTTACAAGTCATATGTAGAAGCAATCACCTGGAATTCAACAGTTCTTTCAATCTCAATTACAATATTCAATTACTAAAAAAAATTAGTTCAGCCTATTCATCCAAACAAAGATCACAGACATATTGACTAGTAATCCTTTTTTTAAATCCCCCAAATAAAGAAGAATATGGGAAAGGGAGCTTTTTTTTTTCCATGGAAGTTTTGCAGTCTATAAATAAATACTTTGTAAATAAACAGGAATTACTTATATTCTTAGAGCACATGTTCTTGTGGGAAATTGATATACACAGTGAATGTAGAATGATGCAAGTTTTATCATCAGCATCCCTAGACTTCAGACATTTGGGAAAGATGTCTCCACTTTTCCAGTGACAACAGGAAAGAAGATTAGGAGATAAAATGAGACAATATAATGTCTTCCAAATAATGTCTTAAAACAGCTCCCTTTAACACCTACAGTACTGAAAAACACTTTACATGCATACAAGACAAGGCTGCAATAAGATTACAACATGCAGGTTGTCATGATTTACTAGATGCTATGGAAGTTGTGTAACACTTTTCAAATCCAAAATATTTCACAAAGGACATGGAAAATAAAAACCTACATAAAAAATAAAACTCCATCTGAACAGTAGTTTAAAAGACTTAATAAAATCTAATTTTTCCTCCCATCTGGGTAGGAGCCATCATTATTTTCTAGAAGAAAATTATGTTGTATTAGTTAATCCAGTTATTACCCTAATGCTGGCAATCTTGCAACATAAAGTATTGTAAAATATAAATTTCAGACTCTTGCCTCTAGACAGATGAAGGGATCAGTATTAGTTGTTTCCTCCTTATTCCTGGAAAGGTATGCACATGGAATTAAGAGACACACTTCAGATAATGGATTTTGGATAGATTTACACTTTTTCCACTTCACAAATGTTTTTTTATCCCACCAGACATCTTAGATGATGACTTGATACGTCTACAACTTTAATACAGCTACTTTCAAAAGTCCAGTATCTGCTCTAGGCTGAAAGCCACTGTCACAGAGTTTTATGATGCTGTGAAGATGCAGAGACCAACCATGTATTTCGTTCAAGACCACAAAACAACAAAACCAAATCACAGTCACCTCATAATCCACAATCCACACAATTAGATAATTACAGTGATCACTGAAAATGCTGCAACCCAAGATAAACTTGGGGATTTTAGTGGAGGCAAACCCCAAGCCTATCATATTGATTTTCCGGTCTGTCAGCATTTGAAAACGACCTATATATTTTCATTTCAACTTTTCCTTGAGGTATTTAAATTCCTTTGATTGAGATGTGCAGCATTTATTTCTTGATTTCTTAACAGCTAAACTAATTCTTCAGGAATTAACCATTTTAGTGTGCTAGATTGAAGGAAGACACTACAACTCACCAATTCAGGGTAAACTGGTCTTTCATTTTTATTAGACTTCTCTTTCTACCAAAATAAATACCAGTACAAGAGATTGACTGCAAAAAGTATTTCTGCACTTCAGTTAGCAACTGGAATCACATAAATTATTTAATATTAATTTTCATTTCAAGAATAAAACTTAAAACTATTAGTAAGCATTACTTTTATAACTTTAACACATAAGAACCATTCCTTTGTGTAAACCAAATTATTAGAGAATTCAGTAATAAAACATGCCAACTAATTAGCCAGAAAAATTAAAAATTATGGTTTTGTTACAATTCAACAGGGTTTTAAAAGATTGGTCAGTTGAATTAAAGCTTAAAGTTGATATACTGAAGTTTATTCAGCTCTTGGAATTGAAAGGAAAATTTTTAAAAATCATTTTCAAGCAAAGGTTCCAAACGATTTATTGCAAACAGTGTTCTGTAGAAAACAAAATATATTGCAAAGCATGATGTAAGTTTCTATTCATTATTAGGGAAGTCAAAGTTCAAACAATTACAAAATACTTGCAGGTGGAAGAGGACTCTGGAAACCACATCATCTAAGCTCTCTGCTCAAAGTAGGGCCAACCAGAGCATATTCCCCAGGATAATATTCCACAACCTCTTTAAGCAATGTGTTTCACTGTGTCACCATCCTGACAGTGTTTTTCTTTTTTTCTTTCCAATGTATAAAAGATATTTGGAAGAGGTAAAAACATGCTGTAGGGCAAAAAGTGGAAGACAATTGGTCTTGATGGCTTTCAAGGGCCTCAGAAAATGTGGAGAAAAATGAAACATTCAGCTCAAATAGTAATCAAATTCCAGATGAAAAATTCACATTTTGGGGGGATTTTTAGAGGAATGGTGTTTGAATAGTTTTACAGTATGTACGGAAAAGGCTTTGAACCTGAAAGTTGACGTAAAACTCCTGCACAAAAGATCAAGAATATTTGTTTGAGATTTACACCTTGACTCAGTTACGTCCAGTCCCAAGATCCAATAAATCAGTTCATCACAATCATGTTTCACCATCGGGCTATATGGCAGTGGTACTTACCTAAAATTTTCAGTGTTAAACTGTTTTGGTATTTCGGCCTGATTGTGCCTGCCTCATAAAAGAGAATTGTAGAAGAGTTGTCTGTATTCAAGATAGTCTGTCCAAAAGGTCTGCTATAAACCATAAAATTACTTGTTGTTCTCCTTATAATCATTTAATACCAAGGTATCAAACGACCTGCCTCCTTCTCCTAAAAGACAGGATAACTTCTTTCTTTCTATACCCTGAGCTCTGAAAATCATTACCTGCACTGTCCACATTGAGTCCGTGAGTGACTGGCACAATTCAGCCCCTGCAGTTTATATCTTCAGAGGTGATTATACACTCTACCTTTGGTCCTTTTCCCAAAACTCAATTCATTCTCTTAAACGACATACTACACATCAGGCTCAATTAATCTTTACTTGTAAATCCTCTGATCTCTAATCTTTCTCATAGCTCTCATCCACACCTTAAAAATGTTTATTCTTTGATCTTACCACCTCTGAGATTTTAAGGTCAGAGACTGATAAAATTCAGCATATGGGGAAATATGTCATCTGTGTGAAGAAGAACACCATAAAGAATGCATAAATGTAACTGGAGATTGCATCACACCACTGTTACCATCTGCACTGAGGATGACATCTAGTCATAAAGACATAGAAAATCAAACAGAATAAGAAGGTAGAATGAAAACAAAACACAAAACAAAAACAAACAAAAATCCAAAACAAACAAAAATCCAAAACAAAACAAACAAAAAAAAATCCCCAAAGTCAAAACCAAACCAAAAAACCCAAATTAGCTCTGTATGAATTCTTTAATTTTCAGTGAAAATATGGATTAGCATTTAATTTTTATAGTTGCTATAAAAAAGCCACTTTATACATATCAATAAAATCTACATGAGATCCCATTTCTCTGTAATCTAGTTTATACCTGCATTCCATCTGCAATGAAGCTTGTATTTGTACCTCCTGCTAATTGGAATGTAGATTACTGCAGAGTATCATGAGGGGGGGGCTAATTTAATCTCAGTACATGACCTTTTAAGATGCTTTAAAAACCTTAGCAAATTTGCATCTATTAGATCGTGAACTTCTCAGAAGAGATGATACATTTAAATACATATCTAGTAGAATTATTGTTAGTAACACACTAGGAGCAAAAAATAATGATTAGCATACCTTGCCATTATCTACTTTTTAAAAATAGATAAGCTGAGTCACAGTGTCAAGTGTATTTTTACATTACCAAAGTAATTTGTAAGAACAGATTTGTTCTTATGTACCATGTGGGTGCTTTACACTCAGGTCCTACAGAAACAAGATTTACCACAGAGATTAAGATACGTAAAGATATGATAGGCTCTACAAAAACTGTCCTCGGTATCTGCTGGCTGGGTGCAGGCTGTAACTTCTTATAAGGTAAACCAACATTGTAAAGCTAAAATAGTTGATTTTTCAGAAGACCTGAGCTGTTTAGAGGTAATCAAGCTTGCCTAATGACATTTTTCAGTAGCCAAATTCCAGCAAAGAGGCCATACATATAGTTATTAAAGACAAACACGGTTAATTTAGACTAGTACAGACAGAAAATAAATATTTCAAGGAAATTTTGCAAGATATAATTTTCTGAAATGGCTGCTCATTCAAAATACACTCAAAGTAACTTTAAAGGTTTTCTTAACCCTTTTAAGGCTAAACATTATAAAAGACTACAGGAATTTGCAAAATATCTGCTCCAGAAACTGAGAACCTCAACCCACAAGCAGGAATAAATGAAGATTTGTTCACTTTCACCTGTCATTTCTTGGGCAATTTCTGAATAAAATAAACTCAGCTTGAAGGAGAGAGATTGAAAAAACTGCTCATCTGCCAGTCACAACAGGAGCTGAAAATCTTTTTCCTTGCCCGTGAAAAACACTCAGTATGTAAAAGTTGTGTTACAAGGAACAGTCACACATACAAACCGAACAATTCCAAAAAAACAGAAAAACTGTTAAAGACACAAAGAAATTCTTCAGAAATAAAGGATAAGAATAACATGAACTCAATTATCTACCCCTCTGACTTGTGCAGAACTTAACATAAAAGAGTATGCTTTGATTTGATGGTAATTATTTTCCTGTACTAGATGTGATGAACAAGGCATTTTTGATGTGATCTTCAGAAAATGAGAACTGTGAATTCTTGTTGTATTTGAACAAACAAATTCAAAGGACAAGGATATTTCAAGATATATTTTGGTATGATATTTTAATCATACATCAGTTATTTTATTTTTGTATGATTTTCCAACATTCTTCCTGAAATCTTAACTTTTAACATACAGACTTTCGCAAAATAAATTTATACTTTTCCATAATTGCTTAAGAAAGCAGCTACAAAACATGTCAGGGTTAATTTCAAAGAGAAAAAACCCACAGCTTTTGTAATAAAAAACCCTGTTAAAATCACTTTTAATCTTTCTGTTCCTCTAACTTCAGGAAAATTTCCCTTAGATGCATAAAAAACACATCCATTCCCTGTATTTTCTCCCTCAAATATGTTTTTTCCTCACAAAAGAACATAAAATTAGAAATTGTCTGTGTTCTTATCAGTTATTTTTGTTTGTTTCTTTAATCTTATACTCCTCTACCCATAGTAATAGAAGGGTTGAAACCCTGCACAGGCAGAAAATCCATTTTCATAGTGTACAGAGATAATAATAAATCATCTTAAGGTCCAAGTTTATTAGAAATGACTGAAATACATTACAGGGCAGCAATAACTTGAATGGTTGGTTTGCCAACCAGTGGTGTGGAATTAAAAATGCATTAAAATTTATAGAAAGGAAAGTAAATAGCGGAGAGTTTAGATTGGTTTTGACATAGTTAAATGAAGCATTATTTCTCTTTGTGTGGTTAATAAAATAAAACTCTACAGAATGTGAGAAACATTCTCTTTTCAAAGCTGAAGGGTGAAAAAAAATCCATTATTAATTAAATTTAATGCTTATTCCCTCCACTGCATGTCAATGATGCATTTCAGAAGACAAATGCAATGAAAGATTCTTCTCTTTGCTTCTCCAGAAGCCACTTCTATAGACTTTTATAAACATGTTCTGTTCAAACTTTGTAGCTTCAAGTGTAGAACAAACACGTATTTGCACAGGAAGACCTATTGTAGCAATAAAAAATAGCAATAGTAATAATAATATAACATCACAACGCAATTATATAGTTAACCCAATCCACACAAATTCCCCAAAACTTGCCAGACCATTGCCCAAATGTTTCCAGAGGAGCAGGAAACAATAAGAATGGAGACATAGAAAGTAACTGCTTAAGATAAACCTCCTTTGTAAGGAAAGCTTTACGGGAGCTGTGGGGATGGGAGGTAATTTTCTAAGTGCTCAGCTGTCCCAGGGAAAGAGGGTCTGGCAGTGAGGCTGAAGAGCCGTGCAGTTGTTGAGCTGAGCACAAGATTTTTAAAGCTCAAAGAACCACACTTTTTTTCCATTTTCCATAGGAACAGGTAAAAATGCTGCTGACAGGGTGTTTTGTCCCGTGCTAATGCTTTAGGGAGATGTGAAACTCTCTTTCTGTACAGCCTGGCCTACATCCTAGAGGTGGCATATGCCAACACATGTGCCCAAATTATGTAACAGGCACTAACGAGAAGAACTTATCAAAATGTACCCTTCTTGTCAGCTAAGCCTCTAGATGTGGCAGAAGCAGGTAAATGCCTTTAATTTTCAAGATTACTTCAGCTATTTCTGAACACAGCCATTCTTCATTACCTTTCAAATTACAAAGGCATTTCTATCAGATAGGGCAAAAGGAGGGAAAAAATCTCTACTGGTGTAACTGGGAATCTTTCACGCTCACTTTGCATTGATCAAGCAGACTGCTTGGAAGGAAAGAACGTAAAGGAAGAAAGAGGTCATTCATTGTAACCAATAGAGAGAGAAGAATAAAGTTTCAGAGGTGAAACCTAATTAACGAAGTTGTATTTGATTATGACACGAAGGTTAACAACTTGACATTCATAGTGTCAGAGTCTTAGTTCATAGTTTTAACTTTGAGCATGGTCAAGACCTTCTCTATCTGTATGTCTAGAAAAACTAAATAAAACATCCTGGAAATATTCCAAAAATATCCTTAGAAATATTCTGAAAAATATCCTTAAAACTTTCCCACCCCACCTTCCTGTTGACACATGCTATTTTCACCTATTTTCCAAATTCTGCCTGCTCAGCTTCATGTTCTCATTAAGCCATTTTTGTACTGTAGGAAAATTATTGTAATTGACTCTGTAAAAGTCACATCAACAAAGAATACCAGCTCTTGTTATTCTATAGACTGGCTTCTATCTCAGCTTACAAAAATCTGATTTTTTTTTTTTTTTTTTTCACAACATATGCTGAAATTCTTGGCAAAATTTCTGATTTCAAGCAAGATGTCTCCTGAACTCCAAATGATAACATTTGTTGTGATCATAAGAAATGCTAAATCATTAACTTCTTTACCAGTTCCAGTGTTTTCTTTTGGCAAATAAGTAATTTGGGAAAATCCCTCATGAAACAAGCTCCTAACTGTACTGTCAGTGAAATAAAAGAAATAACATTTACAGGTACAATCAATATGTGAATACAGGACTAAAAGACAAGTGATTTTACCTAAATAAAAGAAAATAAAAGCCGTTTCTCAATTAAAAATACATGTATCGGTGAACAGACATCAGATACATCATCATGAGAACTGCCCCTATGTATCATTAAAATAAATCCAGGTTTAATTCTACAAAAATATAAAAAAACATATGAAACTGTCATCATTTTATAAAATGAAAAATTTAAAAGATTTGTTTAAGATTGGAAAATGCAAGTTTGTTTTTATTAATTTTGCTGCACAAACTGCACTACAGATACTCTAAGAGAGCTGGAAATACTTAAATATTCAATGCGTTGTCTACCTATACGAGTTGGAGTACTAATCCCTCAAGGTTCAGAAATACAAACT
>JAWWMU010000237.1:20090157-20109600 GCA_035048155.1 Cinnycerthia olivascens
CTCTTCCGATCTGATTTGTTTAAGATTGGAAAACGCAAGTTTGTTTTTATTAATTTTGCTGCACAAACTGCACTACAGATACTCTAAGAGAGCTGGAAATGCTTAAATATTCAATGCGTTGTCTACCTATACGAGTTGGAGTACTAATCCCTCAAGGTTCAGAAATACAAACTGCTAATCTCTGCTTGTCATAAAGAGGACTCATTAGAGCAGCAGTGGGTATTAGTACACAACTCACAGGGATAGATGCTGGATTGCTTGAATTTTATCTTCATCTGAAAAAAAAATAACAAAACAAATAAAAAACACCCTAACCCCAAAAAACACCAAAACCCCAAAACACAAACCCTAGGAAAATGTCAAAACACTTCAGATTTTTAAGATGTGGTGTTGGTCATTGGATTGGTCAGATGACTTATACCAGGTTATATCAATTTCCATCCAGGCAAATGTCACAATTTTTTTTTCATTTTTTTCTTAATTTTTGTTACAGTATTTCATAGGGTTGAAGGAATTACTGATAGGCGTCCATAACACACCATGCACAATAATCACAAACAAAGCAGGATGTATCCACCCTCATTTTTTTAAAAGACAAGGTGAAATGTGAGATGTAACTATTTCCCATAACAATATTATAATATGTCTAAGTAAGATCAGATTCTCACTTGCTTTTGTATTCCCTCAATTTCTCAAGGTTTCCAACAAAAATGAACATTTGCCCTTTGATATTAAACACAAGGTCAGACAGGATAAGTGGTTTCAAATGTCCATTACTTCCCAGTCATCTGCTCAATTAAGGTTTCCAGCTGTCAGCATCTAACACTGCTGCACCATTAAAAATTAAGGGACATTCAGATGCATTGATCTGTATCAAAAGCGCTTTAACAGGCAAAAAACAAAACAAAACAAAAAAAAAAGTCAGAAATCACAGTTTTCCTGAAGTGTAAAATTATTAGATGAAAATATCAGAAGGAGGAAAGGAACAGAGAACTCCCTCAGAGCTGCCCAGATGACAATGGGTACAAATATGTTAATTGCCGCTGCAGTCACCATTACTCCTCACCTTGGACCAGGCACCTTAATTTGTCAGAAAGGTAAGACAGTCTAGAGTATACAAAGGGCGTGTCATATGTAGATTTTTCAGGCAAATGCATTTTCAGTTTTATTTGACACTTCTAAAATAAAACTGACAAGGTGTGTATTGAGCAATAAAAATGTGTTAAATATACCGGAACCAAGGATCATAGCACAGAATTAAACATTATGATGGTAAAATATTCTGCATATAATGGCATTTGATTAACTTTTTATTCTCTTCTGTTTTAGAAATTCTCTAATCAATTGAAACAAAATTACCTTCTTTTTTCTTTTATCACATTTTGAAAAATCTATTATTTTCCTAGCATTAATATAATCAGTTTTTAAAAAAATGTTACGTCTATATATCTCTGCTATATCACTTTTGTTGGGCTTTTTTTCTTCTGTTTCCTATTTTTTTTAGTCTTTTAGAGTCTCTTATTACAATTTAACAGAAGAAAAAGAATTATTTTCTATATTAGGAAAATGGGTAGTATAAGACTGTCTTTAAGAAATAAATTGTGTTTGAAAGGCAGTAGCCACCATGAAAATGTAAAGCATACGTTCTAGCACCTGGAAAATAACTATAAAAAAGAATAATGAATAACAGATTCACATATTAGACATTATTGTAACTGCTAAGCCAATATAAATTATATGGTAAATATGTTTTTTGCAAACTGAATGTAGCTATAATATAAGCTTCTTTTTTTCCTTAAAGCTGTTCACTTAAGCTCACATTTGTTCAAGTTCATGGTTGGAGTTGAGTCAAGATTTTAGCTTTTCAGTACACAAGGATCCTATTATCAAATTTATTTAGTCAGATAAAACCAGACAGGAAGCCACAGAACAGAGAAGATCTAAAACAATTAACACTTTTATCTAAGACCTTGAAATAAGATTGATTCTTGACTAATACTATTTTCCTGGACGCCAAGACTTATTTTTATATCTTATTTTAATAATTGGAAACCTTTGGAAACTGAAATATTATTTCATTTGTCACCTCCAAAGAAGCAGCAGATATACTGAAGAAGGGATAAGAGAAGAGTCTGCTTGTACTATGTAGTGAGGTGTGAGCACCCTTAATTTCAAGCTCAGAGCAGAGGGACACTTCCTGTACTAAGTTTTGCAAACCTAGAGAACAGCCATTCTTTTCACCTTTGGGTTTCTCAACAATTGGATCAGATATTCACCCTGGTGACAAAGAGTAAATATTTGATTTTCTTCTTAAATACGGATACAGTGGAAATCTGCTTTTATACAGTCACTGAAAGTTTATGTTGGGATTTTTTCAAGGTGAGATGAGGGCAGTTGGGATAAAATCACTTTTAGATAACAGTCTAGAGACTTTTAAATCATGTTGACTGTGTGTGTATGTAAATATATATAAAATATTATTTTATAGAAATACTTCAAGCAGTATTGAATTCGCTGTGATAACCACTACCTCCTGTACTAAATTTTCTTTTAACATATCTGTTTTTTTAAACTGAATATAATGCTTTCAAAAACACAAGTCAGACACTTTTGAATACAAAAAAATCTTGTGAGTAGAACATATTGTTTATATATTTCATTTAGACAACTAGTCTAGTGCTGAACAGTTCACTTCTTCTTGCCAGATAATGAAAGGTTTGGAATCCATTCAAATGCAGCTGTTAGACATTATTAGTGATAGTTCAGTAGAACGCATAAAGATAGTGAAATATTACTAATCAAACTAAGAATTGTAAAATGTTAAATTGACGTGCAGAGTTAACATCAAATCAAGTTTCTATTAATCCCAGGTTTAGATGCATGCCATGTAAGGAATGAAAGGTTTTCTAGGTACTCAAACTCCCCTTTCTGCTTTTGTGGTGTGGTAGGATTTTTGTGACACAGTCTGGTGATATCCATTCTGGTATGGGAGGTAGACTTTACAGAAGGAACACAGAGGACACTTGTTGATACAGTCCCAGGAAAAAAGTCAAATAAGATGAAATGACCTGACTCAGACTAGAGACTGGAACTGAACTGAACTCTGTTGCACAGACAGGAACTGAACTGAAGCCATCCAAGCCTCACAATGCTGCTGGTCCTCTCCTATAGTTCCTGACCTCAGGCAATACCCTTAGCCACCAGATGGACATTTGCATGGATCACCTTGGATCAATAATGCTCCATGAATGCAAATTGCCATGAATATACAGCCCAGAAAGCACTCTGCTGTGTAATGAGTACACCTGGAGTTGCTGCTATTTGTCTTCTGTTCTATATTCAGTCAGAGGCAAAGCTAGCTCGTTGCTCTCACCTCTCACGACATGCCATTTCACCTCTCTTGTTTTCCAAGGAGCAATGGAAACCACAGGCAGCTGTATTACTGTATTGTAATGCATTGTATTGCATTTTCTTCCCTTCTGTTAAAGGCAAATTGATATTTACAACAGCTGACATGACACTGGCTGTCTCAGTAGCAGTAATTCCCCACAATTTCCCCCAAGTCAATTCAAGGAATCAACTGCATGATGAAGACATCTCACTTTTAATCACTATACAGACTATAAAGCTTTCTCATTATCTAACAAACAGTTACTGTCCTGTGGGTATTAGAAGAATGAGTGCTACCTTTCCATTTGAGATAAAAAATATTCTATTACTCTGATTTAAGCACTACTTTAAAGGAGGAAGGAAAAGAATGTTTTTCTAATCTAATCTAATGATTCTAAGGTTATCTTTAAAGGCCAGTTCAAAATAACAATTTGGTGGCATAATAATTGTTTGACATATATTGTACCCAGAACAAAACACCTTCTGCTTTTACTGTCTACAGATAAATATGAGGATAGAGAAGTCTGAAACTAAAGCCAGAATTAGCTCAGTACAGACACAGACCAGAAATATTTTCGAAACTTTAAATTTGGGTCTCTTTAGGGAGAAATTTATCCCTTTTTGAGAGCAGGCATAGAAGTACTACCCTCTTATATCCTAGTTTCTTAGTTGGTTCACTGATTTTGTACTAATGCTATCTCTACGGATGACTGTCCACTTGTGTACCTCATTTTATCTATAAAGCAGGTATAGCAATTGCTCTCAGGACTATGAGATGCACTTTTCTAAGGGTTAATGACTTATATGATATTCATATACAGTAATATCTGTCTAAATGCCAAATATAATCCTTTAAAATGGAGGCTGAGCTATTGGTGTCCCTCAAGCCTGGAGTCTGGATATACTGTCCCATTGGAAAACAGGTTGTGAACTGGAATCACAAAAAACCCTCTCCCCTTTCCTCTTGGATTGGGCGCAAATGTCACTCCATCTGAACAACAGAACCTTCCAAAGCTCTATCCTAAAATATACAGATGTGTGGTGAGGCAGCAAGGGGTGTTGTGCTCTCACTACACAAATACTGATGGTGCAAATGGCAAAGCAGAGGAACGCAGTAACTAAATGCAGGGGCATGGCTGGGGAGAGAATAGGGTTAACAAAGTCGAGCCACAAACCACTGCTGATTTCTTCATTGTTTTATTATTTTCAATGAATACTCATCCTTCTATTACTGTGCAGTAATTTGATATTTTCTGCTTTACAAAAGAAAACCCTACACACTGAAAATAACCACTTTGAACCCCTTGAGGCTTGAAGCTAGCAGGAGAGTCTATTCTCCTCATGATAGGCTGGCACTGGAGTATTAGTTCATGTTATCACTGCTCAAACAAGGGTCACTGAATTTTAGTATCACTGTGGCCTTCTATGGCCTTTTTAAAATTTACAGTGAGATGAGCCTGAGAGCTCACTGTAGCATTAGGAGAGCCTGGTTCTTTTCCTATTTTTATAAAAAGCAAAGGTAGATACTTGAAGCAGGAAGCTCTGTTTGCTGTAATGATGAGAAAGTTGGTTAATTTAGTTGCTCATTTACCACAGTGATTTTCTAGCAGACTTTTCTGTCCCAGCATGTGCACGAGTACTAAACTATAGAGCTCTGCAGTACTTTGTAATAAATTCAGTTTAGAAGGGCCTGATCTGACACAGTCCCCATAACCAGAAAGAGAGAATGCAGACAGATCACACAGGCCATTAAAAGAGCTAAAGTAATGGAATCTGGCTTCTAGCTATGCCTTATGGATACCAGCTTGAAATAAAAATAATCCATATTCTATTAAGCATTGCTGGGCAGCCTAGTTTTGTCCCTGTCAGAGACTGAACCATTGGTCTTCCAAATGATCATTAATTTAAAAGAAATGATCATTAAGGGTTTCTAATCAGCATAAACTCCAGGCAGTAAGATGAATTTTAGTTATAGTCAATATATAAATTTCCAGTCATTCACATAACATTTTATAATTTAAGTAAATGGTTTTTGTCATGGTTGACTGCATGCTTGACCCTGATGCTCCTCCTGTCCCACATTTTTCCTGATTGTTGTACATTGACCTCTCATGATTTTTACAGTTCTGCAAGGTGGTGAAGAAATTATGAAAACTCATTTACACTGTCAAGGACAGAACTTTTCAGGGTCATGTGGCATATATCATTCTCGCTTCTCTGGGACCCCCACAATTTACGTCTGCCCCTCACAGTCAGCTAGAAAAGTGAATACTTCAAAATGAGACAGCGCTATCATTCAACAATTATTCATGATAGAATACAAGCTCAACGAATCCGAGTAGATATAAAATACTATCAAACTGTATTATATTACTGTAGATCACGCCCATATTGTCTTTTTAATGTTTTCATTTCAACTTGCTTCAAAAGGCTTTATAAAGTACAGAGCAAGACATGAAAGATTGTTGTATTGGTCAATGGAATAAAGGTAAAATTTTAGTACTCACGGAAACATTGCAAAGCAATAACAAGTTAAAAATAAAGAAGAAACTCTCTAATTAGAAAAGATATACGAAAAAGCACTTAAGAAATTAGAATACAGTAATTAGCCATATTTGAATTTGAATTTGAACATTATTTCACAAAATTTATAACAACAAAAACACAACAAAAACTGTGCAGAAATATTATTGAACACAAGCAACTCCTACTCCTTAACAAAGGTTTGGGTTTAAATTTCATATGGAATTAATATAGTATTTTCTATTAGTTTTAAAAGTAATTTCAGAAAAACATCAGATAGGTATTTCCTCAGTAATATGGTATATCAGGTATCAAAATAATTTAACCCTAAAGAATATTATGAATTTTTCACAACAAGAGTTGAATCAGAAATAAATTAACTGTCTCAACTGCCCAAAACAAAACCCAGCCAGAAAACAAAACACAAAAATACCTGGAAATCCATAGCCATGGGTTGTAAGAAAACATCCAGACCCATCAATCACCACTGAGCTCTATTTACACTTGGATTTAATGGGCAAATTCAGTGTAACCATGCAGCAGACTAGCAGCATATGCTACCCAACTGCTACCACCTTCATGCAGTTATAGGAAGCAGCATGTGAACACACATGCAAGCTGTGCCTGATCTAAAGATCAATGTGGGCATCAAGTGATCCTTTGATTAAAAGCCACAGGGTATCCCAAAGAACAAGCACATCAGTTTTATGGGAACTGGATCCAAACATTTTAGCTAACTTTCATTACCTTCTATGAGAAAAAGAGGAATCACAACTCTTAATTTATTCTTTAATCTTCAATATATAAAGGAATGTAAAAGATGCACATTCATGAAAAGAAAGATCTATTCCTTTAACAGATTCGGTCTTGTGATACGAGAAAACATAGTACTTTGGAACCTGGTTTTAGAGTCAACTTAGATTATTATTAACCTCAAATTTTTGAACACTGTTATTTCTACAGAAATGTATTTTCCTGCCAAATAATCTATTTTCTGCTTCTTCGGCACTCTGAAAATACCTGATTCAGGGACAACAGAGAATCAATTACAAGTTCAGCAACAACTATATTGTACATGCCACCGCAGTAAGATGAAAAGATATGGGAAGTCTGCATTTAAAGATTTTGAAATATAGATTTGCAGTGAATATTGGTAAACAGAAACCTCTTGGCCAATCACCCATGTAAAAGGAACAAAATGCAGGAGAGTCACATTGTTGCTGAGCAGCTCTTTTGCGGTATCTCAGCACCCCCATCCATTACAGTGGATTAATCTAATCTTTAATTTACAGAAATTCTTTTGATATAGAACAAGAATATTCTACTTGATGTCAAACAGGCAGTTGATTTTTTTCACACACATGATAGCTGTCTCAACTGCATTTTCCTTTACCACTCCAGCAAGAAATGCCTACACAGGCCAACAATACTTCCTTGAAACTTGCAGTATTGGAAGAATGAGATGGTAACACACTGTGTCCCTCAAGCAGTGGGATAGATAAAGTAAAACTGAAGTTTGCCTACAAAAACAATATCCCACAAACCAAATTCCTATCCTAGAAAAAAATCAATTTAATTCAATTCTAGATGAAACCCATTTTCAGGTGGAGGAATGGAAGAGTAGAATACGTTCCTAAAGAGCCACAGAATCTGGAGGCCCTGAGTTCAGGAAAACTATGCTTCAGAAGGATCTCACTTATACAGTATTCACAGTCTGATGATGACGACTCCAAAGATTTCCCAAGTAGCTGGGGAGCTTTGGGAGCAGTTTATAAACAGGAAGTATCAATAGTCTACCTATTTTATGAGATGATTGAATAACATTGAGATGTTATTGGGCTGAGAACGTATTGGGATGGCAACAAGGTAATGTTCATCATTAGCATCCTCTAGCAGGTGTGTTGGGATTCTTTTCCCTGTAGCTGAAATTGCTCAAAAGTTGTCTCTTTTGAACACTCATAAACTCATTATCTCATGGAATAGATGTCTTTAGTCTTCAAAAGTTTCACAGAAAAATCTTTTAGTTCCAGCCTGATGGCACCAGTAAATAGGAAACTGTTGTCTAATCACTGTTCCCTACCATTCATTCCTCAGGCAAAAAATGCCATGTTCAAAAATCCATCCAAAATTTCCATTATCTGCATGTAGGACTCGCTTTCAAAAGCTCCTCTGTACAATACCAGGGTTTTCTTCAAAATCTGTAATTGAAATAAGTGCACATCTATGGTTGCAGGGTATTTTTTGTCTCTGTTGGCCAATTCATTTTATCTGCAAATTTAAAGCAATACAGTGAGGAATATTAATAAAGGCAACACTGATATTGATGGATGGCTAAAAGCACCAAATAACAAGAAGGGATATGACTTATCTTCAGCTGATGCCATTTCCTCAGTCCCTGATCCCCTTGTCCCACACTGTCTCTCATAACGTGTGACTATTTTTATAAAATTCTGGAGAATTAGTTACTTATTTAGTCTTTTTAAAATTTTCCAGTTGTAGAGACAATGTTTAAGCCCATTTTTTGTCTTCTTTCACAGGGTGGGTAGAACTTAAGGAGGAAGATGAGCAATTAGGATCATGTGTTATATCCTGTAGCAGATGTCACAAATCACTGGGGTGGTGCATTTCCCCACCTCCTCAAGCTGCTCTAAAATCTCAGGAGTTCTCTTTAGTTTTAGCTCACTACTCAGCTTTGAGTAATGAGTTAGGCAATTCCTCTTCCCTTGACCTTATAAGAAACTCATGGGATAGCTAGTAAGTAATAGAGTGAACCTTGCCATCAAACTTTGTCCTGCTATTGTAAATTTGTATTAAACTTTTGCTGATGCATCTGCCAGTGCTTCCTTACGTGACCTAAACCAATAATTCATGACGTTTATGTAAGAATCTATTATGAAATAATTAAGGAACTTCCTAACATGAAAGATTAAATGCATTTTGGTAAAAAGCACTTTTACTTTAAAAGAAGCCATGATCTATATCTATCCTGGAGACTGTCATTTTATATAATCACCAGAATTCCTGTGAAGAAGTAGTTTATATAAAAATGTTTGATCACCTGCCATCCTCCATCTATCTGGGAAACTATACCATGTTTTGTTACGTAGTACTCTGCATCACAAGTTTTTCCTTTCGAAGCAGAGAAAAAGAGAAATAAGTCAAGTTCTTATAGTTCCAGATATCCTAGGGTCTTCCTAATCCATATAAACCTTAAGGATGTGCTCTGGAATAATTTCAAGCAGATGCAGATGATAGCTTCATATTTCAATGTCTGCAAAGAATCACTAACTGAATCTGGTTTGTTATTAGTCATAGCGTATATGATGAAAATGAATGTGAGAAATTAATAGCAAGCACAGACAGACATCATCCTAAGTTGTCATAGCTATGACATATCAATATGACTCTTTCAGCTACCATGTAACTTTTCTGCAGGCAAATGTGTAAATCTATCTAAAATGTAACAGGCACAGATCTCTGTGTCCTTTATGAGAATTGAATATCTTAGAATTGAATATCCATCAGTACTTTGAAAGGCCATGGCTGCATTACCTTCTCCCACAGACAGCAGCTGTAGCTGATCCAGGTTGCAACCCTGTCCTGTAGATTCAGGAAGTTCCAGTAACCTGGCTTTAGCTTGACCAAACTAGTTACAAATTTGATTTTACTGAGGCACAGGCAAGACAAGTGTAACTGTCCTGAAATGTATATGAAAAAATATAAAAAGACACAAAGATAACACATAAAGTGAACTTTTATGGTCATCAATGTCAACATTTCAGAGCTGGCAATCAAATCCATACCAATCTTGAAAGATGCCCATAGTTCCTAAAGATAAGTCTTCCAATGCACACATAATAAGGAATGCAAAATTTCTCTCACGCTGTCTTCAGTAAGTTCAAAGTGATATCCAGGATCTGAATATTAGAAATGCCATGTGAACCCAGAAATAGCTAGTCTATATTTGTCTTTAAAAGAAAAAGCAACCAATAATTTGACCTAATTTGTTAGCCTGTAATTTAACATCTATTTTTACGGCAAACTAATTTTCCATTCAAAATACAGATCTTCTTCAGATAAAAGAGCTACTTATGTCCCTTGGAAACTTATTTAAAATATATCTTGTTTTCATTGACATAAGTTTGCAGTAAAATTTACACAAATCGCTATTGCCATTTCTGCCAGTCTTGTTCAATTTCCCACACTCTGTCAACATGTGTCAGGAAGAAAGCATTATGTCTTGTTAAATTACATTATAAGTAGAACCTTCATCCCAAACTGAAAGGGAAATACATTTTAAAATAGCACTGGCTAATAATCTCACGTGGCTTTTCAAAATCCTGTCTGTTCTACAGAATCTAATGTTCATAATTTTTACAGGGACAGTCATTAAATTTCTGAATTCTCAGGCACAGAAGTATGGTCCAAAAGGTTGTTGGTGTAAAAGAGATTCCAGGTAGCACAACATCTCTGTCTATGTGTATCTTAATTAAAACTAGTCAGATTCCTGTCAGATACAACAGTGGACTTGAGTGTTTGTTTTATAGTCATGCTTTAAGTGAACAAGGCTTTTGAGCAGCTTAAGGTCATACTAAGATACAACCCAAGAAAAAGAGGAGAAATTAATTTTAAAAAAATCTCAAAAAGCATATCTAGATTGCCATGACAAAACACACTGTATGTGATGATTTAAAAAAGCAGCTGGGAATTAAACTCCAATTAAACTGTAGGTACTGCTTTTAGGACTCATGCACTCCAATGGGGAGTTTTGTTCCTAAGTGCATTGTCCGAGTGTAAATTTTTGAGCAAGCTTTAAACAGCTGGTAAAATGGGATTTATTGGAGAATCCTAAGGACCCTCCCTACCTTAGTTCTCAAAAGTATATAGACTACCATTGTGTTAATCAAGCAAGTAAAATCTCAGCTAGAAAGGTAAATTTAGATGCAGATCCTCAGTCACACAGACACATCTACTTAGGTTCCTAAATTAAGCTTTAACCTGGCTGTTTCTGAGGAATTTTCATGCTCATTGAGGCTTTAGCAAAAGGAGCTTCCTTTCCATTCTGTTGCCCATTTTGTATATATTGTCCTATACATTAAGAAACAAACAGGCATATGGCATTGATCTCCTCTAAAAAGTATTGGGACAAAACAAGTTGAAAGCAATAAATACAGCATCTTTTTATCAGATGGCATTCTGACATGGCTGTACAATCCAGAAACCAGGTTATTGGGTTGTTTTTGCTTGGTTACATGTTAAACAAATTAATATTTGAAAGTGATTTCAAGTAGTATATCTGAGAGAGAAGATTAGACCGGAAATGTAACTTGAGCAGCTGGCAAAACTCTTTAAAATGGCTGTTTTAAAAAGAGTGAAGAAGTTGATTGTCATCCCTCTAAGCTTTTAATTTTTTTCTTAAGTAAGGACAGTATTTTTTTGTTTGTTTTTTTAGTTTTGGTTTTTGTTTTATTTTTTTTTTTTTTTTGTTGTTTGGTTTGGATTTCTTTTCATTATCTCCCAGAGAAAAATTCCTCTAGATTTTGTGAAATTGCTGTTGCATTTACATTTTTGCTACAAGTGCTTTGGCCAGCACTTCCATAGTGGCCATAGTTATACTCTTTGCGTAACAGTTCAGAAAACAAACTATAGATCTGAAACTAAAACCAAATATTCTAAAATAAATTTTGGATAGTCTTTATGCTTAATCTTCTGTTAGGTGGAGCATCATTTAAAACTATTTTTTTTCTCATGAGGCAGACAGGAGAATTTAATTTTCTATTAACTACTAATTTTATTTTTTTTCTATTAATTACTAATTTTCTATTAGAAAATAGATTTGGGAAGTCACCTGCCTTCTGTCATATGAGAAGGTTATTTTATTTCTGTGTATAGCATTTGTGGCTTTTTTCCCTCTAACTGGTGTTGCGTCTATCTCATTTCCATTGTAGCACTTTCAAGTTACAGCCCTGAAGGTGTAATGTTTAATTTACTTAATGTATATATGATAATTTATGTCTGTTCTGCTTCTTGAGGGTGCATAAATGTTCAGCTAGATTCTTCATCTTCAGTTTGCTTTCAAGGGAAAGACATCCTTAACTTGCACGGCTTGAGGTGAATGACAGCGCTTTGAAGAGTAAAGACTGTCCAAAGGGTGGAGACACACATCGCCTGCTTTGTGACCTAATTCTCTAGTTTACTTGAACAAATGCTTCATAAAAACGAAATATTCTCTATCCTAACTACTAAACTGTTAGTAGCATTTCAGTATTTTTGAAAAGTAGTTTGTTTGAAGTATGTTACTATACAATGATTAAGAAAAACAAAAAACTTCAAATTTACAAGACTGATTTTTTTAATTTTTCTGTTCTAAGAAATTCTGCAAAAAGTAACCATTTTAAATTTCTACTCTTGGTTGTAGAGAAGGGGAATTATGATGGACATCATCCAGAGCTTGCTCTGGAGCTCAAAGAGTGAAAAAAATAATTTCTTTTATTATTACGGGCTTTTTGGGTTTTTCTTAAGGCAAGCCCTGCTGTCATTTACACTGATAAGAACCTCAGTATTTGGAACAAGTTTTTCTGTCTCCTTGGTGCCAAACATCCTACATCTTTTCCCTCACTCTCTAGCTTTAACTAAAGAATTAAAACAAGATTTTCACAATGTCTCATAAAGGTATATTCTAGCAACATCCAAGCTGATAGACTTCCTAAAGGAGAAAGTCACCAAAAGATGAGACATCATGTAGAGGACCATGAAACTCATCTTACTGGCAAAAAAATTCCACAAAGATGGTGTGAGTTCATCTTGGACATGAAAATAATACTGATGGACCAGTGACAAAAATGGACACTTAACTGCTACTAATACTGCGGCTTGGTTTGGGAAGTAGTCAGGAGGAAGAGTGCACAGCTGAAGGGTTTTCTGGCAACTCATTTGCAGAAAGTTCTGCTCTGAGCAGCTGGAAGAAATATCACAGCTGTTAGAGCCCTGACAATCGCCATGCTCTGCTGAGGATGGCTGCTATGCAAACAGCCCTCTGTGGCATACACAGCACACTCCATTGGCTGTTAAGTGACAAACAAACAAGTTTGGGAATTCCTGCGCAAAGAGTTGTCCTGCTAATAATGGAGAAAGCTGGTTCTAATCCCAGATTTACAAGTCACACTTCATAATTAAAAACCAACATGAAGTGCTCTGGGGAAAATTTTATTTTTTTTATCTGGACTCATTTAGTTGGCTCCAAATGTATAGTAAATGATAGAACTGCATAAGGTATAATCTGTTCAAGTCCTTTCAAGATTTTTACTCAGAGAAAAGTAAATCAGAACTTATTGCATTAGCATATGGAAAAGTTCATAGCTTTTTAAACACATATCCCCCCAAAAATAAGCAAGTCAGGAAGCAAAAAGCAATGTACGTACCAAATAACACTGGCAGGTCCCACAATAAATGGGCATGCCAGACACATAAAGATCAGAAATGATGCATGAGTGATTCTTCTGGTTCAAGACATGTTCTTTTCCTTAAGTTATGACAGATGGGCAATAATGAACAAATTCCTCAAGTGGGGAAACCAGAAGTTGAAGGTTGACAAATGAAGTACAAAATAAAAGACTTAAATATTGGTACCCCACTTTGGAAAAATATACCCTAGTACAGAAAGATATTTTTATGGAAAGCCAAAATATAACTCTCTAAAAGAGAGAATAAGAAAGAGAAGTGATGTTTTGGGGGTTTTGGGGGGTTTTTGGCAGAGGAGAAGGTGGTGGAAGGGTCAAGTGTTTCGTTGTGGTTTTTTTTCCATTTCAGTACGAAAATAGAGGGGTGTCAGACAAATTTAAGAATACAAAATACAATCATCAGGATTCAGAAGGAGGCTGAAATCTGAGGTTAATACCAGATTTCTGGAAAAATCTGCTGGTCAAATACATTCTATAAGGATCATAAACCATAATTATTTTCCAGCTCCTAAATCCTTAAAAAGATGAGCAGCAGCTTTTAAGTCTCAACTTCTTAAAGTGTCTGAAATCAATGTTCCTTTTGAAATATCCTTAATGATAAAAAATAACTAATCCCTCTCATATGATAGGACAAATGATAATACTGTGCTTACAAAATGAAATTCTTTTGGCATGATTTTTCTTTTTTTTTAAGTACTAAGACCTGAACATCCAAATCATTGTATTCAAGTGAGGTTTTTTTTCTGCTTATGGCTGATCATATAAAATATCTCATGGCTACAGTCAATGTCTGATGTCCGTGTGGAGATCAATGACAGTCCCCAAGTACTCCTGAAGGGTTCCTCTGGGCTTGGCATGGGGACCAGCACTGTTTTACATTTTTGTTGGTGACATGGACACTGGCACTGAGCACATCCCCAGCAAGTTTTGTTGATGAGACCAAACTGTGTGGTGCAGTTGACACACTGGAAGGAAGGGTTGTCATCCATAGGGACATTATGGTGGGCCTATATGAACATCATGAAGTTCAACAAGGCCAAATGGAGGGTCCCACATCTGGATCAGGACAATCCCAATACAGGCTGGTCAAGGAATGCTTTAAGAGCAGCCCTGAGGACTTGGGGTGCTGGTGAATGAGAGGCTGGACATGACCCAGGAATGTGCATTCACAGCTCAAAAAGTCAAATGTATTCTGGGCTGCAACGAAAGCAGCGTGGCCAACAGATTAAAGGAGGTCAATTTCCCCTTCTACTCTGCTCATGTGAGACCTCACCTGGAGTAACACATCCACTCCTGGTGTTCCCAGCATAAGAAGGACATGGACCTATTGGAGTGTGTCCAGCAGACACAGTGAGGTTGAGCAGAGGGATGGAGCATCTCTCCTACGAAGACAGGCAAAGAGAGTTGAAGTTAGCTTGAAGAAGAGAAAGTTCTTGGGAGACCTCAGTGTGGCCTTCCTGTACCTAAAGAGGGCCTACAAGAAAGATGGAGGGTGACTTTTCATAAGGGTATGTAGTGATAGGATGAGGAGAAACGGCTTTAAACTGAAAGGAAGTTGGATTAGATGAGAAAGTAGAAAGAAATTCTTTATTGTGAAGGCGTTGAGGCACTGAAACACATTGTCCAGAAAAGTTGTAGGTAACCCATGCCTGAAAGCGTTCAAGGCCAGGTTGGATGAAGCTTTGAACAACCAGGTGTAGTGGAAGGTGTCCCTGTCCATGGCAGAGGTATTGGAGCTAGATGATTTTTAAGGTCCTTGTCAACCCAAACCTTTTTATGGTTACACAGTTCTATAATTTCAAAGATGAAAAGTGAAACATTATAATTCTTAAATGTTAGATTAAAAGAAAAATAGTTTATCTTCAAACCATTCCACATTATTTTTCATTAGAAAAACACTTAGTTCAATATCAGGTACTAAATATCTTGTGAAAGCACAAGTGGTCATAGTTCAAATCTTCCATTCAGAAAGTTCATTTAAATAATGAGCCTCTGTAGAATGTCAGCAATCTAAGAACACCCACATAAATTCCCCAAGATTGTGTATTATTTTATAGAATGTAAGAAGAATTATCACACCAAATTAAATATCACAGATACAAAGAGTTTTGTTTTGACCTTATGGCAGTCTTTGGGTTTTGAAGCTTATCTTCAAACTAGCTATTTATATCAATAAACAAAAAAGGCCTGATTCTTCACCACAGAAATTTCGGACCCTTTTTTTCAAAGTGTTGCGATCATCACAGCTAAAAAAAATGAAATGTACGTGCAAGCTCACCTACAAATGCAAGGTAGCAAAGAATTTGGGTTTTGCAGTATTAAATACTGTATTTGCATTCATTTTCCTTGGTATACATTGTAACAAAAGATTTAGGGGAAAGAAAATTTGGATTAAGTGTGATCTAAATCCTACCCCCAAAGATACCAAGTTCAAAAACTTCTTGTAGAAAAGAATTAAATTAGTAGTAAACCTACTTTATCTGAATATTACAAGTAATAACTTTTAAACATCGGAATTACCGAGGACATATTAATAATTTCTGTTCTGTTCTCTTCATATCATTTAAGTGGCATCCTAGGCTTCTCAGTATGACCAATGGTTTGATGTTTGCTAGTTTCACCCTTGCACTAGAGTTCAGTACTACACAGAAACAATTCTTTTTTATCAAAGCAACTGGCACAGACCCAGATACCTAAGGGGGACAAGTTTGGTGTTTTAGCCAGCAATGTGTAACTGAATGCTTTATAGATCATTCACAGAGGAGCTGGTGTCACTTACTATCTTCCTTGGTTTATAGTCAAACCACCTGTAGCTATCCCACTGAATAGATACTTTTTGTTAACTATTAATTTTAGAGCACTACACCTACTCTGGAAATAATTTCATCTAGAGCCTTTCTGCTAGATCTTAATTTCTTGAGAACTTTCTAGTAATAAGCACCACAGGTATTCTGTAAACGTGTTTCTAGGACAACTATACGCTGATATTTGTATAATCTCACTAGATACACCAGATGGCTTAATTATAAAAACAAAATTTGCCAAATAAACATTATTTCTTGTCTTATACATGCATCTTCCTATCAATTACTTGTCTTTTCAATCAAAACACTTATGTGTAATATCTTATTATATTCCTTGACAAACAAGTAATTCTTTAACCCTGGGATATTTGGGCCACCATTATTTATCAACCACATTTACTAAAATTGGCCAAATGACCTTCAAGACAACCAAGAGACAAAAATACTTTGGAACTATAGAATCGCACACACAACAAGCACATTATTTGTTAGTTATGATGAGCTTCCATTTTTTAGCCGCACACAGAAGCGACTGAAAGCAGGAAATATTACACACAACACAATGTATGCTGTGAATTCTGCCCCCATGCAATTCATGGAAAAGGAGTAGCTAATTTCTTATTAATCTAGTGACCTCCCACAGTTTGTGGCTGCAGAATTTATTAATTTTGGCTTTAAATAGCCTTTTTACTCTTTGTTGTGTTTCTCTAGGTATAACTTTAAAAGTAATCTCCAATGTATATACACTACAAGATATACTGGAAAAATATTATAAAGAAGTAATAGAGAAGGCTTTTCACTATGAAAAAAAGTACCCTACCCTGAAATATTTGCTGTCTAGAAAATGCAGATATATTGGTCACACAAAAAATTTACCATCTCATCTGTTTTACCTGGAGAATTAGAAGCTGGATCTGATCTGGGTGGGATTTCAGGTCTATGGATATATTTGCATTGACTCCTTGCTGATATTGACATCTCTTTGCACACAGCTGACGTCTAACATTCATACAGTAAATAGAAACTAGTTACCAGATTTACAAAAATGAAAGGCAACATTTTCCTTCGCATTTTTTTCTTCTTATTATCCATAGTCATTGATATAAAGACAAATCCATCTCTACAGAAGAGACACATACTTTGCAAACCATGAATTTAGCCCAGAGCTGGAGAAGGTGTGCAAAACTTGACTTAGCACCTTCATTCCCTTCAACTATTGTCACACAAACTTTAAGGTCTATGCCCACAACACAACAGTTTTCACCTATGTTTTTACATAATTACAAGGGTATGTGTTTTGTTTTTTCTTTTATTTTTTTTTCTCAAGAAAAAGATAATTATTCATTAAAAAACACTAAATGTATTCTCTCTGAATTTGGATAGTGATATATGATGCAGCTTACTTCCAACATCACACTGCTTACAGGACTTTTAATAGGCAAACAACAAATACATGGAGAAGAAGTCAGCCCAGAAGAGATGTATTCTCAAATATTTGGAGGAATTTTGCTTTTTCAGATACTCTGCCCATGCCATACATCTCATTGCATTCCTTGTAGCATGGAAGCTGTTACAAAGGTGTTTTTATCTAAGAAAGCTGTTTTTAAATAACACTCATATTCCTTTAAGTTTTTATCTGACTATTACATGAACATGAGCCTTTCTGCATCACTTCCCTTAAACTTATATTTCCTCCTAGGTACAAAGCAATCTTTAGAACTCCCCTACTGATGCTTTGGTTGAACAAAACAAATATCACAACCAAAGACACAGAGTCTTCATCTGAATTATGATGTGTCTTACAGTCTGAAGGCAGCAAGTGGTGTGAGTTAATTACAGCAAGTTGAAATATCTGGATGCTACACACAGAGAAATTTTGTTCTGTTAGAAGGAAAACAAAATCAACACAAAACAATAACAAACTGTTAACATATTGCTTCTCTCCACCTACCTTCCTATCTTAACTATTTTTAAAAGAAATTTGTAGACCTTCCTGCCTCATACACATATTTTTGCTGGAATCTGGAACACGGATGAGAAAGGAACAGGATACAACCATAAAAGGCACATAACAAACACAATATGCAAATTTCAAATAGACAATTAAAATTCCTGAACTCCCAAACAACGTTTTCACTATGTTACAACTCGTCTAAATATGGTCTAATCATGATTTGGACTTTGATAAAATGCTCATTCCTGCATCCCAGGAGGGCACATGGGTGTACTGCTGAGGCTTCACCTGGTAAACAGAGTCAAAAAATAATATCCTTGTTACTGTGTTCACCATACCTTTCTTCCTCTCAGCATGTTCTACAGCAGAACATTTCACTGTGCTCTGCTGCACAGAGTGCTGACACTGCTCTGTAGCTCTGATCCAGCATCATGCTTAAACATGTACTTAATCTTAAATATCAGAGACATCACAGAATGCATGAATGTGAAGGGAGGCTCAGAGTGCAGCCTGAAGGGCAAAGCAGTCACCTGCCAGCATTGCTCACACAAAAATAAAACCCTACAGGGCTAATCTGGCATATACATATATGTTCATATTTAGAAGAAATAATAGTAGTTATTCCAAATTCTCACCCCAAAGTGAGAATGCTGTGCATTCCAAATGCTGTGCAAACCAAATGCTGTGCATCCTCTAGCAAAGCCCTCTGCTTTCACAGCAGTAAATTAATTCCGGATGAAAAAAAAATAAATACTGTATCTACTCATCAAAGGTCTTTCTTACACTGATTTCTAAAAGAATTCTTAGGTCCCCAAATAAAATTAATGATCAGATTTGAAGTAATATAATTTCAGTCTTAAGCCTAGTCTGTCTAAAAGGACAGAATTTAGTGCTAAGAGCAGTCTGGAG
Organism: Cinnycerthia olivascens; assembly: GCA_035048155.1. Lineage (NCBI taxonomy): Eukaryota > Metazoa > Chordata > Aves > Passeriformes > Certhiidae > Cinnycerthia > Cinnycerthia olivascens. The sequence goes on from JAWWMU010000237.1 coordinate 20,109,198, forward strand.
CTCAGATTATGCAGCAGTGTTGATTTTAGTAGTATTATTCCTGCACACATGGCACATATATCCTGTATATGTTCACAAGTTGTAGTGTATAATGTTTTAAAAGTCACGCTGCTGAGGTTCTGTAGGAGACATGCTCCCCCACCCCTCCCTGAACATGCTAAACCAAGTGCAGTCAGCATCCTGGTTCTGAGTCACATAACAGCTTCATGTGTGCGCTGGGAGCAAACATATTGTGGGAATGACAGCTACACTGCAGAAAGGTTAACAAAATATTACCAAAGAAAGACTCTTCTTCAAAACCCTCTGTCCTGGGTTGATGCTAAATTATATTCACACAGACTTCCAATTTAACTATTCATATCTTTGACAAATTTGCACATTGATAAAGCCTTCAGCCTATCCT
>JAWWMU010000237.1:20113448-20124429 GCA_035048155.1 Cinnycerthia olivascens
CGTTCTCTGAAATAATTTCAAAAACTCCACTGACCAGGAGGTCATTTGCAAACATACCATGACCGTATTTATGTATGCATCTCATGCTTCTGTTTTATACATGTCTGTACAGGACTCAGAAGTGGAGGAAGACAGGGCCTTACTGGATGTTAGTTTATCCACCCTCTCACCCTCAGTTTCTGTTGACCAGGGGAGGAATCACTCCTACCCTAATGCAATGGTCCAATGTGCACCATGGTGCAATGTCTTCTTCCCTTAGGAAGTCTGAGAAACTTGCAGAGAAGTGATGGTGCAGCGTTGGAAACCCAAAGGATAACCAAGCTCCAGTGGGTTAAGTAGGGAGCAATCTTCTTTCCCATGATGAAGCCACATTTTTAGTTCTATGATCATTGTGCAACTCTTTAGTCAATGATGTATTTACTACAGTGTTCCAACTCAAATCTGTTTTAATCAAATATGTGAACTGTTATTAGCTAGGACTAAAACAGAACCACAACAGCTTCACATACAGCTGAATTTGAGGTAGAACTGATGAATCCGCTTTGTTTGTTTCCCTAAAAATGAGTTCATAGTCTACCTCTAATTTAGATCATGAAGCTCACATAGGGAAATTTGATAGCAATCAGGTGTGAATAGAGAAAGTAGAAAATTATCCATAATCTAGTCTCACAATTTGGATGTCCTCTCTAACTGAGCCTTCATAGCAGCAAACTGTTTTAATGCTTCTATAATGAATGCTAGAGCTTTTCAAACACTTCCATAGAAATGGAGAGGGTAGTTTATCAAGATTTTGTGTCTCCAGATGAGAACACAGGCATAGCATGTCAGAAAATTATGGTCAAGTCCAGGTCCATCTGAATTGGGGCATACATTTTCACCCCAGATCACTTCAAACCAAGCAGGACAGCATCTTTATCTTATCCTACTTTAAATCCTTATCTTTTTACGATATATTTTTGATTTCTTGATGAACTATTCATTAAAACCAATTCTTTTTCACTGCAGATTTTGGCTGCAATAAAAGAGTATTTAGACATGAATTCCATGGACAGAAATGTGCTGACCTGACAATGTGCTCCATCAGGAATCAGTCTATTTTTTCCTTTATGGTTTACTGAAGATATGATCATTTGTGTCTGTATAGAGAGATAAAACCCTTATTGAATCTCTTTTGTTTCATCTCTCTTGATCTTGAGTCCTTAAATCCTGATCCCTGGACCTTATGGCACTTAAATATGGACATTTTTTCAAATCTCACTCATATAACCTTTTGTCTTGCTTACCTTTCCATTTTACCTCTAATTCCATAACCACAGAGCACCAAAAAATTTTTTCTTTCTTACATTAGAGCACCTAAAGATCTTTCAATGTCTGAAGCTTTCTTGCTATATTCCTCTGATCTTTCCTCAAAGATGTTTTGTACTATAATGCATCCCCATAAATAACTTCCAGAGCATTTTAAATTTGTATATATTCACACATATGTTTAGTGCCATCTTATCCATTTAAAAACCATTTATAACCTACCTTACAGTAGTCCTGACAGGCCACTAACCCTGGCATCAGTCAGGTGACTAGAACTTGTTGCCACAGATACCACTGCTATCAGTAATCATGAATTCCCACGTTACTAATGGAACTTCAACCTTTTCCTCTTTCCTATTTAGTCTCTTATCATATTTTATCTACAGTATCTGGGAGTTCTTTCCGGGAGAGAACACTTTTGTTCTCTCTCTACCCAGTACATAGTATAATGAAGCCTTTTTTGAATTTGACCCTTCCATCAGGGGAATTAGTAATAATGGTGCACCTAATTTCATATTGCTGGTGGATGACTGCCTTATTCCAAATCATACTCAGGCACTCATGAAGATTCCTGATCACCCAGGTCCATAACAGGGTCTCAGGTGGGATCGCATCACATGCAACAATTCTGCCTGACCACCAGCATCAGAGACTCAAAAATTACTATTCAAATATGCTCTTTGAAGAAGGTTTAGAATGCACTCACACCTTACATTGCCACTTATTCCCTGTTTCAGTAAGGAGAGAAGCAGTGAATTATCTTGCTCTAGTTTGTCATAAAAGTAGCTGAACTTTAAACATGGAACCATTCAAAAGATCTTTCTTTCAGGCTATTCTATAACTCTTGTTTGCAGAAATGTTTTTCTATTTCTATTGCAACATTCTTCCAAGTATAATTCAAAGAACTTCTTGTGTTTGCCCAGGAGTTTTGCATGTTCAGTTTTGTACCAGAACTCCTAAGAGATTTCTGGACAGGCTGGAAACATCTGCTGTACATGTAGCTATCTAATCCACAATTCATTCTTAAGGCTTTCAATGTTAATTGGAAAATGAGATTATTAACCTTATTTCTGTCTTGGACCTATCCAAGAAAACAATATTTTTTAAACAATCTGGAGTGGTTAAACCCTATAAGCCAATGGAAAAAAGTACTTGGTGTCAAATTACATGTTAGCATAGTGGTTCTGCAGTGCCCAGCGATACAGACCACACATGAATTGTGCTGAAACAGACACAGAAAGAATCTTTTCATTGGAAACAGCAGTTATAAATCTACATCTTTCTCGTATAATAAGATATAGGCAAAGAGAGAGAAACTAAATTAAATAGAAAAATTAAAAAGTGCTTTCTTCACATAGAAAAACACTGCTCAATAACACAACATTGTAGATGCATTTTTCTCTATTCCTTTCATCAGTGTTTGGCCAAACTCCCACAGATCTCCCAGTAGTTATTAGATAAAACATTTATCTGCCTTTTCATCACTCTTACAGCCAGAGGTATCACCTTAAATAAGCTGGAATTGAACATGACATTTAGTGTCAAGCTCAGCACTGCTAATGTGATCACAATTGTCTCCAGAACAACCTGTAGCATGACCCCTTTCTGACGTATGTGAGCTGTCCTTCTTTGTGTCCTATTCAATATTCCTTGCCCAGACAATCTACACAGCTGATACTGAGTATCTTTTTTGCTCCCTTTCACCCCCAAAGCAAGTTGTTAGTGCCATTTCCTCAACACTACTACCTCTTCCTCCAGTCCTTAACACACTCACATCTGCAATCTCACATGAGGATATGTCAGTTTTTCTCATGTGGCCAATGGGTGGTGTTGTTTGTGTTTTTTTAATTTATGAGGAAAAAAGAAATTTTATGCCCTCACCCATGAATGCTTAAAAAATTATGAACACACTTTTGTCTGGCAATAGCAGAGAGGGTCCTTACAGTACATGAGTTACATCAAGGCCAGGAAAAGCAATTGGAAGACACTGAAGAGCAACAGCTCTACAATTTCTGTTTCATCAAGACAAAAAAAAGTCTTTTTGAAAGGTTTATTGACATAGGATGTGCTTGTATCAAATTATGAACTTATAATCTACAACAGTGCAGATGGTAACAAGGGGAAACTGCAAAGCACTCCGTTGAAAGTTTGTCACAGAAAAGCTGTTTTGGGTTACCTGGTTTACTCATAGTTCATCATCCTTGTATGGTGCCCTGGAGTTTTTTTTTTTACTGTTTATACATTTGCAGTAATGATGAAGTTCAAAGAAACCCACTAGAGTTCATTAAAAATAACACTGACTTTAGGAAGAAGGAACAGAATTCTATTCTCATTTCCAAGATACAAATGCAAGACAGAAAACAGAAAAGACAGCTTGAAACTTCTTTACAAACTGTGCACTGAAGGATGAGGTGGAGCCCAAGCAGGTAAGATCCTGGTTGATAATGTCATTTCATAGCTTAAAAAAAAAGGTGGAAATCTCTTGGGATAACAGGTTGGCTTGTTGATAAGTACAGTGTTTATCATGGGGATATTAACATAATAGTTGGAGTGTCTGGTTGTAACTTATCAAGCAAGGGACATTTCAGATGGGTCTGTTGAAATTAATATAAAAACGTCAAGAAATGTGGGTAGTCATTGTAAATAGCCCTTTGTGCGATTTTCTATTTTTCTAGGGAAACGTGTCTTGGTAAACATGGTTTAGAGATAGAAAACAAATTGCTAAAAATATACACATGCTTTGGCCAATAGCAAAATAGACTCAGAAACCTGATGAAACAATTCTCACTTACAGATGGCAGCAAACAAGTAGCCAGCACTGTCTATAATAACTTAGACCTTTAAAGAGAGATTATTTTTTCACTCTATTTAAATACCATTTGGGGACTTACCTCTGATTTAGCAGTTTGCTTGCCTGTGGAATTAAACAGATTTTACACTATTCTCTCGTGTTCTAATGTCCCATGAAGTAACACAAAGAAATTTGATTAATCAAGATAATGTATTAACTCCATCAAGGACAGAACCTTATTCTCATGCAACGATTTTAGTGTTTTATATTGCCCCACAATTAACCACCAAGAGTTTTAAATAGAAAAATCAATAGCTATGGCAAATTCCCAGCATAGCTATAATATTGTTTATGCTGCTTCAAACTCAGCTTGAAGGGATAATGCAATGAGGTTGAGACAAAAACGGTGGCTCGTTTTCTTTTACCTGTGTCATTATCAAAAATGCTAGACGAATAACTTAGAATAGAAAGCTCAAGAATTGTTTTTTCCAAATTATAATGGCAGATCAAATTCTTTTGGGCTCCAGTGAAAGCCAAACCTCTGACTACAAATATCTCTTGCCCAGTGGCTCACTGTGGCACACAGAGAAATATAGAGGGCCAAATTTGGTCTTGGATGGAATGGATATTGATTACTTTTAGAAATAAAGGATATGATGGATATGACTTACTGGAGTCTGTATCTTAACCTGGAGTAAGAGTCAAAACCTTTCAAAAGCCTGAAATAAAACATAAAAGTTACCATAACTGATGGTGTAGCAAAGCTTTCATCTAAGTTTACCAAAGAATAAAATGGGAAGCTTGAATTTCAATACCTTCAATTAAGTGGGACTCTGAATTTTGTGAAAGCCAGGGACAACAACTCACTCTCTTATTTGTGTTTTATCTTTTTACCGGCACCTTACATGTTTCCTCAATTTAAGCCAAATGCCATTTATCGAGAAACTTGTTTCTTGTAAACATTCTGTTTTACCCTTAGTCACAACAAGTTATTGAATATATTTGTTAGATAATTTGGTCCAGTTCAGTGAACTACAGCATGTTCCTGAAGGCCACTGACTTGAAACAATTCTTTTCTCTCTTTTCCCAAATCCTTATTTATTTTATGTCTCATGAATTTGTTCAAGTCAGTCTGTTCTGTTTTTTAAAGAACTTCATCTTTTCCTAAATCTTTTCTTTACAATCATTCTAACATCATTGCTAAATATACCACCAGTAATTGTATGAATTCTAAGGTTAGTTTTTTTTTTAAAAAACAACATCAAGTTACTTTATAATATTATTTTATTTACAAGTTATGGTGGGAGCAACCTACAAGAAAATATGGAGAGGGATGGATCTCAAGGACAAGGAGGACAAGAAGGAATGGTTTTAATATGAAAGAGGGTGGGTTTAGATTAGATATGAGGAAGAAATTTTTACTGTGAGGATGATGAAGCACAGTAACAGGTTGCCTGGAGAAGCAGTGGATGTTCAATCCCCAGAAATGTTCAAGCACAATTTGGATGAGGCTTTGAACAACCAGGCAGAGTAGAAGGTATCCCTGTCCATGGCAGGGAGTGTGGCACTAGATATCTTAAAAGGTCCCTTCCAACCTAAACCATTCTAAGATTCTATAACTCCAAGATTCTAAATCAAGCAGCAGTGCATAACTGTAGTATACATGATTTCTGAATGTTAGCATATGAAGCATCCAGTATTAGAATAAATGGTTGCACTGGTACTTAGCAACAGCAAACTATCACATCTATCAGAAAAGTTGGGCTGCAAAATGATCATTTCAGAAGCTATTTTTAAGCAGGATCAACACTCAAGACAACAGCACTTCCCCTCCACCCCCTGAGAGATGGAGAAAATGAGATGTCTGCAATCAACACAGTCAACACAGATTCAATGCAGCATCTGACAGCATTTATGTTAATAGCACTTTCTTGTCCCACGGTCCGGAGAAATATCCTGTCAAAGCTCCACATGCAACTGGGACATCTCACTATGGTTGTCTCATCCTCAGATGAGAATCTCCTGACAAACATTTGAAAATACAGTTAAGCTTTCTTGTTTACCAGTGAGTTCAATGTTTGAGGAATCTATGATCCAAACTTAAATCAGAGTAAAGATTAGTTTGCTGCAACTTTTTTGAGCCAGTTGGACACATGATGTTCTATTAAAATTTCCTAACAGCTGACTGTGAAGCATTCAAGGAGGTTTGATCCCATTCTGCTTCACTGAGCATTAAACATTATATTTCTAGCCTCCTCAAAAGAAGTTTGTATCTCATAAAAGATATTTTAGGCCAACATCAAAAGATGAAGAGAGAAGGAAAACACTTCTACTTACTTCAGTCTTTCACTTAAATGCTATAATTAGATGTCCAAATTACTGCAGAATTATCTCTGTTTACCTTGTATAATGGTACCAATTTTTTAGTCAGGAAGCAAAGTTCTGTGGGTCAATCAACACACAAATGTCTCCATTATATTAAACATAAGAAGCATGGTGAGTTATGTTAAGCAATTCCTCTAAAATGTGTGAATATAAATACTACAGTACATTCTTATTAAGAGAATGAAAAAGAATAGATGTGAGAAGAACTGGATTTTTTTTTTTAATTTGGACACTATATTAATTTGGAAGGAAAGAAATGATATATTCATGTGAAAGTCAGCTGTTATTTTTTATTTCAAAATATATAAGAAATGTTTGAAAAACATAGGCATTTTTCAGATTCTGAATACATTTAGTTCTATTTTGAAAGTATTTTCTAAAGGAATTTGCCTACATTCAAGTAACATCTGGAAAGCAAAGTGAAAAAAGTCAAGGCTGTTTTTATTTTGATTTTCAGTTTGTTAAGAGGGCCAAAATCAGGAGTACTAAGTAATTCTGATTTGCAATTCTATTTAGGTACTATATGCTAGAAAGTGCAGACCCTTTCACCGTCAGAATCTCCTGCAAGAACACTGTGTCATGCACTTGAAATACCAAATCAGTGTTTACACTAACACTTGGAAGTTGTTTTAAATGCGTACTTCAGGATACCACTGTGCCTAAATTCTGTCACATGTCTATACGTAAATGAGTGCTTTGATGTTTGCCACCCCTGTAATAACCAGCTGCTTCACTTTCCGGGTCTAGGGGGCTGTTTCCTTCCCATGGATCTCAACAGTACTGGATCATCTTGTTACAGAGGAACTGCAAGAACTGGATGGGAATTTATTTTTTTTTTTTCCCCCCTACTAATACATTACTATTCTTACTTCAAAAGAATTTTAAACACACAGTCAGGAACTTCTCAACAGGCTCAGATGGGAACAGCTAAAACATTTCATTTTGCCATTTTAATCATATTTTTTATTTTTTTGAGATAAATTTGCTAGAATTTCAAACTAAAAGTCTGCTATTTAAAAAGAAAATAATTTTGAAACAAGACATTTCAACATTTTTAGAAATCTTATCCTTTCCATGCTATTTATTATTTCAACTTAAGTGATTGATCAAAATTATTTCTGATATAAAGAATTTAATTTCAGCAAAACAAAAAGCAAAGTTTTGGCAAAGATGCAAAATGGGAGTAATTTTCTGTTTTTAAGGGCAACCTTCTCACCTCTAAGAAAATAAACTGTAAAATCTACTTGCCCATATGAAACCAGCAGCGTCAGGTGTTGTTTCTTAGGAAATTTCCATGCACCATATAATGTACCAAGATGAACCTCTTAGACTCATTTGTACTGCAGATGGTCACAACCAATACTGCTCTAAAGTTTTAAATTATTTTGAAGCTTAGATTGGATAGGCACAAGATTATGAGGGAGTTTATAACATTTGAGAGTACAGACACCACGCTTGGCAATAGAAGTAGTGCCGCATCTGCAAGATTGCTCCAGAGCATCTGCATTTTGAAAAGATCAGACCCTGGGTTTAGAAATTAAAGCATTTATTAAAGTGTTTTTTTAACACGTTCTGTGTCTTCCAGATGATGTGGTCACCTAGTGCAACTGATGACTGACATTATCCAGGATGTCTGTGTCTACTGGACAAATGGACTGAGACAGCCTGCTAGAATATATTCTGTTAGCTATTCATCCAGAAAGGATTTATTGTTGTACTAAAAAAAATAGCCAATTTTGCAATTCCTTGAGACACCAATCCCTATTATTATGCTATTCTGGATGCTGTCTCACAGTAGAATTTTAACTCAATAGAGTAGGATTCCCTACCAGATTCCATGAGGAATCAAACTGCTGGAAGCATGAAGGTTTTGTGTGTGTCTGCCTTTCATCTGAGTTATGCCATAAAACATAAGAGGGCAGGAGGTGGGCTAATGGATTTTCTATAAGATTTATGTAGCTAAATTAGCACACTTCATGCAAATTCCCAGTGACTGCTGAACCACTCACTAATGAATACAAGTATAGGTAATTACATGACAAGTTGCTTGAGTCTAGACTCTGCTTCAGCAGTCAGTGACAACGCGACCAATGGGAGCATTAACCATGTTTTACTCTTCCATCCCAAAAGGAAAGGTCTTTCAAAAATGTCGTGTCCTTTTGCACATTAATGACTTCCTACACTCCATACATTTACAAACTATGGTAGGTTGTGATATAGCAAAAGAGCAGTAAAGATCCTATGTGTAGTAGTGCAGAATCTTTCTCAAGTAAATAGTTTCTGTGTAATACTAAATAAAGTGACAATAAATTTATAAACATAGTATGTATGGTTGGAACAAGGAGTAGAAGCTACTGTAAAGCTATATACGTTTGTTTCTTTTGTCTTTGCACCTTAGCTTTAGCAGGGTTTGGAAGGAAAAAGAGGAATAGATTGACTTTCTATACAAGAACTTACAACCTTGGAAGTTGTTTGAAAATAAGAAAACTATAAGCTTTTAAAATCATTAACACAGAGAATAAAAAAGCTATCTTTTACTAGAGGACAACAAAGTATGAAAGTACTTAAAACATTACTTCATTTCCAGTAAGATTTACCAGGATCCATGAAGACTCATTGAGCTCTGACAGGAAGACAAGCAGAGAGAGAGGGGAGCCTGGAAGTGCATTTGTAAGTTTAGTCTAAGATCCTCATGTAAATGTCAGATACCTATAGAAAAGGTACAAGAGTTTAAAATATACATTTTTCTTAATATTTTCATGTTAAAAAAGCATAGCTCTGCCATGATGAAATTATTTTATTATAGACTATAACAGTCAAAATTCAAGGGGGGAATTGTAAAGTGAGAACTCAAATCAGACGTGCTGAGTGATCTAAGTTGAACTGCGTTCTGTGAAATATTTCCACCACACACACCAGATATTATCAGAGTGCTGAACTTGAGACTTTACAGATATAATGAAAATATCTATTCCAAGACTGCATGCAGTTTATGAACTTAGAAACCCTAGGAAAACTAAGTGAAATTATTCTGTATTATTCTACAGAATTATTCATTACGTGGCTGCTGAACCTATGAATGAAATGAAGGCAAAAAAAAGCAAATATCTCAAAACTATAACTCATTCCCTTACATGCTTCTGTCAGTTTTCTGTTTCATAAATTGCCCTTTGTTTTGGGTTTGGATCATTATGGTGGCTTTGAGCAGCCAATAGGAGAGCTCATGTAAGATATTAAAGAAAGGAACCAAGCACATCTGTATTTATTTGCCTGAACTAAATTAAAGCAGTTTAATTTTTGTTTGTTCTTTTTCCCTCAACTCAGTATATTTATGATGCAACACAGAAATGGTCTCTGACAGTTTGCCCTGCTTTTTCAGAGAGATGAATAAGATACAAAAGGCCACTGTCTCAGTAGAGCTCTCAGATTTTATTAGTGAAAAGGACAGGCATGTACAAAGAGCTACCCTTACATAAATTTCAGCCACTTGAAATTATGGCTTATGTTGGGAGCAGAAACCTTCCAAATGCAGAGACTAGATTACACGAGTACCAGCAGTGATCTGGGTGCATGTGGAGAGTGTTTACTGTTTACATTTCAGTTTCTCTGCAATACAGGCACAAGACAGATGCAGGGAAAAACAGCAGCTTTGCCATCCCACACGCCTTTGCAATCAGCCTTATCATTGATTTACTTGTAATTTCCTTGTAAACTTCTTCTGAAATCGTTTATCCATTTTGCAAGCATGCCTTCCAGAGTAACATATACAACCTGAATATCAAAGAGCATTTGTATTCTAAAACCATGGCAAGAATTTTTTACTTACACTACTATTCATACAGATCAGAAACACACAGACCTTAAAGCCAATGCTGAAATGAGTCAACTTGCTCAAAGCTTTAATGTCAGCATGAACCATAAATATATTGTTTAGAGAAGTTCACTGCCACAGAAGTGCATGACAGGTGTTTTATGCTTTCTTTAGGTGAAACGTTTTATTTGTAAATTGTTGTAATCTCACACTGGCACACTGATCTCTATGTTAGGCTTAAGTGAATATTTGGTAAATAAAGCTGGTCAATAAAGACCTTTTTGATAGCAGTTCTGAAAAACTCCAAGTGCATTGGACCACAATATTTTTCTTCATTTAATCTACTGATTAAATCAATAACAGCTAAATCACTTGGACATGAAAGATGATTTGGGGCGTGTAAACCTTGTATTGAAAGGTATCACACAGGATTAGCTACATTAATTTCAACTAAGCCAAAACACAAGGAAGAGCAAAACATAAATGCTTCAAAAAAATTGTGAACAAGAAATGTAAATACTAGTTTTTCTTTAGATGAGTAAAAAAGTAATAGTTACAAAACAAATTTCTTGCTAGGATTCTAATGGCATCCTGCAAAATCTGCTTTTCTTTCTACAAAACAGTAGCATTGAAGCTTTAACAAAACCACTGAGTACTGTATACAAGTCTCAAGATAGCTGATATTTTAG
>JAWWMU010000237.1:20124529-20151498 GCA_035048155.1 Cinnycerthia olivascens
CTACAAAACAGTAGCATTGAAGCTTTAACAAAACCACTGAGTACTGTATACAAGTCTCAAGATAGCTGATATTTTAGATTGATCTGCTGATAATTTTTATGGAGTCCATCACAGTCATGAATATACTTTTAAGCTATTATATTACCCCTTTATATTTCAAAAACAAGGTTACCATTTATTTCCATGTGGTACTTCAGTTTTATCCAAGTTCTGCAGTACACAGTCCTCTCTTCTAAGACTGAATTACTATGACAAAAAAAAATTTCAGTTTGCTTATTTTGCCCGTGCTTAAAAAAAAAAAAAATAAATAAATTTGGTCTCATATGATATTTGTTCTTACCAATGAAGGTGTTATTTAAAAAAAATCCCCACAGATCTATAAAACTAATTGGATACTAATCACTTGTTATGCCTTATAATATGAAAAAAATTCTACAAAGTACTAAAAATTAGAGAATACAGGAAAATTAAAGAGAGCATTGTGTAAGAACACATTTATTCAGACCTTTTAGGAATTTATTTGCAGATAAAACAGTACCAACATCATGTTCAGGGTTGCTCAACCCTGTAAACTGAGTACTCAGCACCACAAAGTCAAATTTCTACAAACAGTCTGTATAAAATCACTATTGTCACGAGAGCAGAAGGAGCTCCCAATGCTTAAGGAAAAGCCAAGTAATACCTATCATGGAAATGCAGCCTATTTTTTTATGGAGAGACTGTCAGATTCCCAGTAAAAAACTGAGCTTACCAAAAAAGAAAAAGGAAAATAAAAAAGCAAAGAAAAAAAAATTAAAAAAAGAAAAAACCCCAAAAATTCCAGAATTGCCTAAATATTACACCACCTTTTGAAATACTACACTCCAATGTGCTACCTACATACTTGCAGCAAATGCTCTCTCATTTTGAAATTGTTATCTGCCAAAGAAGTATTAAGAGTGGGAAGGACTCTGGAGATCTCCAGTCAAACACCTCTGAGTTTGACTCTATCTATATATGTAGATATAAAAATACATATATACAAATACATGAAGGTTTATGCACATAAATATATATATGTATATATATCTAGGTTTCTACAGTTTCTATTTGTGTGCCTCAGAGAAAATATCAGTTGCTGTTTGGTTATAGAGAGAAAGTTTCAACCATCCTTTGCTCTTAAGACAACACAAAGAAGGTTGAGGAAAAATAATCACACCACCTTTTTTCAGGAAAATCTCAGCAAAGCTGTGCAATTGCCCATTAGCTGATGACCATATACCTCTGAAATTTTTTCTCAGCTTCTCATTCTCTTTTAAAAGGCATTGCACTTGAAATCCAAATCATTCCACCCTAACTAATTCAAAACAGCTCTGCAGCCCGTAAAGTCATTCTAGTTTCAATACTTCTGCAGTGGAAATATGATACCTACTCTTATAACTGAATAATAGTTATTCAATTTATTTACTCATGGAATGTTTGAATGGCAAGGGGACAAATTATTAACTTCCACTAATAGTTTCACCATTTCTTTGATTGCAAGTGCTTACTTAGCATCCTGATTTCTTATAAGGAGATAATCTGTTGTGTTTCTGTTTTCAAAGAAGGTATAGAAACTGCTCTAGGATAAGCAGGCCTAGCTACACATAACCATAAATCTTCATTCTTCCTATCTTTCCTTATTCTACCTTAGTTTAGGTTTCTCAAAAGCTTGACAGATACTTTTTCTTATACATGCAGGTTTTCCCTGGGACTTTGGGAAAACACCATGCAAGAGAGGAATTGTTGGTATTAAAACCACCAGATACCCATGTCTTACTTTATATATGGATATAAATAATCTCTTTTTCATAACTAAAGTGAAATTCATACACTGTAGCAGGTCCACCTTGTAAAACCGTTAAAATGCTTCCCTGGCAGTATTAATTTTAATGCAACACATACAACTTCTTTTGCAGCCTTGGAGATGTCTGAACATCTTACACCCACAGTTTTGTCAGTATTTTGTATCACATCATCCATCATAGATACATAAAGCTACTGAGACAACTAAAGAAAAAGGCACTAGGAGCATAGCTGGAGGCTGTGCATTTACTAGCTCAAGCTTTTTGGTTGCTCACTGAACTCATATATCTTTCATGGTTTATTTCGTTGGACAACAACCTATGGAAATAAAAAGAAAATATAGGGGAAAAAAATGGGTTTTGTAGGAGGTGAATAGACAAAACACCTATTGTGTCTCCAGCCAGTTACTACATCTCAACAGTCTGAAGGTTTACCCTCTTCTTCCCTTATCTGTATTTCAATGTACAGTTCCAGTCTCAATAATACATTATTATCTACTACGCAAACTCCCCTGATGCTCCTACACATTTTAGAAGGTCTGTGCACCATCTAACGTGCAATTTCTCATATTTGGAGCTGAATCTAATATATGACTATATTGTACTATTTTCTATTTCTGCAATACTTATTTGACTGTGGTTGGATACAGTCTCTAAAAGAAAGATCATTGGTTCTGCTACGATAAGGGAGCAATATTTTGCCTGAATTGTACTGATTCTTGTGGAGTCCTGACTGTTCTTGGTTGAGAAATCAAACTGTTGAGGTCTAATTAAATAAAAATGATACCTGCAAAAAGCTTCAGTAATGTCAGCCACTACATGATTACCTTCATTTACTCTAGCTGAGTTAGATTTAGATAGCCTTAAACTCAAAAGATTTTAAACTATGTATAAACTTAAAATGCAGTAGAAGTTCTACTATGGGATGACTTAACACCACAAATAACAGATTAATGTTATAACAAGTATTTTAATGTTAATAACAGAATGATGTTAAAACAATGTTGTTTTTTTTTTAAAGCTCAGAGAATGGAAAGCCCATAAATTAGATTATTTCTTCACGAGGAAAACCACAGACCTGTGGCAGTGAGATACACCTGGTTGCTTGACAAGGGCACTAATCACTCTGTACACATTTTTTATTAGTAAAGGATGTAACTCCTTCTTCCTGCTTATTACACTTCATCTAGTAAACAAAATTTCAGACTGTAACATCCACCCTTTTGCTAATTAGACTCAGGCCCTGGTGATGGAAGCTGATGTTACCCTCTCCACACTTACTTCCTATGCTACTGCATGGTGAAGTGAAAGAAAGATATTTTCTGAACTTCATGACCCACAGCCCTAGGTTTCATCTGGAAAAAGTTCTGTCTGAGCTACATGGATTTCTGGCATAGTCAATTCAAGTGCTGACAACATTTATTGTTTTATCTAACTGGAAAAAGAAAGCATAGGCTATGGTTCATAAATCTCACACGTGAAATCATCAGAAACACACCTTTAATGGTGGATATCTTACACTGATATCACATTTACAGTTGGCAATGTTAATTTCATTCCCAGCCAAGAAAAGAGACATGGCACAAAGCCATGGGATGTAACCTTTCCCCCCTCCCCTCATCATTTTTCTTTTTTTTTTTTTTTTTTTTTCTCTTTAGATGTACAACAGGTACATCTGGAAAACCACTACTCTAACCTAATCATGCTCACTGAGAAAAAATGCTAAGAGGCAGCTCTGGGGGGAGAATGACAAAACACATTTGCATAGTTCGCACTACAGATTTTATTTAATTTAGGAAGAAAGGCCTGTGAGGCTTACTGCATTGTCAAAAATTGTAAATATAAAAGTGCCTTCAGTATTACCTAAAGTGCTAAGTAAAAGGTCCCTTGGATTCAGAGGTTAAGTCAGACTGATGAAATCAGTATTCATAGCCTTTCAAGCTGATCTTTGGAGGATAAATATGGAACGGGTAAACTATGTCATCTTGAAAAGAGTTTCAGTTACTTCATTGGAAGAAAATTTCATTCAGCTCTGGACTTCCCAAGTACAACCACAAAAGATTTGTTTGTAAATTCTAAAATAAATATATACACACAACAATAATAATAATAATTTTTGCCCTTCAGTGAAAAGTCCTAAATGCTAACAAAAAGCATCAGATTACCACCAATACCTTCTTCCAGAGCTATAATATATCACAGTAAATCACATGTGTACAACATACACATGAAATAGTTCATTCACTGTTTTCTCCTACCTTGGTTGATCCAAGGTGTCTCACTTCAATATGTATTCAAAGAGCTTTCTAGAATAGACACCTGATTTAATCATCAAATTATCTAAATGCTTTTTAGAACAAACAGATTAACATGGATACTATCCAGACCGGACACATGATTCCTAGACTCAATAAAAATAACATCAAAGAAAAAATGGAGCAAATAAAACAACTTCAGAAGGAAGGCCAAAAAGCATGAAAGGTGTTTACCTCTTATGGGAAAGGATGGATTACATTCTCCTTTTCTTTAACATACTCCCAGAGTATTCTTACACAAAGGTAGAGAACAAAAATGAAGTGAAACAAAAAAATGCCCACTAGCTCTCTTCTAGCAGCATGAAACTTCTTCATCTGTGGAGCAAAGGAAAGTGTCCTTTGGTGCAGCTGTCAGGTGGGTCTAAATCTTGCGTCAAAATATATAATCTGACTTTGAATATAAGTATTTCAGGAGTAAAAATTCTTGTTTACAAGTTGAAACCCCTTTTACAGGCATTTCTGTATACAATAAGTTTTACAACTAAGCAAAGAATAGACTCCATAAAATTTCTTTCTGTTTTAAATAGATTTCAAAAGCCTTGTCTAGACTTGTCCTTTGCTCTGGCAGCTCAGTTTAAGAGAAATTCTAGTGTTACCAAAACCATTTTGTTAAGGATCCTTTTATTCAGTCTGCACACTTGAAGTATATTTTTGTACTAATGGAAAATACTTTTTTTTTTTTTTTATTTGATACTTGTTTCATTTTGAACATAAAACACAATGAAAAGCTGAAAACCCCAATTTCTCTTTTTTAAATCTGTGAGAAACAAACATAGATGCAGAAACTATAAACATGAAAAAAAGTGGCTCTACAGCTCAGAAACTAGAGATGAAAGACCCAAAATGTGCTCCATCATTTTACAACCCATGTTCTAATCTCAATATTCTTATTTATCTTATGATATTTTTTAAGGGAACATTTCAACTACTAAAAAATAAAAAGAAATGTAATAAACTGAGAAATCCATGCCCTTGAGCTTTGGAAATTTTTATCCAAAAGCAAGTCAACACTTACAGCTAATATGTTATGCAATATGATGCTTACAGTATCTGCTGTCTCAAATACAGCACAGGCATGATATCATTCTGATGAGCAAAGCAATACTGGTGTGAGGAACACACAAGCTGCTTTCAGATGCATTTAGACATTTAAATATATAGCTATCTAATGAAAATCAGTATCTATATTACTCAGTCTTCAATATCCAACAAAGTATTTTGCCGATTTCATAATTGACCATTTTGATACTGTCTTATTTAGGCATTGGCAGTATCAGAGGAACTTCATAAGCATTTTAGGACTAATTGTTTGAAAGAAGAAAGGAGGGAATAAAAAACATTCTCCTTCTGAAGACATTTTAAAATCCAAATCATACTGAACTGACACAACATGCAGTCTGAAAAACACCATCACTGCCTCTTCTACAGTATTTCAACATCAGGACACATCGTACCCTAGCTTTGAAAAGCTAGGTGATGGAAAATCTTCAATCTATCCTTTCAGATTTAGCACTGAACATTACAGAAAACACAGCTGTCTTAATTGTACCAAGTTAGAAAGGATACTCAGTGATAATTTCAGCAGCAAGTCTTATCTCTTTTGAAAAAAAAGTAAAACAAAGAACAAATATGAAAAACTTGGAATATTAAAACACTATAAATAGTTTTGAGGTGTACTTGTTGGACTAAATAGATACAGCAACTGTGTGACAGCCAGAGCAGCCACTGGACAGCTGAGAAATTTTAAAATGTTATCTGATTTAGGAAGATGTGTATCTTTAACTGTGCCATGAATATATATCACATACTTATTATCAATCAAAGTCTGTTTTTTCTAGAACAAGATAATTTGTGGTTGAGAGTCATTGTGAAGGTCAATAACTACAACAGTCATTAGCAAGAGCAGTACCCATGAATCGTTAAGGCTATCCTAGACAATGTGTTAGAAACCTTGTACCAAGGGCAAAGAGATCTCAGCTCAGTCAATTGTTGTATAATGCACTTACAGTAGAAAGGGAGAGAAAAACAAGTCCTGTCTGCAGAATACCCAAGGGCCTTGCCATGAGATCCACTCTGACAAGAGTAAGAAAATCCCAGCAAGTGCTTCCACCAACAAGTGACTAAACTTTCAAGAACTCTTGCCCCCAAATTTATAATCATTCTATCAGAAGGACAGGCAAGCAAAGTTTTAGCATTTCTATTACCCACCAGATTTCCATTTGTCTATCCATGTTCCAGAGCAGGATTTGGCACTAGCTAATACAGGTCTTATAAATAGGTAATGAAGATGACAGGATTCTTTCCAATACTAGATCCAGGAACTACTCCGGGTGACATTTTCCAAACCTGAATAAAACAATTGCCTAATTGGCTTGGATACACTTGTTCAAGACCAACAGTTTATGGAAATGGTATTTGGTACTTGGCTGGTCTCATGTCTGGTGTGGTAAGCCAAAATTATTTCCCAAATAAAGCATTTCTTAAGGCAGTCAGACTCAACACAGAGACAACAGATTGAACACTGCAGCCAAGAGCATGACAGCAATCACTGAGGTCACTTTAGTGCATATCTGTCCCTTTTTCCAGTAACTGCAATTTGCCTACTGATTGTGACTCAGTGGTCACAAAAAATACTACATCAAAAATTTGGTTCCACAACACAGGCCACTGTGTTGTGGAACCAAATTTACGGGTATTTTCAAAGACTACTTATAAGTCAGTTGCCAATTTGCATCCCAGTTTCCAAAATTAGAATGCCTTCCAAGACTAGTTTTGTTTTCAGTCAAATTCTAAGTGTCCTAATACAGCCCCACTTAATTTCTGTGGCTACTTTCAGAGCTGAACTTTTCCTTTAAACTTAGGAATTATGTCTGGCATGGTAGAGGTGGCACCACTCAAATACAAAGAATGGTTTCACAATATTCTAAAAAGGGTTCTGAAATATGCTTATATTTTAAACTGTTTGCTTTCTCACTCTGCATTTGACCATCCTGTCACAAAGCATGAGGAGGCAGCTTTCACAGCTAGTAATTCTCCCATCATTCCTCATCACAGATCTGAACACAGAATGATCATCTAACAAGGGTTAGCTGCTCCCTAAGTGACAGAAGCCAAATGAGATAAAAAGGTTAGCAAGGCAGGGCCGCATCACAGAGGTAGCAGAGATAATGGCCAAGTTCAACCAAGAGTGCAAATCAGCAGGGAGATGCATAGCCACAGGGCAGAACTCGGATCAAACCAGGAAAACAATCTGTGGGTCAGAAGCAATTACGGGTAACCAGGGCGAGATATAATCCAGAGGTCAGTGAACAGGTTCAGAGGCACAGGACAGGTGAAGAGAGGATGTCAGTCCATGGGTTAGGACCCAGGACAACAGGGTCCGTGTGTGGGCACACAAATGGCTGAGCCAGCCAGCAACCAACACTGCCAGGATTGCCCAGACAGAGGCTGAAGACTCCAGCCTGAGCCAACACAGAGCTCTTTGGTTTATGGACAGAGATGTGGATGGAGGCCACAGTTGAGGCTGGTCTGGGCCATTAAAGCTATTAGTGCACTCAAGGCCCTGACATGGATGATCTTGGCCACCTGCTCATGATTTGGAGATAGTCTAACAATCTGTGATGATTACAATGCAAAAGAGGTACTCCAAACCTGGAAACCCTCACTGGGAGAACTTCCCTGGAGATTCTTATCTTTATCACTCAAAGAAGAAGAAGGTAATAATCAATCTAAGCCAAAAGCAGGACTTCTTTTTAAGTTTAAAACAAAGCACCTTCGATATATAGTTTTAGCTGTGCTAAGATGGCACATAAAACAAGATTAATAGAATTCAGATAAGCATAAGACTTAATAGGCTTAATAAGAACATGTGAAATAGAATAATTTTAGAGAGCGGTAAATTCTCAAGCTCCAAGGCATATTTCAACCAGGAAGTGAGAGAAGCTAAAAAGTTCATTCCATTATGATTCACTTTTCAGAATAGTCATGATCAGAAATGAGCACTTGAAAAACAAAGAAAACATGCAGTCCTCTTCAGTTTTTAAAAGGAGCAACTTATATGCAATACAAACTGTTCTCATACTGAAGGGCTTTTAAAATTCCCCTCTCCTGTTATAACTATGGGTGCTTTTCAGATAGTGCAAATATATTAAGTCTACCCTTCAGATAATTAATTTCGTACATACTCCAAGAGTCAGGAACTTCTCTTTGTGGATCTAGCATTCAGTATGTCTAATTCCCCCATTTGTGCAGCAGCATTAACAACATCTTTCTAGTTCACAGTATAATGAATATTTTAACAATTGCAATAGATTAAGATATTAAAAATTTTAGAGTAGATGACAAATGAAGGTTGGATTAGGATTCACCAAAACAAATGCAGACCACCAATGATCAAATTTCAACCATTGCCTTACTCCCCCCGACCATCTACGAAACAGAAGATCTCATAATCTTCAGCAAGAGTTTAAGATTGGGGTATTGTGAAATATTCAACTTTAGGAAGACACAAGTGCCTGGGAATGACACTAAACTGAGTGGGAACATTCATCTGCTGGAGGTAGGAAGAGTCTGTGGAGGGATGTGGAAAAGCTGGACAGATGGGCCAAGACCAACGGTATGAGGTTCAACAAGATAAAGTGCTGGGTCCTGCACTTCACAACAATCCCAGACACTGCTACAGGCTTGCAGAAGAGCAGCTGAAAAGATGCCCAGCTCAAATGGACCTAGGGGTGCTGAATGTGAGTCAGTGTATGCCCAGGTGGACAAGAAGGCCAATGGCATCCTGGCTTGTAGCAAGAATATTGTGACCAGGCTGTACTCAGCACTGGTGATGCTCTACCTCAAATCCTGTGTTCAGTTTCGGCCCCTCACTACAAGAAAGACATTGAGGTGCTGGAGTGTGTCCAGAGAAGGGCAACTGAGCTGGGGAAAGGTTTGGAGCACAAATCTCATGAGGAGCAGCTGAGGGAGCTGGGGTTGTTTAGCCTGGAGAAAAGGTGGCTCAGGGGAGACCTTATCACTGTCTACAAGGAAAGGAGGTTGTAGCCAGGTTGGGATTGGTCTCTTTTGTCAGACAGATATTGACAGGAGAGATGCCATTGCCTCAAGTTGCACCAGAGGAGGTTTATGCTGGACATCAGGAGGAATTTCTTTACAGAAGG
This sequence comes from Cinnycerthia olivascens, assembly GCA_035048155.1. NCBI lineage: Eukaryota > Metazoa > Chordata > Aves > Passeriformes > Certhiidae > Cinnycerthia > Cinnycerthia olivascens. The sequence goes on from JAWWMU010000237.1 coordinate 20,133,830, forward strand.
AGTTGTTATGTGCTGGAGTGGACTTCCCAGGGAGATGGTAGAGTCACTGTCCCTGGAGGTATTCAAGAAATAAATGGACATGGCACTTGGTGCTACTGTCTAGTTAACAAGGTGGAGTAAGTGGTTGACTTCATTTTAGAAGTCTTTTCCAACCTAAAAGATTCATGTGATTGATTTTGTATGTAATTAGGCTGCAAAATGCCTTAAGAAAATGGGATTTATCCTATGTTGACTTCATCAACATCCTGCATATATAACCTTTTAGTCAGTTCCTTGACTTATTTCATGATGAAGACTCCTGCAGGAATGCACCTCACTCTTCCCTGGCACACTTCTCATGAACTATTAAAATACATAGTTCTGAGGATTAGATTTTGTCTGGCATTAGCTTTTATTTATGTTTTCATACTTGGAGGTATGCTTTCTCAAAGCCAGCTTCTTAGCTATAAGAAACAAGAAGATTCTTTTTTTGCTGTGCATTAGCACAAAGCACCCCTTGAACAGCCTGGCTGCCTCTACACTAAACTGATAGTTTTATTAGCATAAGGAGAGAAGTAGGGAGTGCATGGAGACAGATGGGTGATTATTAATTAATTAATATAAGGCTGAGGAAAATCAGCAGTTTGAAATTTGTAATACCCTCTTCCCAAACAATCTTTTCTTATTTACATTATAATACTAGAAGACAGAATGTACTAAATGCTTAAGGAGCTACAAGCTTTATCTTAAGTATTTCTTGAAAGATAAGGGCAGGAAGATGCACAGATAAGGCTGTTCCAGCTCAGCTCTTCCAGACACTGGCAGAGGTCAAAAGCAATTTCTTACATGCTAGAAATATCTTATAAGCAGAAAACTATGTTCTTTAAACTTGTAGTTAAGTGGAGACCCCAACCAAAACTCACCAAATGGTAGGATTGTAATGCAGAAAATCAAATCTGGTTGCTTATGAGGGAGCTATGAATAGTAAAGGCTAGGATGTCAGTATAGACTTATTGTCCACGGTTTCAGTGTATTCTCTCTTTCTGGCAAACAGTTACCACTACTGTGAAGCTCTTTCTCACTGTCAAATTAAGCACAGCACAGCAGCTGTGATGCTGAACGTGTGCCATACGTTATCTCAGAACAGAGCTGATCAGGTACAACCAAACATCAACTCCAGCTCTGAAAACTGAGGCGTGTGACCCCTGCACATAACCAGCAAGTTTTGGAATAGATCATGTGAAGAATGTGGCTAGACTTCCCCTACAAAGTCAGCCCACGTGCTGAAAGCCTACACTAATTATGTCCATAAAGAGCATCTACTGTGCTAGTGTGCACACTAGATATTGGCACATTAATGTTTTGCTGATATTATTTCATTCTTGTACAATTTTTTTATAAGCCCTCATTAAATACCTATTCATCATACTACAGTATGAAAAGGGCAGCTTTTGCATGATTTGAAGATGATGGCTGTATAATAAGATAGATGAAAGTACAGCCTTGAAATAAGAATAAATTTTTCACAATTTTCAGGCTTCATGTCTTTTTTAGGCAGGAAGAACAGGATCTAAAATTACATAACTGTATAAAAAAGCTTTATCACTGATATACAATAGGATGTTATTTTATTCACACCCAGTAGCAACTCAATGGACCTGTTCACATGTGAAGTCTAAAGTCCTATAAATTTTGCTGTGAATTAATTCACAATGTGCCTGGAATGACTCTGAAAACTTGATAAATTGGAATTGTCGCTTCCAACTCAGCACATTCTATGATTCTATGATTAAGAGTCCACATCATTTCCACTGCACAGACTGACCATTGCTAGCAAAAAGGTAAAATCAAGACTTAAAAAAGAAATGTGGAAAAATAAAGGAAAATGTAATGAGGGGAAAAAAAAGGAAAAAAAGCTAATAGGAAAAAGGAGAAAAAAAGACCACTAAGAAGAGGAAGAAGAAGGACAATAAAAGTTTCCATAGCATTTTAGTTAGGTAGATCCTTAACCTCAGGGAAATTGAGAAATTTCTATCAAATAGGCAGCAATTATTTTAAAAATTGGAATTCTGTCATGTTTATTGCTCTTGACAAAAAAAATTATGCACAAATTTTTTTAGAAATACATTATTTCTTTCCTTTTAATTATAATAATCAGTTTTTCATTATGCTAAAGCTGTATGTCTCCTTAAAAAGAATAAAAAGAGTTTTTTTATGGCTAGAATGAATATAGATATAAAAATTATATATTTATGTGTGCTTGTGTGCATGTATTCCTGCCTGGTATAAGCAAATAACCTTTCTTATACTCATGATTCAATCAGAAATAAATCAAGAAAAATATTTAGACCTGAAGCACAATAGATTACCTGAAATCTCATAGAAGGCTTTACTGAAGTGGAAAGCATTATAAGCCTCATCCCTCTCTTTAGTCAAGAACCAGAGGAGGTAGAGCTTCAAGCCACCTGCACGGCTTCCCATTGTGCACACCAGGCTGTCCCCCACCCTCCAGGGACACACGGAGAACTGGAAACACGGAGAACTGGTTATTACCCAGGACCGTGCACCAAGGAAACATGGGCCCTGATAAACAGCACAAAAGTGCTTGGCTGTGATGTCTTGAAAGTTCATCGACCTGAAGGTGATTTCATGGCACTTTTTCAATTTCAAGCTACAGAGGTTCCCAACAGAAAATGGTAACAAAAGACTGGCTGGTGAAACAACAAATGATGCTAGTTTAAACATACAGATTTTCTTAAGTTCTAAGTCCGTGGGTGTTGGTTCACAGTATGAAATTTCAAGGAGAAATGTTAGTTTAAGGAAAGACAAATAGATTTTTTTAAAGATTTCCTGACACTAAGCATCTTTAAGCTTTAAAACACATAGAACTTTTATATGACCAAATGAAATACAAATTTATGTATAATTTCTTGTCTTGGATTCCCTAGTGCCATTTAGCTATCTCCAGTAGTCATCCTTACTTCATTCACACATTCTCAGGCTGAGAAGTCTTTTTAAAATTTGTAGTTTTCATTTTAAGCTGTATTTAATCCCTCCTTAAGACATACCTCCTTCCCTCCCATTTTTCATTTTTTTTCCTTTGGGTTACCTCAGTAAACTTTCTCTATTGGACTTTTAGAGCCTTACACCAACAAGTGATCTCTCCATTTTTGCAAGACTCTCCTAGTCCCTTAGAACAGTAATTCTTTTAACTAAGTCTGAATAAAAATAGTTGACACGTAGACATATTTTCTTTTTCCATTTAGACAACAGGCTTCCAAACTCCAGACCACATAATCTGTTTAATGTCTTCTGAAGACAAGACATAAGAAGCAAAACTATGACAAAATTATAATAGACGATTGACATATAATCACAGCAATAATTCACAGACTGTTCACAGATTGATTCCCAAATCTATACCTCAATATAGAAAAAGGATGAGGCAGGTAAAAAACATTAGTGTAGTTTTGCACTTTTGCTTTATATGGAGGAAGAAAAAAAAATAACAACAAAACAATTTCAGACTGTTGAAAGCTGTTGTACTTATTGTACATGCCAAGACTTTTTTAGACCATATCCAATTTTAAGACCCTCAGAAGATAGCAGCTAAGTTATTTACCCTCACTGGAGTAGCTGGCTAGTATTAAAATAGAGTCAAATACTGATCACCTCAGAGAACTAGCAGTCAGAATTTTATGAGAACTGTTTCTAATAATAAAGAAAAGATAAAGATTTTGCATAGTTGACAGAAAAACTAGAGAGATGAGTGGAGGTGGGAAAGCTAAAGCATTAGAGATAGGAATAAATTCAAAATTATTCTTTAGTCACTGGAGCACAAATGCAGCTCACCTAATATCAGGAAGATTATCAGGCATTTATCTTTCTCAAATATTATAAATAATATGTAAAAGAAGGCTTTGATTTCCCTCAGAAGACACTGCAGTCAAATGGATCCCCTAGCAGCTATAGCACCTGTGAGTATAAATCACAAGATGCCCAGTAAAATTAATATTTTAAATTAAGCTGGAACAGTTCAGAAAAGAACAGTCTAGTCATCTCTGAGCTGTTTTAATCTGCATGGGTAGCATAGGGGAAGAAGAGGGAGGGGGAATAAAAAAGATTTATCCATACCACAGAGAGGAATTTTTTTTTCCTCTGTATTCCTTGATAATAAACTTACAAGATCTTGTTTAACAGTACTGTTATAACCTTCATAACAATTGAATGTGGGTGCCTATTTTAAGCCTTCATTCAGATTGCTCCCTATATGATTAACAGAGAAGCTGGAGAATTTGAGCTCATCAGTTGACAAAATAGCTTGAAATGAGAACTGCTAGATCATGTTTCAATATTTATCACAAGTGCTGGATGATCACATATGTAAATTTATAAAAGCGAACTCAACACAGAATTTGAGAGCGTTCAGAATTACACTATAGCTATGCATAGTTGAGTGGTTTGGTCTCTCAGATGCACCTGTTAAACAAGCACATGCAAAGTTGGATAAAAAGAACATGCATCGCTAACAGGGTTCTGAAGACAAGTTTATTAACATATAGAAAATATGAGAAAGTCCTGAACTGAAAGTTGCAACAGCTAAACAAATTATTTTCTATAAAATTCACCAATACATGTTTAGCCTGTAGATTCCAGTGTTGGCATAACTTGCACATGGCTTTTAGAATAGGTCGCACCATTTGCTTCCTCCTTACAGAGGCAATCTAAACAATTGTCATCCTGGAAGAGCAGAAAATTTGAGCCTGTAAGCATTCCACTTTGGTCCAGTCTAGAGTTGAGTACATATTTAAAGGTAAAATAATAAATGTTGTACACAACAGCCTTTAGGTACCCTGAAAGGAATAAAAGGTTGTATGTAAAAGAACTGTTTTGCTTGTTTGAAATGAGCTAAGATAGATAATAACTGGTCCCATTTAGAGAATGAGATGCAAAAAAACTGAGAGGCCTTGGATCATGAGGGTTCTAATGCTTCTGCTATTGCAGTCTTTTATGATTGAATCACTACTGCTTGATGAAGCATTTACTCCTAAATGACACTGTTGAAACGCTAATGAAGCAGGAGACCTGGTGAGTTAAATCAACATTAACTTGCAAAATTATTAACATTATTATTAATTATGAGACAGAAAGCATAATACCTAACATAAAACTATCTAGAATAACGCAAAATTTCATGGTTGTTCATCTGAATGACAGTGAGGCAAAGAAACATTGGATAAATCTCTCTTTGTCTATGCCTAGTCAATTTTCATGATAGCAAATATAATCATTCATCCATTCCAAAATCAGCCGTCTCAACGTATTAAACATGATTTAGAGGGTTGGTCTTGAGAAAGCTCTTATTTATATAAAATTCTTTAAATCAAAGTTTTTTTAAAGTCTCTGTTCACAAAAAATTGTTATTAACACACAAAATTGTTATTCACACACAAAAAATTGTTATTAAGTTTAATAAAAAAAATAAGCACAGGATTATATTTTAATCCAAAATTATTATTAACACCTGATTAAATTCCCACATAGATTCTTATTTATAATTAACTTCATACTCCCAATGGGCACTGGTTTATTTAATGCATTAAATAGAATTTTATCTCCTTTTTATGCTAGTTCTTGCTTTTCCATGTATCCCATATTGCACCTCATCCAAAATACCTCTAAAGAATGAAAACATCTGTGAATTTTTAAAAGAACTGACAGAAGTTAACGTCCTTATATTCTAAATCCAACCCACAAAATTGTCATTTTAAAATCGCAAATGAAAACATTCATCAGTAATAATAACTGAAATCAGTATTTATTTGTCCAGCTACACCTTATTTCATTTAATAGCTGATACAAAAATACAAACAGCTGAGAAGTCATGCCTGTTACATAGCATAAACAATTTAAGACCACAGTAGATCAGAATGGAACACATTCCTACACTCATGATTGTATATATAACTTTTACACTTTATTCATTCACACACGTGATAATTGTTAAATACTTAGAACAGAACTGTTGCCATCAGTATAAAAGTTTTACACCCCTAGAAAATTAAAAAATCTGGTATTTGAAGTTAGAGATTAAAGTGAGTCAATCAAACACTATTTTAATAGAGATATCTTTGCTATGTTTCAAAATGTTCTCTCATTAAACTTTGAAGATAGAAACTAAAGATGGAATATATTATTTGATTGCTTCTAAATTTTGAGGAGGATCCACTGAAGAGTTCACACTAAAGCCAAAAAATTATTTTACCTATAAAAGATTTCAGATCAGTTCTATATAATAAATGTCAATCATAAAACTGAGAAAATTTAGAAACTATCAATATATTTGATTTGTTGTGTGATGATAAGAGGTTTTTATTAATCTATTCTTCTCTGAATTTTATGTGTTACTTGGATTACTTTGTGTATTCTATTCTATAGTCCTAATTACTAGGTATTTTTAACACTTGAGAGAATTGCATTCAATCCCATGACTTGTGATACTAAGGAAAACAAATAAATACCACAAGATTTTCAATATAAGAGATTTCACAAGATACAGTATGACTGCCACAAAGCAAATCCTTATCCTGACTAGACCAGATTTTCTGCAGCCTTATGTTCCTGAAGTAGTGAAAAGCAGGAAAAAGCACAATACAAGGCAAAAAAGCCTCTATAAAGCAGATACTACCACACTGTCCCCAATCCTGCCCTGCCCCATACTCTGATGTTATCCATTCACACTTCAGTACCTAAAAATCCATTGCTTCTGACAGCCATTGCAAACCTAGAGTAAACTCAAGTTTTGCGTTAAATGGGATGGAGATAAATGCTCTCTGCCTTTAAAGTGAGCAATGAAATTATAAATTAATGGTAAAATCCAAAAGCATTGTAGCCAAAACGATCATCATCCATGCCCAAAGCCTCCCACTCTCACTACATCTGCTCAGCCTGACAAATTGCTTTCTCTGCCTAAAGAATCCAAAGATTTCATTTGGATTGGAACATTCAGTTAACATTCAAATCCTTTATTCATCTCCCCATCCCCTCATGATTACAAGATTACCATTTTTAGTTTCAAGACAGCTCAAATGTCAGGTTCATGATCTCTTCAGATTTCCTGAACTCTACCAAAACCCCAGCACATTTTCCAGTTGTGGTAGAGTGCAAGGATCTCATACACAGCTTTTCCCACAGATCGTTCTCACTCCTTACGTGACCCTACAAGAGCTTCTTGGAGACATTTCTAAGTCAAAATAACAGCTGCCTACAAAATTACAAAAGCCTAAGTACTCACATTTCTTTTAAGCAGGAAAAATTCTTAGGGAGAAGGGAAATTCAGTTCTTATACACAAATAATATTGAAAACCAAGGATATGTAGACTATGCAATTATCAAAGCACAAGTCTTTGCACGTACAGCAGCTGTTACTCTTTGTGTATGTAAATCATAAGGGTTCCACAAAGCATAGTGTCCAAAAGAGGCCCATGTAGATGGTGAGGGCCTATAGGGGAAGTCATATAAGGAACAGCTGAGGTCACTTGGTCTGTTCAGCCTGGAGGAGACTGACAGAAGACCTCATCACAGTCTATGGCTTCTTTGTTAGAGGAAAATGAGGGAGACACTCATTTCTGTCTCGTGACTTGGTTCTGATAGAAGCCAAGGGAATAGCATGAAGCTGAGTCATGGGAGATTTAAGTTGGATATTAGAAAAGGTCCTTCACCCAGAGGGCAGCTGGGCACTGGAACAGACTCCCCAGGGAAGCCATGTCAGCATCAAATCTATCAGAATTCAAGAAAGATTGGACAATGCACTCAGGCACATGATGCACTTCTTGCTCCTGTGTAGGGCCAGGAGTGGGACTTGATGATCCTTGTAGGTCACTTCCAACTCAGGACAGTATTCTATGATTCCAAGCACAATTGTTATATGCTTTGTCTACTGGCATGAGTTGGCCCTGAGAACACCCATGAAGTGCCACAGATGTTCTGAAAGTGAAATAGGTTCTCTGAGCTTTGCAGTTTTTCATCTTTCTCTGTGGTTCTTGAAAGAAAATTTCTCACATATCAGAGCTCTTTCTTTCAAGCTGGCCCTTTACATGGGTTCTTACAACTGCCATTTTACTTTGACAGACTGACAAAAGGGAAAGAACCTATTTTGCCTTCATCCAATTACTTTTTTCCCAGTGAAGAATTAATACTGTAGAAAATTCCTCTAGCAGCTTGTAAGTCAGCATATATTCACATATACTAAAATATCAATCCTACACTGGGAAAAAAAAGAAACATTTTTGTCAGAATTATTTCTCATTGATTTCTATAATTCTTTGCTAAGGTTGTTTGGCCATCCATGTGTAACACAGCAAGAGATTGAATTCCACAACTATAATGAGCCACAGAAAAGGAAAAGAAGACATCAAAGACAATTGTAATATCATATCCTGTGATGAATGATAGCAAGTAATTCCTTTCATACAGTTTCCACATCACCCTAGAAAATGGAACTATACATCCCCAGGAATGAGGAGACAAAAGAAGAAATCCTTAAAATACCACTACAATTTTAAAAAAGGACAGAACAAAAAAAGACAGCTATACTAACATACTAATCTGATAGCCATATCAAGTTGCATGGATGAGATTAAATTTCATTCTGATCCTAAATATGGAGAATAACTTAAACCTAAATTTACACTAACAAAACCCTAGGATACGCAAATAAAATAGGAAAATGTAACTCTAGTGTAACTTGCTACCATATTACCTTCCCTTGAGTTTTAGTTCTAGTAATTTTAAAACTGAATTCTGCAACTGCTAAAGAGAAAGGAGGAAAAAACTCAAACCTTCTTGAACTAAAAAAATGACCAGGAAAGCTTTGAAGTTTAAAATTAGCACAAATAAAGTGCAAATTAGAGGCTGTCAAGACTACTTTCAACATCCCTTAGATAAAATGGAGCATCAGATAGCAATATGTTCCTACTTATGGCAGGAATTCTTGGACATTACATAACCCTCATTTCAAACCTCACCTTAAAACCATTTAGTTTCTCTGAATCTACTTTACTTAGAAATCATTTTAGAATCTCACTTCATGCCTTATTGCAGACTTCAGTTGATGATGGGTTAATAATAACTTACACGGTTTTAATATCTTTTAACATGGTTATTCTCCCTCTCCAATATATTTAGAGAAAGATCATCTTCTCTCAACTTCAGCTGGACAACATTACACAGGCCACGCTGTCTCATTCTCTAAACTGCCATATTGCTCTCCCTAGCCTGAACATACTCGATATCACATTATTTCCTCTTAATACAAGTATTTGATATGTCACATTACATACTGCCTATTAAAAATGACACTAGTATTCCTCTAAGGCTGCTAATAATTCCCTGTGAATGCCCTCTGGAACCTGCTTTGTCATTTGCCTCCTGCTTACAGTGTCAGCAGATAGCCATCCTCTGGCCAATATGTTCAGATTCCCTCCTTCTCCCACCACCTCCAACTGGTAAATCCCCAGATTATACCTAAACTCCTAGTAGAGGTGTCTTCATACCAGACTTTATTATTGGATTTAAATCTAGAGCAATTATTCAGAACAAGATCACTCCCTGGTTTTCACTGTTGAATGATACCATCAATCAGTGCCTAATTACAGCTCTCACACTTTTGAGTGTAGCCTTGTCTAAGAAATAATTTATTGTATTAAAAAGGATATGCAGTCATATTTTTACCTCTACTTCTGAATCAGGAAAAAAGGTACAAGTTTTATGGCTATTATTTACTAACAAATCAGTATTCTTTTTTACTAGAACTATTTGCATGTCCATATATATGTATTTGCCTTACTTATATATATTTTGAAATGCCCAGCACATCAAGATATACAGGCCTTATGGTCTGAAGGTGGAACATAGTATCTGTTTAACACCTTTCTATAAAAATTTTTAGAAGTATCTCCAAATGATATTTTGAAATTGAAATTACTGGAGAGGAAAGAATGCTTTCTAGCATTCAAATGCATTAGAAATTTAAACAATGAAAAAATGCACAAATTATTTTTATGAAGCATAAAATGTTGTTTTCACCTAACTCTGTTTGTAAATAATGTCTTTTTTGTTCATTTAAATATCTGGGGAATTATTAGAAAGTCATCAAAATGTTCTGCATCCTTCACCAAATATTAGATCAGCCTCAAGCCAGAAAATTCAATAAATATTTTCATAACATTTCCAATAGAAATTAATGCGAACAGTATATCTATGGAAAATGCTGAAACAAAAATAAAATGCCAAAAGCAGCAGTTCCTTTCTAAAGTGCTATTGGGATTAATGACCTTTTTTCTATGAAAAAATCCTTTCAAAAGTAATCAGCTCTACACACTATTTAACAGAAACACATTTAGAATGACTGGGAGCTAATCAATCAGTCTGAGTGCACAGAAAAATGACATGCTACATGATTTTGACACAGATGACATCGCTTTGTGAGCAAAAACATTCCATGGGCTTAGTCCAGCCGATGAGATTGGGGGACTGGCTGCTTTTCTATCTATGGCACAAGGCCAAAGCAGGACTATACTCCTATGACATTTATTGAAGAGCCACTGTAAGTTCTTTATTCAGAAGTACACAGGCATGAAAACTAAATTTCCAGAAGTGTTATATGCATGATCTGAAAAACCTGTAGTTATTTTGTACCAGATTTCCTGTGTGCTTCACATCCTCTCCTAACAAATCAGGTTCATAATAGATAATTTATTATTGCTCTCGAGAGTCTTACCAAATAGGGTATGGTGTTTGAATCAAAGTGGGGTTCTGAACATGTGCCAAGGAAGGCAGCAAAAAAACTACTTCATCATTTCAGCACTTCAGCCTTCTATTATGATTGCATTGGCACCTTTCCTAATGTATAAGTGAATTTAATCTGCAGCAGTGCTATATGGAAGGTGTGCTGTATGAACCTTGAATTTTAATGTAAAACATTCTGGATAATTTTCCACACTATATGGAAATTAGTGAAGTTCACACGCTTGGCTGCCTCTAAATCTGAAAATGTCACAGAACTGCACGAAGAGTTGAGCAATTCTCAAAATTAATGATTGTCACATATGGCCATAAGATATTCCTAGTGAGTTAGTGACTTCAGGTTAGTGGCTTCAGCTATAGGAGATGTTTAACTCTGTAATAAACCTGCAGCTATTCTTTTCAAAGTTACCTAACACCCAGTGCTCAAGAGAATACAGCGTAACTACAAATGCAAGATTATTCCACCGTCCCTTACTTAATCCACTGTTTTTCAAGAAAATGACCAATGGAACATAAAGTCTTGAGGCCATTGGCTTAACTCTCACTTTCCCCTGTATGACCTGTTACAGCTTTGCCCTTTCTTCTTTATGGAGATTAGAAGAACCTTTGAGGGTAAGGGAAAATTAGCGCTTCAAAAGTTGTAATACAATTACTTGCTTGTAATGACTCTCATTTTACAATCTCCATAATTTTCTTCCTATCCCTCTTCCCTCATCACATGCTTCCTTATATCCTCTGCTAGACTGTCTCACTTCTGTGTATAATAGTTAGGTTATCATCTCTGTTACAAGATACGTAATAGCCCTATGAATAGAAAATATTTAATAATACCTTAGATAACATTTAAAATGCATAGAGGACTAAACTTTCTATCCAAGCACCCAATCCTAAAATTACTAAGAGTTATTAACAGGTAAGTTGGTGTAATAACAAATAAAGAGAAAATCACATAAAACTAAATCTTCTGTAAATAAATGATTTCACTTCACCCCAGACCAACAACTTCACCAGGTGACAACAGTCTCCAGGTGCCCCAGCATCACAGCCCCTCTGCCCACACCACATAGCTGAGTTATGCACATTCCTCTCAAGCTGCCACACGACCAGTTTTACAAAAGGTTCATCTCAACAGTTTGCAGTGGATTGCAGCACTCAGGAATCCCCTCTTGGCTGGAGGCTCAGTGGGTATCTGCAGTTATATCTCCAGAAATGGAACATCAGAGGAGAAACTTAGTTCCCAAGGCAAGGCTTTCTCTAGCAACTCTCCAAAACAGAACCACATATACAGCAGAGGTACACCTCTCCTGTAATTCTTTTCATCCTAACAAAATTTAATCCTGAGAGATGACTCAACTTGCTTAGAAAATTGTGGGTATAATGCTTGAGCTACCTTATGACCTGCAAAGATCCAGCCTGATGGGTCAGTTGTATCATTTCACAAGCACAGCTTTAAATGTTTAATGAGCAAAGGAAGAAAAAAAAAAAAAAAAAAATTGAAAGATTTTTTGTTGTTTAGGTTGTTTTCTTTTTTTTTTTTTTTTTCCCTACATGGAACAACCAGCATTTAAACAAAAGAAGCCAGCACTGAAATATGTGAATATGCCTGTACATAAAGAAAGCAAATCATAGGTTATCAGCTTGGATATGCCACGCTTCATCTGATCATTGCTAGATGTGAGCAATGAAAACAGAGTTAATGTTCCATAGAGAAAGCAGAAGTGACAGTAATGCCCAGGAATGGACTTTTACACAAAGAACTCACTGGAAAAGCTCAAATGTCAAGTGTAACAGAAGTTTACATTACTTAAGGTTTTTGACTTATGGCCCATGCTTCCTTTTTTTATATCCACGCAAACATATGCTGTAACACAACTTAAAATCTGGTTTAGCACAGCACTTTGTTTTTAATGATTATCTGCAGAGTGGATAATCAGGACTCCCAATGTGTGTAAAAATTCCTTGGAGAAAATAACTCATTCTCTCACCTTCATGGGCAATATGTGCCTCGAGGATGAACAGCTCATAGCACAGGTACAATTCAGTTTTGGACCTGATACTGTTAATGCTGCTTGCATGGACTAGAAAGGAGCTAAATTTCAAACTAGTTTTTGAGCCTTTGCCTACTCCCTACTGGAAAAGAATTTGTATTTAAAGATTCAGCAGATCCCCACAGCAAAGCTTGTACTCAGTTTCCCCAAACATTTCACAGGTATTACCCAGCCTGCCCCGTCTGCCCTATATATAGTATTTCTTTGTGAAATGCTTTAATTAAAATACTGAGATTTGTAAACAACATGGTCAATCATAACACAAAAAATAAATTTGGAAACAAGCAAGTTTTCATAATTAAACTAGAATGAGAAAGGGGGGAAAGAAAGCCCAAAAAGACTCCAAACCAAAACTACAAGAAACCAACAGAAAAAGCAAAATCAGGATTCTCCATGAAGCGAATTATATCTGTTTACCACAACCACACACAACTCTGTAACTATGGCTAAGATGGTGGGGTAACAGGCTTTAAAATATAGCAGAATTTAACCATCTTTTATAAATTCCTATGACCTATTAGAAATCACGGGCCTGATTTTCAGAGATACTGAGCTTGTCTCTTCCATTTACTTTACCCTGAGATGTGTGTGCTCAGTCAACTCTCCTGGAAATCAAAATCCAGTAACTTTACATGATATTAATGTCCAGATTCTCTGCCTTGAAATAAAGTACACTGATTTATACTGTCTGAGGTTGTTTCTCATGCTGTGTTTTTGGATACTACAGTCTCTTTGCTTGCAGTAAAACAGAAATAAAAAATACAGAAAGATGAGATAGATAAATGAGGTAAATTAAACAATAGATTAAAATAGACATATTAGACTATCACAGGACTGCTCCCTCCCACAGACTCCTCTCCATCCTCTCCTGAAGCCTCTCATGCTGCTGCCTTCTTCATTTGCCTTTGGCAAGCTGCCACTGCCAACTCCTTCTTACTCCCTGGTTTCCAAATGCAGTCAGCCTGACTGGACACAAGCTGACTGCAGGACATTCAAAGCCTTTGCACTGAAATTCTCAGTTCCTTCATCTAGACACACACATACAGACTGGCAGTAAACAGAATCAGCTAAATCAGCTATACTGTATCACAAAATTTATTACTTGACTTCATGATACTGAAATACCAGGTTTTCAAAGGTCACTGTTCATGTAAGTCCTCATAATGTTCAGCTAATTTATGTGAGAAAAATGTCTCACATGGTTTGCACATACACAGCAATTTTTCCTATTGGACTTACACACCCAATCAGTACTTAGTAGTTTTACCTTTTGGCCTATGAAAATTTGTCTCGGAACAAATGATGTTGAAACAATTAAGATCATCAATTTAATATCTACCAGAGTTTTTCCACATCTGATAATGAACTGACATGATTGAATGATTGCAAGAGACTATTAAGGACATGCAATTTTGATGCAATGTACTTGGATCTCAGACTGAAAGTTTGTGACACTCCCCACAGTATCACAAGGGACACAGTCCTGTACACATGACTTCTTGCAAAACTCATTTCTCTATTTGCATGAACTTAATAACTCAAAAAGAAAAAAAAAGCATTTAATTCTGGAAAGACAAAATATCAGTTGTGTTGGTAGGAATTCTTAATCCTAGTTCTAAGGTATTGTATTGAAGTGAGACAGATGCAGACACAAACTCCTGAAAAGCTATGCCAGGAAAGGCTGTTTCTCCTGTAATTCAGAATACAAGTGTGCTTGTGCACTGGTGTGAGATTTATTTTGATTGGTCAGGCATTCGCTTATTCCACTAGATTGGTTCTGCAGGGGCCCAGAGGAGTTGTGTGTGGCAGTGACACATGGAGCTCCTCTGTAAAAACAATGCTTTTGAACTGCATGTCTATGTTTCAATGAAGGAGAAAGAGAAGATGTAGTGTTTTCTGATTTTCCCTACTTGACATTGCTTGTCAAAAAAAAAAAAAAAAACTTCTCATGTTATCAAGTCTGTAAATTCTTTCCCCCTTAACTATAAAGAAAGGAGATACAGAATTAGAAGAATTCCATGACCAACAAACCAAATCTGAATTTTCTATCTGTGCTCTCTTATGTCTCTTATCCATGAAGAGGGAGAGTCCTCGACTTTCAGAGAGGTACCTGCCTCAACTTGCTGACACACTCATATTGCCCAGCCCCTCTAGAAATGGCTGCTGGTTGTTACAGATTTTCATTTCCAGTCACCACACTAAACACTTGAGCTGCTAAAATGGTCTTCGAACAGTATTAGAAGCAAGCAGCTGGACATCAGAATAGTTTTAATTTTTCACTATGTAGATCTTATACCTACCATCATCCACCACCAATATATCTACCTCATTTATTTAACATCCAACTCCTATTTCCAATTTCTCTTCATTTTCTCATTTAACAGGATTTCACTCCCCTACAGTGAATGTTTATATACATAAGGATTTAAATTGGCTGAATTAACTGAGCTAATTTCTGTTTGGTACCACCTATCTAATTTACCTCACACAGTTGTAAAATGAAATAACTCTGTATTTTAATTAAGTAAATAAAGACAGAGCAAAAAAATCCACAAACATTACAACATAATTTTGGTTCAATTCCTTCAGTATTATATAAACAGATAGGGCTTTTACTTATAGGCTATGTGACATTATAAAACTGCTTGTCAATAAATTTTAAATTTTTATTTCCATGTTAAGGACTTTAGACCCAAATTCTTCTCAAAAAATGACTTAACCCCTTTTTAGGTCTGCAGAGACAGCGATTTTAACGACTAGAACCTCCAGACTTGAGAAGATATCCCTTCTCAGCATGGATATGCTTATAGCCATGTGAGTTTTAGCAGTTGGTCTTTAGTGCTGTTTCAGCTGATGATTCATTTATTCTGTAGGTAGAAATAAGTATAGCTAATGAGATCACAGAAACATTCTGACAGCTTTGATGTGAATACAATCCCTATATTAAGAGCAGTGTGTGGAGGAGTAAAGGGTGGGATGTTCTCACTTGTAATTTGAAATAAGTTTGGTGGATCTCAGCACAGTGCATAGCAGACTGATGTTCAGAAAAATCACCAGTCAAACTAAAACGGGCACCATTCTTAGCAACAGCGGCAAAAAATAATGATTAAATGGGCACAGTAAGATCAAAAGAGATTTGTTATGTATTTGCTGAAGGGAAAGTCTCTTCAGAAATTTGATATCAATCCTATCTGTACAATGAAACCATGGTCAAGCCAACATCCTTAATGACGAATAATTTTAGTTTCTAAAATATAAGTAATAAACTTTCAGATGGCCTAAATCTGCCCTGCTCTATTGACTTCAGGAAAGCTGTGCTATTTTCCAGAAAGTTTTCAAAAAATATTAGTAGTTACCTACCACCTAAACATTTTATTTCTTCTTGTATGGGTATGCAAATTTAATGGTGTTTTTCTCTCAGAGGAAAACCCCTAGAAGCTGTTATGAGCCTCCACCCATGAACCACTCTGTTATTGCCAGTTTTCTGACGTAGGCAGTATACACCTTACAGGTCTCAGACACAGGAAGATTTTGGCACTGGTGGTATCAGGATCAGAAGTTTTGTGATCCTTTTTGTAGAATAAAATAAAAACATACATTTTATGTAACCACTATCATCCACTACAAAATAAGTGAGCAGCACAGTGGCAGTATGAAAAATCCTTCTCATATCTGAATGGCAAGGAGACTAAAGGCAGAAAAAAACATTACAGTTTTACTCTCCACACTCTTCCAAAAACCCAGTACCAACATGAAAATTTTAATGTGATGGAAACATTTAATAAATTAATAGTATTAAAGCAAATTTCCTCCTCTAAGCTTATCACCCTTCCATCTTTCTACAGAAGAGCATTGGAGAGAGGGGAGATATGTTTGCTTTTGTGCAGAATTTAGGGATTTCTAAAATCATGATTCATTTTTCTTTATTTGTACACCGGAACAATGAGCCTAAAATACTTTACATCTTTAGTGAGGAGCTAGGAGGAAGAAACTTAAGCTCTCTCTGGAATGACAGGAATGGGAATAGAACTGAAGACACCTTGGGCAAATGAAATTCACTCTGATCAGCCCCAGACAAGATGCAACTATCCCCATCTCCCTCTTCCTGCATTTGGATCCACTTCGATATCATGACATCTAAAAGCCATTACCACAGTCCACACCATGACAGAACTTGCAGTTTTGTTATGTTCCTCTCATGCCTTGTCTTTTCCTTTAGAACACTCTGATTCCCTATTATTCTAAATATAGGAACCTTTCAACTACCATTGAATTGCATAAAAATCTAGTGACACTGGACTAAACTCGTCCTTGAAAGGAGATCTAAGATGCATTTGCAATTGAAAGGGGAAAAAAAAACAAAATAAAAACAAACCTGCAGTTTTAGGGAAGTGTAATGAACCTAAATCTTGCTTTGCAAAATCATTTAGGAAGCACAGGTTGTTTATTAAGCCAAAGTTCCATAAAGCCAATCCTTAATTTACATCTATTAAATTTTTACATATCTAACAAAAAGATCTTGCAAATGCAAAAACTGAGCAAAAGCATTCATTTCTTCCCCATGATCCCACCTGCTTGTTACTCTGAAAGGAGTGCTGATGTTAAAAAGCTGCTCACAGCCTACCAGTAATTAGACTCAGCTTTACAGTCAGTCATTTCCTTGTATCACCGTAGGCTAAAGGGTTGATGGTAGCCTAATTCAATGAGAGGGCAATTCCTCAGAGCACTAAAAAGATAGTAATTAAAGAACACTGACTTGAACTAGGTCCACACACTGAACACCTCATACATCTGTTGTGAAGGACAGATGACAGAGAGTGAGGAGCTGGATGCCAT
>JAWWMU010000237.1:20154932-20187659 GCA_035048155.1 Cinnycerthia olivascens
GAAGGATTGTGGGGAAAAGAAAAAAAAAAAAAAAAAAAAAAAAAAGGAGAGAAGAAATAAGAGAGATATATATACGAAGGACAAAGTTATCTATTCAAAAGATTTGGATCTCAAATTGTAAAACATTTATGTGCAGACCAATAAGAAAAACAAAAGTCATAAGATTAATTTGCCTCTTATGTTACGTTCCAAAATGGTGCCTGTTATCATATCTAGGCTGAATCACATGGCTGTCTTTTTATTGGTTTGGTTTGTTTTATTTTTTTAAACTGTGGTGAGGAAGATATGAATTAAAGAAATGGGACATTATTAAGAATCGTAAAAGTTCTAAACTTATATCAGTATATTCAGTAGCTTTAGCAGTACTGATCATTTTCTTAAGCAGTGTTATTTGTTTCCTGGCAAATGGAAACTTGAGAGGAGTCTTCCATAATAACAGTGTCATGTCCTTCCACAGGAAAGATTCAAAGTGTAATGTTTGATCAGCAACAAAATGACTTAGCTTCACGTGAAAACTGCCTGGGATGGCAACAGGAAGAGTGAAGAGGAACGGTCATTGGGGAGCCAAGGTTATTGTCACAACAGAGGCAACGTAGTGCACGGTATAGCCCAGGCAATACACTCCACACCTTGAATCTGAAGTAGAGCTGGCCACAAATTTCAGATGCCTTTGGGAACACACAATACCCACAGATTTACGTTAAATATTTTAGACACTGTGGGAAATGAGACACACGGTTCTTGTATATTTCAACTGGAATTCTGCTCAAATTTTCACTCTTGAAAATGTCCTCTTTGACTACATTAAAAATACAAAGTAAAGAAAATAAGATGGATGAAAAATACTGATGCTTATAATATTTCCATCACTCTAAGTATTTTCTTCCAAAATAAATAATTTCAATATTTACAAGACATCTTAAAACCCAACACACTTTTACGTATTGACGGGCATTTTTATTGTCTTTTAAATACAACTATTATAGCCCAATTTTTAATTTAAAATGATATGAAGTTAAAAATTCAAATACCCTGGAACATTTCAGAATTCCTCTGCTTTCACATTTCATTGTAATTCAAATGCAGTCCAAATTTTCTAGTGATTTTCAAACCATATTAAGAAACTTGGATTCAGTGGCAAATGATATCTCTAAAAAGGAAGAAAACCCATGGGAGATTTTTAGCTACAAGTATAGGATGTCTTGTGGACCAGGATAAAGTTTTACTGTTCTCAAATGTTACTAAGCAAGTGAGAGTTCAAGAGAACATAATCCCACAATCCCATCAGTGAAATGTGCCAGCAGACGCAGTGAGCCAGCCTCTGAGTAGAGAGCAGATTCACCTTTCTGAAGATGAACAGTAAGAAGCAGGTGTCATCAGCTACTGGCTGCAAGAATTTATATTATCTTCCAAAATACCTTCACCTGCTGATGGCAGGTCAGTTCCTTGAGGACTGACGGAGCTCTTTCAGCCAGTTATTCACCTTCTGGAATAACAACTGGAATAACATTCCTCTTGAATGTCACATAAGGTGACACAAAAGTGTTTCAAATATTTTAAAATATATTTGCTTTAGCTTTTTGCTTTTGACATTTCAACTTCTCCTTTTTTTGCCCTCCTCCTTTGGTCACACAGTAATTAGTTTCTTCATGCTTCTAAGTATGAGAAGCTAGAGTACCAGTAATCACTAATACTGAAGTTTTAAATATTTCTCACCTAAGAATAGAAGCTGTTACTAAAATAGTTGTTGCTTTGAAAATTAGCCAGTTAGAAAACCTTATGCAGAAAGGACTATTTTCCAAGAAGTTGAGGATGTATGAGTTTATGATTGCAAGGCTACCATTTCACAGATTTCTCAAGCATCAGTCTCTAAGCGTAGTATATTCATGGTCAATCTGATCCTTTGGAGCACATTAAAGCCTAAATATTGACAATGTTTTTCATACTTTATAGCAGACAATTTTGAGGACTATACAATCTGGATTACAGAGTCACAAAGTTGCAAAGTATTGAGCCATTATTTTCAATTGCTGTTTTGTACATAAAGCCTGCAGAACCTTCAGGCATTGCGTCTGCTTTTCTGACAGTACATTGGTTCTCATCCTTTTCCTGGGGCAGAGCTCCAAGGAAATTTTTCTGATGCAGACGACAAACTGTGTGAGGACAATGATTTGGTAGGTTCAATTCATTACCCAATGTGAGTATGAAATTTTGAAAATAAATGCTATTGATATGTCATCCGTTGGTGGTTTATAACAGACATTATTTGGAATGTTTGCCTTATCTTCCCTCAAAAAAGGTTAGTTGTCTAGACTTTGAGATGCATTCTGGAATTTGACCCATAATAACACAATTACTAAGGCACTTCTATTTATCTCCTAAGTGATGGAAGGTATAGCTCAGCCTAAGGGCTTTCTGAGACATATTTGAAAAGATTTGCTCTGTTGTAAATAAATTGTAGATGGGCAAAGTCATTTAGAAAGGAGATTAGTTTTACCTAAGCCCACTGCTGTTCAAAAGATAGGAAAATTTTCAAGTTTATCACCTTGAAATTCCTCAAGTAACACCAGCTGAAGAAGATAACTTTACTTTTTGCTGTTAAAACTTACAAAGGAATTGTTGCTAAAGTACATATAATGTACCTGAATATTTTTGCATTAAAATCTGTCATAAATTCCAATTTCTGTGGAATTTATGATTTCTATCACAATAAAATATGTTTAAACACACATTATTTAAAGCTAAGCCACCCATGAAAATATATCATAGCAAGTGTATTTAGTGCACAGTATTTTAAATGCTATAGGCTTGTGCGATTAACGTCCAATATTAGATAAGAAGTTTTGTTGATCCTGGTGAACCTGCAAACCTACCATTTGAGAAGGAGAGGGAAAAAAAGAATGATTACTGCTGTAATACATCCCTGCATTATCACGGCAAGCTGTGGTGGGCTGACCCTGGCTGGATACCAGCTGTCCCTGAAGCCTTTCTATCACTCCCCTCCTCAGCTGCACGGGTGGATCCGCCGCAGCGCAGGCTGCAGGGAAATCTCAGCTCTAGTGCCCTGAACACCTGCTCCTTCTCATTCCTCACTGACCTTGGTGCCTGTTGAGCTGTTTCCTTCAAACATTCTCTCATCTCACTGCTGCTGCCTGTTGTGCAGGTGGGGGTGTTTTATCCCTTTCTTAAAAATGTTTTCTCAGAGGCACTTCTGCCATCGCTGGTGGGTCAGTGGCGGGTCCATCCTGGAGCCCGATGGCATCGGCTCAAACAGATACAGAGGGAGTCTTTGGCAGCTTCCCACAGAAACCACCCCTGTAGCCCTCCAGCTGCCAAAACCTCCCCGTGCAAACCCAATACACAAGCCTGGGAATTTCTAAGTTCACTCAGGAGCTAACAGTATGGGTAATTAGATAATATAGACACCATGTATGGCATTTGTGCTTGCTCAAGCATTATAAAAACCTATACCGTTCAAGCAGAGGTTTGTGGAATGTTAATTTTAATCCATACACAACAGTTCTCTTCTGCAGTGCAAAAAAGCAATTCCAGAACGTGTTTTAAAATATATTTCTGTAAATATAAGACTGATAGTATACTACCTATACCCAGACATATGATTTGAGTAATTTCATATAGCAGTCAAAAAAGTTCCTGGTATGTATATTCAGACAACATTATTAAAAAAACCAAAAAACCTAAACCTAACCAGCCAAAAATACCCACTAAATAAAAAAAACCTGATTCTCTAAGAAATATAAAAATAAACAAGCAGAATTCTACCCTGCAGGTGGTGAACTGATTGGAGATAGGAACTCTCACAGAAAAGTGGCAGTAATAGAACAAATACCTCTAGTTCTGTGTTAGTTTTAATCTATTTTTCCTACAGGAAAGAAAACAAAGGACTAAATATCAATTCAGACAGGTCTACATCCGTGACGCTTTCACATTTATTTTGAAAATTTAGTTTCTTTTTTTTTAATTTGCCTTTAAATGTATACTAACCAATGAAAATAAATTCTTATTCAGCTCATCACCATCACTACAAGTTCTCCAACTGTATTGCATCAATACACCAAAAACTTTCTTAACACACCTCACAGCAGTCTCCAAACCATGACAGTCATCACTGCTCATTAATATCTATTAGCATTATTAGAAA
Organism: Cinnycerthia olivascens; assembly: GCA_035048155.1. NCBI lineage: Eukaryota > Metazoa > Chordata > Aves > Passeriformes > Certhiidae > Cinnycerthia > Cinnycerthia olivascens. Next base: position 20,159,095 of record JAWWMU010000237.1, read on the forward strand.
AGACAGTAACATAAGGCATACTAAAACTGCTCTTCAGTAAAAGGATTTTCTATACATTTGAAAATACTAAAAAGAAAACAAATAATTTGTTAGAAGAAAACAATGTTCATCGTTGATTTATACAGATTGTCTTTCTTTGAGGGGAATGGAAGATAATTGAAAAAAATCCTGATATTCTTATAATATCATTATTTCTAATTTCGTTAGGATTGGCTGTTTGGTTTTTTTATTTTGAAAGCTTTTGTTTTTTTAAGATCTGGATGGTTGTGGAACTCAAAACACAAAATAATTCTCACTTAATAGCATACTTGTGTGTAGGATAAAGTCTCAAAAAGTGTAAATAAAAGGAAAAAAGAAAAAGTCAAAACTGATTATTAACCTCTAAAAGGTTTCAAAATCTATTTAACTATATGAAAAATGAAAATGTAAAATTCCCATTCCAGTGCTAGTAGCCATCAGAGCTCCCTTTTCACAATCATGACTGCACAAAAAAGGCAACAAAGGGAAAAGTCAGACTGAAGGACCTTTGGTACCCTAATTTTCTCTTATGATTTGGTGTTCCTCTGTACAAATACAAAATACAGGACTGTGCTCCCGTCAACACATGATGAAGTTCTAATTAAAAGCTCCATGTTTATTGCACCGCAAATCCCTTGGACTGCAGACTTCTTTGACTGCTGATGATTAATGCTTAGCTCTGCTTTATACATTAAGCACAAACGACTACAAGACTGACACAGATGAGTCACAATAAATTCATTCCCTATAATTTGTGTCTGCTATCAGTGCAGAACCCACAGTTACAAACTTAAAAGTAATTTTGAGATCTGTCGTAAACACTGATCACCAATCAACCATTTATACACTTTTTTCCTTATAAAACCTTGTGTGAAAAAAAGAAAAGTTATAAATGAACAGGCAAAAACAAAGTTTGGAAAGCAGGTAATAGCAGGCCTTAATAGACACAATATTAATGAATGAAAGAATGGAAGGAAAGTAATTTTCAGTTTACCTGTCCTCAGTAATTCATGGCACTGTTAATTGTCCTTCATGTCAAAGTGTTGTGTATTTATTTTCTCCAAAGATACGCTGTGTCTTGGGATATGTCCATATTAACAATTTCCATTGCACATTCCTTTCTTTTCTGGCAACCTGTGCATGTTGAGAGGGGGGAAAAGAAATATTTCATGTGTGGTGTGTCTCATACTGACAGAGCATGAGATTATCATGTGCTTCAGAATGAACGTAAAAATCTTGTGAATAATTATGAAACAGAAACGTCTCTAAAGTGCCAGCAGTTTCTTAGGCAGACCACCTAAAACATACAATCTATAAACAACGAAAATGAAAGCAAATTCATCTGGTTTTGACTAGGGGTTATATTCTGTTCTGCTTCTCTTAATTAACAATAATTTTAACAATAATGTGGAACCTGTTCTTGAGACAACACAAAGTGAGTAGTCTATGTAGTCATTGTCATTATCCAATTCACCAGACAAATATTTGCCAATCTACATCAGAACTCAATTACAAAAATAATTTTCCTTTTCTGAACTGCATACATTGAAATGCAGCCAGATATTTTATTGTGGGTTGAGCTTTTCCAATGTTTATAGCATTTTATAGCACATGGCAGGAGCTGTACATTCAAGGCCAAATGTACAAAGCTGGGGAGCACCTGGGAACTTGGGAATTCTTCGTGCACAAACTGTCTCTGACAGCAGAGCTACGTCCTGACAGGAATTAAATGTGGGGTATCATCACCATGACGTACATAAATCTTCCCAACTTGCTGCAGATCTGAACAGTATTTCTTTTTTATTCCCGAGGACAAGCTTTTCATCATTCTGATTTCATTGCAGTTTTATATATGTGTGACAGTCATTAATGGTTACTTACATGTTTTATTAATGTGGAGCTACTACTACTTTATAGCAGTAGTTACTCTGCCAAGAAAAAGAAAATTCTAAGGCAGGTGTGTACTATATTAATTTTGCACAGTGTAGCTATTCAAATACTTGGAAATTTAATTTCTCCTTTGAAGTAAAAAAAAAAAAAATCTAGTAAATAGATAGTAAATACAGTGATCTCTAATTAATCAACAGATCACAGACATAACTGATAAGTTCATGCCAAACATCAAATATTTCTACAGAAAATATTAAATCACTTGAAAACCAGAGGACTCATTTCTTTTGTGTTCAGAGGTAATGTGTGAAGGAAAACTCAGGGACAAAAATACAGTGACATTCTTTTAATTTTAGATATTGTAATATTTGTATCATATCAGTTACATATCTAGTATTTCTGAATTACTAAAATGGATGTAACAAGTTAATAGGCAGATTGAAAATAAAAGAAATATTTTGAACACTTCTATCTTGTTTTCTCCTAAGAGTGATTTTCTATCCCAAAGACACACTAGCACTTGCTTTTATTAGCTTACTCTGATCCAGTGGGTTTATTAATTAACTGTAAATTGTCTCTGCTCACTGCTTTATATGTATATAAGAATGATTAGCTTCAGTACCTAGAAAAGCAAAATCATTATTTAAAACTTTACTGGAGGGGTCTAATAGTTTCTTATCAGAAAGAATTTCTATTTGGACATAGATTTTAAAAATATATTCTTTTTCATATATATGAATTATAAGAATAGTACTGATTCTTATAAAGAAATATAATAATTCAATATATAAGAAATATAAAAGTTAAGTGTTATTATTTAAAGCAGGAAAAAATGCTTTATGCATACACCTACACCACTGATATATTATTCATCTGCCATAATAAATGAGAATAATCAGAGGACAAAAATAGACACAAGAGAGAAAAACCCATCAGACACATTCATAGTCACAGATTATACCACAGCTTAATTTACTATTATATAAGGGGAAAACTAAAAAAATCACAGCTGTTCTGAAATTTAATCAGTAAGATCATTTGGAAACTTCATTGTAGAAAGTGATTTTTCTACTGTACTGCATGAAGATCAGAATTTGGTCTAATGGTTTCATTAAAACTATGAAAACCACTCTGTTAAAAAACAGAAGGTACATATTGTCTTACAAATTACTATTACAAATTATAAGATCTTAAATTAGCCTCAAATATTTTGCCTGCCATCAGTAGTTTATCCTTCCCATGATGTCATGAACTACCTTTGGCAACAGTAGACGAAGAGATCAGATGACATTCCTGTCTGCAGTCTAGATCACATAATTTTCTTCTTTGTACAGAGGCAACGGAGATTATTCTATAATTACAGATGTAACAACTACGTCATAGTAAACTGTTAAAGTAATTCTTCAATAAAAGATTTCTTATTAGCACCTAATATTAATCCAACTTTACCAGTAGTTAGCTGAGGTACTTCAACAACCACAGCGAGTTCACACTGTGCCCTGTGTGTGCTGGTAACTATCACCAGTCAGTTCCTCCTCCACAGTCAAACACAATTCAGGGAAATGGATGTTGGAGCAGGTACTGGTGACAGAGGGAGTCTGACTGCACAGGTTCCATTCCCAATTCACTCCTATGTTTAAAATGGGTCAACAAGGGTAGAAATGGGCATTATGCTTAGAAAAGCACTGAGCATAAGGACTTTATCTTTCGGCCTAAGCTTTCCATCTGCAAAATGACAATAGCAATTCACTGTATCCTTTGTATTTGTATGTGTAAACAATAGACAGAACTATTTATAAAATGCATATAACAATGATAACAACCTCATACAGATGTTTTTGTAATAAAAGTAATAACAACACTAATCAATAATCCTCTTATTGTTAAAAAGGTATTATATTGCAATTTCCACTGAAGAACTGCCCAGAGTATAAACACAACTACACATTATGATTAATTACTGAACAATTTTCATTCTGTGTTTTGGAGTCACTGAGAATCTTTGAGGTTGGAAGGAAACTGTGAAGACCATCTAATCCAAGGTTTAAAAGGTGTGTAATGTTTAGAGGATGTGCTGAAGTAAGCATCAGTTTGTTTCTCATGCTGCCTGTAACATCACAGAATCCATTTCCTGATCATCTTCCTACCACACAATGGCCACTGAAAGAAGACTGATCTTTCACCTGCTAGTAGCACAGTATTTTGTTGTTAAAACATTCTACTATATTTCACCAACCTGCTAGTGCCTCAAACTTTAAATTAATTTTTGACCCTTTAATTTCAAGTTCTGATTAGGTTTTGCTTTCCGGTAGTTTGTCAGTGTACATATCACTACATTCCATTTTCTCTTTTAAATCTAAAATTCTCTTTTTAATCTATTTCTCAGTCTGATGCGATTTCTCTGTTTCCACAACAAAGATTATATGGTTATGAAAGAACAAATACTCTCATCTCTCACCATATTGTATTTAAATAAAGCTTTACTTTCACAGTCCTTCTCATCCTTGACAGAAATTGCAAGGTCAAATTATTTCACATTACAAATGTGTAAATTAGAAAAATACATGGTCCTACTGTTCCCTGATGGGTGATGACTAAGACTGAATTATTTGGATTCTTTTCTCCTTTGCATAATGCCATGAAAAAAATGCATTCTGCAGGCTCATTAGTTATCTAGAATTCCCCAAAGGACATAAACTTTCAGGGCTATTTTCTTGTTTCATGATGGTTCCACGCGGAAAAGAATCTGACTCCCAAATAGATGAAGTCGACATACCACATTGTAGGATTGGATTTATACTTGGGATTTTATGGAAGAGATTAAATTGTTCCTACTAAGACAATAAATGATATAATCTGTTGGCATAGTCTGAATGTGGCATAAAATGTGCACATCTATTTCTCTTACTTATCACATAGGGTAAATAAATTAAAATGTTTTCAATACTCTAATTCTGAGAGAGACTTTGTGACAGTGAAGTAAGTTGACTCAGAACTCAGCCATAATGTTTTAAAAAAGGATTGTTGGTTTCTTTCTTGAACAATGTTCATGTATCGCACAGAAAAATCCCTTGCATGCATGAACCACCATATAGGTTTTGGAGATATAGTTTCCAACCATGTAAAATGGATTAATTAAAAACAGGTTAATAAATCATTTCTTTACCACTGCACAGGGAATAAGCCACAATTTTTATAAAGATGTTTCCTTATTCTGTCATTGTTTTAAGCCATCTGATTTCTTTTGACAGGGTATTTCTCCATTCCCAATGATAACTTAATTTCCCTCCTCTATAAAAACGTTTCTATTTCTCCCTTCCTAACAAAATAAAAAGTGCGAGCAACACAACAGAAAATAACTGTTACTGCCACGAGCCATCTTCTCAACCCATTCCTTGGTGTCTGGTTTTGAATGGAGTCAGTAACATCAGTGCAGAATTATTGCTACGCAAAGCACATGGCAAGGAAATCAGAATTAAAAAGTTTTATGCCCATCTCACACAGGTATGGAAGATTATATATGCTTCAAAACAGAGTGAAAATAACTATATTTAATTATGGGAATATTCACTCACAGCTCAGGATGCATTTGTGTCCAAAAGACAACAGGAGGAGAGCCTCCTCCTCATCCTTGCAAAAGAAGCTTCACGGTTCAAAAAAACCATGCAGGAGCACCACCAGCTGATTCAGAGTGCCCTTTCCCAGGCACAAAAGGTTTCCTGAGAGGAAAGTCTTCTCACATCCTGTTCAAATGTGTCCCTTCAACTCCTAAATGTAACAGAAACAGCTTGAGGTGCAAGGTTTGAGATAGGCTGGGAAAAGGGACAGTGCAGTAGAAGTTTTTAGTGGTTGATAAGCTTTTAAATGATGTCTTATGTATATACAGTTTGGCATGAAGTTTCAGTAAGTACTACTGATATTTTAAGCCTCTGTGTAAACATTCCTAACTTTAAAACTGCATTATATTGATTTCAGTCATTTTTAGCTGTCTAGATAAACCTAAAGATATGACACATTCTGGAACAGGAATGTTTTCACTGGAGCTTACACTGAAAGAACTGAGGTTATGAGTCATTACAGGAATTCAGCACAAATTATATGTGGACTTAAGTCATCTTCATATAGTCTGAGAAAGATGCTATTCAGTTGTCAAAGTCAATATAGAATTTCCTTACCACAAAGAGGAAAACCGACTCCTGGGCACAGGGAATAACCATATAATTAATATTTATGTATGAAGATATTGCAACTATTTCCACACCATGACTGGCAAATTTCAATTATTTAATTTATCAATACAGGACAGTATATAGCTTTAATCAGAAAAGCAGAGGTTGTTAAACAAGAAAAAAATCATATTTATGTTGCTTAAAAAGAAAGGCTTAATGTCTATTCATGAGCAATTGAAAAATATAAATCACTGAATTTATTCATTTACAACTAGAATTCACAGACATCTAAAAACCATAGTCCATATCTAATTAAGGTCAAAAAAGGAATAGCTTATTCTCATAAATATATGGATACTGATAATTGTTATATAAATAAGGAACATCTTACAACCAGATTACACTGAGTTTATGGAATTGGTATTAGATTTTACAAATACCTTGGAAACAGAATTTGAGCCTAATAATAGGATGATATTGTAAAAAGTATCTTATTATCCTTTCCTTACTGTGTGCTCAGAAATAAAGACAAGCCAATATACATGCTGAAATTTATGGATGTAAGACAGGTTCTTATCCCTAAGAAAGTCAAAATAAACCATCCCATCATTATTATTTAAATACATCTGAAATGAAAAATGAAACAAGCAAGTAATCAAACAGAAAAACACCTGAAAATCTATAACCTAAACTTTTACAGAAGCCTATATTTCTTATTGTCCTTTGCAGGTTTACAGATTTAGTTCTTGATATTTTCTAGTAAAATTAATCCATATGTACTAGAAATAGCATAGATCAAGCAAACATCAGTCTAAACCTCAATTTTCTCAAAAACCTTTCATCCAAACAGAGGTTTCTAACAGGATAGAGCCAATATATCTCATCTTCTCCAGGGTTCTTTCACAGGCAGCATTATATGAAGAGCTGCCATAGGGTTCTGTTTATGTTCAGTATCGTTTGATTTATTTCATTATGTGCAGTTCAGAATGTTATATCAAGGCACTTGCAAATACTGCCTTAAATCATTTCACCCTCCCGAGATTAATTTCAATTAAAAGACGTTTTTCACATCATAAAATAACAGCAAACACTTTTGGTGAAAGATCCAAGTTGGGTTCTTTTAAGTAGTATTTATTTATTTCAGCAATAAGACATGCCTGTAGGTACATTCTAAGGTAAATGGAAGAAAGAACCTGATTTGTAATTTCTGTCCGGATCCATTTATGAACAGAACCTCCCCTTTAAGTGCATGAAAGCACATACATGATATCCTTTAATAAATTAAAAAGATAAAAGTTACCAGACCAAAAAAAATTAAAACAAAAATTAGCATACAAACTGTAGCATCTACTACAATAGTTTCATAAAGGAGAGATAAAAGTTTCTATCACTCCTTTGTCCATTATTTTCTCCATGTTTGAATTATTATTTCAACAGCTTGCAGCCTATTAATCATAAGTTATGACCTATTATTATGATATAGATGAACTCGGGTGTGCTGGTTTTGGCTGGGATAGAATTAATTCTTTTCATAGTACCTCTATGGGGTTGGGTTTGGATTTGTGCTGGAAAGTTTTGACAACACAGGGATGTTTTGGTTACTGCTGAGCAGTGCTTGCATAGAGTCAAGGGCTTTTCTGCTCCTTATCCCACTGCACCAGTGAGGAGTTGTACACAAGAAGCTGGGAGGGGACACAGCCAAGATATCTATCCCCAACTGATCATTGACATTCCAAAAAATATGGCATCAATGCTCGGTATATTGGGGTAGAAGGAAGGGGCTGGGTGGGGAACAAGATCAGAGTGACAGTTTTGTCTTCCCAAAGCAGGTTTATGCATATAGAACCCCAGGAAGTGGTGAATGAATTCCTTGTTTCAGTTTACTCCATACATGATTTTATCTATTAAACTGTCTTTATTCCAACCCACAAGTGCTGTCTCTGTTGGGATTCACTTCCCACCCCACTGCAGCGTGGTGGGTGAGGGGGGTGAGAGCAGTGCTGGGCTGCTGGCTGGCGTTAAACCACACTATGAGGATTACACACAACTGCCCTTGCAAAAATGAACCTGAGAAAAGATCAGCGCTCACAGCATCGATCCCTGCAGCAATCAGCAGAAAATGAACACACATTGACCAATGAGTGGAATAATGGCTTTGTTGACAATCTCAGTGAAGTTCAACCTCTGCAACTAAGTGGATAGAGAGATAAAAAGACAGATATGATAAAAATAATCTATCATCTCTGTTTGCTGCTTTATATGATCATCTCCCATTAGTCACATACATGTCCAGATGGCCACAGATCAAGGATCATGTGTCCTTTCTGATCAGAGTAGTTTCTTTGCCCTTCTGACCCCAGATAATATGAAAATATTCCACTCATCAGAAAAGTATTTATACTTTTTAAAATGTGAAAATAGCTTATTGTAATAATTAATATTATTCATCCCTCTTTACCTCTTAATTAAATTCAGGAGAAGTCAGCAAATCCACAGTGGACTTATGGTCTCAGTTTATACTTGCAAATGTTGTAAGGTCCCATGAGTATTATATAACCGCTGATACACCAGTTGCACATGACTTTTCTAAATGCATGCATTGCATAAGAAGGAAAACAAAAGGAAAATAAATCACTCTCTGAGATGGATGCAAAGATGCAAATCAAGAAAGTATTACATATCCATCCAGAGACTAGATGGAAAAAGAGACAAAGATTACTTTTTTCCTGCTTAAGTAAACTTGAATTAACCTTAAAGTTAGCCCTGGTAAGACATTAGGAATTTTATGAACTGTATTAAAACATAACCATTTTGAAAGATAATAAAAGCAGTCAATTTTATTATTTTTTTAAAATCCATAACAAACAATCAATAATGCAGTGACATGATCTTTAAGTCACTGTAGTATTGAAAAAAACAAGTGCAGAGATGTGTTTACAACAGCAGAAAGCCAAATAGTCCCATAGAGGGATAAAAAATTTAACTATACGTTGTTTCTTTGCATAGACTCCATTAATCAGGCATACAGGTTTCAGGGATATTTGGCACTGAAGTGGCAGGGCTGTGCAGTCTGGATATCCAGCATTATCATTTGATGCCAAGAAATAAGATTATTCTATCCTCTTCTTTCAGATTTTTTTTGGAATTTAAGCAGATTCAGCTGGAAAACCATATCTTTCTTTTGTGATAATTGCTATAATTTCTGATTTGAACATAGCAAAAGCCAAAGTCTCAGGAAAATAAAGAGGAAAATAAGGAAGATCTAAGATTTTTATACAATTCACTACCACAGACACATCTATATATGCACACATATGTCTACATATATACATATATATATAAACAGCTACATATACACACGTGTGTATATATACACATATATACATACATATATATGAGTATATTTGATTGTAGACGAATAACTATTAAAGTTACTCAAAAGCATTGGGAGAAATGTTCCCTAAACTGCAAATCTGGGAATTTTCAGAAAAAAAATCATAAGATAAAAGAAATCTAAGATGCAGATATATGTGAAATGAAATACAAAGAAATGTAGTTTGACTGAAGGTACATTATCCATCCCCACCTTGACAAATATTTTAAATGAGAAAATATCTGGATTTTTTTCATGCTTATAAAGTCTGGTTGTTTTATCTGTGTTTAATCAAGTATCTGAAAATTGAGGAAAGAAATTGGATGACATTTACTGCTATAGCCAAGGTCCTTCACTCACTGAGTAAAAAGGATTTACACAAAATAGTGCAATCTTGTAAACTGTATATGGAAGGACTAAGGTGAAAAGTTTAATGCAACTAGAAGTTACTGGACAAGCAAGAAAACATGACCATAATGAGCCAGCTGGTATTGTTCCACTTTTAATGAAACTGTTGAAAATCTAATCTGGACTTTAGTATATCAAAATGTGTGTGCAAGGAATATTAATTCAAGCTATAGAAGATAACAGGATCATCACTGAAAGAACAGAATATAAGAATCCAATCTTATAAGAGGAATTGGAAAATGCTAGGCTCATTCACACTAGAAAAATGAAGGTTAAGAGAAGATAGAATTGCAGTCTATAAATGTATTGGTTTGTTAAAACTAAAAAGACACAGAGAACTTTTAATGTAAAGGGCAGTGTCATAAAATCAAATGTGCATACCCTAATGCATTTCTTAATAAAAACAGAAGAAGACTTCTGAGCACTAAGATGGTTAGTAGACTTACACTTTGAGAAGTGAGGACAACTGTCCTTTTATATCTACAGTCAACTAAATTCAGGGAATTTTGCTTCTTAAGACAGGCTGAATTTATTTTAAGAAAGGACATACATGACCTGGTGGTCTTGTAGAAGAGAGACCCAGCGTCAGTAAAGTGTATTACAACAACAAAATCAGTTTTAATTGATTTTAGTCTCTGATCAGCTGTATTCTCACACAGGAATTATCTTCACCATATTCAAATACTTATTCTCCATAAGTTATTTCCAAAAACACACATTTCTTCAGTTTGAAAATTAGTCAGTGACATAAGCCACTTAGCATATTCTATTATGATGCCCACGATTAACCTAAGTATACAGAATTTGCTTTGGAAATCAATAATCTTTATGACACTTACCTTTCAGAAGAAAAACAATGGTGGTACTTTAGGCATATATAAAATATAAAAGGTCTCAAAACCAGCCAGAAATCCATGCAAAAATTGAGTTCTACAATTATTTCTACCCATATGACTGCTTACTTCAGTAGCTCCTGCCATTAATCATTCCTCATCACCCCAGCTTTACTGACGGATTTGTTATGGGTGGATACAATGATATGCATGCACATTGAGTAGGTGTTGCAATATTCCAGACCTTTTACTGATTACACGACAAACAGTGAACGTTGAACACAGAAACAAATTCTTACTAGAATTTTTTATTGAGTTTTTTGTTTTTTCCTTATAAATGTTCCAAAATAGTGGTGCAGCTGAACTATATGAGCAAATCCAACACAAAGAAAAAAAGACACCAAGATTAGCGCCCTCCAGAACAACAAATGGATTGAGAGGAAAAACAGAATGGAGTTGGAAACCTTTTTAGATTTGCAGTCAAAACATGGTGAGCACTAGATATAGACAAGTCACCATATAACATTCAATGACTTACTGATTTATCCTGCTAAATATTTCTCTGCAGATAAAATTGTGAAGGCCATGTTAGTAACTTCTCAGAGACAATATACAAATGGAAATAAAGGTCCTATTTCCCTTCCTCCTATGGAATTATTTTATCATTCATGTCAGGACTTATTGATTTTGCAAAAGTAAATATCTATTCCTGTCTGAATCCAACTCCTTAAGAAAAGAGAACTTTTGATTTATATAATTGGGGAGTGAATATAAAAACTTTGTTTGGGTAAAAAATACCCCACATTAAATGAAAATACATATATTAAACTAAATGGGAAATAGCTCACTTTTAAACATTAATGAGATTTAGCACCAAAGCATAGCAACACTCTCAAACATCTCTATTTATTATGCCTTGATTTTTTCAGCTATGTAGGGCCAGTAGCTTTGTTAAATACCACATTGGAAAGAGTTGTCTGAAGCATATTACCCAAAAATACTTTTTACTTTCTGAATCTTTATGTTGAAGTGAGGTGATGAAGAGTCAAAAAGCATTTCATTTATCATGCAAGACTACAGGAAAACAAGAATGTGAACTAGAATGGTAGGATGGCAGAGTCAGTAGATGTCCAAGGAATGAAACAGGTGTCAAAAGGATAGCTGAATTAAAGTTTTCTCACTGCCCCCACAAATACTGGAACAAGGGTGCCTGGAAACAGTTGCATTATAAGACCACCACGTCCAGTTATTTGACAACAAAAAGTTGTCAGATAAGAAAAATCTCTCTTTGCCAATACAGAAATTAAAGGTAAAATCAGCCAGGATCAGATCTGCTGTTTATAATTTATAGCCCTGTTTGGGGAAAACTAACACAACTTGTAGATACAATTCTTGAAATTCTAATGACAAAATATAATTGCATGCTTGTTTTTCCTCCTAAAGATATCAAAACTGGGGAAAATAAAGGGTGTCCACTTTTTTACCATGCAAGTTTCTCATCCATTTTTCTGAAATGTGGTTGCAGGAAAATAGAGTGTATAAAGACCATCATAAAGAAAGAGTATGTTATAAACACCTGTGTAACAGTTAAACCATTAATTTGTTCCATTTCCCGAGTACTCGTTGAAATAGTCGTTCCCATTAGATGCTTTTGCTTAGTTTCTGGAGGACACATTTATGATGCAATATTAATATCAGATACTTTTCCTTGATACATAACTCATAGACCTCTTCACTAGCAGAAATATGCTCAATCTTTTGATGGGCTCTTACTGTGTTAACCTTAAATCAGAAGCCTTCTCGCTCTTAGAATTTCTGAAATAACCATGTACCTGCCCCTAACAAGAACTCTCTGCAGAGTGAAGTGAAAGTCAAACCAATTTTGTATTTTAAATTTATTCTACCTATCAAGTCAGCTCTGAGTTATGATAAGAACAGTTTGGAATTATTTAGGTTTTTTTATACTGATAAAATTGATTTATTGATTGACTCATACATAGTGGGACATGACATGGCAACTCTATATGGTTAATATCTAATTAATAACAAATTGTGGTAAGTATATTATGAGAAAAGCAAAAAAAAATCATAGAAATACATTATCAAGAGGAAGCTTAAAAGAAGATTAACATAGTAAAGAAAGATAAAAACTAAACTGATTAGTATGGTAAATGGATGCTGCAATTCTTATTCTAAAATAATCTCCTAAATTTGTAGAGGAATCCAGATCTAAACTCTGTCAGATTGTATATGCTCAGATTTTAATTCATCTATAGGTATTATATATTGCTGTATGCTGATATGCAATGGACAAACAACTTTGAAATTTAGAAAATATGTGGAGGACTTCTACAAGATTTCAAGATTAGCACATGAAGAAAGTTTGTGAGGTACAATTTTCTGATAACAAGAAAGAAACAATGTACTAAAAAGTAAGAGAGAAGCATTTAATATAGTTTATTCTCCATTATTGCTCTTTACCTCTTCCTCTGGGGAAAAAAACCAAACAGATAAACTTTTCCACATACTGCTGAGAACATCCATCAATGTTTATTTAGCATTTTAAATTCTCAGCATCAATGCTGACAATATCACTGAGTCAAATATTATGGCTAGATATCTAAATGCTGAATAACTGCATGACTAAATACATCTGTGTTCATTAAGGCTAAATCAATGATAATCAAAATTCTTGTTTGTGCAGCAAACAAACTGCTACAAGAATTATGGAGAATTTTAGATCTTCACAAGTTCTTCTGTTTTCATACAGCATTATATGTTATCAGTTCTGTTGCAGGACTTGTTTTGAGAGATCAGATATGATGAGTGGAACTGACTCAGACTGAGACATGAATCTCTGTCTGAAATGACAACCACACACTCTTGCTCTATTTTCTTTGTGGGATTTTTTTTTTTTAATATGAAGATAATGAGCAGAATTTAAAGTCTAATTACCTAAATTTGAATCACAGATTTTACGTATCTAGAAATACTGATACAAAATGACACAAAGACAAAAAAGCATAACAAGTGCATCCCCAGTGTCACACTGAAACACTTTGGCTAGATCTAACCTATTATCTATTTATTGCACATATCCTTATGTATCACCAAATGACTCACACAGCTAAAATAATAATTTTAAAAATATCTGAATTTCATGCTGGATTGACAGCCCTGAAGACTTAAATTTTCTCCTCATCCATTGTGCAGAAACAGTGTCAGTAACTGTACTACTAGCTCATTCTCATCACCACCCACTTGGAAGAGACTATTGTTAAAGGTAAAAAATTTCTTAATTTTACATGACAATGCCTACAGCTTTGAGTTACATATGACCTCTTTTGAAGGGTTGATAAGCACCTGCATTTCAAACTGACTTTCAAAGAAATTAAGGGCAACTTGGATCTATGGAAAGTGGAAAGACAAAGTGTGCTGAAGTGATGTACCTCAGATTCAAGGATTCTAAATTAGCAGTTATCTTGAAAATAAGAATAAATCCTTTGTTTCTTAAATAAGATCACAAAACTAATTCAGTAAAGGAATTGCTGCAACTGTGCTAGTCAATACACCATTCAGTTCAGCAAGTGGTCTGGCAGCAATTGTGGACCAAACAAATTGAAGAAAAATATCTTTCCTTTATCTTAAAAATAGGAAATGCATTACTACTAAAATTTCCATAGAGAAGGTGCTGCTGTACTTATCTGTTTTAAGATTAAACTTTGATTAATGTAAGCATTTCAAAAGTATACACCTGTATAGATGCAAAGATATATGGCATTACTGTCCTGTGAAAAGGTCTTATTAAGAGGGCAATTGGTCCTGTGTAAATGTAAAATGATTTAATTATAATCCATATAATCTAAATTGAATAGTTTCTGTTTCAAAGACTCACTTTCATGGTGCTAAGAAGCCTGGTAATTTAAATTAGAAATAATATACAGCTGCCATGCTTTCTTTCTGAAACACACTATTATAATGAAGTTCTTAGATTATTTTCCTGTAGGGCATTATTAGTTTCACATATCATACAAAAGAAAAGCTTAGAACAGTCTTAAAGATCTACTTACCTTTTACCATGTTTTTAAACTTTCAGTCTCAAACAAAAGAAACATTAATGGAAACATGATAATGCCTTTCTATATTCAAAACAAAATAACTTATGATAAAAAGAAGTAACGTGATAATTATCAAAAAAGCAAAAAATGTCAACAGATGTATGAATGCAAACAATCCAGAAGAATGTTCCTACAAAACAAAAACTGAATCTATAATGATTTTATGTCAAGAGTTGACATTTTTATGACAACCACTGTACATAAACAGGATTCATTTAACGTCAAAGCACTTTAGCAGCCTAAATTTATTGTACATCATTTATATAAGACTTTAAGCTAGACTCATATGTCACATAGAAAAAAAACATTCAGTCCCTCTGTAACAATTCTGTCCATATAAGCTTATGCTCACACACCCGCAGAAGTACAGTTTCATGTGCACAAGTTTATATTACACTGACTAAGAGGCCAGTGAGACCTTGGTCACACCTAGTGGCTGAGCCCCTAAAGTAGAAATGAAAAAGATATGAGAATGGAGCTTTATTAACTCATCAAACACTGCCATGTGTTTGTATTTAAAGTTACACCTTGACTCAATATTATGTGTTGATACATAACTTAGTAAGGTCAAAGAAGATCTGACGACTCAATGGTACCTGTTTGGCACCTCCAAATTATAAGTTGGAAGTGCAAGATAATTCTTTTTAGATTCCAGATGCCAAGTACAGCTGACTGGCTGCTGTGTTATAGGACTCAAAGCAGTGTCAGAGTGTCAAGATTTACCATGAGCAGCTCTCCACGATCATCTTCTGAGGTCTCTTCCCCAACTACATGAAACATAAGTGTTTCATGTGTTAGACCAAAAAGTAGCAGAGGTGCCTGAGAGAGGACTGATGGTACGAATATTTGTTAGAATAGACCAGTATCTGGAATTAAATCTGGCATTCCTTTCATTGGATTAATGGTATATAAAGACCTGAGACTCCATCAGTGTCCTGCTTTCTTGTGTTCTGGAAAGTGCTGGAGGGACTATTACTGGTAAAAGATTGCAAGGAAGGTATGGATGAAAAGTGACTACCTGAAGACTGACAGTTTGTTATATATACCATACCTGAGAGAAATGTGTGAGCTTTTTGCTTTCCACTTTTATTTTTTTTTCATGATAGTGGTGGGATAGGAGCTTTAAGAGCAATAGGGCAAGGGAGGGATATTTGTTAGCAACAGAAGGGCTGACCCTCCAGTGAAGAAAATAGAAAATATAAGAAATATGACTAAGTCTGATTAAGAAACCTGCTGAGCAAATGAGACAGAAACACATCAACATAGTTACTTGAGTTACTTGAGTCAGAGATGTTCAGAACTGCTTTGGGGCACAGGAGTAAGAGAATATTCAGGCCCTAGTCCATGCTTACCTTTCAGGGGAAGGAGCAAGAGGAAAGGAAAAATATGCACACATAGAAAAAAACTTCATCTGAAACATACTGTTAATCTTTACTGTCATTATTGTTGTGACATGGTCTGTTGAATAACTAAAAAAACACAGATGTCTGGGGTCAAGGTGTATGAGGCATTGTTCTGTCACAGTCTCAAAGTTTGATTCATAAATGATCTGTTGTGGAAAGAGCACCACCTACTGAACCACATATGCCACTAGTAAATCGATTTTAGTTCTCTTTAAAGTTTCATGATGCAGTGAGGTTCAGTTTTGTTAAAGCTACTAATACACAATTTATTTTGTTCCAAAACACACATGAAATTCGACCTAGTTCAGGTCAGGCAATTCAGTCCACAGCATTTACTTTCTGGTCTTTTCACTTCCTGTTTGCATCCTTGTTCTTCCTGCATTCAGGTAACCATTTTTACATGAACAAAAATTCAGATACAATGGATGCTGATCTAACTTTTATTTGGTTTTAAAAGTCAGTATGAATTTATAAACTTCTTAGAAATAGGCATCTGAGGTGTAAGTCTAGGGGGTGGGCTTCCCCAGCCATGAGTTTATGACCGAGGGGAAAAGCTCCAGACTTGCAAACAAACTTCTCAATATATTAAGAGAAAAGACAGGTGATACAGTGATACTGGTCTATATTCTATAGTATAAACTCCACTTTCACAACTGGTCAGCTGAACCAGCTGTGAAAAATGAAGCATGAAACAAAGACTTCTTTCTTTTTTCTTTTTTTTTTTAGCAGGAAGTAGAGCAATGTCACTCATGCTCTGATTTCCTCTCTATATATCCTTGGATCAGTCCTCTGCGAAACTGTTGACCAAGCACATTATTAATGCAATGTTTATGAGGAGGACATTTAGGGACTCATGGAGTCCTGGCAGCTGTTTGTTACAAGCTTAGGGAAAAATGTTTCTGGAAGGATTCCAAAAGTAGAGATTAAAGCATTTCTTTTTTCCCCATGCAGACACATTAGAGTCAACACATTAGAAGGAAGAGCATTACACTGTGACAAGCCGGGCAAGGTTGGATGAGAGACTGAATGGTTTTGCGCCCTCCTACAAACTCAGTGCTTAATTTCCCAATCATCTCTCCTCTTCAGCCACCTCTTTTAGTTCCTGGTACTGGTTCAAAGTTGAGAGGGAAGAGTATGTTAAAAATGTTGAGGAAACACTCAATGGATGAGATGTGTAGAGTTGAAAATGAAGACAAGGAAAAATCAATCAATTTGGCAACCTTGTCTCTGCATCTGTTACAGTACTCCAGAAATCAGAAGGGGAACATGCAAAACAAAAGCTTCATCCTGGTCAGCCCGACCGCAAACCTCTACTTATAAATGCATCAACTCATTTCTACTACAACCTAAGTTTACGTCCATTTTACTTTCCTCTGGTTCTTCAAGAATCTAAAATATTTGTGGAATCCTGTCAGTAAAAGTTAGGTTAGCTCTTGGGAAAAAAGATGACCTTTTTTTTTTGGTTAATGGAGTTTCAAAATGCACATCTAAAAAAAAAAATAAATATATGCACATCATCTTTGAACAAACAGCATTACATACTAAGTATGTATCAAAATAAAACCATTATTATTAATTTAAAATGCAGTTAAGCAGAGTAATTGCTGAAAAGTCTCAGAAATGAACATCTAGAGACTTAAGAGGAAATTTTAGGCCTCATTAGTTCAACAGTAACACTACTATTGACTTAATGGAATCAAGACCACTTCAGATTTGAGCTGCAGATCAGTCCCTGAAATAAAAAAAAACAGATCTTTATTTCTCTCTGGAGGGGTTCATTTTTCTGTGACTCTTTACTAGTTCTGACTAGTGCATAACATTGTCTAGGACTTTTAAGAAACCCATTAGTTTACAGGAAGGAGCTGTGACAAACTGAATAGCCTACAGTCAAGTGAGACACAAAAGGTAAAACTGCTGAAGTAAAATAGAAAAAAAAAAAATCAACTATGAGGCAGCTCAGGATTCAAGAGAAAAAACACCAATGTGATTAAATGTATAAACATCTAAAGGGGAAAACAGAACTAGAACATGGCAATTCAGGAACATCAGAGACCATCCTATTTCAAAGAGCAGCAGCAGCTGACCCTGACCCATCCCCAAGTGCCTCATTGAGGGTGGTGAAGCATGTTAGTGGTTCCTCTGAGCTTATCGCTAATTCTAGTTACTTCCTTCATGTCTCAGTCAAAAAAATTACTGCTTTTTACTTTTAAATGGAGCATATCCTGCTTGCCCTCTCTTTTTGTAGAACAAAAGCCATCCAGACCAGTCCAGAGAGTGAGACACTATCTTCAATGGACCTTTACCCATTCTCTTGACACAAATTACACCAGTCTCTCCATGTCATGCCTCACATGGCAAATATTTTAATCACCTATAATTCCATCCCAATTTTTTTTTTACAGTACCTGCATTATATTTGATGGAAAATTGTAGCATAATTTTTTGCAGATTAATTAATTTAAATTGTTGTAAATTAAATATCTAATTAAATTGATTTCCATTATTTGAGCCAATACTAGCTCAATGGTGCAACACTAAACGTACAAGAATAACAATGCAAAAATCTAAGAGATTTTTCTACTACTATATTGTTTGTTTTCTTTTTGGCTTGAATTACTAGAAAAACACTTGGAATGGAGGAACAACGATGGACGTTCATTTTTACTCTAAAAGATACAATGTAATAGTATTTTTAAAAGTAGGGGTCTCTATATTTTTCATGTTCTTCCTTTTCACTGAAACTTACAAAAGACATTATGAAAACTCAAATATAAATCACTTATTTGGACAAAGCACATATTTAAATGGTCAGTAATTCTCTTCTACTGTCAGAAGACAAAGGCTCTCAATTTTCTTTTGTACAGCACCTTTTAAATTGTGAGAATGTCATCATGCTCTTTAGAAGGCATGAGAGAAAGGGCTGAGAAGAAGCACGTAATTCCAGTGCTATATCCCAGCACTGAAATGGATTGTTGCCAATTGTAAACATACTTAATGCATATCTTGTTATAAGAGAAGATGAAGGCCAGTTGTTAGATGCATTTATGGTACCATACAAGTGTTGGCAGCATTTTATACTGCTGTCACATTCAGAAAAGCGATAACAGAAAATATGACATTTAATACAATTGCTCCCTTCCTATCTACAGAGAAATATCTCAACCACTTTTAACAGTAATTTTCTGATTCTCTGAACTTTGCATAGCAAATATCAGTACAGGAGAGTAAAGTCTGTTGTACTAAGCTTCCTCTCCTGGAATCATCCACACTGTTCTGAACTAACTTGTGAAAATAGTTCTGTGAGCAGAATAGTGGGATGGGGGCTGGCAGGGGGCAATGAACACTAAGGAAGTATGGGCTGATGACTCCAAGTGATGAAACATTAGTACTTCCACAATACGTAGAACAGAGATAAGAACTTACACAGTGATTGCATAAGAAGCTGGGAGGGGACACAGCTGGGACAGCTGACTCCAACTGACCACACGGATATTCCAGATCATTTGGTGTCATGCTCAGCATATAAATCTGGGGAAAGTAGTTTGGAGACGTTTGGAGTGACAGTGTTTGCTTTCTCCATTAAACATTGTGTGTGATGGGGCCCTGGTTTTCATGGGTACAGCTGAACACCTGCCCATAGAAGCAGTAAATTAATTCCTTGTTTTGCTTTGCTTGGGAGGACAGCTTCCGCTTTACCTATTAAATTGTCTTTATCTTAAACCAAAAGTTTATTCTCTTTTACTCTTCTAAATCTCTGCCACATCCCTTTGTGTAGGACTTAGTTGCCAGCTGGAGCTTAAACACAACCCAAACAAGCAAAAAACCCCAAATAACAAAACAAAACAAAAAATCCCATCCAAGAAAAAAACAAAGCACAAATGAATTGCTGTTGCCTGATGTTAATGACCATTGACCACAACCATTCACTTCTAAATGAATCTGCTGTTTAAGGAATGCGTGTTTTTTTGTGCCAGAACTTTCAAATTTTATTAAATATAACAACAAAAAAATCTGCAGTGTCCCTGATTATATGATGCAATGTCATAGAAATCCCAAGTAAAACACGTATTATAAACTACTTAGTACCTTCACAGATCAACACACTTCAGGATGATCTGAAAATTCCCTACAGAATTTTTTTAATGAAATCAGTGCTTCTTTTCTTCAGTCTATGTAAATCATTTGTTATTCATAATTTGGAAACTACAAATCTGCTTCCTTTCTGCCAGGATCAAACTATTTCCTCTAATTTTGCTCTAGGAATAATAATTATGTTACTATATCTATATATAATGCCTAGTCCAGACTGTACTCTGATGGACAGCTCCTCTTTAAGGGCAAAATCAAAATACAAAGGAAGAGGTAGCCTCTAACTTGCCCCTCTAATACAATACTGGACAAAAATGTTCTGTAAGAAAAATTTTGTACTCCATAAGGATTTATTTGGAATTTTTTTCCTCAGGTGATTTAGAGGCACATACTCTATATAGACAGGATATTTCGCCATCAGAAAAATATTAATCTTGACTTGAATTTAGATTATGAAAATTTAATAAAATAATTTGGACTTTTAGGCAGATAGGCACTTTTCAGGATCAAATATTCTTCTATAAAAGAATCTTTCATGAACGTGAGCAAATGTATTTTTTGAATAACAACATTTCCATGTTTTTGTGAGCAAAAACGTGATTCTTTCTCAATAACAATCATTTAATAAAATTAGGATTAATTTTAATTTAATGCTTTTAACTTGACAGTTGCAGTGCTTTCTGCAGGCCATATAAACATGAAGATGAAAGCCTATACAGCTTTTCTTCTCTTTCTTCCAAGGTAACAGTGAATTCAATTGCAATCAGCAAATCCATGCCATATATAGTGAGAAGTGTGCCATTTCTCATACTCTCAGAGATGCTGGGATGGTGGCCTACCCCCTTCACTCTGCAATGTGGAGTTCCATTTCAATGTAAACTTTCATCTCACATCAAATGTCTCATTAAGCATATATGATTCATACTTTTGATTACCATTTTAATAATCACCAGCTCTCTGTATAAATTGCTGTGCCAAAAGCAGGATAAACCAGCAGTTAGCTATACTAAAAATTTTACCCATTATTTTGAAATCTGTTTCATCATCTTGCTTCTGATTCATCCATTTATATCATCAGATGGTAACTCACTAACCTTACCAGAGTTAAAGATTGTATAAGCTTCCTTTTTCATTCGGACCTTTCCTTGTCCTTTCTATGAAACAGGTTTGCATATATTGCATTTTTCTCTTGAAACATGCAATTGCATATATTGCAATCTCTTCCATTTATGTTCTCCTTTCTTTCTGCCCTTCATACTTCTCAAATCTCTTTTTAAGTTTGAATGAAGTGACTTTTCTAGCCTTTTTTAGTAGAGCTCAGATTCAGTCCCACTTGAGAACAAGTTCAATATCTTACAAGTTCGGGAAGCTGGCAGTCCAACTCTGCACAAAGGTTATTGTCTCTTAAGAAAACTTCACTGCATCTCTTACCTAGTAACATCTCACCAAAAATATCCCTGGAAAGACACAATAAAACATTGTGCACCAAAAAGAAAATGTTTAGCATCAGTAAAGTGAACTTTTCTTAATGAACAATGTGTGACTAAAATCCATCGTTTCATTATTACTGAATGAAAGGGACTTTGTGACTTTCATTAGTGCTGCTTTAGCAAATGCAACTCACAGCAAAGTACTTTCAGAAACATGCTAATCTTGACAAGTTTTCTTTCATATACTTCATTTTAAAATCAATCAAATACCTTGCTAAAAAAATCCTCTTTTTTTCCCTTCTATTTTTTTAATATAGGCAGGCGGATAAAGGGGAAAAAAAAAAAGAAACTACATACATGATACAAACAACTCAGCAATGAATAATATTCTTATTGGTGTCCCAGTTAAAAATATTCACTTGGAAGCAAACACTGATAAAAGACTACAGGACATAAACAGTGCCAAACTATTCATACATTGTATTTGACATGATAGTCACCGGTTTGACTTATGATTGGCAATAGGAAGGAAAAAAAAATAAGAAAGAGGGAAAGAAGGAGCAACTAACATATTTTTATGAAGGTCAATTATTTTAATAAGAAGACACAAATTGATGATTAAAGAGGAATTTAAAAACATTTCCAGAAAAGCCAATAGAAGAATGTGGTTGCTAAAGAGTATTTTCCACGCTTGAAGAAAACACCAAACCACATATTCAATGTCTGACTTAAAAAATATTTTTTTCACAGTTTGGAAAAAGAGCAAAGTATTTAGACTTAAGTCAACCTCAACTCCATTTCAATCCAAGGCAAAGCTTCTACTGAGAACAATATTTCTGTCAAGTTTAAATTTTCTGAAAGACTTTAATTAAGCTGTTTTTTTCACAAGGAGACTAAACTGTCGTCTGAAATCTGTCTTGAAAAATATAAATACCGACTATTGAAATGTTTAAATGTTTGTGCAAGTAGGAAAGAAGCACGTTCAAAATCAAAATTGTCAGTTGTTAAGTGTCTTGTTTTGTGAGCAGACACTTAAACTTCCAGATTAAATACTCTGCATGACATGAATGTACTCTTTATCTCATTATGGACCTAAGTTCATGAAAACATTAGAGCTGCTGTGGATGAATCATTCCTGTTCAGCTGTGATATCAATTAAGTTAGGCTGAGTGGGGCAACAGCTTCTTTACTTGAGGTTAAAATGGTTGCAAAACATCCATTCAAAGTAAAATTTGCAACATTAATGCCATTAGAGACTCCTTTTATTTAGAGCTTCTTTTGTTTCAATGTATAAAACTAATAAATGCAAAAGAAGAAACTGAAGTACTAATGAAAAACATATAGTACAATATTTGTTTGCGGCAGAAGCAAAGCTCAATTAATCTTCTATTACTCACTATTACCAGCATAACATACTTGTAAAATGACATGGATTTTGACAAAAAAGCATACCCTTAGAAATGAAATAGCATAATAATTAATCTAGATCAAAAAAAGTCGCTTCAGTCTGCAAATATTCACCCCAGAATTCAATTTTCACAGTGCAAATAGTTCCATAGATACCTGTATTTACAATTACCTAAACATGCCACGGTAATTAAGTATGAACCTACTTTTAAATTTAAATCAAAAGGGGTTGAAATCTGGCTTTGGTCAAACAATTGAAAAAAACCCCTATGACTGTGTATCTTTCTGTTTTCCGCCCTAACAACTTCCTTGCTATAGCTTTCCACCTGACAACAGAAATAACGCGTAGGTGACGCTCCTCCGCTGTCAGTGCAAACCGCTGCATGGAAGGATAAATTGTGTTTAACTCAAACCCACACAAATTACATTAAACTGCTGCTGAGGGTCACTGAAAAACCTGTCCTACGGCCCAAGAGATGAGAGCTAAGAGAGTGGTCAAAAACACAGTTTTGAAGCAATAACATCTTTACTGAAGTCCCTGTTAGTTCCTGCAGCAATCACTTGGCCATTACCCACTTGTCTTAACGATCTAGCAATTACTTTGGCTGACCATTATACATCATATGATAATTACATACAATTAAAAAATGTATTAGATTTCACAATAAAATATATTCTTTATGTATTCACTCATTATTTATGCTATCTAAATAACAATGTACAAAATAATATAATTTACATTAAATATTTTAAAATAGATGATAAATTAATATTATTTAATTAAAATAATCAATATTAGCTGATAATATTTATAGAAAATTATTTGGACATGATGGAGAGATACACAGAGTAATCTGAGTCAAAAGACATCCACAAGGATCATCAGATCCAACCCCTGGCCCTGCACAGCACACCCCAAGAGTCACACCCTGTGCCTGACCGCATTGTCCAAACACTCCTGGAACTCTATCAGGCTTGGTGCTGGTGCTGGTGCTGGTGCTGTGACCACTGCCCTGGGGAGCCTGTTCCAGTGCCCAGCCATCCTCTGGGTGGAAAACCTTTTCCTAATATCCAAGCCAAACTTCCCCTGACACAGTTTATCGTGATCAGAGAAAACAGATTAGTGTCTGCCCCTCCGATTTCCCTTGTAAGGAAGCTTCAGGCCACAGTGTGGTCTCCCCTCAGACTCCTTTTCTCCTGGCTGAATGGACCAAATGATATCAACATCCTCATATGTTTTCCCCTCCAGGACCTTCACCATCATTCACCAAGCTACCAGCCACTAAAAATGATCTCTGATACATAAGGCAAGAACATCAATTAGCTGACAACACATCTCCTATTGTTAATACTGCTTTGCATAGCTTTGTCTCTTTAAAACTGCTTTGGCATTATGCAACATGTTTGATTAATACTTGAGGGATTCAAGTCATCAAGCAAATGTCATGCAACAAACCCTGCTTTAAGTCAGATACAATAAAAGTAATATATTAGACATTGTGTACAGTAAATAAGTTTCATTCTTCAAGGTGACGCATTGCATTTGTCCTAAGGTTTGATTTGCAACAATGCAGTCACCAAAGCAAGCGCGCATTATGATTTTCATACTGGTACATTTCAACAAAGTGCTGTAATGCCACATGGCACAACATTTTATTTTTGTCCCACTTAAAAACAATGCATTATTAATTACATTTTAAAAACAGCTACAAATATAACAATGCTTGAGTAAAATCACTACAGTCAATAAGCAAGAATTATTTCCACCAGCTTTAAAAAAATCTCTATTATCTCATGAAACACAGTGCATAGATATAAAATTCAGTAGAGTAATATACCACTGTGACATATATCTTCAATATATAGAGAAAATTATAATACACAAGAGAGGTAGCCAGGAGAGAGTTATAAGTCTCTTGATAGAAAAAGATTTAATGTAATAGAGATAACATGTATGATAGTGATATAAAAATAACAGTTCCTACTGCTATACTGTCTTTTATTTCTGGAAGTCAGAGCACTTCACAAGCACTAATTGAAACAACATCCTTGCAAGGTGAGTACACTTTATTGTCTGGGTTCTACAAATTGGGAAATGAAGGCACAAATAATTAAAACAGCTTGCCCCAGGTCACAGGGCAAGCCATCAGCTAAACCAGAAATACACCTTTCAAATTGAAGTTCCCAGTTTTAATTCTTTAATCCTGTGTGCATAACAGTAATAAAAAATAGAACTCCTAACTAAGCACCTACTTCTGTCATTGAAATCAATAGCAATACTGCTTCTTTAGTTGCTGGAAGTTCAACTGCATCACCAAACAATACCAAACCATGATCTTAACACACGGTTCCTGAAACAGATCTTAACAGATGGTTCCTGAAAGTCTCCTAAGAGGGAGACTCCATGATGTCCTTTTCCAGGGCTTCAACCTATCCCAGTGCTGTTTCTGATGTTCCTAGGGAACTCCCTGAGTTCCAGTTTGTGCCCCTTGCTTCTGGTCCTCTTTCTGGGTCATGCTGAAAAGAGCATGTATCTGTCTTCTTTACAGAATCCCTTAAGGTGTTAATAGGCATTAATAAATTTCCCTCCTGAAGTTTGTGTTCTCCAGGTTAAACAGTCCCAACTGTCTCAGCCTTGGATCATTTTAACCTTTTTTTTTTTTTCTTGGGCAAATGGATGCATGAATAATCTAAAACTCAAAACTGCAGAGGCAGAGGGGCTAGATCCCAAATCCAAGGATAAAGGAATTAGGCATATATTTTAGAAATAATTAAATGCCCAAACAATTCCAATTATCTGAATGCAAACTATTCAGACAATATCAAATTGAACCCCACTATCTCCACCAATCATTAGATTATCCAATGTAACTTCCTCCAACATTTTATATGACAGCAGAGCAACTGTCTACCAAATATTAAGCAGCAGATTTAGTCTATTTGTAGAATGGAACAAGCTATTATTATTTTATATGCACTTTGAAAAAATCTTCATAGAAATATTTATTTCAAAGGTTTCTAATGTTTTGCTAATATAAACTTTTTTTGTCATCTCAAAACAATATTTTCTTCACATGTTCACTACAGAAATGATAGACATTGTTAAAAACATTAAAAAAAATAAGAATATTTTGAATTAAGTTAAAATGGAAGCCTTGTGTATTTTTTGATGGGGTCATCCTTTGTTTATCCTGAGAAACAAAACTAATTATTCATACAACCCAGCTGCTGTCTTAGAGTACATATACCAGTAAACATAGGGTACATTGGATTTTTCTTTCCTAAATAAAATATTTTAGAAGCAGTTAAGAGGAAAAACCATCACAAATGTCTTAAAGAAAATGATCATTGTAGCCAAAAGGAAATTAGGGAAACAGGGGAGACTAAAGCACCTCTGCCTACAGAATCTTTTCATATAATATTGAGCCATTGTATCCTGATTATTCCAATCAGTTCTGATTATTCCAACTCCTACTTGTCAAGCATCAGCAGTGCAGAGTATAATGGGAATAGCAGACAGCTAAAAGTAAGCGACAGGGCCAAAGAAACCACTGAGCTATTTCTTCTCTACAAGGAAAAGCATTTATGTACTGGAAAACACAGAAATGCCTGTAAACAGATATACCCATTAAATCAGTTAGTCAGCAAGGTTCCTTTCAAAAGAGCAACATGGAAAACATCTTCTCAGGTTTTACTTAACTTTCTGTTCAAAGGATGGATGTTGAGCCTCAGGGATCAGCTGGTGACATGAAAATCTATCTTCCAAATCACTCGGGTGTTTTTCAGTAATGAGTTCCCACTTCCCTATCCCTGAAAGGCATGGCAAATAGAGTCATAGATCAAAGCAGCACATAGCTGAGTGAGTACAGCTATGGAAGCTAAAATGGCAAGGGCTGCTGTGTGGTAATGAAAAGGGCCATCACTAAAGATTTACTCTAGAATTCAAGACTGTCACTTTCAATTTGAAACAAGGGATCCATTAGCTTAGTGCACTTTTTATTGTTATTGATTTGCAATCTTTTACTTTCTTTTAATTTCAAACTGTCATTGAATGCATAACTGTTTTTTACTTCATGGAATAAGTCTTGATGATTTTGCTTTCAAATAATTATTTTCAAACCATGTTTTCTTCCTGCATCAGCTTCTTAATGAGTTTCATTAATATAGGCTTCCCATTTACCTTAATTATATTTTTGGCAGATTTGCTTTTAGCCACGTCTCACCTTACCACGGTGGTGTTTTGTCACATGCTCTGGTTAAGCCAGAGTGGCCCTGAACAATTAGTTCTTCTACTAAAGTGTGCATGTGGACAGGGGGCGAAAGTGCATGGACGCTTTTATTCATACCTGATAAAAAAAGCCAAACAACCTGCCATTCTCCTGTCAAACTTAAGTTGAAAGGAAATGAGCTACTTTCCCCCTTTGTAAGGAGAAACTATTCAAAATAGCACAACTAAAAGTGGCAGAGGAATTCCAAAACTGCAAGATTGAAATATAAAATCTATGACAATAATATGAGGCAAATCATATTTCCACAGGACCCTACCAACAGTAACTCTATATTTGATTGAAACCTTTGTCCCAGTGCACTCAGCCAAGCAAAACAATACATATTTTTATCTCAATCCAGTGAAGGCCTCACATATGCAGCTAAATTTCAATTAAAAAATAATATAAGGAGGTTATTAGTATAAATTAAATATATCCTTACAGACTTCACTAAATCAGGATCACAGCTCCCTGCAAGACTGTAGCCAATGTCACTAAACCTTAATCTGAGAAATCAACTTAGCATTGCTTGACATAAAAATATGGACACCTTAAGTAGGTTATGACCATTCACTAGCATTAATAATACTAGAATGATAGGAATATAATCACAGAATCACAAAATGTGTCGGATTGGGAGTGACCACAATGGTTACCTGGTCCAACCTCCCTGCTCAAGCAGGGTCATCCTACAGCACATGGTACAGGGTTGTGTCCAGATAGTTCTAGAATATCTTCAATGAGGGTGACCCCACAGCCTCCCTGGGTACTCTGTTCCAGTGCTTGGTCACCTGTACAGTAAAGAAGTTCTCCCTCATGTTCACTTGGAACTTCCTGTACATCCGTTTCTGCTCATTGCCTCTTGTCCTGTTGCCTGGCACCACCAAGAACAGTCTGGCTCCATCCTCTGACACCCTCCCTTCAGATATTGACAGGTATCTGAGGTGAGGTGACTGAGGTGTGGTCATCTCTCAGTCTTGGTCTTGAGACTGAACAGGCACAGCTCCCTCAACCTTTCCTAGTAAGAGAGATGCTCCAGTTAATCACTTTTGTTGTCCTTCACTGAAATTGGTCTGGGAGCACCAAGTCTCTCTTGTCCTGAGGAGCCCAGAATGGGACACAGCACTGCAGATGTGCCTCACTCACCAGGGCTGAGCAG
>JAWWMU010000237.1:20189894-20219085 GCA_035048155.1 Cinnycerthia olivascens
AGGTCCCTCTCTGCCCATCTCTCCAACCTGTCCAGGCCCTTCCGAAGGGCTGCACAGCCCTCAGGGGTATGGGCCACCCCTCCCAGCTTTGTGTCTGCAGGGAACTCTGCCCCTTCCTCCAAGTCAGCAATGAATTATTTAAACAACAGTGGGCCCAATGTGGAATCCTGCTAGACAACATCAATGACAGGACTCTCACCATACCCTGTGCAGTTGAGTGTGTCATTCTGGGTTCTGCCACTCAGTCAATTCTCAATCCACCTCACAATCACCTGGTTTTGCCAAATAAGTAACATTTCTCTGTTGTAGTACCACTTTTATTCAATAGTATACTTTTTATTTTCTAGTTGTAGTCAATTTTCAATTATATTTAGGACTCAGAATGACTGCATTTTTTTAATTTCTCTAGCATGAAAATTAGGTCTGTAAAAATTCTAGTCAATTTTAGATCTTTAGACCATACTAAACCATCCTCTCATTATGTTTACTTTCTTCCTACTCTCTCTCATTTCATTGTAACCAGTATTTTTAGATGAGGAACTACATTTGAATATAGACATTTTAATGGCAGCAGATCAAATACAATCAGCTACATAAGTTTTCCTTTTATTTGTTCTCTGCTAAACTACAATAATTAAGGTAGACAATCTTCCATGAAAATATTCCAATTAGGAGTTAAATGAGGACTGCTGAATTTTTGCTCAGAGTTTTCTCATATAATTCATTTGAGAAATTATTTTTTCTGTCTTTCATTTTCAGCACTTCCTTTTAGCATATCTAAACCCTAAACAAAAGGAATTGTAGATTAAAAACAGTCATTAGAAATGCATATTTTAAAAATAACTGAGCCAATGAGGTGAAATGCATTACACAAAGAATTATTTCACAAAAATATGCATATTACTCTCTGATTTACCAGAAACCATACAAAGAGTGAAATAAAAGGTCGTGTCTCAAAATATTTCTGTTTTTTTTTCAAAGCTGAAAATTATATTCATTTATGTGAGAAATTACAAAGGTACAATGAAGCAAGAAGGTACCTCAAATTTTCCCAAATTAGCTTTTTTCTCTCTCAGATATTGGTTTGGAATTCCAGACACACTTAATCAGAAAACTGAAGATGAATCAAGCGACAAAGCTGGCAAAAATCTTAGGCCTTGATACTTCAGTTCTAATCCAACAGTTAAAAAAAAAATAAAAATTAACTGAGTAATTTATGTCTCTGTATACTAAGAATGCCCAGCTTTTCCTTTGTATGCCAAAGATATTTAAGATATTTTAATGCACGTTCCAGAGAATAAGACCTAGTTTTAAGAGATTACCTGTCTATGTAAAATAGTACAGTTCAGCAAATCACATGCATTCACTGCTTAGTAAATATACCCTTAATGATTCTCTCTAATGCTTTCCAGTGCCCAAATTTTCTTCTGAATCTCCTCACACTTCCTGCCCTTAATATTACAAACAGATTTTCCAGGAAGGCATCTTTTGCCAGTTAGCAAAGATTATTCAGGAAATTCCAACATACTCTAGTAAATTAAAAATGTTCTTTCAAAACCCTCAGATACTTGGCTTGTCTTGGACTCACACAGCATTAAGTTCAGCATGGATTGGAGACATAGATCCTTACTTTTAAGAGAGACTCATGTACCAGAACATTTGATTCTACAGTCAGGGTAAACCTATGAACCACCTTCAAAGACATAGACCAGCAACTAAAATCTATACAAACTCATTAGAGAAGCTTAATTTTATGGAATATTTTGAGGAATCCCTTTTTGTGCCCTAGGGTTTTCTACTACACAGATAACCACATTTTCGTAGCCAACGGCTTAAAATGAAATTAAATTTAGACTACTTGTTTTTGACTTGTATTTTACTTTCTTGCAGTTAATGGCCAGGATTACTGCACATTTAATTTTATCCTGTGAAGCAGTTGACACCAGGTGCTTACACATACAAAAAAGATTTTTAAGAAACATATCAACAGTTGACAAGTCTGTTTTCTGCAAAGATTTTGGTTTTACAAATTTCTAAATGCCACCGGTACCTAAACAGATTTTATAGTATAGCTATAGTCAACTGCACTACATTCCTCTTTGGCAGATGATCTGTTGAAGGGGCATTAAGTGTGCCTTTGTGGAGTGTGTTTGGCCATCATGAATCTGATTTCTACGGCTGTAATTATTTGTCGTTCCCACTTACACTAAAATTCATCCATGCAATCTTAGCTGAATTCACTGGAATTCACAGCTCATTACAAATATTTTATAAAAGTTTTTTTGTGGGGGAAAAGATCCTAAAACAAAAAATGACACACAACTGACTAATATTCTTTTCATCATTCAAGAAATGTGCACTATAAGGACATTTTTTGCTGCACAGAGGAATAACAAAACTGATACAGACATCCAAAATTACCATTTTGGCAATTGCTTATGTTTTCTTGCTTCTTATTAAATGAAGAATTTCTACATCAGCAATAAACCAAGAACTTTACACTTACTTTGCCTTCTCTTTCTGCCTTCCAGTACTGGAAGAGAAATTTCTGTTCATGACACTGTAACTCTTGTGCTGACAAACACAGAGAAGGCAAGCACTGGCTCAAAGACACAGCTCCCAAGGCTGCTTTACAAAGGTACAGTTGGGTCTGAACTTAGCATTCCAGGAAGGACAGTTCATGTTAGGTAAAAGGGCATTGGTTTCACATGTTCATCTTACTTTCTCACAGGTATTTTGAATTACCTCGGTTCTATACAATCTTAATCCTTATGTACAGATCTGAGAGAGGATTCTTTTAAAAAGCAGCAATGTTAATAAGATGGATGCTTGGCAGCTGTTATCACCTGCTCTTATGTGGTTTGCACATAAAAGAGGCTGGAATGTATTTTAGGATCAGAAAGCTCTGTTGTATATCTAATTCCTGTTCCCACCTTGGTCTAGGTTGTCCTTAAAAGGGTATTTTCTATTACTATATTAAAAAATGCTGTTAACTAAGATATTTGGCTTTGTCTACTTTTTCTAATGCATATATCCTGAAAATTAATTTGTTTCAGTTTCAGAAAGTTCTTTAGAAGTCTCTTTAATTTCTCTAATATAAAATGTAAACATAATGTGTTTCTCTCATTACAAAGTGCACCATTAAGGCATAAACAAAATCCCAAGACCTCAATATTTAACCAAGAGTCATGCTTTCACTTCATCCTCTGCAGTAGTACTTTTTAAATAAATATATTGGATACATGAACATATATGACTAGGAACTGGCTTTAGGTAAAGGTATTCATATAAATCTCTGATTAGTGCCAGCCAAAAGTTCAATTTAAAGGATAATCTTGCCTAGAAATATTTTGTATTTAAATTATTGTTACAAATAATACAAGAATATCTAGTCATATACAACATACTATGACAAAATTAATTTTTTATCTTTTAATTGAAACTATTTCAGTAACAGTTAAGTTTACTGCACAAAATTATTAATATTGTGTAAAACATATTTACAGTGATTAAGTTTTAGAGTAACTTAACTATCCATCAGCCTGGATAGGTACAATGTCATGCAAGGCAACAGCTGCTGCTTGCAGAAGAGGAATATCCATATAAAAACACTCTAAGTGATAAAAGGCTAAATCATATAATTGTATCTGACAGCTGAGCTTTCTAAATACCAAATTCTGGGAGGATAATAGACGTGTCATCAGCACAACCATTACTTCTTGCTCTGTTTCAAGTTTTCATGCAATTTAGGAATTTATTTCAAAAACTCCTCAGGTTTTGAAAAAAAAAAAGGAAAAAGAAAGAAAAAAAAAACCCAAAAAACCCCTATGAAATCAAGCATTTCTCATGCATCCATTAAACCTGACATGATAAATGAAAAATTTCTTGTTGGAAAAACCAAAACCTGTTTAATTCATGTTTAATTCAGTTTGACTACAAAAAAAATAACTAAATTACGTGAATAAATTATTTGCACAACTCAACACATTATTGAGTCAAAATGTGGGAAAATGTAATCCTCAATTGGGTGTAATGTGCCAACAGTTGAATATCACACTATAAAATGCTATTGCATAAAAGAGATTTTGGGGGTGAGGGTCATTTCAATTGAACTAAATAAACCAGTAGTTTATTTTTCAAAAGCAGGAGATAGATACTTGACATAATCAAATTTGATAGTAACTGACTAATATCAACAAACTTTGCTGGTTGATAGCAAACAAGGACGGTTCATATTCTGTTAAGATTTCCCCTTTAAGATCTCAGAAGCTTACAAGTGCTGTAAGTATTTGGAATAAAAGCAAATCCGTTTCTAATTTTAACTAATAAACTAACAGATTAACAAGTTAAATGTTTGTAACACTTGCTACCTTTTGAAAGTAATTCCATGAGAATAAGAAATAAAAAAGTAGGAGGACATTTTTGGTTGATTTCAACCAAATTTTATGAGTTTTTGAAGTACTGAATCTGTAACTTAAGCATAGGAAGAAGTCAATAAAATATTGCTAGACTTCACAATTTTGAAAACAACTTTTCATATGCAAACTTGATACTAAGGTTGTGTTACAAATAATGGCCTGAAAAGATGACAAAGATGCTACAGGGAAAAGATGTTTTCTCCATTCACCTCCATGGAGCTGTTCACTTTAACAATCATCTCTAAAACATAAGAGTCAGTTTTAATAAGTTACTGGAGAAATATGATACGAAAGTCGCAAGCCTATCTTCACACTTCACTGATGCTAAGAATAAGAGCCTTGTAGAATACACAGAAGCTCGTTTGCACTTAAAGTGCTGCATTATCTGCAACTTCAAATGGTGAGGGTTGTAAAGGCAGCTTTACTTGAGTAGAATACATTTTATATAGGAAAGTCCTGAGGGAACATAATTCAGTGCAGCTCTATTTCAGTAACTGCTTCAGAGAGCAGATTAACTTTCTTCAGAAACTTGCCTAGTCTGGTTTACAAAAATCTGCTACATTCACTCAGAATCTGGCATACCATCTAAACGTCTGTATTTTTCTGATGTCATAAGGGTATTGGTTGTTATTGAAATGTCAGCCTTTCCAATGTGTTTTTCTCTTAATTGTTTGTAGATACTCAGAGCCCCTAAAATATTGAATTTCATCCCCAAAAAATTAAATATAAGCAACATTGTAGCACACAAACTTGCTGCCAAACTAGGCCAATGAATGTATTTTAGTTCATTTTATTTGAACACATAAGTCTGCTTTATTAGTAGATGTTCAATATGTCAAATAAAAAAGTTTTATTTTTCTGTTTGGAATATTTACAGATTCATATCTTTGATAATCAAGTAAAAATAAGTTTAAATCAATAAGAAACTTCTAAAGTAAATAGAAGACTCTCAATTGAGTTCACCAGTGGGATGCTTTTGTGAATAAGACTCTGAAGAAATAGTTGAGGAATATTCAGAATATGCTCCTGACCAGAACAGAAGTATTAAGATCTAGCAGGTACTTTACTCTTCCTGTTTCTATGGTCTTTCCTTCTTATTTGGATTTCAATGTTAAATTAGTACATTTAAAAAACTATAAAATAATCAGGCATTGAAAAAATCCAAGGCGAAAAGCTCTGAAAAGTCTTGGAAAGTTCACTTTCTTCCAGTAAACCTGTTGATTTCCTGTGAAATATTTAAAAGTCACTGTTCAGTTTTAAAGAAAACTTTCTAGAGTAGAGCAGAAATGATGATCCTCTAAACTCTTTCATACTCAGAGGAAAACTCAGAAATATACAGCTTCATGGCTCACTGATCCCAACACTGAAGCATGATCAACAAAAAAAGACACCACAATCTGGATAAATAAATGCAATCATGTGTCCTGGGGTCTCTTGATGGGTCTATATCTCTCTTAGAAAAGGAGGGGGTTTATATGTGTGGACATGTGTTGGTAGCCAGAAGAAAAGTCAAGATATTCTAATTTATTTTAAGTAAAACAGAACAGCAGTACAGACAGGAAATATTCAGTTGTCTTAGGGAGGTCTGCAGCCTCAGAGTCCTGAACCCCTAAGAAATTGGTTCATGCCATTCCTGATTGTGCTTTCACTCTATACAAGTCTCATTAGAAAACTGCTTTGAGACTGCTCTCCTAAAATTAACACTGGCACAGAAAGACTCACAAAAGCTAACTAATATAACATTTCTCTTTCATTACAATGAAAATTAATTAGCTATAATGACCAAATTCACCAATCATTTTGGAGAAGGCACATTACTTGAAAAGAGCTTTACATCATTAGTAATGATGACAAGTCCTACTGTTTTAGCATATTTTGTTACGCTACGTTTATCTTTAAAACAGTACTCCAAGAATGAATTTGTTTTGCAAAATTGTAATTTTCATGTTTTTCTCTGCTTTTAATGCTGTGTGTATAAAAACATGAAAGAAAACAAAAACCACCAAACCCTCACAAAGAATCCCTCCTACCAAACCAAACAGCCAAATAACCAAAACAATCACAAAACTTCTATTATCCAAACAGTTGGAGATTCAGAAAATAAGCAAAGGGAGGTTTTTAGGACCTGATTTAGGGTTTTAAATGCTGTAAATGGTGAGAATGTTCAATTATGTTAATTCAGTTGAGCATGACATTCTACATACTCAAATAATATCTAAAGAATAAAATGTTCTCTTATGCCAGGAAGGAGTTCTTGAAACAGTTTAATATATGTTCTGACATGTTTAATTACTGGAATATTTTGCCACTGTATCCTAGAATCAACAGAGATTTTTTTGCATACATTATCACAAAGTTTATAGTAGCTTATTTTTCAGCAGTGACTGAATTCTTATTACTGTAAGTAAGCTTCATTAAACTAATTGAGTTAGCTGGAACCACTCACAGTAGTTAAGGTTTGCACAACTGCAAGAATTATCTGTACTGGAAAAGTTGACAATAACACAAGTATTTCTGCCTATAACAAATAAAACTAGTGAGTTATTTGATTTATGATATATCAAACAAATAAATTAGCTAAAAAACTATTACTGGCATAGCTTTTATAACAGTTCATATAGAAAAAGAATACCAAGATTTATATTTTCTGAGCTTTCTGAAAAAAATCAGCAAGTATACTTGTGATAATTCCACTTTCTTACCTAAAACCACCCACAAGACGTATTACCTAAAAACACCCACAAGACATACTCAGATCCATTACTTACAAGGAGGAAGGATGGTCCTGTGTTTGTGGTCCAGTCATAAAAGTCCTCCACCTCTCTATTTCAGACTGCCCATGCAACCTTAGGCAAGTGACTTTGTTACAGTGACTTTGTTACACTTTCCTCAAAGCCTGTCCATACTAAAACTGTCATTTGCTTCTGCAAGAATTTGCTGTGTTTGGATGGAACATTAAAGAGCAACATCAATATAATACAGCTGCTCAGTATATGTACTCTAAATACACAACTGGGTTGTAAGAAACTAGTAGCTAAAAATGTAATACATAATAAATTATCATAAATAATAAAATAAAAGAAATATACAGCCATTAAGGTCTGTCTGCTCAAGTTTTGCCTCAGTCATTTCTAAGTAAACAGATGTAACAATACTTCAATAAATCATAACTTCATTATGAGGATAAATTTACTAACATTGGGTGACACACTCCAGAATATGAAGTAGGAAAGAAATTACAGAAATGTCAACCCCATCACAGATAAGCCAGCTTTTCTGAATAGATTTTCTTTCAAGGTTTAATTTTAATTATCATTAAATCAGGCTTCAGATTTTCAATCAAAATTCACTACTTTGACATCATCATTTGTTCATGCAGCTGTAAACACAAAATGGATATCATAGGTATGGGATGAGACAAACGTTGACACCATTCAAAGTGGTCTGCTGTGGATGAGGATAAATAAGAGATGTCAACCAACATTCAGGAAAGCCCATCTCTGATTCTTCATCAGAGGAATATCCTTGACAATAAACAACTTCTAAAGAAATGTCATCCCAGCTTGGTGACAATGCCCTTGCCATCTGTTACTTTCATTTCGAAGGATTTGTGAGTGTCATCAGAAGGAAATCACCTTTCTTTGTTTGCCAAAACTGCTTTAGATCATCTGTATGTCCCTTTATGTCTCCTCCTTGTATAACTAATTTATGATCTACCTCCTTCAGAGGCAGCTCCGGCCTCATTAAAACTGACTCCTGTTGCCTTAGCTGAGGGTGGCTTCAATGGGAAAGCAACATCTGAGTGCACTGGTTGACCCTAAACTTACTCTTTAACTCCAGCCCAATCAGCTGTCAGAATTCTATCAAAAGTGAGACATATTGAAAGAAAGGAAAGCTCTAACCACATTACTTAATTAGATATGTTTCAATAAAGACATGACTTACTGCCTCTCTTCCCACCTGCGAGCACTATAATTAAAGTTTCTCTAACAGAACAGGAAGAGAATTTTTGTTCTCTTGCCATTTTTAAAAATTGAATACAATTCTGTAGGAACTTGAGAAGTGAAAAAGGAAAATATGTCAATCCTAGTACTATGATAGTTTTTGTTTTTTTTTTGTGGATGCACAGTTAAATATTTAATACAGTAAACAAACAAAGGTAACAAGTATTCTAGAAGTTCTGGTTGGCATCTTGGTCTTTTCCTCTAAGTCAGCAGGAATGTTTGCTGTCTAGAAGCATTGAAAATCAAAACATTTGTTTAGCCACATATGAGTACTCAGGGTCCTTAACATCAAAATCATCTGGACTTTCACAAGTTATAAACACATAATGCCTCTTATTTACATCAATCCATGTGCAAAAAAAATAGGAAAATCATACACGATTCAGTGATGGTTTTAGGTATTAATCTAAGTGTAAGGATCTGTTTGAACTGACAAGAAAACTAACATGAGAAAAAATCAAACCTCTAAATGAATATGCTCATTTTGTAGTGTTTCTATTCCAGGAAGTAACTACCAGTGAGTAACATAAAGAAAATGCAAAATGTTACAAAACTCATGTTCCAACTTTGAAAATTATAAAAGAAATAAATTCTCAAAATTGATTTCATTTACCAAATTCAACACATTTGATAAATCCTTAAAATGCCACATTGGGATAATAGTCCATTCACAAACATAGACAAAGCAAAATGAATGAGCAACCTTATCCTAAAACTGAGAATCTCTGCTGTTGTTTACAGTTGATATGCAGGGGAATTATGAATTATGTATCTGAGAATCCACAAGCATCAAGACTAAAGCAAAAACTAATGTCTCTATTATAGGAGGCTAATAAGTTTAATTCCAGACAGCCTTCGTTTTATTCATAGTATTATTTGAGGAGACTAAAAGTCAATGGGTTTCAAAAAAAGTTTGAACTTCATATCCATTTACTGACACACTACATGAAAGACAATTATGAGATCAAGACAACCAAAAAAGACATGTTATGAAAAGCCCCTGGCAGGCTGATACTCAGCACATTCAAGGAGAAACATCCATAAGTCAGCGAGTGAAGGTGTTTCAAATGAGGCGCTGTAAGACAGTGTGCCTTAGCAGACTGAACCAAAGGCTCAGCACAGAGCCAGCATTCACAGCAGCAGCCAAGTGCCACTTAAAGCAAAACAGTTCCTGCTAACTGAAATACTTCACGGGTAGTAAAGCTTAAAATTTCACAAGCAGAAGAACTTCTGAGACTTCCACCACATTTCTGAGCATAAAACCTAACCTTATCCAGATGTACGAAAAGATGAAAATATGTATTTCCTATGGTCAAATAATTGCAACTGAATTTACTGACCTGTAAAGATCAGTGGAAAATGGAATATTGCAGGTCAGAAAGTGACCTCACGTCAGGATAAACAGGCTTAATGAAAAAAAAGTAATTCTGAAACCTTAAAGCGGATACTAGAAATTGTCTGTGACACAAAGGAAATTGTGTTTTTAGTCTACTGTGCCCTGGAAAAGTTTGAACTCAAAATTATCTCTGTATGGGAAGTCACACTTCTAGACAGAGAACAGTGATCTAGAATCTCTACTCTTTGACAGCAAAAGCTGTCAACAACAAAATAGCTGTTATTCAGTTTAGAGAAAAAAAGACTGAGCGATGTAAAAAACCACTGCAAAGAGAGTAAACTATTCTCCATTAAGCATTCTGGGTAGCTCAACAAGATATATTATGTAATTATCACAAAGATAACTTTAGGGTAATTTCTACAAACAAGCATTAGAACACACACCTCTGGATCACTAATTTTCTAAATTCAGTTTTATTATTATGTTTCAGGAAGTGTACACTGTAGGTGTTTGTCTTCTAGAGGACAAAGACATAGAAATGTCCAAATATGGGCTGGAAAACCTTCTTGTATCCTTCTGTACACTTTGTACATTATTTTCTGATGTTTAAAATCCTATTTAAGTGGTAATTTTTGTTTTTCTATGTATCATTTTCAGCAGTCTCAGATAGAAAGTGAAATTTGCAATCATCAACAGTGCAGATCTTTTCCTCTCTCTTCTTCTATGTTACTCTACTCTCTTATAAAAGGCCCCTCATTTTCGATGAAATTATACTATTAATTCTGAAAAGTATACATTTCTTTTAACAATCTTGTCCCTTGAAAAACAAAATTAGGGCTTTTAAGTAATGTTTTCACTTCCTTACTCTCTGAAAATGGTGTAAGAAATTCAGGGTTTCTTACTGGATTTCAGCTTTATTTCATCTTTAGATTTACTTAGTCCAATTATAACAACAAATGGGCAGGAGAATAAAATGCAGTTTGTGTACAAAATCCAATGAGATATGTATGAAGTGTGGCTGCCTTTATCCTTCCCTGCTAACCTTGCTCTTCTCCATTTCTCACGAAAGAGAAGCACTCGCATTAGTGCACTATTGCTATCGATTTATTTTCAGTACTCTCCCTGCTAAGTACCTGACAGAATTACAAGAGGAAAGAAACACAGCTTCTTCTACAAGTAATGAAAACAGTGATACATCCCCAGTAATGAAGAGCAGTAACACTACCTTTCAAAAGCAGTCAGCAGAAACCTATTCAAACCGTCCCTGCAAAAGTTTCTATCCCATGAAACAGCTGGATGCTCCCATGTGTCTATCTCAGAATAATGCTTTACAAAGGACAAAATACAACACAGAGCAAAACCAGCACCACTTCAAATGGTTCTCCCACTCTGAGAGCAACCAAACACTGCCCTCAGCGTAGTAAAACACACAATAGGAATGTTCACACTCAATCCCTCGAGGGATAGCACAATTTGCTATTTATTTAACTATATCTTTATTTATCTTTATTTAACTATAAAGATACTAGTTCAGACTCTGAATGATTCAATGCATTTTAGAGCAGGGAGGTAAAGAGTAATGTGAATTCATATCTGCATAGTGGATTATTTTAGGGAAATCCAGACCCCCAAACATATCCAAAAGACAATAATCATATGGTCTGTAAAAATCTAAATCAAATCTGAATCCAAAGCTAAAAATTGCTGTGCTACACAGCTAATATAGTAATTTTTCTTGGTAAAATACATGGTGTTGACAGTATCACAGGTAAAAACAGGCATTTCTTTACTGATCTGCCTCCTGCACTTGCTCCTAAAAGTGGTCCCTCGCAAAGCAAAATAAAAGTGAACTTTCCAAATAACCGCAGTTAGAATTCTAACAAAATGAAACTGTCAGATGTTTTCCTTGCAATTATCCACCTTTTCATTCATCGTCTATTGTGAACATTAGGTTGTCAGCTACCAGTCCCTGAAGTATTTCAATTGCTGTTTAGAGTGGCAACTTGTGGAAACTCACATTTTGGTGTTTGGTCTGGTCTCCTAGCCATGATTTGTTGTGAGGGGCTATCCTTCATCACCAAGGTTTCCTTTAGTGCGATGAGTTAGGTTGCATGAGTGAAATAATTACAACCCAGTAATTCTTTAAAGCAACCTTGACAATTCACACCTACGTACCATAATAGGGAGACATTGGTGTCAAGGTGGTCTCATCTTCTTTACTTATTTGTAAACTCTAAACTACAGTGGTGGGGTGACCCTGACTGCATGACAGGTGCCAACAAGCTTTTCTATCACTCCCTCTCCTCATCTGGATGGGGATAGTAAATATAACAAAAGAGTAATAAGTCAAGCTAAGGATGGGGGAGATCACTCACAAGTACTATGGCAGGAAAGACAGACTCAACTCAGGGAATTAATTTAATTTATTGCCAATGAAGTCACTGCAGGATAATGAGAAATAAAAACTAAACCTTCAAACACCTTTCTCTCACTCCTTCCTTATTACTGGGCTCAGTTTCACTCCCACAATTTTCTCTCCATCTTCCCATGACAATGGCTCAGAGGGACAGAGAAGGGGGATTACAGCCAGTTCATCACATGTCTCCCCTGATCCTTCCTCCTCACACTCTTCCCCTGCTTCAGTACATCCTACAGGAGACAATTCTCCATGAGCTTCTTTAACATGACTCCTTTCCACAGGCTGCAGTTCATGAATGGATCTAACATGGCTTTCCTCCACAGGGTGTAGTCCTTCAGGAGCAGGCTGCTCCAGCCTGAGTTCTCTGTGGGGTCACAAATCCTGCAGAAGCCTGCTCAGCACCTGCCTCCCACAAACCCACAGGTCCTACCAGGAGACTGCGCAAGTGTGGTCTTCCCACAGGGTAACAGCCTCCTTTGGACATTCTCCGTCTCTGTCTTGGGCTTCTCCATGGGCTGAA
The DNA here is from genome assembly GCA_035048155.1 of Cinnycerthia olivascens. Lineage (NCBI taxonomy): Eukaryota > Metazoa > Chordata > Aves > Passeriformes > Certhiidae > Cinnycerthia > Cinnycerthia olivascens. Next base: position 20,202,592 of record JAWWMU010000237.1, read on the forward strand.
AGTAGATATTTGCCCCACCATGGACCTCCAAGGGCTGCAGGGGCACAGCCTGACTCAATATGGGCTGCACCACAGGCTGCAGGGGAATCTCTGCCCTGGAGCACCTCCTGCCCCTCCTTCTGCACTGACCTGGGTGTCTGCAGGGTTGTTCTTCTCACATATTCTCACTCTGCACTTTGTTGCTGCTCTGCAACAGGGATTTCTCCCCCTGTTTTTGAATAAGGTATCACAGAGGTATTGCTACTATTGCTCATGGGCTCAGCTTTGGTTAGTGGCTCTAAAGGTTCCATATGAGAAGGTTTCAGCAGATTCTTACTGAAGTTGCCCCGTACTCTCCAATCTCAAAACTTTGTCACTCAAAGCCAATACAATGATTCTCATCTTAATTTCTATCAGATTAGTCGTTGAGATCATGAAGAAGACAGCATCTATTTTCCCTGATGCACCCTCTATTGTTTAGCACATTCATTGAAACACAGAACACCAAATAGTTCAGCTTGCAAGACCTTCAGGCGAAGCACGAGCTCTCTTTGTACTATGATTAGTTCTGATAAAAGGCCATAGGCCAGGTACTGTATCATTGTTAACAGTGTTCAGTGTTAAGCAACATTTAAACATCACTGCAAAGCAGTTTCAGCTGGAAGGCACAAAAGGTACTCTGTTGTATCATTCTCTTATGTCTATTTGTATTTTCTAAGCAGATTCATGTACTATTTAAAGGAATGGGTTGCTTTCATTTATGGGATATATTCAATAGGAGACTATCAGCTTCTGTCACAGAAAATATCTTCTATCCATGAAAACATCGAACCAGAGAGTATTTTCATTATACTTAGAAAACCTTCCATCCTTAACACTGCTGTTACCACAGAGAAACATTAGAACAAGAGTGACAAGTGTAGCATGTCAGGCCATGTTTTTCAGTGTCCGCACCAAAACATGCACTCATAACTGAATGCCAGCTGTGGAAAAGAGGGCCTCCTTAGCCACATGAAAATGTCCTGTGTCTCTCTCAGGCACAGTCAGTGCTGATGGGCTGTCCAATCAAGGACACAGGAAAGTAAGAGTTGTTTTTCTCTCACTCTATTTGAATGAAGATACAATAACACCTATTTTTAACACACAGCAGGAAGAAGCTACTCTTAACCACTACTATTATCTACTGCTTTTTCTTTGAAACTAAATACTCTTGAAAAGAGACAAGTTTCATAGAACAAGTTAAGTACATTATACTACATTTCCATGCATTTATTTTTTCTAACCATGCCTAATTTATCTATTTTTAACTTTCATTTTTAACTCTGAATAGTATTATTTACTAATTTTTGGCAGATAACATATACATATATCATGATGTCATAACTGATAACATCTTAATACATTTCAAAACATTAATTGCAAAACTTCCTGCTCTCATACTTCTTTAGAAAAAAACTTTCTAAGAATAGCAGTAAAACTGAAGATTTCCATCTCTGAGCTAGGCTCCACAGTGCACTTAACACCCCTTTGAAAGAGACAGTGAGAACTACCAGCATTTGTCAACAATTTTCACTTTTGATAAACAGAAGAAAGATGAGATACTACAGTGGACAGAGTCAAAATTCTACTGCTAAGGATGGCACACACTGATGAAAGGGAGATCAGAAATTATTACAAAGACACCAAAAGATAAGAAATATCTAAAAGGATACTACTAACAATATTAGAATACCTTATTAGATTAAGTTTTTTTTACACAAAGACCTTTAACGTGACTAAAAACAGAAATCCCAACATCATTAAAAATATATACAAAGGGATTGAATATTTATTGAACATAAGTATTTTTTCAAGAGGAAAATGACAACTAGGAAATATAGCAATCTATATTTTATTTAAATATAAGATTTAAAAAATAAAGAGGTTGAAGATAATAGCTCATAACTAGAAGGCTCTCAAGAGTTTAAAAACAGATCCATGGCATCTATGCTGCACCATTTTACATCTTTCAGAGAGAAGGGACTTTTTAGTGCAAACTATCCTTTTCAATTACTCCAAAAATTAAAATTTTCTGGTGATCAAAACTTCTGTATTTTTGTTTGAAATTCATGACTTAAATTCTGTGATCTCTCTAAAATCTCTTCTTCTTCCAAGAAGTGGAACCACATCAATTTCTCCACAAACCTTTCCCATATCTAAATTCTGAGGCAGGATATGTCATGTCTGGGTTTCTGAACACAGCTTGGCAATTGAGAATATCAAGTATTGAAGTTGAAGTTATAGTTGAAGTATTGAAGTATGGAAGAATATGAAGTTATATCTCTGTAAATATATTAAATCTGTGCTAACTAGCTAGCTTTTAATTTTCTGTTGAATTGTGTGTAACCCTACACAAACTGTAAATACATAATTTCTCACATGCTTGTCTAAGTGAAACAACATGTAGCCTCAGAAGTTATTACTGGCTGTTATTGCCTGGACTAATTGATGAAAATTGCCATCCTTAAACATTAATATATAGAAAAATGGAGAAGGCTCAGTGATTTCACCAAGGCCAGATATGATGAAGTAAGCAGAAGTGAGTTAGATTTGTAACAGTCAAAAAAAGCTTTGTTATGTATTTCAGCTGGATGTTCTAGATCTTGGTTTATCTTTTTAATGATCTTTCATTTGATAGGTAAACCAGAGATAAGATTTTTTTTTTTAATTACTCTATTACTATATGCCACATGTTATACCACCAAAAATCATCTAAAATGGAGCACTTAGACCACGTAAAACCCTTATCTTGAATTTTTTCATCAACGTCTTTCTCTCATAGTCCCATCTTCTACAATTATTTCAAATGTAAACAAAGTCCTAAAGTCAATATGTACTTGAGTTTCTGTCTAGTTTCTGACATTCAGTAAAGCTAAAGAGATCAGCAGGTATTTTTCTTCTATAGGATTTATGCAACTAAACTATCTCCAACTCTTTAGAGCTATTTCAAGCCCTAGATATTTCTGCTGTCTTACAGAGCAGAATCATCTCAAATGGTTGTCCCAGAGAGAGTGAGGAGAGGTAGATTATTGAAGCCACTTAGAGACATTATCACCTTCTTCCCAAAGAGTGTAATTCAGCAGGATGACAGACCTGCATTCCATTGCACCTCTAGTGTGTCCTTTGAGAAAGAAGCAGAGATTGCATTTTCTGTCAAATATACTTTATTGTTGGAGATAAGTGAGGGAGGTGTTAGGCCATTTGCAGGGTTCTGGAAGCAGTATTACACATTCAGTCAAAGAAGGAAAACTTGACCCTCCAATAACCCTAATGCTTACTCTAGTCAGTGCAATAATATTTGCCACAGTTCACTTGCTAAATCATCAGGCAGAGCAATGAAAAGAACAGATTTCTTAATGTCACTCAGGTGATTGGTCTAACTTGTAATTCCTTTTGACACTAAAATGAACTGATTAAGCAGCAGGAAATGACATAGCAGCCAAATTTCAAACAGTTGCTGCCCATTTCAGCTGGATCACTGAACCCCTCCCAAATCACACATCTGCAATACATGCAATGTCCAAAGCATCACTAATTAGAATTTCTGTTTTACCTGATATGCCATTATGTGGTTGGGGCTTTTTTTCTCTAAACAAAAAAAACTAAGCCTTTAGCAAAATAAAGAATCACTCATGTAGGAATTTTAGAGTCAATGTCCAAACAGATCTCAGATCCCTTTTGTCTACAAAATTATCCCCAGGGAAAATCCTCCCTAGTTACTAGGAGTACAAGGCCTAAGAGGTGCAGCTAAGCAGTGTCCATTTAGCTTGATAAATTTATGAGATATACACCTTTTAACTCAAAAGGAAGCAGTAAGAAAATACTCATATTATTGCTGTGTTTTCCACTGTAGCTAAGCTATGGCTAAAACAAGAATTTAACTCTCTGCAAAGCTGTATTTATTTATAAGTTTATTAGAAAAATAACTTTGAGATAATAAACTAGAAGAGCTCCATAGGGAATGGTAGTAATTGAGTATGAAGAAGGAAAACTAATCATCAGTATCAAATTATGATACATCTGCACATTTAGTGAAAAAAATAAATACTATTGTTCTAACCTTATTTTATATATATTTCAGGATCTGTGATAGAAACCATTTTTTAAACAGGTGTATCCAACACACAAGACAGAGAAAAGATCTTTGTCAACAACTTTATCTAGTCTATTTCTACATATTCTTTGCATTATCTGCTAAGTTTAAAACGTTGCTTGCATCTCTAAGTCATATCCTATAATGCATTCCCACTTAGCATGCCTCTTGGCAGGCTGGCCAGACTTCCCCTTGGATAGCATCTCCTATACTTCAGCTTGAAATCCCGTGACCTATATTTTACATCATTCCAATATACGCTGCACACTTTGAGTTTATACACAACACACCATCTTCCACAGCGGCTTAGATTTCCAGGCTGAACAGCAGAAGAGCAGCACTGATTAGAGGGAACTGCAAAACACAGTGGACATGATGTTCAGTGAAAGAAATAGCAGAATTCCAGGTTTTTCACTGCTGGAATCCTTTAATTTTTCACTCTCCCCCCACAACCCAAGGATTTCTGTTGACTTTTGCTCACACGAGTTTCTGTCACTCCTAAAATCACACAGAAAATTGTTACTGAAATGTCAGAGAAGCTGATAGTAAAAACAGTAATGACAACATAGGAGGCAGTAAGATTGTCACTGCTTCAAACCTATATTCTATGGCCTATTGTAAAAGCACATAGAAAACTTGAGGTGAAGTGATAGTTTGTGTGCAATTACATAGAGGAAATGAAATTTAGAGGCAATAAATGTGCATTTTTCATAGAAAGCACAGGGTTTGAGTTTGAAATAAGGGATATTTCCTATAATTTTTGTTTAAAAGCCATAGAAAATAGATTAAGGGAGAGGAAATAATTGCCATTTTTTAGTATTTTTAATCTGTTCAACTATCTGTTAGGAAAATTAGCACTACACTAGAATACACCAAGAGAAGACATAATATTTTATCTTGATAACCCTAAACTGTTGGATTCTATATATGTGCTCCTCTTTACCTTCTAAACAACGTCCTTATTAAATAGTCTCTAAGGTCCCTTCCAAACCAAACCATTCCATGGTGTTCATGAGCTTTGGGGAATTTTTTGAGGTTTAAGGTTTTTGGTTTTTTTTTGAGATGAATACAATGATATTTGGGTTCCATAGCTGCATTCATAGAGTACTTCTACAGAAAATGCTCACTGGGAAAAAGAAAATGTCATCACTAAGTTTTGTCATTCCTGGTGGCTGATCTCATAGATCTTAAGTCACACTGAAGGAAGAATGTGAATCTTCAAACTTGTTTCCAGAAGCTGAGTGTGTGGTGGGGGCACATCTTCCCTTTGACATTTGAAGACATAGCAACAGATTGCTCCCCTCAAAACCCTACAAAAAAACTGATTTGCCAAAATGATCCATGACAACTAAACTCCACAAAGAAAGAAAATCCTAGGGCAGCAAGCATCAAAGCACACGTGAACGTAACTACACATTTGAGTGACACTATTAAAATCAGCAGTCCTAACACTAAATATAAAATTTAAGGATGAAGGGACATTTGCAGTGCAGAGAGTGAAAATTCATAAGGGTGTTCCTATAGTTTCTGTATGTGGGTGCATATGGGGGAAGTGTGTTTTATTTAAATGCATACTGACAGTGAAAATGTAGCAAAAACATTTACATGTGCTTTTGGAACTGTTTTTCTTAATTTCTAATTATTTTCAGCCTAAGCAAATGCTTAGAACTATATTAAATCCCAAGGGAATAATGTAGGCACTACCTCCTGCTTATCCTTCACATGAAAAGTCAGTTATGTGAAAGAGTATTTATCCCTGTATGAGGCAGGTAGCAGAAACAATCTAACACTTTACTAGAAATATGGTTGGATACAAATATTTGCTTTCCCAGGCTTAAAAGCTAAAATACAGATGTTCTAAGAAAACAACTGAAGCCTAACATCAGGCTTAGTTTTAGAAATTAGGCTCTTCAGGTTTTCAGTCACTGTTGGTTTATTATAGTGTTATGTATACAATCTCCTTTTTCAGCCTTATGTGTAAATGCAAATAACAATAATCTCAAACTGGGGAATTCCTTCTTGGTTTAATTTATTGCTAATTAATGCAGTAAGGCAAGTGGCATGGGGCAGAAAAAGAACTTAATCAAGAAAACACTTGCATGTCAGGGTCAGGTACACAAAGGTTTCCCTTAAACACTTGGTTTTTCCTGCTTTACTCTGCCACGCTTTGCTTTTTTTGCCCTTTTTCTCAGATGTTCTTTGCTCCTTCAGATTTTCCTGCAGCTCTTTCTTAGCATCCTTGCTGCAGCCACAACCGTTCAAGGCTGTTCCTGCCCAACGTGGTGCCTCCTTCCAAGAGCATGTCTCCAGTCAGATGCTCCCACACCCTCAGCTGCCTCTTTCTTTCCTAAATATTTCCCTGCAGTGATGCCAGCACAGCAGATAACACTGTGGTTACTTTTGTGCCACCAAAGCAACATGTACATGTTGTTATTTACTAAAAGGAGCGGCAGAAATCCTGTGTTTTGTTTTCTCTCTGGAGAATCGCAACTGTTACTACCTCCAGGGATGATGAGAGACTGCTGGACTGACCAGTCCACATTTCTTGAGATACTTTGTACTGAAGAACGGCAAAAAAAAAATCTCAACATATCATTGTGGGATTTACTGAAATAAGTTCAAAATAGATTTCTACAAGTGAAACCAGAGTGGTGACAAAAAGATGCTTTTCAGAGTTATAGGGAACTCAAAGTCCATATGGCTTAGCAAGAAGATTGAGAGAATGGAACATGATCCCACTCTAGCTTTAACTCAGTAGGGTTATTGCCAGCTTCCAACAGAATCTAAGTCCAAATTTACAGTAAAAAAAGAATTTCCAGACATTTAAAACTATTCATTTGATGCAAATTGTCCCTCTGAAAATACACTGTGTACCTAGTCATTTCCAGATCGGGGGGAACAAAATCAATAAAAATGCCTATTGAAAGCTGTACGTGCATTTTGTAATAAAAAATGTGCATATGTTATGACAAATCTGTGATGACACTTGTGGGCTTTGTAGGTAGCAGTGTCTTTGGGGGTTCTTGCATTAATGTCAGGATTCCATTTAAGCTGTGACCCATAGTGCATGTGTTATTGAAATCTTTTCACAACCAGCATTTCTCAGGATTTTAAATTGGAATCAGGAAAGAGAGGACCTATTCAAAATTCACACACACGTGTTTTCCTTTATGTTTGTCAAGAGATTTTGAAATGGTTTTTGCTAACTGAAATAACAGCTAGAAATATACTTGACATTTCACTTATTTTTGAGTATTTTTAACCTTGGTGCAAATGTTTCATCTCTTATCTTGTGTACTGGGATGCACTTCATGAAAAATTTATCTTCCATGTGGCATCCAATATTTGGAGATTATACCACCTGGAATCTATTTATCCAAACACACCTGGTGCTGTCTTCTCTTTTTAGACCCCATTACAACTTAGTCTTGCCACGAACATGAATCATAATTTCTGGGCTGTAGAGAAGCTTGTTTACTTCTTTCCCAATAAATTACATACATTTTGGAAAATGACTGAAAATTTAATAATTCCCAGTACCTTTCTACTGGAGTTTCTCTATCAGTTTGAATAGTATTTTTGTTTTTATTTTGTAATTTTTTATGTTTTTTTCATAAATGCCAGCAAGGCAAAAAAGGACTAAGCACTCTTAGTATCAGAAATCAATCTTTTGTTACCCCTGAGCATATTTATTGTTTGTTTTATGTTTAGTTTCACTGTTCTCCAAACAATTCCTCATCAGTGCATTCCCAGAAGAAACCATAGGCCCTGAAATGAGGGATTTTTTTTCTACAATTGCATGACAGAAGGCACTTAAAACTCTGTGCACCTTAATGCAAATCTTACTTTGGCAGTTCATAGAAATTCCCTCTGCTAGGACCTGAACCTCAAAAGAAATATTTTATGAGTTCATAGTAGATTTGAAAGCCAAATACCATAAAAATTGCAATTATTGTATTTTGCAATGACTATAATGTACATCATTAGAAGCAACATTAATCTATTTAATCTGTGCCCTTCATTTTACAATGGAAAACAATCTGAGATTCTTTTCCAATATTCTGGCACTGTAAAGATGATGCTACAATATTTTATCAGCCTGCTTTTGCCAAGTCAATTGTTTTTTAAGATCACTGAGTAAAGAAGCAAGTTTATTTCAAAATTGTCAGATATTTAGTATAAAATAAGATTCCAAGGAATAAAAATGTCCTCACCACTACTATCCAAAAATAAACCTTTCACACACTAATTTTTAAACATTCTCTCTGTTATTTGCTTCTATTTGTTATCCTGTCCCTCTGATATTGATTTGTCTTGAAATTTAAAATCCTGATATTCCTGTCCATTTTTTTTTATGAAGAATAAACAAAATATAATAAGTGCTTCTTATCACCACTTTGAAGCAAGTACAGGGATATTCCCTTAATTATTTGGGTGAAGGGAAGACTCCTTCTCCCTGCTCTATGAATAATGGAGCTCCAAGGCAATTTGTGAAAGTATTTCAATGTTAATTATTTGGGGTTAGCCTTCCCAAAATACCTCTGACCTCATTTAACTGATATTTTTATAGCTTTTAGTAAATACAAAACAAAAAAGTCAATTAAAAAAACACTAGTAATCAAGATCCAGCAGACCACACACTACAGCAATCTGCAGCACTCACCTACAGAACCATCAAACTCCCAATGCAAACTCTTACTAGCAACTTACAGCATTTTAGCATCTGTTTTCTCAGTGTGTCTGACTGTCACACTATACAAGCACGATGAGTTACTAGAGTTTAAAACACCCAGAATTCCATGGTTACTGCTCCCATCAGACTCTGCAAGTCTATGTCTTCCTCATGTGGCCCTAACAGGTCTACTGGATCATCTTCCCTGATCAGCTGCCTCATTACCTCTACCAAGATGCTCAAAAGAATCCTGAACTCTAAAGGTGTCTTTGCAGAAGATTTTCAAGTGCACACTAAAGATTAATACTTATGATACGGACACTTTCTCTAGTTCTCCAGAAAGAAGCTTGATCTACTTTTTCTTCTTGATCAGGATGTCTGTAGCAGGTGCCCACCAAAATGCCACACTTGCTAATCTGGTCCTTGCTCTTACGTTCCCAAACAGCTCACCTTTCCTGAGACACAGCCCCAGGCTCCTCAGTGGACAAAGCACATCTCCTCTTCCTTCCCATCCTGATCCTCTCAGCAGCCCTCTAATCATGTAACCTATCCTTTACCACTCTGTGATTCCAATGAGATCACAGCTCTGAGACTGCACATTGACTTCTCATCCCTCCTGTAAGATTTCCAGGCTGCAGGCATTCATGCATGACTAAATGAAGTTTAATAAAGGAAAAAGCAAACTTCTTGCACTTAAAATAGAACCTGTGCAACAGGACTCTCTGTAGAGAAAGAAGCACAACAGCAAGGTGTCCTTGTTATAAAGATGACCTAAACCATACCAAGCTACGGACAGTAATAGAGCTTGTGGTCACTAAGTTAACACAAGTGACTACTGCCCTCTATTCCGTATCTTTGGGACTATATCTTCAATACTGTGCTTTAATTTTGAGATCCCAAGTATAAGAAGGATACTGTCATGCCAAAATGGATAACCATTCCTGTAAGTTCAGCAAAGCATTGGTAAGATATCTAGAGTACTGGAGAATCCAGTGTGCCAGAAGATGCTGAGATAACTGGCTTAATTCTAGTCTTAAAAAAAAAAAAAATCTAATATGGGATCTTATTGCCACAACAAACTACTTAGTGAGAAGGTAAAGACAGGTCCTCCAGAATTATCTGAAGGTACACAGTGCCAGGGTGAGAGGCAACAGACACAAGATGCTTGAAGGGAAATTCTAATTAGATATAAGAAAAAAACCCCTTTCATATCGACAGTGATCAAATACTGACACAGGTGTCCAGAGAAGCTGAGGTATTTCCATTTTTGGACACGTTCAGAATTTTACTGAAGAAGCTTCAAGAACATCTTCATCCAAACTAAGCTGGTTCTGCTTCAAGTGTGCAGCCAGATAAAACAAGCTCCAGAGGCCCCTTCCAACCTAAATTATTCTTGGATGATATAATTATTGAGGTCACTAAAACGTGTCAGATAAAAAGATTATTTTTTTCTCCTTTTTAGTTTTGTGAATAGTGTTGAATTTACTTCCTACAAAAGAGTGAAAAAGACACCCAAATTTCCTGAAGTTCCAATGCAAAGATGTACAATGCTGCATTAATTTCTCATCTGCTTAAATATTAAAAGAAGTAACAAAATTAAGAGTTGAAACCTAGGAAAAAAATTCAGGTGAATATATTTCATTGCTATTGGAATACCTACTATGTATTTAAAAAAAAAAGTTAACTGGAAAATTCTCAGTGTAACACTTCTTCCTCAGGATTTTTGTTATCTGTAAAGTTAAAAAGTTATAAAGAAATGACAATGTATAGTTTAATATTTTTTTCTCTTTTTTTAAGAGCGTAAAATGGTTGAGACATTTACTTATTTGGCAAGCAGTGATAAGATATTATATATCCTGACAGACCTCAAAGCACTTTACAACTTTATAATAATAGACTAATTCCATTTACTACTGAAGTGCAGCCAACTATGAGACAGAACACAGCAGTGGTTTAACAGCACAGATGAACACTGTCAGCCCTTTAGATTAGTAGGTAGATGTAAATATCTTATCCATTTAAAAACCATAGGGTGCTTTGAGACAGAGTAGAATTTGCCAAACTTCTAAATAGCTAAAAAAAAAAAATACTAAACCAGAAGTAATATCACTGTTCTTTTGGAGATATATTTCTATTTTGGTTTTTGTATTTTAGTTCTGTTTTGGGTTTTGTCTGGTGGGGTTTTGTTGTTTTTTCTTTTAAATGCAGAATCATTAGAATGCCTTATCTGGAATAGCTGAAAGTCTTATTCCAAATGAATACTGAATCTGACCTGAGTCTAGAAATAATTAATTTAATCTATGGAACTCACACTAATGTCTCCTTTGATGGCCTTTAGTTAAATCCTGATTCCCAATGAACTAAACTATTGAGTTTGCTCTGATCCCAGCTCAGAAAGGCTTTACTTTTCCACAATGCTTCTTGAATTCCCTCAGTAAAGCTTAATGACATATACTCTTGGTATTTAAACATACAGGGCTCAATCTGTTGCTTAAATAAAAACGTCTAATGCTATTTGTCATGCTCCAGGATTACGTGAGACATTGTCAGGAGTCTGGCAGATATAGCAGGATCTATGGGAGACTCATGCCCATCTGGAAAGGCAGCTGGAGGCTAGATTTAGGCAACTAAATCAAGACTCCACTGCAAATTTAAAAAGCATCAAGCTGGTGCTACACACCCCACTCTTCCTACAGTTTCTGCCTATTTTATGTGGTGATACCAATTACTACAGAAGTGCCAAAATACAAAATTTTCTTGTTTTTTGACACTGTAAAGGCTTCATACAAGTGTATGAGTTAAATATTACAGATTTCACTGGCAAAGAAAGTGTGTCTGGTTCTGGTTAGGAAGTGTGTCCTTAACAAATAAATCACCAGAATCTGAGGTTGAATTATCATTAGCAAGACAGACTTCTAAAATTAGTAGGAATAGTTTAATATTGTACCTACATTTGTCATGTAACAGAGGTTATAGCTTTAGTGGGTGAGCTAATCTGACCAGTGTCACTGTTCAGAATTGACTGCAACAAGACTGAAGATGTACAGTGATAAGGAACAATTTTTCAATTTTTTCCTTCTGCAAAGATAGTTGAAGATGAATTGTAACAAATAGAGAAATACAATTAATATTCTCTTATTTTGGATAGTTTAAGAGGTTTAAGAATTATATGTTTCTAATCTGAAGTCAGTAAGTACTGGAAAAGTATAAGCAGGCAATTTTTCAGCCATATAATCTATGTCCTTAGGTTCAATATGCTGTGAAGAATGAAAGAAAAAGTAGTTTATATTTAATTTAGCTTGCTACAAAATATTTTTTTCTTCCTTGTCAACATTTAGAAGAGCTAATTTGTCTGAGTCGTTCAGCACCTATTTCACCCTGATTTTTTTTTCCTATGTCCCCAGCTTTTCCCTAATTTCATCAGGTATTTAATGAACCCTGACATGTTGGTAAGAAGGTTGAGAGATCTACCTCCAGCTCCTGTGTAAATATGTGAAACAATATAATGTTACAGAAAATCCAAATGGCACAATAAAAACTTCTTGCCATGGACTTATTATACAGTGTATCATATGAACTCTATCTGCAAAAATTTCTTTTGGTATGTCAGACTTTAGATGTGACTTTTTTAATGTGAATATGAGATAATTTCATACTTCTTTAATATGTTAAAATCAATCATATAATTTAAAATTAGAGAGATGAAAATATAGATTTTACAATAATCTGTCTTAACTTTGAAATTAATTCATGGACTGGATAAAAGATGGAAAACATGAAGTTGCCTTCATTCAAAAATTACTGTCAAATATTCATATAGCCACCAATCCTTAGGCAATCGAACTACATTAAAACTGTGGGATTTTGTTTTTTTCTTTTTTGCTTGTCAAAAGGTCATAAAACAACTTATTTTCCTTCTATAGGCCATCTTAATTGACTGTAGTTGTACAAGCATTTTTTTAAAAGGCTATCTCTTTAAAAGTTATATATGTGCTGAATAAAAATATTGCCCAGTAAATGGTCTGTGATGCAGTTCCATCTGAGAAAGTTATGAATGATTTTGGGCTTGATTTTTACCTTACTCTTAGATGGATATACAAACAAACAGGAAAAAAAAAAAAAGTATATTTTCATTCATACACATGAGTGTGTTTGGTCATTTTATACTATGGTATTAGCAGCCGAAGATGGTATCTATTCCCTATACAAACTCTTATCAAGCACTTCAGCACTGCCGCACCTCAATTGTGTTACTTGAAAATGAAAAGAACTATGATGTTAGGCTGCTTCATTAATTTTAGATATTATTTGAAGTGCAAAATGTTTCAAATTGATCACAAATGTAATGCAGCAACTATGAATGTTACCTCTCCTGTTCCATATCTCCTATTCTTATTTCTAGTAAGAACACATACAAACCTGGGCTGCTTTTTGTGGAAGACAACACATTACATTTTTAGGATGCAAGACAGCATGAACTCAAAAACTCAGAGTATATATTTTCCCTTTCAGATATGAATATTGCATCAAACTCTTTAAAACTGAGCACAGAAACTTCGGCTAAATTTGATGTGGTGCAGAGAATGAAATAACAGTTAAGCAAGTAAATCAAAACAACAACCCACTAAAGACAAATTTTCTGGTTTGGGTAAATTTTTAATTAAGAGAGATTTCAGAGGGATCTCAGTGCTGGAGTTTGAAACCAGCAGAATATGGAGCATTATAAAAAGTTCCAAATAAACTGCAAATTATTTCAGTAAAGACCTGCAGTTTCAGAATGGCAGAAGAGTTGATTCAGTCATTCCCTGGTACCCCTCAATGAAGCGAGCACTATTTTGTGGGGCCACAAAACCTGTTTCCTAAGAATTACCTCTGTGTAATCAGATTTTATGCTTCTGCACAAGCACAGACAAAAAGTGAATCTATAATCTGTCCCAGTTCTAAAAGGGTTAAATAGTTTCTAAATAAAATTTAGTATTACTTTTTTTAATTGTTGCAGTTTGTCTTCAGGTAAACACAAAGTCACTTAAAAATATTCCATTTAGAAACTTACTCTTCTTCTCCAGAAATAGTGTATGGACTATAAGATTATTTGGCCTATAAACTATTTATGCTGTGCTGTTTTTTCTTTTTGTAAAGGAATTGAATGTTGTGGGCTTATTAGTGCTAATTTGCAAGGTCTTTCCCTCTGGCTACAATATTAATGCAGAAAAGAAAGCATTGCTTTGTTTTCAAGGTCTAAAACACATTTCAGAATTTTTACTTAAAAAAACAAAAAGCTGGCTAAAATATCTTTAAGCATAATTTTTTCTACATGGACCCTGTCTGGCTTTATAATCATTAATTTTTATAACTCTGTGAGCATTCAAAATAACTAAAAATTTACTTGAAATGCAGCAGTCAGCCACTATGAGTTACAGTGTAACACTGCATTACCAGTGATATTTTGTTCTCTTCGAATTTTGTTTGAACTCAGCATAAGATGCAAATTCAACTACAATGGAAAGCAGCACGAGAGATTTATAAATATTATATACAAATTAGAGGCATGTTTTTTTAATTGGAATGGCTTTCAATGTTTTGAATGGTTGGGCACAGCACAAATGTACTAGGGTAAAGGATCTGGGTGTGTATGTGCATTGTTTGAATCAATAGAGCCCACAACAAAGCCCAGTTTGGTGAAAGCCCAAATGCTAAACCTAGCTCAACCCTCAAAAGAGCAGTGCAAAATGTCAAGCACAGTGAAGTAGTATTAGAAGAATTTAATCAATTCACTGAAGAGGTCTAGGCAGTCTGTAAACTGTTTACTCTTGGTTTCCTCATTTATAAGGATCAAGATAATGTAACCAGCTGGTGATGGCAAGTGCTGCTTTAATAGAAGAATTCCTATAAACTCTTCAGTGAACAGGTTGTGGAAACAGGACTCCAGTTATTAAACAAGGTTTCAATGGTTGAGGCTCGAGGTGCACTGACAGTTTCAAAAACTCTATTGCATTTGTGTACTCTATACTAATCTCAAATAAAGGATTATAATCTTCAGGGTTGTCGATTGATACCCTTCACCAGCACAAAAAGTAATCATAAAAGGAGGACAATTACAGAACTACTGAATCTAATGAAAGAGAGAAAACTGGAAAGCACATCCATCTGTGGCTGTGACTAAAGCAAGTACCACTTGTTCATGTGAGCATGAACAGAGACCTTCTCCTTCCTCTGCACCAAGCAGTCTGTTCTGCACACTCCAGTATTTCATGATCCTAAACAGAGGATTTTCATCCTTTTCTATCACAGAGAAACTACTATGGAAAGACCTTTGTTTGATATGTGACATCTGTCTGGTCTATCTTTGCTTCTGTCTTCTCAAATTGGATAAAACCAGTCAAAAATTTCATTATTGGATACTGCTGAATTCAAACACCTTTTTTTTTTTAGCAGATTTCAAATTAGCTGAAGTTTGACAAACATGAGATCTTCTCTATATAGGATCCACTCTTACACACAGCTTCCAATATTCCAGCATTCCAAGGGAAACACCAACAAAGGGTAACCGTAATACACACTTCTGACACTCAAAAATGTTCTTTTCTGCTTCAAATTCCAACAATTCAACAGCTCTCAAAAGAGTTATCAATGAGTTATCAACTAAAATTAGCCATAATAGTTCATCCCACCACAGGCCTTTTCAAGTGTATTTGACTGAATAATTAGCAGATGGAATTTGAATTTCAGCTTATGTAAAATAATTCAGCCCTATGAACAATGGGTTCTCTGAGGATTTCTTCAGTTTTTCTTATTAACCTCTGCCAGTAGAAGAAAAGAAAAAATTCTTGCATCATCTGAAAGTTTTTTCCCTTTTATATACTTACTGCAATGGTGACCATATGGTTACAGTTCTGAACTTTTAATTTCTTTTTACTCTCCAGTGCTTGTGTGTGCTATTGAATAGCTGCCATGCATCACCCCAGAGGAAGGGTTGTGTTTCTGTTTTGGATAATAGATTTGCTGTACTGTAATATATTTTTACAGTGATTTACCTTATCAGCAAAGCCCTTAAAGCCTGACCTCTTGTGAAATTCAAGACTTTTACGTGGTATCAGCTTGTTACATCCATTTCTACTATTAATCTCTTCAGTTTAATAGTTTAACTTAATCTAACTTGAACATGAAGAATGAAAGCAAGCTGTTAAAACATGACACTTGCTGGGTGGTGCCTATATGGAACAGAGATCAATTCTTCCACAGATTTCACCATCTTCCCTTTGCAAACTGTTCCCTGCTGGCCAAACTCACAGAGGACTACAAAGGTCTTTTACATCTGCCTACAGCCTGACTACCAAGATCTTCTCCTGGAATCGAGAGACATTTTGAAGTTGGTCCCAACTGCTCTGCTATTTTCAATGAAAGGACTCAGCAGAACAGCTGGTTTTACTCATGTTTTTAGACTTCATTTTGCAGTTCTCCTGGGCAAGACCTACTGACTGAAGGGAAAGAAAAAAAAAAAAAAAAGTCTTTTCTCTCAGAAAAGCACATATGCATCCAAAGACAGAAGAGAAGATTTTGCATATTGAGAAGAAGAAAAACTGACAACAAAAATATAGCCGAGAATTCAGAGGTCACTGGATCTACCACCTTGCTGCCAAGCAAACATAGCCATAATTATCAGAAGCTGTTAAGCATTGTGATAAGTATTCTCCCTTCTAGATCGGAAGAG
>JAWWMU010000237.1:20219185-20240573 GCA_035048155.1 Cinnycerthia olivascens
CCAGAAAATTCACTCTTTTCTAGCTAGACTATACAATTTTTTTTTTTAAATACTCCACAAAAATGTATTCATGCCTAATTTCTCCATTTAGCTTTCTGCCAGCACCAGATTTTAATAGATTCTTCTGACTCTGGCACTTAGCTGTCTTCATGCATTCAGAGAAAATAAACACAGTCCCCTCTCACTTCTCATTTTTCTGCATTAATTATGTCATCCTCTTCCAGAACTCCCTCAGAGGAAGCCACTGTTCCTCTGAGTATTGTAGATGTTATTGTTTACAGTAATTTGAAATTATCATCTGAATATAGAACAGATAAAAGAGACCTTTACAGTATAAATTTATGACTGAATTTTTATTTTCTCCACCTTTGCTGGAAATTGCTCCCTCACTACCTTGAAGTGTTTAAGATTCAGTTTGCCTTGGGTGATCTTGTAATGATTGAGCCTCACTCAAGGAAGTGAAAATTTTCAAAGCTCCTGCTCTATCATACATGCTGATATTTGCCATGAAAAGAAAGAGCAACAAAGAAAAACAAAGAAAAGTAACATATCAGACTGTAAGAAAAAAGTAAAATTTCAAAACATTTATAGCTTTATAAACCATAAATAGTCATACTTAAATATATAACTTTAATGTTGACTCCTGGAAAAGTATGTCTGGACTTTTCTGTATGTCAAGCAAGATATTCATACTTCAGATGGCAATGCCATCTTTGCCTACCTCTACAGTAACCGAATAATCATCTGATAAATTAAAAAGAAATATTGGACACGGTAATATTCAAAATATGACTTTAAGAATATTAAAAATTATCCATAAATGGTGATTCTTTTAAACTGCATTATGAAAATTGCATTGTACTATGAAATAAAAGTTCTATTTAGCAAAGAGAGAGAAGCTGGTCAGCTACTGTAACCTACAGCCAATACAGGTTGAAAGAGAAAAAGCATATGATTCAGGAATTAGGAAGAGAGATGTGAATCACTAGACTGCTGCTCTTTACGTCTACTTTGGCTAAAGGAAGGTGTTTTTATGCATTTTTAGCTGTTTTTGTGAATTGTCTTTCAGGGTGGCATGAACATCCTGAATGGACAAATATTTGAATGAGATGACTATCAAAGTAGCATATCACAAATAACACAAGGTTAATTTTCTTGTCTGCACAGACACAACAAAAAGTGAAACCTAGAAATGCATTGATGTAAAATTTCTTCCAATTACAAAACCTCCACCACAGTTAAGCATCTCTGATATAAAGTGGCTGGGACAGCTTGAAGCCATGCTTTGCATGTCTCCAGGGCTCCTAGTAAAACAACTTTAAAAGCAAACGAGTCCTTTGAAGGAGAAAGCAGATACAATCTCAAGTAAATAATGCAATGATAATAAAAAAAAAAAAGAGAATATTTATGGGTTATCCCAGAAACTCCTTCCTCAAATCTATTAACAACATCAGATGTTTTGATCCCTGTACTTCCTAAGTTCAGAGTTTTGTTAACAAAATGAAGTCAAGTGTTACACAGAACGATATGAGTAGTACAAACAGACACTGAAGGCAGATTCAAATCCAACAAGACAAGCCTTTAAATACCACTTAAATCTGATCATGCCTGTCATCATTCTAGTGCTCAGCAGTGCATCTGTTATTTGCACTCCTCACATGTATTACACCATGGATAAGGGCAGTCCCTCCTCTCTAGTCTGCATGGAACACAGCAAGACAAAAGGTGCAGGAAGGTGGCACTGGGCAGCTGCCAGATTTCTGCCATCGTAGCAGCAGTTTTCCTTAGAACCAACATAAGGTTTTAGTACGTTTCAGTTTTGCTTGGAAAAGGGAAGATGGCATAAGTATTTCTCTGATCAAGTCTTTCAAGTGAAAGACAAAATGGGATGGTCAAAGCAGGCTGCTGGTGATATGAAAATGAAATTAAGGAGAATGTACTTCCTTGACCTGTAAATGGCATAAAAATAACACTTTTTTTGTTCTCTAGTGAAAACCAAAGGAACTGAGCAGTCAGTGGCTCCATTTTTACTATCTTAAGCATCCACATAGTTTTACAATCGTAGTACTTGTTTTCAGAGCCACAAAAAACTGTGAAACACAGAAAAGGTATTTCAAAGAATATACAAAAATCATAATATTTCTTATTTTCCCTGTACTTTTTCTCCTTCTTCACTAAAAAGAAGTATCAGTAAAACATGAATTTATTAAAACTGTAACTAGTCATCTGATTATATATCACTGCTATGTTTCTTTGCCTGATGCTTGATAAAATAAGGAGTGCTGATTCCAGAAAGAAGGATTTTCTGAGAAATAGCATTCAGGAGAAGGATCTGGAACTACATTACCAGCTTTGACAGAGAGCAATATATTCCATGATCTACTGCTGCTTGTTCAGAAGCAAAACCATGTCTCATTTAAATTTTGAAAATAAGATATACTGCTTTTCCTTTTGTAACTCTTTTCCAGTTGCATAATCAAGTACCTTCACAGCACTGAACAGTTTCAATATGGTCCAACAGGCACAGAGAAGTTTCTTTCCCTCGGAGCAGCAAATCTACATTGGAACATTTTTCAGGCACATTTCCAGACTGCTTGCTGTTCAAAGCCTGGTTTGGATCTCTCAAGTGCTAACAGGATTTCCTTCCTGACCTTGAAACTACTCAGTCACTCCTGACTGAGAAGCAACCGTGGTAAATTTTGGGTGACAGAGGACCACCCTTTGCCAGCAGTACTAGACCAGTGCCTCAGATCATTTGGACAGTCAAATACCAATGCAAGCGCAGCCTCATAATCTTCCTCCTGCTGTTCCACAACTTTGCTTTGGCAGCTACTGACACAAAGCAAGATATTTCTTCCAGTTCTTCAAAGCTGTTTAATGAGTGATGAAAGTTGATAATAGAAATAATTGTTATGTATACTGCTCCAAAACTGACAGAAGAAACACCTACGAGTATTATAATCCTATACTCTTTCCCAGAAATAAAGAGATATAGAGGAAGGCTGTTTAACTGTGCACAACTATCATCTTCTATTCAGCATAATAATGGTTGTGTATCTCTATAATTAAAGATAATTATAGACTATAAAATTTGTACAGTGATTAACCAAAAACAAGATGATGCTCTGTGTTGGCAAGACAAAGACATCCATCATTGGAGTTTCTCCCTCTCATATTTGGAATTTCCCCTCATTCTATTTCTGTTGCCTTCAGCATTACAGTATATCTGTAACTCAAAAAAATTCCTTGATTTTCAAAGACCCATGTTAAATCTGAGTTGCTCCATTATTTTAACCTTCATAGAATAGGGAAATGAGACTTCTACAATTATACTTTAGCCAAAGAAGCACATTTATTTCTAATACCAAGAATGTGCTGAATGTATGTCCTGTAATAATAAATTCTATAATCCTTACAGATATGCTCTTCACTAATACCATTGCAGATACTCTCATTATTAACTCTACATGCCTAATCCCTTTCTGAATACATGATTTCTGTAATTTCTATAATTATATAGATTACTCAGGCTAGCTACGCACCAAACATAATGGTATTTCCTTCTTAATGCTATATCTCCATTCACTTTAACATCCATTACTAACATGGCAAATTTATTTCTTCTGATGTGAGATTTTCAAGAGACATTTTGGATATATCCCTTTGAGGAAAAAAAATCCCAGACTTACTATCAAAGTTTTCCATGCAGTGACAAGAAAAAATTAGCTCACTATTTAACAAGGAATAATTCAGAACTCTGAATATCTGCTCTAAGTTAAATACCTGTACCTATACATGCTTTACATCTGTAAAGAGGTAAAATATAAATCCCAAGGTACCACAAGAAAGATTTCAGAAAGCAACAAAAGATGCAAGGGTGCAAACAGCATCGCCATTCTAATTTCTAAAATTTCATTCTAATTCCATTTTTGTTTAATGAAATTTAATGCAATTAGCCTTTCTTTTTTTTTCCTTTTTTGTAAATCATAAATGTGGATTTCCTGTATATTTAGTTGAAAAATAAAAGCAGAATATCATGAAGGGAGGCTAGAAGATCAACAGTTACCCTATCTTCTATTTGTACTGAGGGTTAAAATCCATGATCTACAACTGATTTTCACATAATTAAACAACACTTCTACTGTATAACATAATCACAGATATGCAACTATCTTCACAGGTTTCAAATTTGAATCATGTTTATTTTTCTTTGGTAGGAAGCATTAGGAATTTCTCATTTTCTCTAGGGCTGTTTGGCCTGAATTCAAAGGATTTTTTGGATGCACTGTCATCATGAAAGTGCTTTATTTATATTTAAATTTCCAGCCTCCGTGGAGAATGCTACTGGACATTTCATTCATTTCATTTTCACTGGAAAAGTGCACACTGCCTGTTTTTCTTCTCTATGACTGGAAAAGGAAAAGGACACTTTTTTAGTGATTTTTCTTTACAGATTTGTTGAACAAGTTTTATCTGACGGGTCAGTCAGCATTTTCTATTCTATTTCCTATTCCTGGTATTTGTGGGTTTCCCCTCACTTACACAAGACTGACTTCATAGATCTTATGGCACTACATCATCATTGGAATAATAAGAGCAGAAAGAATTCTGATTTCAATGCAGGAAATATTCATTAACATCCCATGGCTTCTTCGTTATAGCAAATTTATTTTCTTTTGCTTCTAATTTTTCACAACAATACTTATTTGAAGGGATCAGACATACCAGTGAAACACATTAGCAAGCTGCATGTGCAAAAATAAATACTTTTGGTGAACTGTTTGCCCATTTTGACTACCAGAAAAAAATCCGTGGATAAAGTTACTCAAAGTACTTTAGGGGAATAAAATTCCATTTACTTCCACTTTACCTGAAGAAAGAAAGAGAAAATGCTAAGTTTAAGTTGAAATGAAGCAACCTGGTCATTTTTCACTGTTTCTTTTCAAGATGAAGGAAGAAAAGGGTCACTCATTTCACACTGCTATCTCTTGAACTTCTCAAAAATAAAACAAATGTGGCTGCAGTCCAAGAAGCTCAAGCAGTCATCCAAGAAACTGACAGTATCTTTCAGGAATGAAAAATGACTGTCAGCATGAGAGACAGTTCTTAGTTTGCCTGTCATTATTTACTTCTAAGGTCTGACTAGTTTGGGGAGATGTCAAGGGAGCAGCTGTCAGACTGAAGGCAACAGAATTGGGAAAACAACCTAAACTTATATTTGAATCATGATTGATCTTAACCCGTACTATGCAATCAGATAAGTATAATAAGGAGACAAAAGAAAAAATTAGTTGTGCTCACTCAGTTAAAATATTAGCAGTAGTATAAACTACTAGTTCAACTTATAGTTGCTCAGAAATATTCTACAGAAATGAAGTCTCACTGAAAAATAATTAATTGCTGAATTTCAGGTCTCTTAAACTATATAAAAAACAATAAACAAACCCTTATTTATGTTCATAACTGTTTGGTTTTCTGCACTTTTTGCCAAAGAGGAACAAAGCCCTAAAATTACTGGAAACATATTTATCAAATTTTCATTTTTCTCTGTAATTCATCTCTAAATATCTAACAAATAATCAGTAAGTATAAAGCTGAAGGAAGCAAGGTACTCATGTAACAAACATCATAAACCCACTAAATTCACTGATGAGCTGAGAAACTGTTAAGTTTTTCTAGCTCATAGTCTAGGAGTGGACTATACCTTTTATTCAGATTGTTCGGGTCTGAGCTATCAGTTAATGATCTATCACTTCCTTCAGAGTGGAGCTGACTTCAGTTTATCAACTTAGCTTATTTCTGCCATCTAAAATTGATCAGACTTCTGTTATCTGGCATTTTAAACTGACGGCTGATTCAAACAGTACACAGATCAAGAATTCTGTATTCCTAAAATAAATCTGGCATATCAGAATTTTATTTTTTGTACATACACAAAATATATTCAGACTTTTTGAAAAAAAAATTTTTAGAGCCATGATATAACTGTTGAATGTTGTTTTTTCAGCATAATAAGCTGGCTGGGTTTGTATTTGACAACTTTCTGCACCACTGAAGAAATTCAAGTAGAATTATTCATTTGCAAACATCATGATTTCTTTTTTCATTGCATTAGCAAAACATGAACATTTCAAAGAGAAAATGAAAATGTCTTCTGAAATTAAGTGTAAATATCTCAAAGCTTTACATAAAAAGCTAAATTAAGAAATAAAAAAATTGCAAAAATATACATCATGATTTACCTGTTCTTGTGTCTTACCACCTACAGTTATTCTAATTGCTACTTTTTTGCTGCATCTAGGTTTCTCTCTCTCACTCTAAAGGACTGTACATCCTTTTCTTTTTCTTGTTTCACAAGAACGTATGCAGGCTACATTACCAGAATGTCAGACAATTTTTCACCTGGTAAAGGTGATGTAAGGGTGGTGCAGCTTTATTGATACTCTGCAAACAGTACTGAGTATGTGCAAAGATAATAGGTTGATTATTCACAAAATCTGTTAACAAATTGCTGTTTTGTAGAGTAAGTTGTGCTGGGTTTGGCTGGGGTGGAGGTAATTTTCTAGTAGTACATTCTGAAAGTATGGGACTGGTTTAGATTTCTACAATGTAAGTAGAGCTTGTTATTACCAGAACCAGTTTGTTATCACCAAAATTATCCTGAGTTTTCACAGTTTCATTGCAATAAGCTAGTATTAAATAAACAAGTTTTTGGTTCCTTCAGTAATTATTTTAGAAACCACAAGGTGCATATATAAGCATTGGACAGTTTATCCTATCAGTAGAAAAGCAGTATTATTGTTTTCACTTAGTTTCTACGGCAGCTTTTGGTGTAATTTTGAAGGTTCTCTTATAATTGACCTGCAACAGATTAACACTTGCTCACAAGTACCAAGCAAAAAAAAGAAATATTTCATGTCCAGACAGTTTATCAATGATACATCCAACTAACAGCCACTCTCAGTATTGTTCTAACCATTAAATACTGTCATCTCTATCAGATTAGTCTTGGTAGCATAATCAACATGAAAGCAAGCAATTCATCTGGCAAATGCATCAGGATAAATCACTTAGAATGTATCTGAAATGAAAAATGATCTCAGAAAACCTAACCAACCATTCCCAGGGATTAAAATATATTAGAAAACATGCTAAATCTTTGGGATTAATGGTAGCATTATACTTCCTGTGTGTTTCAGGCTCCACATTAAAAGCAATCATGCCTATCACTGTGAGCTTTCAGAAAGATAGAGTAATAACAAATGAGAAGTTACCTATTTTTTTTTTTTCCCTTAACATCTTGGAGTGCAAAGCATTTCATGTACACAGTTCACCAGGGGGACTGGGAAGAATCTTTCTCCCCCAAATCTGCCAGCCACTCAAAAAACCATGGAATGCTGAAACTGTTCTCTTCTTTACTTATTCTGCTTAATTTTACAATTAAACAACTCGCATTTGCAAATAGTATCTGGCTTTTATTTTTCTTGTGTTGCCTTAATCTCTGTGATCTTCCAGTGAGGCTTTTACTGACCTTACCACTTTTCATTTTACTCTCCTTGACCTAAAAAGTAGCATAAGTGAAGTTTGCTATAATGTTTGTATTCACTAAAACAGTTATTCTTATGAGCTCAGAAGCTACAAGCTGCTGCACAGGAGAAAATTTCTCGAGATGGACAAATTGAATTTTATGGATTATTCTCTACCGTAGCAAACAAGACCTACACCTGGCCTGTGAAAAATCAAGCTCCTCTTCAATAGCCTCTGTCTGAGAAATAAAAGTTCTCCTAAGGGTAGGGCTCCAGAGCTCAGCAAGTCTTATAGATGAAACTCTACCGTCAGCTCTTCCTTCAATTTTTCATTTCAAAAGTAGTATTCCTCTTGGTAAAAACAAAACACAAGGGAAAACTGCAAAGCATTTGTCATACACTACTTCAGATAGCGTGTTTCACAAAAAATCTTTGTTACTATATCCTTTCTTGCTGTATTCTTCAAGCTTTCATTTGAAGTTTTATTTCTGCAATCTTCTGTAAACATTTCCAAAAACTGTTTTTTGATGCAGGTCCTCTACACACACCCTGATCCAAAATTCAAGAGACGGGACAGACTAATCTATTAGTATATAAAATGATCCTATTATTCCTGTAGGGTTTCATCCATGAACTTGCCAATTTATCAATACCTTGACAGATAGTAATTCTTCCCTTTAAATATATTGAATTGCTTCTACCATCTAATGCACAGGTTTCTTTGAACTTTCTTGTACATGTGGCAGACATCTCTGTGTTTGTAGCCACTTACTTCAACTTTGACTTTTTATACATATATATATATTGGTTTATTTCCCCCCTTCAGTTCAATAAGTTACCTTGATGAAGTATATTTAGGCTAGTATGAAGACTTCCTTTAATAAAGGAATATTACACACAGTGATGAAGCTATGCTGCATACAAGCAAATGCTTAGGGCAGATTTCTGTCAGCAGAAGTCAAAATATCTGGGGGATGGGATCCCCAATACAAAGTCAGGGTGTTCCATCTGCAGTATTTCCTTGCTTTAAACCAGCACCTAACTCTAAGAGAATTGCCAACTGTGAGCTGAAAAATCATAGAATCATTTAGACTGGAAAAGTCAAACTGCAACAAGCCCAATGAGCGACATTTGCACTCAAAAAATGCTGAACCTGATAATTTATGGATAAGCACAGACAGTCTATTACATGTTCAAAGGTGTTCTTTTAAAGGTGTTTTTTGGAGTTTTATTCTATGTGAAGTAATCACTTTTTGTGTTTTAGCAGTAAAAGAATCTATGGAACAAAACACAAAGTAAAAGGTAAACCTTATAATGCCACCATGACAAGAAGCATAACGCCTTTTTTGGATAATATCAAGCATCTGACATCATTTAAAAAATAATTATCATCTGAGAAATATTATACAGAACAGGAATAACTGTCAGTAAAGACATGGAGCTAACGCTCCACAAAGTATGTCTGATTTATTCCGGAAAGATTAAATACTTTTCAGGAATGTATTGTTGAGTTTTGCTTTCTAAAGACAGCAAATATAGCATAGATGTAAGCATCAATTACTCCATTCTAACAGAATAAAAGGTTACAAATGTTACATTTCATTAGTGAAAACACAACACATACTATGAACGGAGGTGAGGATAAACAGATTTCATTCTGGACATGTAGAATAGTACATCTCCATCATTATTGTATCAACAGAACAATATCTTTCTGTGTGGTCAACCACCACTCTGTGTCACTGGATACTTTTTCAGTCTATTTTATATATCTGATGTGCCTTCTGGCTATGTGTGTAGGAAAGAGAGACTTTTGCACTTTGTTGGCCATTCAGACAGGTGCTTATGAAAGAGAATTGAAAAAGAAATGTTCAGAATACCATGAGAGAATTTCTGTGAGATGGAGGAGGAGTTAATGACATTGAAATTGAGTCAGTATGGTACCAAAGCTGCTTTGTATTGTTCTTTAAAATGCTTTAGGGCCTAGGAGGACAATAACACCGGGAAAACAGAAGGCATAATGGAAGAATTACAAAAAATCCCACTCTTCTCACCCTGAATGACATCCTTCTATATCTGTCCTCTTTTTTGCTGCTGATTCATAACATGCACTGAGGAGTAACAAACATACATTTGCTCTGGCTTGGCAGAAAGGGCACAGAAAGTGCAGGAAGTCAAAGCTTGCTGCTC
The DNA here is from genome assembly GCA_035048155.1 of Cinnycerthia olivascens. Lineage (NCBI taxonomy): Eukaryota > Metazoa > Chordata > Aves > Passeriformes > Certhiidae > Cinnycerthia > Cinnycerthia olivascens. The sequence goes on from JAWWMU010000237.1 coordinate 20,228,902, forward strand.
ATATTTCTGATCTCTTTTCCATGTGTCTGGCTAAATGCTTCCATGAAAGTTTGAAATCTGGCTCGAAATGGACTTATACAATGAAAACAAAAGGTGCTTTCTTTTATATTTTCTACTTCTTATATAGGAAATATAAATTAGGTATTGACCATTTTTACGCCACTATTTTTACCAATTGCTTTACTAAGATATTAGCATTAAAAATATGTACAGTAATTGGAGGATGAAACACGGGCATTTATCCAAGTTAACAACATTTTAAATAGAAAATCATCTAAGTACTTTCCAATAGAGATGCCGGGAGTAGAAGAGAGAAGTAGGGAGAGAAGCTTGTGTAAAATCCCATCTTTTGGTAAGTGATAGCTTTGTCTCATAGTATTCTGAAACAGAACTATTCCCTTAGGAAAAATCAAAGTATCCTTAAATAGATTTCTTTGACACTTACTTTTCAGGTGTTACTTTAAATTTTGACCTTTCTTTTATTTTTCAAATTAAACCACCTAAAACCCACAGAAACGCAGTTGTCTCAAGTTGAGAAAAAAGAAAAAAAGAGAAAGATATAAGAATATCTAATAGCTATCACCTTGGATTAAACCAGCATTCAGATGTCTGCCTTCCATAATTCAGGTCAGGACAGCAGAACAGACTGCTCTGTATCTCCAGCACTATATGTTACAATAACAGTTCTGGTCAGCTCTTTCACTTAATGCAGTTCTCCATACCAAAAGGGCATTCCTACTAATTGTGTTCAAAGATGTGAAAATGTAGTCTGTCCTTGCATTATTATTGACTTGCTCAAAGCTAACAGGCTGCAGACCCTTATACAAAGCACTACCAATGTTTTCTACTCTGGGCTCAGCCACAGTGCTTTCCAAGAGTTATACCATCAGAGCCTTGGGACAGCTTGTGGAAGCTCTCTCATTCTGTTGTTGAGACATTTTGACTGTGTTCTGGAGAACAGGAGTGATCCATTTTCAGGTTCATGGTGCGCAGCAGCAGGGACATTTAAAGCTACACTGCTGCTCTGATTCATCTCAGATGTGTTTAGGGTGACAGTAGCAGTATTTTTCACATTCTCTGATAGCATTCACAGATTACTCTAGCCACAGGTGCCCTCATGACTTAAGATCTGTAGCATATCAAGTAGAAATCAATGCATTGTTCAATATGATCTAAGGTTATGTAGGTGATGGCAACAGAACTGGGGTGACTGTTCAATAAAATGTCTGTTTAATAAAATAATTCATAGCATTTAATTCTTTTGTGCTGATCACCTCATGAAATTTCAGGTGCTTCCTATTTAAATGCACTTTTACCTTTCTCTGTGTATTTCGCTTTGTATTTATGGGGATAAGTACAGGAAGATGAGCTAGAGAAGTATGTACTTTATTTATCAGTTGTACTCATTATTTGTACTCATATTCATTAGCCAACTGTTGGTGATTTACCGTGTATTTTTAGCTACATTACCTAGTAAAGAAAACTTCTCCACCAGAATTTACTATTTCAAATGAGATTAAGTAGCTAATATTTCTCATAAACATGCATTTTCATTCATTCTTTTCCTCTCCTACTATTCTCATTACAGTGGCAGTCAACATGAAGAAAGCATATGGTTTCTTCAGGTAGAAGCATGTGGTCATTGCCATACCATAATTAACAACATTGTTTTCTCAAATTACAAGTCATGTTGCCTTTAAAAAAATATAATAGACACACAGATCATCAGGATGAATGAAAATTATTTAACACAGATGTTTTTGATTGAGGACAGTATCTATCCTCCAAAAGAAGAAAATAGAATTAGGTAGTAAAAATGAACGAGTGACTATGTGTGTGGTGGATAGGATATTGGTAAATTAATATTCCAGAACTCTGAATAGATTTGGAATTGAATTTAATGAAGAAATTAGTTTGGTTCTATTTTAGTCAAACAGCATTATCCAAACTTAATTACTCTTTCCCAGTGCTTGAGTATTTCCATTTACAGAAGAGACAATTCTCTAACAAAACTGGCAATGAATGCCAGAACTGAAGTGATACATCTTCTCTATGACAGTGATATTTAGATTATTTAGACAAATATATAGATAAATCACAGCCTGATATCCTATCCTGGAGGGAAGCAGATCTGCTAGAAAAACAATTGTGCACAGCAAGCATAAAACTATACTACCATATATTTACCTTAATTTTTCATGAGAAAAATATTAGGAATATTTACTGTGGTCACAACACAAATGCATATATAGAGGGGGAATTTATTTTCAGGTATAATGCAGTTTCCAGAGATAAAAAAGAGACCTGAAATTCTTGGTATCCATTTTTCACACCACAGATAGAACTTTACCACATCAAATCTGCTCTTTGCTCAACTAACAACAAATGCAGGATATACTTCACAAGAATCACTAGAGTATCCGGCTTTTCTTTTAATAAAGCAGTTTGGAACATTTATCAAACAGAAGACTTGCAACAGAATGAAACTTCAACAAAGACAAGGACTGTCAGGTGCCAGTAAAACAGCAGCAACAAAGAAGCACCCAACAGAGGTTTTGATATCAACACCTCAAAACTAGGGAATTTCAAACACCACTTTTTAGAACTGGGGAGAAGTGCAACTCTCTTACACCTCTTTGGTATACCAAGTTCAAAGTACTGTAAAACTTCTATCAAAATATTCTTTCAAAACAAGATCATTTCATCATGTACCTGGTCTTGGCACACACCCCACTTCCAAATAGAACTGCAACCTTTCAGCTGACGCCCGGCGCATGGACAGCTGCTCCCTGTGTCAGGGCCAAGCTGCCAGCTGTGTGACAGCAGCCCTGCACCTCTGCAGCAGCCAGGGCAAACAACAGCTCTGGAAACAAGAGAAAACCCTCTAGAAAAGCAGCAAACCTGGGTTTGCACAAAGGAAACTTCCCTCTGTTTAGCAGAAGAAGAGTCCATAACAAGTATATACAAAACCATAGTATTTTCCTATTTTCCAGTCACCTACAGGAGCTTTTACTTCTTTGGCCTAAAAGGTCGCAGGAGCATATAACAAAAAGGGTTTAAGAGCTAAACAGTCCTTCAAGCCTTTCTGCAAAACCAAGAATACTCTAATTTTGGTGAATTCAAATCTAGAATTGCTATTCTGACACTTTAAAGGACAACCATGGGGAATTAGAATGATAACATGTTCAATTTTTTCATATTCAGAAGCTGTTTATATGTAAATACATCAAAGTTCTAAGGACACTGGGGAAAAAAAAGGCATTTGTCAACATTTAAGGTATAACTTAAGAAGCTTCAGCTAACTGATTGGTATCAACCATGCTATATCTATCAGAAATATTTTAAATACCAAGATCATAAACTAGTGATGTACAAGACATAATCTTATTTCTGTTCCAGTGGCACTTGGGTGACAAAACAATTTTGTAGTAATTTCACTGTCAGCCAGATCTGCAGTCTGATAACAGAAAACCTACAAGTAAGTCAGCAGAGCTTTCATTTTTGTGAATAAGATTGTATTTAACATGGAATACATGGTATAAATAACACTCAGTGTACTAAGTTGCTGAGGATGAAAGTATCTAAGAAATGCAAATACATTTAATTAATAGAAATTAAAAATTGTGTTTAATATACACGATGGTTTATCACAACTAGATTGAGCTGCATGTGGTTTTGATGTACTCTAATCAAAGTCTTCATTTTATTCTTTCACTTTCTGCCCTGGGTGTGTGGAAACAGCTCAGATTAATAATATTAGCCATACTTTCTTGCAGACATTAATGCTTGAAACATTCCAAATGAATTTTTTATAAGCCCAGTACATCGGCAGACAGAAAGACTGAAAAAACGATGACTGGCTCAAAACAACTATAGTGTGTGTGGGAGGGGGCAGATCAAGTTCAGCAAAGGTGGAAGGGTGCTCTGCCCTACCTCCCCTCCTCTCTGGAGCCTCTAGTGCAGCTGCCAGTCACTGTGGACACAAAGTCCCACCTCTGCCCTGGAGCCCCACTATTCCCCAGAGAAGCTATCAGAGCAGAAGCCCCACCTGAGGGAGGATGGCCACAGGAGGTCAGAGTAAATAAAAATTAAAAAAAAAAAAAAAAAAAAAAAAACAACATTACACAAAGATGCACCTGGTTGTGTCCCTTATTACTGGGGCTTTGGCATTTTCCTGATTTTTCCCTCATAGCCTTTATATGATTTAACCAGAAAAAGAGCATCTTGGGAATCAACATTGGTCCATGAGGAGGTCCTAAAGCTACTGGGTTTTGAGACAGGAATATATCAAGCTCTTTGCCCCTTTCATCCAGAGGACCCTTCACAGGTTGAGTGGCATTTTGCTATCCAAGGGATATCAATTCATGTGTGGCAGCATCCAATCCAATTTCACCCACACAGCTTTAAGGATGCTGAAAAGCAAGGCTCCCTACGGGAAAAGGGTTTGTGGTGAAATCAGCCCTACAAGAAGCAGCAAGATTGTAAGACAGTAGACAATAATACGGAGAGGCCCTTTTATGGTCCTTAAAACAACAAGAAGTTTGGTCACATTGCCCCCTTTTGGGGTGGCACAAAAGGAAAGTGTCAGGAAGTGGTATGCTCAGATAGAGCATTGTAGCCACATTCACAGAGGGGAGTTGTTTCCTCTCCCCTCCTCCCCTCCACAAAAGGGTGTTTTTAAAAGGGAATATTAGGTAGCTAATATTAGATTTGCTAGACTAAAAGCAGCAGAAGAAACTAAGAAATGTTATTAAATTAGCAGTAATTTTGCAACATCTTTGACAGTAAGTCTTTTGCTCTTCAAGCTGGCCCTAGATACCAAAAAGATAATCACAGTAGCCTATCAAAAGCCTTCATATCTTTTTCTATATCACAAAAAATGTCTGCTAGAATGTAGCTGCATGAAGATGTACAATTGAGACTCTAATAGCAACCTAACCTATCTGAGAGTTCTGCAATGCAGAATGCACATGGAAGTGTTTGCTTGGGTGCACACACTACAAATTCCTCACCTTCAGACAGTAATTGAAACTGATGAAACAAAGATTTATAACTGCTTGAAACACCACCACTTCTGCCCCAAAGGAGAAAGTAAACCTCAGGCCTTCAAACCTCCAAATTAATAACCAGTCCTTAGAACTTAAGGTCTTTATTAGGTCTTCAAATGTAGTGTTCTTACTGTACCTCCTACTGGTCCCTTACGATTCTGCTTAAATAGGAGGAATGATTTAATTCCTAACAATAAACTTGGACCAAAATAAAAGAACAACATTGTGCACAGTTACAAGAATGCATCAATACATTAGCAGCAAGGAAACATATTATTATTACAAAACGCATGCCTGAAATTACAAGGCTTCAAAAGCATTTGTATTTCAAATCAGTTTTTAAAGAGTATGATTTGTCTAAGGTGTTATTAGGACCTCTTCAGATGAAAGGAGAAAAATGGATTAATAACAAAGAGCACAGTGATTGAAATCTAATTTCTATTATCACAGATAAATGATGTTTTTGCATGCAAGCTGAGGCTGTGTATTTTGAGATACGCAGTCCCTTAACACAATGTCACTCATTTCTCTGCTCTTACTAAGAGCCATTTCCTGTTGAATTGAAAATAACAGTGCCTCAAGTAACTTCACAGTATAAAATGCTTCCAGTTAGAAGCCAAGTCTCTAACTAGAGAAAAGAATTAAATCAATCATTCCCAAACATTGTTTTCAGCTGAAGAACAACATCCACAAAAAAACACTTTAAAATATTACGTACCTGGAATATTATCAGAACTACTCAGAAGATTAATTTTTCACTCCCTAAATCACACAACAATATAACTCCCAACAGAATTTCTTTTCTATAAAATAATGCTATTTTTAAAAAACACAGAACAAACTAAATCAAGAAGAACGCTAGCAAATTAAAGATATTAAAGCAGTACAAAAACAAAAGAAACATATAATGAGCTGCTCCTGGTTCACAGACCCACAATATACTGTCTAATACTCAAAAATCCCATAACCTGATCCAGAGGGTGGGAGTTAATTTAACCCACGAAGCAAAGCCCCCTGATCCAGACAGGCCTTTTAAAAGTTTAGAGAGCTCCAGTCCTAACTCCATCTTCGAGGCCTTCAGGGTTCCTTGGAGCTATTTCGAACACCAAAACACCCCAGCTAGGAGCACAGCCCAAATTCTACCTTCCAGGCTTTGTGGCAGTCAGCTTCCATGGGGGAGCTTTGTTTAATCAGCTTCTAGTGGGAAAGCACAGTTATTCCTAAAGGTTATCAGGGAGTCAGTTGGGATGAAAGGCTGAGGACACACATTTTAGTTTCCAGTAATCTGCATTTTCTGATGCGAAAAAAAATTCTTGCAAAACATAGATCAGTTCTCATCAGTACTGACACCACCCTGTGGCTGCCAGAACACCTTTGATTGCTGAATGTGCTGAAAATCAAACACCTACAGCATGTGTGTTTAGCTATCTTGTTAGCTCCTAGACTGAGGAGGGATGTATAAATAAATTAGTACTGTGTGCAGCACAGTTTTTGCTAGCCTTTTACAACAACAGGGACTAGGACTCTTCCAAAAAGCAGAGAGAAGGACCAGGCACCATAAAATTATAAGTGCAGTAATAGCAGAAAATGTAAATGATGGGATGTGACATATGGAAAGCTGAGCCTTCCTAATCAGTTACAGTCAATAGCTAGACAGCCATTTCAAGACAACTACAACCTTTCTGTCTGGACAATAATATGTTACTAAGACAGTTTTTTATTTCAAAGTGATGGCTTCTATCACAAAATCTAATGAGCATATCAAATAAAATAATTAATCTTTTTCATACAATGAAGAAAAATCTGTTTTCTTTCCCTAACAATGGAAATCTTGGTCTTAAATCCTCTGATCATGGCACTGAAAGTATTTATGAATCAGAAAAAAGCTATCTAGATGTTAAAGATATGCCCAGTGATTTTTTTTTATATATATATTTGCAGGAAGCTACAAATATGTGTGTCAACTGCTTAGCTAACACCTTCAACTTTTTTGTCCAGAGGACCCATTTTGCAGCTTCTTGTTGTCAGTCTTTCAGCAGAGAACACAGACACGCTGGAGTTTCCATTGCATAGCTTTTATATCCCAGTTTGAGAATCCTCGCCTACAGTTAAAAAGATTCAAACTACTCTTTCCTTCAATTGATAATTTATTTGCAAAAATACCATCTTATGTTTAGTAATTTATTTTTTAGCGTTGTTGGAAAGTTCACCTTAACAAAGACAAGTTGGCTGGCTGTGTGTCAAACCTCACATTTAAGTTCTGACTAGTCAGTAGATATGGCACGTCACCTCAGCCAGTGACATCTCTTCTACTCGTGGACAGAAGCCTTCCTAAAAACAGTGAAGAAATCATACTGAAAACCAGGAAGTTCAAAATTCTTTCTGTGTGAGTGCATGATTATTTGGATGACAGATACTCAGTCCCCCAATACTGGAGCTCATGAATTGTTCCCCACAAATGCCAATGCACAGAAAAGACCAAACCAACGCCTTGAACAAAGCTGAATCATTTAGCCTTTCAAAAGTCAAATGAATAGCAGACATCCAACATGAACCTCAAGAACTGTGCCTTATCAGGCAGGAAATGCTTATGGCAATGAAATCAAACATCAACAGAAGAAAAGTTAAGAGTGTTGTTCCAGTAGCAATACCAGAAACAACGTTGCTACTGAGCAGTGACAATGCTTCAAACACATCGCCCTGGGAAACAGCAAACGGCCTTTTTAGCCTCCTTTTCTGTACTCGTGCATTAAGCCAGAGAAGGTCATTAATATTACTTAGCATCTCCTCCAAACTGAAAATTTTAATCAGAGTTTACTCTTCTGTCAGCCCCTGTGTAGTTGTATTTCAGCAGTTCCTACCAGAAAAGGTCACAATACTGGTATTTTGGGGGGAAGTTAATGAATAAAGGCATTTATCTCGCGCCAGGTCACTTTCCTCACCAGGCAGGCCCTATAATTTTTTTTTTAGATCTTTGCTTATCGATTAGGATTGATTTTAACATATGTTGCTATGAACCTTCTTATGTGAAGCTTACAAATGATTAGTAAAACCTGATGAATATTAATATGCCAAGTAAAACAAGGGGATAAAAATATTTTCCAAAAGGTATTACCTCAGACAATCTGCCACTTAGCTGCTGTTGTGATAAAAAAAATTTAACAAACATCTTTAACCAAGGGGTTCTTTGTTAAAATCAAATAATAATCACTACCTAAATTGAAGACATAATCAGTGTTACAGTAAACTTAGTATACTTACATGTTGTTCAGAACACCCAGGAGAACATGAGTCTGTTTTCTTTCTGAATCAATAAATAATCATGATTTCTTGCAATAAAGGAATTCATTTCTGAAAGACAAAAGAAAAACAAAACAAAAACAAAAACAATAAAACCGTGAGGTTAAATTATTCACAGATTTTTTAGTAGTCACATGAACACCTGAAAATACATTACCACAGCTGGGAAATTAACAGGAACATTCTAAAACCTAATTTTAATACCTACACAATTAAATCATTATTTATAAGGGTAAGCATACTATCAATATTTTATAATACTCAAAATATGTTTCATGTATAAGTTAGTGTTACTTGAGCTACAGGGAGTTTAATATTTTTGTTTTATTTTGCAAATAGAACAGGAACAAAGGTTTTATTTTCAGGTAGTAAGTGTTCTCAATTTCTACCAAAACTGCCTTTCAAATAGTCTAACAGAAAATGGAATTGTGTCCAAAAAACCCTAACATTTTTCTTATGTAAAAAAAAAAGAAATAAAAATCAGACTATCTTTGAATATTAATGGGAAAAGGATTTGAAGAAAATCCTGCATATTATATCCCAGAGTACTTCCCTTTATCCCTTTTCAATATGTATTAATGAGAACACATGAAGAAGAGAAACAGGCAGGCTGAATAATAGACTCTTGCAGTAAAATCAATTTAAGAGTGGAATAGGCTGGCAAGATAATGAAGACTACTCTATACATATATACATGTGTATATACTCTATATGCAGTTCATTTCTACTGCTCTGACAGAAGTTTAAGGGGGCACAACTTTCCCTCTAGTAGGAAATTAAATTGATTTTTAAAACTTTGCCCCATGTACCTGTAAACAAGCTCTAGTTAGCAAGTTTTGGTTTGTATCCTAAAATAACACAAAACATTGTAGGATTTCCATCAGTGTTGTGGAACTTGCTGTCAACAGGGAATTTCACTCATTTTTGAAACTGTATGCATTCCTTCAGATTCCTGAATTTGTTTTTAACTGAATAGCTAAATTAGTTTTTTTCCTTACTGTTTGTAACTCCTGTGAACCAGTCCTCAGCCATCCTACAGATGAGGACACTAAACAATAAGTAAAAATAACTTAGAAGCTTTTTAGTAATTTTTAACCAGTTAAAGCTTCATCAAATTCTTAGAAAGGAACTAGTGATGACATGCAGGTGCTCAAGGAATAAGTGCTGGTAGCATGATACAACCTTCCAGTTTTGCTGGCCTTTCATGGAGCAGTGATTCTGACATCCTGCAGTTATCCAGCTGTAAAGAAATACAGACTGGCTACAAGCAACAGTGGAAGATGTCCCTGCCCACAACAGAGGGGTTGAGCTAGATGACCTTTAAAAGGACTCCTTTGACTCAATCTATTCTATGATTCTTTTATTCCAAACAGCCCCCTACCTGGTTCGACGAGTTCCAGCTGTTCAAAAGTCAGGTATGTGTTCACAGAGAGCAAACAAATGCATGACACATGGTAAAATGATCTTTACACATCAAACTTAGGTATCTGTAGCCTTTCCCTCACCAAACTATGTCTCTTACAAGAAAAAAATATCCAGAGATTCACCTGCTCTGACTCTCATAGAAGTGTTTCCATGGGACCAACTAAAAGATAACTTATTCCTGCCTAAGAATGCAGCAGTTCAATGCAGCATCTCTGCCTTGGATAATGTAGTGAAGCTTTGTTTCAAACCCATGTGCATGGCCACATAATATTAAGGCTGATACCTAAGAGTATAGGTGTGATTAGGGCCTGCAATAACACAGAAATATGAAGCCCTGATACCATCCCCTTATTGTGAATATACAGCATGTGGAAGCAAAGATAATTAGAATAAAAATATTAGACATTTGAGTGAGAAAAAAAACCAAACTGAAACCAGAGAAATGTAAAATTTTGGAAAAAAAAAAAATCTATTTCCCAATATTTAAGAAGTCATTGGTATGGCACGTTACAGAAGAGGAAGAGTATAATGGTTTTATGAAGAAGTAAAAATATGAAGTCCTCTAAAATAGTTTGTCTCAGTCCTTTCTCAAATAGTGACCAAAACTATCACTATTAAACATGAAGAATTGAAACCAATCATCTTCCCATGCAAAAACATTTTATGTTTTAATAAGCACTACTGAAATTTGAACACTGAGTTTAAGGGAGAGAAAGTAGTAAGAAAAGAAAATGAATTAAGATGAGATATTCTAAATATGAAAACATTTAATCAGCATGATACAATATTGATGCAATTATAAAATTTTACACAAACATTAGTCAAGGCTGTTGTAATCAGTGTTGTCTACACCACAGAGGGTCTTGAGCTTGAAAGATTGTAGCTAAGAGAACATAATGATTAAACATAGCAAGTTTGAAGCCAGAAAAATGTGTAAGATGTTTTTAACATCCACACCCTCAGAGCAGTGTCACTTTCATTTATTAATACCTTCCAAATGCAAGACTTCAGAATAATACAACTAATCCACTGGCACATACACTAATTTACTGAAATAGAATCAAGGATGCTCAGACAGCCTTCTGCCTACTTGCCCTCTAGTCACTTTGAGAAACTATTAGCAAAAACCTCCATGACTGTTTTTCCACTGTTCTGTTATCCATAATATTGTATTCCCAATGTTTTAACTAGAAAATAAAGACTACTTCTTGTCTCACCTGCAGTGAGAATAAAAACAACTACTCTCACCCTTCAGTGTAAAAACCCACACTACAAATCTTTGGGAACTTCACCTTTTTTTTTTCCTACTATCACAATTTTTATATTTATCAAAACTTCTCCAGCACTCAGATATAAACAAAATGCCCCATCCACAGTTAAGTGGAAACGTTACTATTTCATACATAGACTTCTATTACACTTGTACTTTTTTTTTTATTTTTTCACTTCAGCAGCAGAGTAATGTGTTAAATGTACTTTTTAATCTTCTAAAAGCCCCAGCTAGGTGCAATCCTGACTCTTTTCAAGCTATCTGTCCTGCAAGTTCTCCAATGCTAACTGTTTCTAGTTAGTCAACTACTTCCAAGACATCACGATACAATAAATAAACAACTTACATTTACCTGTGCTAACTCACAGGTAAATTCTATTCTTTCCTTTATTTTTATTTATTATTAAAAATAGGCTTGTAATTAACCCTTTTTTGTTATGATTAACTGAATAATTCCTTTTCTTCATCTTCCCTTTATGAAGTCTTATAATTCTTTTTGTAGTTATGTCATATTTTGACCCAGTCTCTCTAAATTTATCTTTATACAGACATTTCTTCTGCACATAACCATATCTCTATGTAGCTTTTCTACTATACCTTTTTTATTTGGTTTGGGGGTTTGGTTTTGG